>CM062804.1:1603567564-1604167564 GCA_031772625.1 Pinus tabuliformis
CTTACTGTAGTGCAAAAAGCCCTCTTTGGCAAAGAATTTCCCCCTTAAGGTTTCAGTTCTAGAACCCTTTCTCCTTTCTCCTCAATTTCTCATTCATAATTTATAAAAGAAATTCCAAAAATGGAGAGTTGTTGAAAGCAGTTTAGATCATCAATTTTGGAGTTGCAAATCCTCCCTTTTTGTGTTTTCCTATGCTCCAAAATCTTCAACAAACTTCCTACAGAAAAAAACCCATCAAAATAAAATTAAAAATAATAAGAATGGAGAAAAATTTAGATTTTTAAATTGTGAAAACAAATCAACAAATTTAGAATCTATTTGATAAATTAATAAAATCATTTCTAATATCTCATTGCTTCACTATGGATATATTCTCTAGCCAAAAATGATATTCAAAATGAATTTGCAACAAGAAGCTATTTTTTGGCCAACTAATTCTTCAAAACAAATTCCCAAATTGATATTTGGTTGCGATTTAGTTGCCTTCACTTCTGCTAATTTTTTGCCAAAAAAGTCTCTAGATTTGTTTAATTTAATGTTTCTAGATTGTTCTCCATGAAATTAATTTTCTAACAAATTTTCATTTACCTCATTTAACTGAATAAAACTCAAAATAGAAACATCTAAAATTTGAAAACTCAAAATATAAACATCTAAAATTTGAATTTCGAAATCGTCAAAACACTAGGAAATGAAAATATTATCAAAAAAATCTAAACGTTTTTTATGTTTTGATTTCTTATTTTTTTAATAAAATTTAAAATATAAAAATTATTAAATCAAACTAAAATATATACATTTAATTTAATTATATATTATATAAATAATTTAAATAAATAATTTAATTTATTATAAATAATAAAAATAAACTAAATCTATATTTAATAAATGAATGTTTATTAGGTGAATGAGGAGTCTAAAAAAATAAATGACAGTGAATGGAATATATACAATTAAATTAATTAATATATATAAATAAAAGAGAATTTAAATAAACAAATTTAATTACAAAATAAAAATAAAAATAAACTAAATCCATATTTAATAAATGAATGTTTATTTAGGTTAATGAGTCAGAAAACATAAATGACAGTGAATGGAGATTTCGGTGGATTGGGAGGAGATTCCTCTCCTCATTTTATTAATACGTTCTCCCCATTGCTTTATATTAAGGCCCTTTTGTGCTCTTTCTACTAAGTCATCTTGGGATGGGATCTTGGAAGGTATGAATGCTTAATAATATTGATCCTCTGAGATGCTTCCAACGGAGTGATATCTATATATATATAAACAATCTAATATAAAATTTATTATACCGTTTATAATATATATAAAAGTGTTTGGCTATAGTTGTTTTTGTTAATAAAAATTTAATTTAATTAAATAATCAGTAAAATTAATATAAACAATTTAATATAAATTTTTATTATACCGTTTATAATATATATAATAGTGTCGAGCTATAGTTGTTTTTGTTAATAAAAATTTAATTTAATTAAATAATTAGTAAAATTATTAATAAAGTAATATTATTTAGAAATTAATTATAATTTATTTATTTAACCTAAATTAATTAAATAATTATATTTACATAATTTAAATTAATTAAATTTATAAAATAAGAGTAAAACATTTTTTAATATATTTTAGTCAAGGTGGTGAAATAAATCAAAGTTTGAATAAGCGTCATTTTCAAACCGTAAAGTCCAAATTCGACGAAATTTGAGTCGTTGGGAAGCTGACAAGAAATCATACACAATGAAACAATCAAATGGAAAACTAAGAAAAAAGAAAATCTCGTAAAATAAATAAAATTTAAACATTGAATGGGTGATTTGTCGAAAATTTACATGGAGGGTTCCCATATCGTTTGTAAAAACTTATGGGGGAGTTGTGGCCACAATAATGGCAACACGGGAAAAAACAATTATTTCTGGTTTTAAAAATAATGAGATAAAATTTACCAAAATATTGAAAAGAAAGCTTTCAAAATCTGCTCACACATAGCACCGTTCCCAAGGGTCCCACATAAGATAAAATTAAAGAAAAATAAGCTCTTAAATATTTAAGTACTTAAATTCTCAATTTCAAGATTGTGAATCCAAATATAGAGAATATTCATTCTTTTAATTACATCTCTTCTATCTAATAGTGAAAATAGATAGGGAGTTTTAAATATTAACATACATTTATGAAATTACCTCTTTTTTCCTGACATAGCTTCATTGTCAACACGCATGTTCAGTACCCCAACGAAGATATCTCAGTACCATGTATGCATGGACCCGTTACCAGCGAGCCTGTTCAGTACTCCAACGGGTTTACACACACTTCCCACACATGTGTTTCCAACTCTCTTTTACCAACCTCTAGATTACTTTATTTGAAAATTTTCCTTTTAGCAATTGGGTGAAGAGAGTAGGGTGGTACAAGAGGTTTTATGCTTAAGGCAATAGACTTGATGCTAGTTGAGTTTGACCCCACTAGTTTTCTTTTCATCTACCCAAGTAGAGGATTTTATATGTGGAGGGGTATGGGAGGGATTCAAAGCAAAGAATGGAGACAACTCGTTCCTTTATAAAGATGAGCTTATACCACATGAATAAAATCTTAATGTTCCCCATGGTTGATGTTTAATGTATGAGAAAAGTGAAAACTTAGAATGAATGACTTTTGGGTAAATAAAATCTTATTAAAGAGAGAGTAAAAATTTCCCCATGGAGAACAACTAAAGTTATGTAGAAAAAATTCTCCATTAAGATTTTGG
The DNA here is from genome assembly GCA_031772625.1 of Pinus tabuliformis. Lineage (NCBI taxonomy): Eukaryota > Viridiplantae > Streptophyta > Pinopsida > Pinales > Pinaceae > Pinus > Pinus tabuliformis. The sequence continues at coordinate 1,603,570,332 of CM062804.1, forward strand.
GCTATTTCAAAATCTGCAAACAAAAGGAAAACCACACTTCAAAAATTGCAATCCAAGAAAGAAATGCCAATATATATATATATATATATATATATATATATATATATATATATAACCATGATTGAAAGAAACTCCAACAAGACTACTTATGAAAATAAGTCTCAACAAAAGAATGACTATGAGGAAAGCATGTATGTTTTTCTTAAGTTGAGATCTTGATGAACTATATCTTGTAGAGTTGTAGGTAATTATGTTTTCTATTCAAACAAAGATGATAACTCTAGATAGTAGTTATGAGAGAAGATGAAGCTAAATAAGATGTATCCCCCTTGCAAATTTTCTTGCTTGAAAATTAAGCCTGCATGTAAAAAATCTTAATGATTTTCTAATAAAAATAAGGCTTATGACGATATTAAATGAAAGAAAAAATAGAGGTTAAGGGACTCCCTGATTTAGATTATTTGCAATTTGATTAGTATCATAACTGCTTTGCTTAATGCAAAAACAAGAAAATTGAGGAGAAAGAATTCCAAAATCAGTAAACAAAGGTGTTATATTTTCAAATGAATTCTTGAAGACCTGTAAAAATAGAGCTATAGATCAACAAATACTAAAAACAAGGTTCATAAGCAAAAAGCATAAAGAAATTGGTAAATATATGAAAATGAGCATATGAGATTTATCTTGAAGAATTTCACTAAGAATTACTTAAAATATACCAATTTTCTCCAAAAATATGTAACTTCTTATTTTGATTAAGATTAAAAGTATGAAGAAGTTACATTTTAATGAAATTTTCACATGCCCAAGATCATCTATTTATTGAATCTAAACTAGAGTGAGCATTAAGTTGAAAAATAATAGTTCATGTTCAGGGAATTAAGCATAAAAATCATCAGGAATAAGAATGAAAACAATATAAATATGCTAGATGTACTTTGCTTTATGTTGCAACTGTGATTATTCTCTTTGCTTGTTATGGTTTTATATTAGCCCCAAATTTCTCATAAAATCAAGCCAAAGTCCTAACTTATGCAATGTTTATGTATATATGGAAAGGATTTGGACCTTCGCATAATGAGCATTAGAGTGGAGCGAATATATATATATATATATATATATATATATATATTATATATAATCAAATCATAAGAAAATAAAAAATCAAATATAAATTAACCACAATCCATTACCTTTGCATATTCAGTGTGTGTGCTTATCAATTTTTCACATTAATATGATCATTGCTCAAGCATGACGAGTGGAACGATGTGGTTTGAACAAGCAACATGTTGGCATGCATCGTGGGTGTTGTATCAGCTCAGGAGCTCAAGCCCGAAAAGAATAAAGGATGTGCACTAAGAAGATGTCTAAGATGACAATGTCTAGGATGAGGTGGAGGGAAAATGACAGGCGTCCAATGGTAAAGTGATGCGAGGGTATGGATATATCGCATGAGTGAGTTGAGTCATCCTGAGAGAAAGATCTCAGATGGAGCAAGAAGGACACACATTAAGAGTTTCATGGAAGGATAACTGGGATTAAGTGGAAAGTTGGGCCTACAAGTGCCCAATAATGAACTAGAGCATAAGCGTGATAGGGGCCCAAAAACTAATGTATGATGATGAGTTTTCCCAGCTAAGTGATCTCGAATTTTTTAAACGAACAAGAGCAAGTAACCTCAAGGGGAAGAGGGAGTTGGGATGATGTGGAAAGCAGTAGCATAGAGGGATAATCAATGAATTCACATAACTAAAAGGGGGCCCCATCTATTATGTTGTCATGAATGCTCACGTCACTCCGGAAGGTGATCCCCAGGAGGATGAAAAGGAGTAGTTTATGAAATATCTAGGGTAGAACCTTCGGGCTACATGGCGGAATAAAGTAGGGCGCATGAAAAGAGAATAACATGAAGAAAAGGGGGCTCATATATCTATTTTATTCCAAAATATTGAAATCCTGAAATACAAAAGAAAAATATTTGAAGCATCTGATCAGGGAAAAGAAAGCGTGAATACATGGATCAATAAGCATCACATAAAGGAGGACCCAAAGGATTCAACAAATGTATATGTCATCCCGGAAGGGAAAACCAGGAAGAAATAAAAAGGTTGTGCTTTCAAGGTATAATCGAAATGATTACCTCTAGAGCAAAACGAGGGCTATTGTAAAAGGATTTAGCTCAACACGACTTAAGAAAATCAGTGGGGTGTGGTAATGGACATGGATAATTCTTTCCAACTGCTGTAAAATTCTTTGTGATTTGTCTTTGCCTTCAAGAACCATTCTTTGATTAAGCATTAAAAACTTTAAAAACCAAAGGTGCACAACACATCAAAACAAGTAGAAGACATGCATTGTGTTACAGTTGTATCAATGAAACAAGCAAAACATGATTATGACTCATCTTGTAAATGTGCAAAGCAAAGGAATTATAAAGCAAAGCACATGTACAAAGCACAAAACATTAAAAATTATGATGAGTAAATAACTACATCGATGAACATGCTCATGAGAAAATTTTATTGGTACAATTTTGAATTATTTTTCTCAAGATAAATCAAAAGGCTTGTTGCTCGCTTATTCTTCCACTTGTATTATTAAAAGAAAAACAAAAAGCAATCCAACTAACCTATTATTTCTTCTATCCTAATATAACAACGTAGATCAAAACTAAGTGAAATCATACTTCCAATGGAGCCATTCCATTAGTTTTATTTCCGCACAAATGAAAATATAAAATATTAGTAACATGAATAAAATCATTGCTAAGGTATTAAAGGAAATTCCAATCCACTATGTATGTTAACTTTTAATAAAAATCAGCAAAATCAATTTATTTACAAAATTCCTTTCTTGAAAGGACGTTTCTAACCATGTTCCTACGAGTTCATAAAAATCAAGATGAATTGCCATTAATGATAGGAAGAGAGTGAGAGGAGAGGATAGCAAGAAAATTTTGAATAATATATCTTTAAATGTTGGAGCATGCATAAAAATATTAGTATTATGTACATAAAGTAGAATATTAGCATTCTTCTGTATAAGCAAACTTTCCAAACAACTGGCAAATGCATCAATCAAGTGCGAATGGAATTTCGATGAATATTTTAAAAGATTAAAAAATATATTAAATTGTCGGTGAGATTGTGACTCTCAAGTGTTGGAGCTTGTGAAGAATTCATTTGAAAAGACAAAGTGAATTGATATGACATGATTAAGTTTTTATGCCCATGATGCTCATGATTAAGGTCTTGAAATTGATTTGCATGTTGGCCCATTAATGCACTTGATGAGTGTCCAGTGTCTGAATGCTCAAAATGTTAGCATGAACAAAAACTATCAAAAGGATGAAATCTAAGAGTTGAATAAAAATTAGAAATGAACTAAGAAGAAAGTACAATTACACGATTATTTACACTAATATTACAAAATAGTTGGGATTTGTTCACAAAAAATTCCTTTTTGTGAAAATTTCTGACTCTAACAAACCAGAAATCCTACTACTGTAAATTGATTTGCATTACCTACTTGTATTCTTCATTTTAACAAGTTATTTTCAGAAATATTTAGAAAATATTAATGCAAATAGATTGCAGCCTACACCACTATACAAATCAAGTACTGAAAAATAAATGAGACAATCACACAAAGGACACACTTATTTTTGGACTAAATGTCCCCAAAAAACCCTAGTGTGGGAAAACCGATGCAGTAGATATGAGGATTTTATTATTATGCAGATTTCTTAATACAACTTGGGTGCCAAATTCGGCTCACCCAATAGAGAATAAACCTGGCATAAGTACCTTTATCCGGAGACAAATATTTTGGCGGATCCAGCAACTGGATGAACAAACCCCACAGGTGATTGCATTGTCCCCAGTGCTGTGCAGCGATGGTTGCTCCCAACTCTACGTTGGGATTGCATCACCTCCTTTAGGAGCTGCATCAACCTCTCGATGAGCCTTCCCGACTCAGAATTCGATCTGCTAAACTGATGCCCAATCTGCCCCACAGAAACCCCAACTCTACCTCTAAGTGACTACGTCATCCCTCTAGCCTCTGCGTCACCCTCTTGGAGCTACGTTGTCTCTCTCTGGTGCTTCACTACCTCTTTGCTAAGTATTCTCAGCCTTGGACGAAAGTACCACAACCAAACTACCCCTCTCTGCACTAGAAGCTCACTCTGAAATTCTCAGCAAACCACGCCCCAGAATTTCGATCTAGCTCAAGTGCTGCTCTCACTGTGTGTGTTCTCCCACTAACCCCAAGCCTTCCTTTATACTTTTCCTATTGAGAAATCAACGGTCGTGATCTAATCTCTAATCAACGACTAATATTAAATTAGACTTGATCCTCGTCACTTAGAAGCTTCTCACCCATATTTTCATTAATACCCATTAATATTTTAATTTTCCTAAGTTTAAACTTAGGAGCCCCATTAAAAATATTAATTATTTTAATAAAATACAATCCAGGTGGAGTCTTGGAGATCTCATGTGTTCTAGCTTATCCACAAAATTTATTACTTGTTGATTTTTATCTTTAACAGAAGTAGCATGATTTGGAATAACTAAATTATTTTGATTAAGAGCAACTGATTTATTAATGACAACACCTTGAGGGTCAACATTATTTATTTCAACAACATTTGTTTCTTCTTGAGGTGGTTCATTAACATCCTTTGCATTTACTATTTGAAGCAGATCAACGTTACCATTTTGACAAAATTGATTCTTCAGTAGTAGTGAGTATGCTTAAAAATATCATATCTTCTCGTTCTTCATAGTTATTGGCAATACATGGAAGAGAAACTAAATGTTTAAACCATCTTATTAACTGAAACTCAGGAGGTAAATCTTTAGATTGAAACTGTAAACAAATTAATTTAAATCTAATAGGGAAATCATCCAAAAACTTGTCTTCAAATCTACAAAGTGCTTCAAGTTGATCACAAACCTTTTCATAATCGTAATCCTAAAAAACATGAAGAAATATTTTTGTGAACTCATCCCAAGTGTGTATAGAGGAAAATGACATGATCTACACCAGTCTTTGGCTAAGCTTGTCAAGGTAAGAGTGAACATTCTGCACATCACACCTTCATCAATATCATAATTATTACAATTTAAAATAAATTGAAGAACATGATCAAAAGCAAAAATATTCTCCTTACCATTAAACTTTGTTTTGAACAAGATCTTTACTATCTTTATTGGATTGGTAGCAAGTGGAAGTCCAGTGAAGCAACTCCAAATAGACATTTTAGAAGGAACCATTGTAAAATTGATAAAAAAAAAATAAAATACAAGAATTCAAAAAGGAATTCTTGTTAGTTGGCCCTCCATCTAGCACCAAAAATGTTGATGGCCAAAAATAACCTCACCAACATTTAGGGAGACCACCCAGTTAGAGCCCCAAGTTAGACTCTTTACCGTTTGGGATGGTGGTTCTGACTAGTTCTAATGGGTCTAGTTACCCTCACCCTTCATGTTGACTTGTGATATCTCTAATTACTTATCAACAAAAAGAGAAATATCAGAATTACCCTCTTACAGAGCTCTTTCAAGAAAACAACCCTTAAGCTCAAACAATGGCTCAGCCAAACCATACTAGTGTTTGCTCTTACATAAGGAGATTTTTAAAATGAAACAAATTTATTCTAAATGTAAATCTATTCTAGGATGCAAGCAATAGTTCTAGGAATTACTACTAATTCAAGCAGATATATACATTCAACTATCTGATGAATAGTCATCAGATCTCTATTACACATACTTCCAAATTCAAAGAAAATGAATTCAAACTCAATGGTATGATTGCCTTAAGGAAATAGTTCTCATAAAATGATCATTATTAAAACCAAGACAAACTTGATCTCAATTTGCTAAATAGTTAACAAGTATGCCATGCCTATCTATTCGAATTTGATAGCAAAATGATCCACTATTAAAAGATAGCTTTCAAATTATTTAAACAAGCATATAATTAAACGAATCTACAATAGTGAAAAAAAAAACACATATTTATATGGATCAAGAATTGCATCAAATTTTAATTAAATGTAAGCTATCAATCAAACTTTATCTCTAACAAAAGTGTACAAAAATCGCAGATCTTATCAAATTCTTTTGAGCACAAAAGTTCTCAAAAAATTTCATGATAACATGAAATTTTCAGAGTTGAAATACATCTCTTTGAATCTCCCTAAATCTGGTCCAAATATCTAGACCAAGGTTCTGCAGATAGCAATTTAAATACAAAGATTGAAAATGATAAATTGTTAATTATTATTGTTTATGTTTATGATATCATTTTTGGCAGCAATGAAGAATCCATGAGTCAGAATTTTGCTTCAGTAATGCAACAAGAATTTGAAATGTCCTTGCTTGGCGAACTTACCTATTTTCTTGGTCTACAAGTTCAGCAAACTAAAAATGGTATTTTCTTTCACAAACCAAATATCTCAAGTAGATCTTGAAAAAGTACGGAAAGGAAGATTCTAAACATGTATGTACTCCGATGGTAACAGGATGCAGTCTCAACTCAAATGATGAATCAACAGCAATACATCAACCAACTTACAGATCCATGATTGGCAGTCTTCTTTATCTAACATGTACCCGACCTGACATCATACATGCAGTAGGAATAGTTGGAAGATTCCAAGCAAATCCAAAGGAATCACACCTTCAGGCAGTCAAAATAATTTTCAAATATCTTCAAGGAACTTAGGACTTTGGACTATGGTATCCTAGAGATGAAGATCTTACTCTTCATGCATATACAGATGTAGATTGGGCAGGAAGTGTTGATGATAGAAAAAGCACTAGTGGTGGTGCATTCTATATGGGTTCCACGTTAGTGTCTTGGTTCAACAAGAAACAAAGTTCAATTGCTTTATTTATAGCTGAAGCAAAATATGTGGCTGTTGCATCTTGTTGTACACAACTACTTTGGATGATGCAAACTTTGCAAGACATTCAGATCACATGTACTCCACCCATCTCCATTCTATGTGATAATACAAGTGCCATCAGTATTTCAAAGAATCCAGTCATGCACTCCAAGATGAAGCAGATACCCATCAAGTACCATTTTCTACGAGAACAAGTGCTTGAAAAAAAGGTCAAATTGGAGTATGTCCCCTCCAAAGAACAGGTTGCTGATATATTCACTAAACCACTGCCCAGAGAAACATTTGAATATCTCAGACAAAAGCTGGGAGTTGTTGCTGCATCATCCTACTGTTAAATCTATTTTTTCAGAGGAAGTTTACTACACGTTGGTTTCATGTAATATATACGTGGGTACATTCGGGTTTCCTTGGCTGAAAGCGCGTATATGTTTTTCTAACAAAAAAATAGTGGTAGCACAGGTTCATGGGGAGCGTTCACATTCCACATTGTTAGCATTATGGTTGCTAAACTCAACTATTTCTTAGTTGCATCAGTCATTAGTGTGATATAACTTCTTATGTCATGGTCTATATTTCAATGAGTTCTATTGGTCATATGATGTAATTTATTTCCCCGATATCCTTGGGATGGATAATGTAATAATTGTTGTATTTCTGTCATGTATAAACTTTGGTATATCCCCACTTGGTTGGGCAGATGAGTCAAATATGGTGTATTCCCACTTGGTTGGGTGATTGATGTATGTATGAGTTTGTGGTTAGAGGGAGATCATACTCACTTTGTTGAGTTATAGTGTCATGTTATTTTATTTAATCATCTCTCTGCAGACTCGGCATGTACTAAGGGGGAGTATGGATAGCATCATGCAAAGGAGGAGAGTAGAGTGGTCCGCCCTATGCCCTTGATGTCAAAGGGGGAGAGTATTTGGTATTTTGGTGTTGTATGGTATCTCTAACAGTCTTTACAGCTTGCAGCAGTCAACACCATCATGGTTTCCATCAAGTCCAAAGGGGGAGATTGTTGGCATTATGATAGAAGTATTATCCTTGATGGCAACTCTACAGGTCAACTCAGTTTTGATAAGAGGCTAACAGGAATATTCAGAGGAAATAGGGCAGTGGTACAAAGGATCAAGAAGATGGAACTAAGGTCTATTGATCAGAATAAAGAAGTTGAAGGAAGAAGATGATACACGCAGGTTCACTTAGTCCAAGCAGCGTATACACGCAGGTACTTAGAACAAAAATAACGTATAACATACACACGCACTCCCACAGAAGGCAAAGCACGTACATGTTGAAAACCATGGTTTGGTCCAAGGTATTCGGTCCAAGGTATCTTTGGACCATGATATTGACCCTAGGTATTTAGTCCAAGCTATTCGGTCCGTGGTATTTGATCCAAGGTATTGGTCCTAAGTGGATTCAGTCCATGGTATTGAGAAAGGCCAAAAACTATATAAAGATGAGAGGATAATAAGGCAAGATGTGTAAGTGAATAAGATTCTAAGGAATACTTATATTTGAAGTATATTTTATGTTGCAGGGTTATGTTTGGGACTAGATCTGAAATCTTTATGTGCACCTTGAGTTCAATATTGGATTAGGATCATGAGACCTGAAATGACTTATTCTTGAATGATTTGATATTGGTTGAGGCTAGATCTGATGTTTTGCATCTTTTTGATTCGTTATCTATCACGATCTGGGTTTGTCTGAAGTCTGGAATTGCAACAAAGTTCTGAGTCAATATTTGTAGATCTGTATGCAGGTTCGTCTCAGCAAAAGAGCATATACACGCAGGTTCTGTTCTTTCAAGTAGCGTACACAAAAGAAAGGCTTGATGTTCAAAGATGACTGATCTATCATATTAGTATTGTTGATTTATTGATACTGCTATTTTTTTGTTGTCAGTCAATGAAGTCTTCTTAGATCTGAATGTAAATCTGAATGCATAAGGAGGTTGATATTTGATTGATTGTATAAGTGAGAAGAAGTGTTTTTTGTTTCCTGCCCGTGTAAAGTTTTGTAAGTTGATAGTAGATTTTCAGTACACTGTTGGTTGGTACAATTTTTTATTCAGATATTTTATGATTCAAAATCTTTAGAGGTATATGCAGGTTGGGCTGAAGAAGTAGCGTATACACACAGGTTTTCTTCATTGAAGTAACGTATACAGTCTGACACATGCATTTTTGAGGTTTCAGTTGTTTCTAAATGTTGATACATGTTTATGGGTTCAGCATAGTGTTTCTCATTGTTTCAGATTAACTGCATGCTGGTTGATGAAGTTTGATTTTCTAAATTTCTGATGGGTTATTGATGAGTCAAGGTCTTCATATGTCTTGATATGTGCTAGGAGCATCCAGTCTGGAAATTCATGAAACGTGGTCCCTGGTGGAAGAGTGGAGTTTTCTTCAGGATGGCACCTACGTACTAGTAAACATATTGGCTAGTACAAGAGCTAGGGGGTTGTAGCTCCCTTCCAATAGAAGCTGGAGAACGAGAAAAGGTTGTAACCTTCTACAGGTAGAAGCCTGCGTATTGGTATGAGTATGCACCAATACAAGATTTTAAACAGATTTTCTTATTATTAAGAGAAGACAGAGACGACAGCAGCAGGTGGTTTTCACCCACATTGGGTTTCCACCTTAAATCTTGGTGTTCATGTGTGTTGCTTATGTATAATGGTTTATTATGTTTATACTGCACATGGTTACTATTTAATGATTGATGAAGTATTGATGCATTGATTAAAGATCAACATATGATGAATTAACTGAATCATAAGTTTATTGCATAAACGTTGGTTGCCTTAAAGACAGTTGCGTGTACACACTAGTTCCACTCTCTGAAGTAGCATATATAAATCTGATTTGAAAAAGAAAAATTCTTGATCTGATAATACTGATTCGCCCCCCCTCTCAATATTATTTCCAATAATTGGTATCAGAGCCAAGTTCTTCAGAATAAGCTTGATCGCTTGAAGGAAGATCCATCAAGATGAATACTCATGAAAGCATGGGATCCATCAGACCGCCAATCTTCGATGGGAGCAACTTTTTTTATTGGAAAATAAGAACCACAACCTAGTTACAATCTCCTGGAACAGATGTCTGGGAAATTTTGGAAGGAGGATATAAATTTCCAATAGCAATTCCTACAGACACGGCAGGTAAAAAGCAATATGAAACCAATTCCAAAGCTGTCAATACTTTTTTGGTAAGTTTGTCACAATCAATGTTTGTCAAAGGCATGCAGCTCAAATCAGCCAAAGAGATGTGGGACAAAATCGTTTAGAGCTACGAAGGAGATTCTCAGGTAAAACGTGCTAAGCTTCAAACTCTCAAAATTCAGTATGAAACTCTTAAGATGCATAGTGATGAGAATATAGCTAGTTACTTCTTACGTATAGATGAGATTGTTAATTGTATGAATAATCTGGGTGAAGAAATAAAGGAAGTTACCTTAGTTGAAAAATTTTGACATCCTTGTGTGCTAAATTTGAATCAAAAGTGTCTGCCATAGAAGAAAAATAAGATCTGCAGAATATAACTATGACACAACTTCACGAAATCCTAACTTCTTTTGAGATGAGAAAAGGAGGTCCATCAGATATGAGAGAAGCCACATTTAAAGCTTCAACAAAAGGAAAAGAAAAGGAAGAACACAATGAATCAGGACACATTTCAGAAGAAGAAGATGAGGTAAATTTTGTCAAGAAGCTTCAACGGGGTTCTGGAAGGTTCAGAGGTAAGCTACCTTTCAAATGCTTTGCTTGTGGTAGAGTCGATCATTATGCTACCAGATGTCCTCATAAAGATAAATATGAAAAAGGAAAGGAATATGCAAAAGGGAATAGGAAACAAGTTGTGAATAGAAGGAGTTACTATACTCATGAAGATAGCGATGGTTTATCTAATAGTGATGAAGATGAAACTGGTCAAGATTACAGACTTCTCATGGCTTATGATAGCAATGATTTTTGGGATAGTTTAGAAGAGGATAGTGATGGTTTATCTAATAGTGATGATTATAGACTTCTCATGGCTTATGACAATGATGATTTTTGGGATGCTTTAGAAGAGGAAAATTTTCATGAAGAAATCTCTAAACTCAAAATCTGTTTAGAAGAAAAGAATATGATCATAGATACCTTGACATACCAACTTGCTGAAAAAGAAAAACACAATGAAAAACTAGAATGTGAAATTGTGGGTCTAAGAAAAGATCTTGAGAAAACAAAATCTCTCAATCTTAGATTTGCTAAAGGATCAGAAACTTTAAATGAAATTATCAAAGTTTAGCGTTCTCCTCTGATAAAGACAGGTCTTGGATATACTGAAAAAGCATCTTAATCACGGAAGCCGTCAACATCCACCAAAAGCTATCTTGATGTAGCAAAGACCAGTGAACAGTATGACAATCGTCAACAAAGGCATAAAGCTGATCACCAGGTAAATCATGCTCAATTTGCTCCAAGGATGAATATCAATAGAAGCCACAACCAACCTCAGGCAAATCATACTCAATTTGCTCCAAAGATGAATATCAATAGAAACTACAATCAATAGGTAAATAGATTCGATAGTCGCAGAAACTTCTTTAATGGGCAATGTTTTTCATGTCATAATTTTGGGCACAAAGCTGCTCAATGTGTTGCTTACAAAACCATCATGACTAGAGAAGCACAAAATCAAAGGAATGTAATAGGGATCAAGAGAAGTTCCTATAATAACTTTTCTCCTCTTGAAAATGAAATAGAATGCTCAATTTGTAACAACTTTGGTCATGAAGAATTTGAATGCAGGAGCAAATTTCGGCAAACACCTCAAAAGGAGCAAATGCCATTAAATCCCAAGATATGGAGAAGGAAAGAATCTCAAACAAAAAGATGTGGTATAGCCTTGTATGCAGAAGGACAAGAAAATCAGTGGTACATCGACAGTGGATGCTCCAAACATATGACAGGTGACAAAGAGAAACTTCACTCATATAATGCCTTAGAAAAGGAAAAGAATGTCTCATTTGGAAATGACACTCCAGCTGTCATAAAAGGTAAAGGTTCTGTTTTCTTGAAAGAAAAGGTTAAAGCTGGAAATGTTATGTATGTAGATGGTTTAAAGCATAACCTGTTGAGTGTCAGTCAAATGTGTGATCAAGGAAATGAAGTGGTGTTTCGATCAAACAGATGTGTTGTTCGTGAGCTTGATATAGGAGAGACCGTGATCAAAGGTACATGAACTCCAAACAACTTTTACATACTCAAAGGAGGACAACGACAATGTTATCTAAGCAAAAAGTGATGAAAATTGGTTGTGGCATAGAAGATTGGGACATCTAAGCTTTTCTCAAATAAGAAAAGCATGCAGACTCGAGTCTGTTCATGATCTTCCAGATATCACCGTCCCAGAAAATACAATATGCAAACCATGTCAAATCGGTAAGCAAACGAGAGTTCACTTCATGGAAAAAGAAGGGTCAACTAGTAAGCTTCTTGAACTTATCCATGCTGATTTATGTGGACCAATAAGGAAAAATTCACCTCGTGGAGAAGAATACTTTATTTTTGTCATTGATGACTTTTCCGGAATGTGTTGGATATGTCTTCTAAAGCATAAAGATGAAGCATTTGAAAAGTTCCAAGCCTTCAAAGCTTTGGCTAAAAATGAATCAGGTCGAAAAATCAAATGCCTCAGATCTGATCAAGGAGGGGAATTTATATCGGATGAATTCTTTGACTTTTGTGAACAACATGGAATAAAAAGGGAACTATCCACTGCAAGAACACCTCATCAAAATGGTGTAGTAGAAAGGATGAACATAACAGTTCAACAAATGGCTCGAGCCATGCTAGATGAATCTAGAACTCCTGCAACCTTCTCGGGTGAAGCCGCATTCACTATCGTGACAATTATCAACCAAGCAAATGTTCAGGTAAATAGCACTCAAAATCCACATGAACTTTGGTATGGTAAGACTCCTACTGTAAAATACTTTAAAATTTTTGGAAGAAAATGTTTTATCAAAAGGACTGATGAAAAACTTGGTAAGTTTGAACCCAGAGCAGATGAAGGGATTCTTCTTGGTTATTCTTCCAAAAGTAAAGGATATAAATGTTATAATAAAAGGCTTGGGAAAGTTGTTAAAAGCATTGATGTTGTAGTTGATGAAGCATGCAGAAATCCAAAACAGATAAAATCAACATAATATTATGACAATGAGGAAGATGGGGATTACTTTCCCACATCAAATCAAAATTATATTGAAGAAGAAACCAATGAAGCACCAGAAGAAGATATAATGGTAGAAGGAAAGAATCCGTCCAAGTATTTTCAGAAAAATCATCCAGAAAATCAAATTTTAGGAGAAAGGGAGGTTGGTGTACAGACAAGAAGAACTATTACAGGGACCTCAAATCTATCTAGCATTACTATCCTCCACCGAACCTCAAAATGTAAATGAAGCATGCAAAGATGAATGTTGGGTCAAGGCCATGGATGAAGAACTTGAGTAGATTGAAAAGAATGACACTTGGGAATTAGTTCCTAGACCTCATGATAAAAATATTATAGGAACTAAATGTATATTCAAGAACAATCTGAATGAAAATGGAGAAGACATTAGAAACAAGGCCAGACTTGTTTGTAAAGGGTATGCTCAACAAAAAGGTATAGATTTTGAAGAAACTTTTGCACCTGTTGCAAGAATTGAAGCCATAAGAATGTTTCTTGCTCTTTCCAGTTTTCGGAAATTCAAAGTATACCAAATGGATGTAAAATCAACCTTCCTTAATGGAGATTTAGAAGAAGACGTTTATATTGAACAACCAGAAAGATTCATTCTTGGAAATGATGCAAAACTTGTATGCAGACTCAAAAAGTCTCTCTATGGTCTGAAACGGGCTCCAAGGTCCTGGTATTACCGCCTTGACAAATATCTACACTAACAAGGTTTTACAAAAGGTTCTGTAGATAGCTATTTATATACAAAGATTGAAAATGATAAATTGCTAATTATTATTGTTTATGTTGATGATATCATTTTTGGTAGAAATGAAGAATCCATGAGTTAGAATTTTGCTTCAGTAATGCAGCAAGAATTTGAAATGTCCTTGCTTGGTGAACTTACCTATTTTCTTGGTCTACAAGTTCAACAAACTGCTTCCTTGCTTGCATGAGTGGCTGCCATGTATTTTGCCTCTGTAGTTGATAATGCCACTACAGATTGTTTCTTACTCATCCAACTGACTGCACCTCCAAATAGGTTAAACACATACCCACTTGTAGATCTTCTTTGATCCAGATCTCCTGCCCAGTCTGCATCAACAAAGCCACGAATATCCAACATTCTGTCCAATCCTGGTCTTCCTTGGCAGCACAAACCATAATCACTAGTGCCACGCAAAAACCTGAAAACCCGCTTCACTGTTGTCCAATGCTCCTTTCCTGGTTTTGACATAAACCTGCTCAATACTCCCATTGCATGTGCAATGTCTAGTCTAGTACAGACCATTGCATACATCAAGCTACTGACTGCACTTGCATATGGAACACGAGACATGTCCTCTTCCTCTTCTTGTGTCTTGGGACACTGTTCAGCAGATAACCTTACACCTACATGAATAGGAACCTTCATCGGTTTACTATCCTGCATATTAAACCTCTGCAGTATTGTCTCGACATACTTCCTCTAATTTAACCAGAGCTTCCTCTTTGCCCGATCTCTTTTAATTTCCATGCCCAAAATATAGTTTGCAGCACCAAGATCTTTCATGTCGAATTTGGAGGACAATTGGGTCTTCAAATCCTGGATAATTTCTTTGTCATTTCCAACCAGCAACATATCATCCACATACAAGACCAGATAAATAACACGGTCACCAATTAATTTAAAATACACACAGTGATCTTCTTTGCTTCTAGTGAAGCCAAGTCCCCGTATAAATGTATCAAATTTCTGATACCACATCCTTGGTGACTGTTTTAATGCATACAGAGACTTCTTTAACTTGCATACCAGTTCTTTCTTACCCTTCACCGCAAAGCCTTCAGGTTGCTTCATGTAGATTTCCTCTTCCAGATCCCCGTGAAGAAATGTTGTCTTCACATCCATCTGTTCTACCTCAAAATCAAAAGCAGCAGCAACAAATAAAAGTAATCTAATAGAAGTTACCTTGGCAACAGGAGAAAAAATATCACCAAAATCAATTCCCGACACCTGGGAATAACCTTTTGCTACCAACTGAGCTTTGTATTTCTCCACTTTTCCTTCTGCATTTGTCTTCTTTTTGAACACCAATTTGCTGCTAATGGGTTTCCTTCCAGCCGGCAACCCCACCAGATCCCAAGCCTCATTTTTGTGTAAATATGCCATTTCATCAGCCATGGCCTCTTTCCAGAGTTTTCAATCCTCTGAATCCACTGCTTCCTTCACAATTCTGGGATCATCATCAGTAACAGACAAAGTAAAATTTGAACAGAAAGCAGATGGACTATACCTTTTTGGCTGCCTTCTTTCTCGAACTGATCTTCTCACATTCGGAGTTTGTGGCTCTTCATCTTCTGATTCCTCCTCTACTGTAGAGTCTGATTCTTCCTCCTTTAGCTCAAACTCTATCTTCTCAGTTTCCTTTGGTTGACTTCATGTTTAATAACATCTTTCACCTCTCTGAACACCACATCTCGGCTATACACAACCTTCCTTGTTATTGGGTTCCAAAGCTTATAACCCTTTAAACCATCCTTATACCCAATAAAGACGCACTTTTCAAATTTACTATCCAACTTGATTCATTTCTCCTTTGGAACATGTACATATGCATCGCATCCAAATACCCTTAGATGTGAAAGAGAGGGTTTCTTACCAGTCCATACCTCGTGTGGAGTCTTATCCTCCAATGCTGATGAAGGTGACCTGTTGACCAGATAACATGCGGTATCCACCGCCTCTGCCTAGAATTCCTGTCCTAACCCGGCACCACTGAGCATGCTTCTTGCCCTTTCCATCAATGTCTTGTTCATTCTTTCTGCAACTCCATTTTTCTAAGGTGTATATGGAGTAGTCTTCTGCCGTGATATACCACACTTCTTACAGAATTCTTCAAATTTCTTGTTGCAAAACTCTCCACCATTATCTGTCCTCAACATCTTTATCTTCTTCTTTGTCTGATTTTCCACGAGAGCCTTAAATTATTTAAACTTGTCAAAGACTTCAGATTTCTTCTTAAGGAAATATATCCATGTATTCCTTGAGAAGTCATCTATAAATGATACATAGTACACAGAATTACCCAGTGATGGAACCTTCACAGGTCCAAACACATCACTGTGCACAAGTTCTAATATCTGTTTCGCCCTCTTACTACCAGAGGGGAAACTTACCTGATTCTACTTCCCATATACACAATTTTCACAGAAATCAAAATCCAGAGAGCTATTACTCATACCTTCTACCATACCTTTACCATGAAGTATTCGAAGGCCTTTCTCTCCAATATGTCCAAGCCTTTGATGCCACAACATGGTCTTCTCTCCAGAGACCACTAGATTTTCTGCTCCATTTTCAGGAATCACAAAACTATTGCACCCATCAACAACAGTGCTACCTTGCAGCTTATACAAAGTTCCAATCCGAACCCCCCGCATCAATACCAGTGCTCCCCAAACCATTTTGCAGGTATCCTTTTCGAACACTGTTTTTACACCTGCATCATCCAACTTGCTTACAGAAATTAGATTTCTAGCCAATGCAGGAATATGCAAAACACTCGGAAGTGTTCTAACCCTTCCACCTTGCAACTTCAATTTTACTTTTCCGCGACCAACGATTCTAGCCTTCCTATCATCCCCCAAGAAGACATAACCACCATCGTATTTATCATACTCGCAGAACCACTCTCTATGGGGAGTGAAGTGAAAGGATGCACCTGAGTCAATCAACCATGCTTCATGATCTACATGTGTACTTGAAGAAGCCAAGTACATATCCCCACCTTCATCTGAGGTGGTTTTCGCCTCTGCAGAAGGAGCATCATCAGATCCCTTTCCCTTGTCAAGAGCTTTAGATTTACAGTCCCTTTTGTAGTGCTCTTCCTTTCCGCATTTCCAGCACACCACCTTTATAGGTTTTCCTGGAGATTTAGATCTCCCTCTAGATTTCGATCTCCCACTCGATGACTTATTTTTGTTTCTATTCTGGGACCGTCCTTGTACAAACAAGGCATCACCATTCTGGCTCTCCATATCTTTCCATCTCATTTCCTCCGTCAGCAAGGTTGAGACTATTTCATCAAACTGCAAGGCAGTTGCATTGCTACCTATTACAATAACTAGTCTATCCCACGAATCTGGTAGAGAACACAACAAACTGATGCACTTATATTCATCTGAAATTTTAATATCAACAGATGCTAACTGACTTACCACAATATTAAATGCGTTCAGATGCTCTGTCACCAAGTCTCCATCTTTCATCCTCAGGTTATACAGCTTTTTCCGTAGGAGCAGTTTATTCACTAGAGACTTAGATTGGTACAAAGTCCCTAACTTGTTCCATAAAGCCTTCGTCGTAGCTTCCCCTGATACATTCAACAATACTGAATCTGAGACACACAATCGTATTGTGCTCTTTGCCTTCCGATCCAATTTCTTCCATTCTTCATTGGACACTCCCGTTGGTTTAGTACCTAGATCTACCATGATCCACTGATCTTCATCCATCAACAGATCCTCCATCCTGAGTTTCCACAAGTCAAAACTCTGACCATTAAATTTCTCGATCTCTATCTTTCCACTGCTCGCCATCTTCTTTCACCACCATAATCGATCTCGCAGATCTCCCACTGAACAAGGTATACCATAGGCCCGAGTGAAACCCCTTAGCAACAAAGGCGTCCCCTTGAAGCCCAAACTTCTCTGATACCAAATGTAGGTTTTAACCCCGTACAAAAATTACCTGCATACGAATTCTAAAACACAGAAAATAAACAATGTGAGAGCATAACACATAAAACACATATACACAGAGATTTTCCCCTGGATCCCAAAACTGGGACTACCGGCTTGATTTTTCATTATATTCCTTTCAATGTTATAATACATATTTATGCATGCCGAAGCATCCAATACCATGGACCGAAAACCATCATGTCCAATACCATGGACCGAAAACCATCGCGTCCAAAAAACATGTGCGAAAATCATGTACAAAACCATAGGTGGGTCCACCCAACCTAACATAGGGTCCAAAACGCCCCAGACCCCATAAAGTGGGGTTACGGGTACACCTCAAACCCCCTGTGACCCTCCCCATCTAACCCCCGATTAACTACGTGAGCTAGTCATGGAAAGAATATAACACAACCCAGCATGAGTTCATGGTCATAGGGAGGTCATACTCACTTTGTTGAGTTATAGTGTCATGTTATTATAGTGAATCATCTCTTGTAGACTCGACATGTACCTAGGGGGAGCATGGATAGCATCATGCAAAGGAGGAGAGTAAAGTGGTTCGCCCTTTGCCCTTGATGTCAAAGGGGGAGAGTATTTTGGTATTTTGGTGTTGTATGGTATCTCTAATAGTCTTTACATCTTGAAGTAGTCAACACCATCATGGTTTCCATCAAGTCCAAAGGGTAAGATTGTTGGCATTATGATACAGGTATTGTCCTTGATGGAAACTCTACAGGTCAACTCAGTTTTGATAAGAGGCTAACAAGAATATTCAAAGGTAATAGGGCAGTGGTACAGAGGATCAAGAAGATGGAACTAAGGTCTATTGATCAGAATAAAGAAGTTGAAGGAAGAAGATGATACATGCAGGTTCACTTAGTCCAAGAAGCATATGCACGCAGGTACTCAGAACAGAAATAACGTATAATGTACACACGCGCTCCCATAGAAGGCAAAGCGCGTACATGTTGAAAACCATGGTTTTGGTTTGAGGTATTTGGTCCAAGGTATCTTTGGACCATGATATTGACCCTAGGTATTTAGTCCGAGCTATTTTGTCTGTGGTATTTGATCCAAGGTATTGGTCCTAAGTGGATTCGGTCCATGGTATTGAGAAAGGCCAAAAACTATATAAAGAAGAGAGGATCATAAGGCCAGATGTGCAAGTGAATAAGATTCTAAGGGATACTTCTATCTGAAGTATATTTTATGTTGCAAGGTCATGTTTGGGACTAGATCTGAAATATTTATGTGCACCTTGAGTTTAATATTGTATCAGGATCATGAGACCTGAAATGACTTATTCTTGAATGATTTGATATTGGCTGAGGCTAGATCTGATGTTTTGCATCTGTTTTATTCGTTATCTATCATGATCTAGGTTTGTTTGAAGTCTGGAATTACAGCAAAGTTCTGAGTCAATATTTGCAGATCTGTACGCAGGTTCGTCTCGGCAAAAGAGCATATACACGCAGGTTTTGTTCTTTCAAGTAGTGTATACAAAAGAAAGGCTTGATGTTCAGAGATGACTGATCTATCAGATCAGTATTGCTGCTGCTATTTTATTTTCGTCTGTCAATGAAGTCTTCTTAGATCTAAATGCATAAGGAGGTTGATATTTGATTGATTGTATAAGTGAGAAGAAGTGTTTTCTGTTTCCTGCCTGTGTAAAGTTCTATAAGTTGACAGTAGATGTTCAGTACACTGCTGGTTGGTACAGTTTGTGATTAAGAGATTTTATGATTCAGAATCTTTAGAGGTATATGCAAGTTGGGCTGAAGGAAGTAGCGTATACACGCAGGTTTTCTTCATTAAAGTAGCGTATACAGTATGACACATGAATTTTTGAGGTTTCAGTTGGTTTTGAATGTTGATACAGGTTTCTGGGTTCAGCACAGTGTTTTGATGACAGTGATCTGATTGTTTCAGATTAACTGCATGTTGGTTGATGAAGTTTGAGTTTCTAAATTTCTGATGGGTTATTGATGAGTCAAGGTCTTCATATGTGCCAGGAGCATCCAGTCTAAAAATTCATGAAACGTGGTCCCTGGTGGAAGAGTGGAGTTTTATGTAAGCTAGAACCTACATACTAGTAAACATATTGGCTAGTACAAGAGTTAGGGGGTTGTAGCTCCCTTCTACTAGAAGCTGGAGAACGAGAGAAGGTTGTAACCTTCTGCAGGTAGAAGCCTGTGTAGTGGTATGAGTCTGCACCAGTACAAGATTGTAAACAGATTTTCTTATTATTAAAAGAAGAAAGAGACGACAACAACAGTTGGTTTTCACGCACATTGGGTTTCCACCTTAAATCTTGGTGTTCATGTGTGTTGCTTATGTGTAATGGTTTATTATGTTTATACTACACATGGTTACTATTTAATGATTGATGAAGTACTGATGCATTGATTAAAGATCAACATATGATGAATTAACTGAATAATAAGTTTACTGCATAAACGTTGGTTGCCTTAAAGAAAGTTGCGTGTACATGCTAGTTCCCCTCTCTAAAGTAACGTATATAAATCTGATTTTGAAAAAGAAAAATTCTTTATTTGATAACACTGATTCACCCCCCCTCTCAGTGTTATTTCCAACAATTGGTATCAGAGCCAAGTTCTTCAGAAGAAGCTTGATCGCTTGAAGGAAGATCCATCAAGATGAATAATCACGAAAGCATGGGATCCATCAGACCGCCAATCTTCGATGGGAGCAACTTTGTTTATTGGAAAATAAGAACCACAGCCTATCTACAATCTCTTGGAACAGATGTCTGGGAAATTGTGGAAGGAGGATATAAATTTCCAATAGCAATTCCTACAGACACGGCAGGTAAAAAGCAATATGAAACCAATGCCAAAGCTGTCAATACTTTATTGGGAAGTTTGTCACAATCAGAGTTTGTCAAAGTCATGCAGCTCAAATCAGCCAAAGAGATATGGGACAAAATTGTTCAGAGCTACGAAGGAGACTCTCAGGTAAAACGTGCTAAGCTTCAAACTCTCAGAATTCAGTATGAAACTCTTAAGATGCATAATGATGAGAATATAGCTAGTTACTTCTTACATATAGATGAGGTTGTTAATTGTATGAAGAATATGGGTGAAGAAATAAAGGAAGTTACCTTAGTTGAGAAAATTTTGACATCCTTGTGTGCTAAATTTGAATCAAAAGTGTCTGCCATAGAAGAAAAACAAGATCTGTAGAATATCACTATGACACAGCTTCACGGAATCCTAACTGCTTTTGAGATGAGAAAAGGAGGTCCATTAGATATGAGAGAAGCCACATTTAAAGCTTCAACAAAAGGAAAATAAAAGGAGGAACAAGATGAATCAAGACACATTTAAGAAGAAGAAGATGAGGTAAATTTTGTCAAGAAGCTTCAACGGGGTTCTGGAAGGTTCAGAGGTAAGCTACCTTTCAAATGCTTTGCTTGTGGTAGAGTCGGTCATTATGCTGCCAGAGGTCCTCATAAAGATAAATATGAAAAAATTAAGGAATATGCAAAAGGGAATAGGAAACAAGTTGTGAATAGAAGGAGTTACTATACTCATGAAGATAGCGATTGTTTATCTAATAGTGATGAAGATGAAACTTGTCAAGATTACAAACTTCTCATGGCTTATGATAGCGATGATTTTTGGGATAGTTTAGAAGAGGATAGTGATGGTTTATCTAATAGTGATAATTATAGACTTCTCATGGCTTATGAAAATGATGATTTTTGGGATGCTTTAGAAGAGGAAACCTTTCATGAAGAAATATCTAAACTGAAAATCTGTTTAGAAGAAAAGAATATGATCATAGATACCTTGACATACCAACTTGCTGAAAAATAAAAACACAATGAAAAACTAGAATGTGAAATTGTGGCTCTAAGAAAAGATCTTGAGAAAACAAAATCTCTCAATTTTAGATTTGATAAAGGATCAGAAACTTTAAATGAAATGATCAAAGTTCAGTGTTCTCCTCTGATAAAGATAGATCTTGGATATACTGAAAAAGCATCTCAATCACAGAAGCCGTCAACCTCCACCAAAAGCTATCAGAAGTGTGTTTTGAATTGGAGGAGAATTTCACGCCATGGATCACAGGACCAAAGATCGAATCTCTCGAATTGCTGCTCACCTCGTCCATCCAGGGCATTCACAGTTGCAGAATGAAGGAGTACTCGGGCGCATCGATTACAGATCGAAAGGCGGGGCGTCTAGATTCATGGTGGCTGTCCTCGGAGCCTCAGGCGGCATCAGACAACCCCTTTCCATGCTCATGAAAATGAATCCGTTGGTCTCAGTCCTTCACCTCTATGATGTCGTCAATACCCCCGGCGTCACTGCAGATATCAGCCATATGGACACCACCGCCGTTGTGCGTGGATTTGTGGGCAAAGAGCAGCTGGAAGCAGCGTTGGTGGGAATGGATCTAGTGATCATCCCTGCAGGAATTCCACGGAAACCCGGGATGACTAGGGACGATTTGTTCAATATTAATGCGGGAATCGTCCGCACCCTGTGCGTAGGGGTAGCCAAATGCTGTCCCAATGCAATTGTGAATATTATTAGCAATCCAGTCAATTCCACTGTGCCAACTGCAGCCGAGGTTTTCAAAAGAGCCGATGTCTATCTGCATGTTGCAGATCTGCTCCCTCTCACAATGGATTGGCACAAATACTGCAGATTCGGGCAGGATCCATCCGATCTGACCAATATTAGAAGACAACCAGAACCCATGCAGCAGATCGGTGGAAATATGCATCAATCGAGCAGAGGGGATGCAGATCTTGACATGCAAATGGAAGTTCGACCCAATAAGAGGTTAGATCTGGAAGACTGCCTACAGCCAGAGCACATGGCAATCAGCAGCGACATCGGCTTACGCAGATCATGAACTCTGCCAAAACCCAGACTTCAGGTAACAACAACTCGTTTTCAGATTTTTATTAAAACCCCTGAAGGGAAATCCTGTATAGTATGGGTACATGCAGGAAGCACTATCATGCAGCTGAAACAGAAAATTTGGGCTTTGACCGGATATCCTATTCAGATCCAACATTTGGTCAGTGGTAGGTGGTCTCTCCAGGACAGTAGAACTTTGGGAAGCTACGAGATTAGTCCAGAAAAAACCATTGTTTTAAACCTCAGGCTAAGAGGAGGAGCTCTGCCTCAGGGACAACCAAGCTTCTCAGGAGGAGACAAGGGGAAAAAGACAGCATCTCAGCATCAACCCAAGGGAGGGTTCTCCTACAAGAACATTCTACAAGGTAACAGAGATTCAGGGTCCTCTCCAGATCAAGGCGGATATATATCCAGGCCATACATAGTAGATCAGCTAGGGAAAACTCCAGCCCTTAACCTTGATTCTACAGGGCTTGATGATTTCTTTAAGTCTTATGAAACACAAGCTCTAATCTGTCGCTTCAACAGTTTTTGGCCAAAACCATCGGATCTATTTCATTGGATTTTCACCAGTTGGACCATGGAATGTGATATACATTTATGCTCCAAGGGGTTTTTCATAGTTAGATTTGCATCCAGGGAAGTCAGAGACACAATCATCAGTGCTGGACCTTGGTTCTGGGGAACGTCGGGGTTGTTCATGACTCCATGGTTTCCAGATTTCGATCCAAACAAAATGACTGTATCCAAAGTGCCGGTCTGGGTCCGTCTATACAACCTTCCCCTTCACTTTTGGAGTGAACGAGTTTTGGAAGGAATTGGGAACAACATAGGGAAATACATCAAAACAGATCTGGAGAGGATTGATGAAAGGGTCTACACTTTTGCACGCATTTGTGTGGAAGTAGATCTAAGTAAAGGGCTGCCAGACAACATAAGGCTGATCTACAAACAACAAAATTGGCTGCAAGCACTAGACTACGAAAACACAGCTTTCAGATGCAGGCTATGCAGGCAAACAGGGCACCTGCAAAGCACATGTCCAGAAGACAAGAAAGCAAACAGTAAAAGAAAGCAGAAAGGGAAGCAGAGGAAAGGATGGCAATTTTCTCCCCATAACTCAGAAGACGAAGAATCAGAAGCAGAAGAGGAAGATACCCCCAGAGGGAATGCTGAGGTATCCCAAGAAATGGAGACACAGAAGGAAACTACATCAGACAACAAGGCTTTACAGCGTCATCCAAATCAGGCAGAGAAGGCAAACGAGGATCAGAGCATGGGAGGGATCAAACAGCATCACCACTCAGATACCTCGGATTCAGACAAGGAAGCAGGATCTCAGAAAGCAGAAACACAGTTAGTCATAGCTTCAATCGAGCCCACCCAAGGAGAGTGGCGCAAGGTCGAAAAGAAAAAGGGAAGAAAAACTTGAAGTGTGACCGAACTCAGTTTTTCTTGCCTCCTCCTTTTTTCTCCTTTTTTCCCTTTCTTCTTCTTCATCTACACGTTAGCTTTGTAACGTTGCGTGGGGTGCAAAAGCACTCGAGCCCAATGGGCATCTTATGGAAATTCTTCAAGCATCTACTAGTGTAACTTTTCATTTTTTAAATAAAAAGTTACCAATTTTTCCATTGGAAAAAAAAAACCTCCACCAAAAGCTATCTTGATGCAGCAAAGACCAATGAACAGTATGACAATCATCAGCAAAGGCATAAAGTTGATCACCAGGTAAATCATACTCAATTTTCTCCAAGGATGAATATCAATAGAAGCCATAACCAACCTCAGGAAAATCATACTCAATTTGCTCCAAAGACAAATATCAATAGAAACTACAATCAACAAGTAAATAGATTCGATAGTCGCAGAAACTTCTTTAATGGGCAATGTTTTTCATGTCATAATTTTAGGCACAAAGCTGCTTAATGTGTTGCTTACAAAACCATCATGACTAGAGAAGCATGAAATCAAAGGAATGTAACAGGGATCAAGAGAAGTTCCTATAATAATTTTTCTCCTCTTGAAAATGAAATAGAATGCTCGATTTATAACAACTTTGGTCATGAAGAATCTGAATGCAGGAGAAAATTTTGGCAAACACCTCAAAAGGAGAAAACACCATTAAATCCGAAGATATGGAGAAGGAAAAAATCTCAAACAGAAAGATGTGGTATAGCCTTGTATGTAGAAGGACAAGAAAATCAGTGGTACATCGACAGTGGATGCTCCAAATGTATGACAGGTGACAAAGAGAAACTTCACTCATATAATGCCTTAGAAAAGGAAAAGAATGTCTCATTTGGAAATGACACTCTAGCTATCATAAAAGGTAAAGGTTCTATTTTCTTGAAAGAAAAGGTTAAATCTGGAAATGCTATGTATGTAGATGGTTTAAAGCATAACCTGTTGAGTGTCAGTCAAATGTGTGATGAAGGAAATGAAGTGGTGTTTAGATCAAATAGATGTATTGTTCGTGAGCTTGATATAGGAGAGACCGTGATCAAAGGTACAAGAACTCCAAACAACTTATACATACTCAAAGGAGGACAACAATAGTGCTATCTAAGAAAAAGTGATGAAAACTGGCTGTGGTATAGAAGATTGGGACATCTAAGCTTTTATCAAATAAGAAAAGCATGCAGACTCAAGGTTGTTCGTGATCTTCCAGATATCAGCATCCCAGAAAATACAAAATGCAAACCATGTCAAATCGGTAAGCAAACCAAAGTTCACTTCATGGAAAAAGAAGGGTCAGCTAGTAAGCCTCTTGAACTTATCCATGCTGATTTATGTGGACCAACAAGGAAAAAGTCACCTCGTGGAGAAGAATAATTTATTTTGTTCATTGATGATTTTTCCAGAATGTGTTGGATAGGTCTTCTAAAGCATAAATATGAAGCATTTGAAAAGTTTCAAGCATTCCAAGCTTTGGTTGAAAATGAATCAGACCGAAAAATCAAATGCCTCAGATCTTATCGAGGTGGGGAATTTATATCGGATGAATTCTTTGACTTTTGTGAACAACATGGAATAAAGGGAATTCTCCACTGCAAGAACACCTCAGCAAAATGGTGTTTTAGAAAGGATGAACAGAACAGTTCAACAGATAGCTCGAGCCATGCTAGATGAATCTGGAACTCCTGCAACCTTCTGGGGTGAAGCTGCATTCGTTGTCGTGACTATACTCAACAAAGCAAATGTACAGGTAAATAGCACTCAAACTCCACATGAACTTTAGTATGGTAAGACTCCTACTATAAAATACTTTAAAGTTTTTGGAAGCAAATGTTTTATCAAAAGGACTGATGAAAAACTTGGTAAGTTTGAACCCAGAGCAGATGAAGGGATTCTTCTTGGTTATTCTTCCAGAAGTAAAGGATATAAATGTTATAATAAAAGACTTCGTAAAATTGTTGAAAACATTGATGTTGTAGTTGATGAAGCGTGCAGAAATCTAAAACAGATAAAATCAACAGAAGGTTATGACAATGAGGAAGCTGGGGATTACTTTCCCACATCAAATCAAAATTATATTGAAGAAGAAACCAATG
This sequence comes from Pinus tabuliformis, assembly GCA_031772625.1. Classification (NCBI taxonomy): domain Eukaryota; kingdom Viridiplantae; phylum Streptophyta; class Pinopsida; order Pinales; family Pinaceae; genus Pinus; species Pinus tabuliformis. The sequence continues at coordinate 1,603,596,652 of CM062804.1, forward strand.
AAGCACCAGAAGAAGATATAATGGTAGAAGAAAAGACTCCTTCTAGGTATGTTCAGAAAAATCATCCAGAAAATCAAATTTTAGGAGAAAGGGAGGCTGGTGCAGAGACAAGAAGAACTATTACAGGGACCTCAAGCTATCTAGCATTACTATCCTCCACCGAACCTCAAAATGTAAATGAGGCATGTAAAGATGAATGTTAGGTCAAGGCCATGGCTGAAGAACTTGAGCAAATTGAAAAGAATTACACTTGGGAATTAGTTCCTAGACCTCATGATAAAAATATTATAGAACTAAATGGATATTCAAGAACAAGTTGAATGAAAATGGAGAAGTCATTAGAAACACGACCAGACTTGTTTGTAAAGGGTATGTGCAATAAGAAGGTATATATTTTGAAGAAAATTTTGCACCTGTTTCTAGACTTGAAGCCATAAGAATGTTTCTTGCTCTTTCCAGTTTTTGGAAATTCAAAGTATACCAAATGGATGTAAAATCAACCTTCCTTAATGGAGATTTAGAAGAAGAAGTTTATATTGAACAACTAGAAGGATTCATTCTTGGAAATGATGCAAAACTTGTATGCAGACTCAAAAAGGCTCTTTATTGTCTGAAACAGGCTCCAAGGGCTTGGTATTACCGCCTTGACAAATATCTACACCAACAAGGTTTTACAAAGGGTTTTGCAGATAACAATTTATTTACAAAGATTGAAAATGATAAATTGCTAATTATTATTCTTTATGTTGATGATATCATTTTTGGTAGCAATGAAGAATCCATGAGTCAGAATTTTGCTTCAGTAATGCAGCAAGAATTTGAAATGTCCTTGCTTGGTGAACTTACCTATTTTCTTGGTCTACAAGTTCAGCAAACTAAAGATGGTATTTTTCTTTCACAAACCAAATATCTTAAGCAGGTCTTGAAAAAGTACAGAATGGAAGATTCTAAACCTGTATGTACTCCAATGGTAACAAGATGCAATTTCAGCTCAAATGATGAATCAACAGTAGTACATCAACCAACTTACAAATCCACGATTGGCAGTCTGCTTTATCTAACAGGTACCCGACCTGACATCATGCATGCAGTAGGAATAGTTGGAAGATTCCAAGCAAATCCAAAGGAATCACACCTTTAGGCAGTCAAAATAATTTTCAAATATCTTCAAGGAACTCTGGACTTTGGACTATGGTATCCTAGAGATGCAGATCTTACTCTTCATGCATATACAGATGCAGATTGGGCAGGAAGTGTTGATGATAGAAAAAGCACTAGTGGTGGTGCATTTTATATGGGTTCCAGGTTAGTGTCTTGGTTCAACAAGAAACAAAGTTCAATTGCTTTATCTACAACTGAAGCATAATATGTGGCTATTGTATCTTGCTGCACACAACTACTTTGGATGATGCAAACTTTGCAAGACATTCAGATCACATGGACTCCACCCATCTCCATTCTATGTGATAATACAAGTGCCATCAGTATTTCAAAGAATCGAGTCATGCACTCCAAGACCAAGCACATACCCATCAATTACCATTTTCTACGAGAACAAGTGCTTGAACAAAAGGTCAAATTGGAGTATGTCCCCTCCAAATAACAGGTCACTGATATATTCACTAAACCACTGCCCAGAGAAACATTTGAATATCTCAGAAAAAAGTTGGGAGTTGTTGTTGCATCATCCTGCTGTTAAATCCAGTTTTTCAGAGGAAGTTTACGACACGCTAGTTTCATATAGTATATGCGTGGGTACACGCGGGTTGCCTTGGCTGAAAGTGTGTATATGTTTTTCTAACAAAAAAATAGTGGTAGTGCAGGTTCAGGGGGAGCATTCACATTCCACATTGTTGGCATTATGGTTGCTAATCTCATCTATTTCTTAGTTGCATCAGTCATTAGTGTGATATAACTTCTTATGTCATGGTCTATATTTCAATGAGTTTTATTGGTCATATGATGTAATTTATTTCCCCAATATCCTTGGGATGGATGATGTAATAATTGCTGTATTTCTATCATGTATAAACTTTGGTATATCCCCACTTGGTTGGGCAAATGAGTCAAATATGGTGTATCCCCACTTGGTTGGGTGATTGATGTATGTATGAGTTCATGGTCATAGGGAGTTCATACTCACTTTGTTGAGTTATAGTGTCATGTTATTATATTGAATCATCTCTCTGCAGACTCGGCATGTACTCAGGGGGAGCATGGATAGCATCATGCAAAGGAGGAGAGTAGAGTGGTCTGCCCTTTGCCCTTGATGTCAAAGGGGGAGAATATTTTGGTATTTTGGTTTTGTATGGTATCTCTAACAGTCTTTACAGCTTGCAACAGTCAACACCATCATGGTTGCCATCAAGTCCAAAGGGGGAGATTGTTGGCATTATGATACAAGTATTGTCCTTAATGGCAACACTACAGGTCAACTCAGTTTTGATAAGTGGCTAACAGGAATATTCAGAGGCAATAGGGTAGTGGTACATAGGATCAGGAAGATGGAACTAAGTTCTATTGATCAGAATAAAGAAGTTGAAGGAAGAAGATGATACACACAGGTTCACTTAATCCAAGTAGCGTATACACGCAGGTACTCAGAACAGAAATAACGTATAACGTACACATGCACTCCCACAGAAGGCAAAGCACGTACATGTTGAAAACCATGGTTTTGGTCCAAGGTATCTTTGGACTATGATATTGACCCTAGGTATTTAGTCCGAGGTATTCGGTCCGTGGCATTTGATCCAAGGTATTGGTCCTAAGTGGATTTGATCCATGGTATTGAGAAAGGCCAAAAACTATATAAAGAAGAGAGGATCATAAGGCCAGATGTGCAAGTGAATAAGATTCTAAGGAATACTTCTATCTGAAGTATATTTTATGTTGCAGGGTTATGTTTGGGACTAGATCTGAAATATTTATGTGCACCTTGAGTTCAATATTGTATCAGGATCATGAGACCTTAAATGACTTATTCTTGAATGATCTGATATTGGTTGAGGCTAGATTTGATGTTTTGCGTCTATTTTATTCGTTATCTATCATGATCTGGGTTTGTCTAAAGTTTGGAATTGCAGCAATGTTCTGAGTCAATATTGTAGATCTGTATGCAGGCTCGTCTCGGCAAAAGAGCGTATACATGCAGGTTTTGTTCTTTCAAGTAGCGTATACAAAAGAAAGGCTTGATGTTCAGAGATGACTGATCTATCAGATCAATATTGCTGATTTATTGCTGCTGCTATTTTACTGTTGTCTGTCAATGAAGTCTTCTTAGATCTGAATGCATAAGGAGGTTGATATTTGATTGATTGTATAAGTGAGAAGAAGTGTTTTTTGTTTCCTGCCTATGTAAAGTTCTGTAAGTTGACAGTAGATGTTCAGTACATTGCTGGTTGGTACAGTTTGTGATTCAGAGATTTTATGATTCAGAATATTTAGAGGTATACGCAGGTTGGGCTGAAGGAAGTAGCGTATACACGTAGGTTTTCTTCATTAAAGTAGCGTATACAGTCTGACACATGAATTTTCTAGGTTTCAGTTGGTTCTGAATGTTGATACAGGTTTTTGGGTTTAGCACAATGTTCTGATGACAGTGATCTGATTGTTTTAGATTAACTTCATGTTGGTTGATGAAGTTTGAGTTTCTAAATTTCTAATGGGTTATTGATGAGTCAAGGTCCTCAGATGTCTTTATATGTACCAGGAGCATCCAGTCTAAAAATTCATGAAACATGGTCCCTGGTGGAAGAGTGGAGTTTTCTGTAGGCTAGAACCTACGTACTAGTAAACATATTGGCTAGTACAAGAGCTAGGGGGTTGTAGCTCCCTTCCAGTAGAAGTTGGAGAATGAGAGAAGGTTGTAACCTTCTACAGGTAGAAGCCTGCGTACTGGTATGAGTCTGCAATAGTACAATATTGTAAACAGATTTTCTTATTAAAGAAGAAAGAGACGGCAACAACAGGTGGTTTTCACCCACATTGGGTTTCCACCTTAAATCTTGGTGTTGATGTGTGTTGCTTATGTGTAATGGTTTATTATGTTTATACTGCACATGGTTACTGTTTAATGATTGATGAAGTACTGATGCACTGATTAAAGATCAACATATGATGAATTAACTGAATCATAAGTTTACTGCATAAACATTGGTTTCCTTAAAGACAGTTGCGTGTACACACTAGTTCCCTTCTCTGAAGTAGCGTATATAAATCTGATTTTGAAAAAGAAAATTTCTTGATCTGATAATACTGATTCACCCCCCCTCCCAGTATTATTTCCAACAGCATCCACATTGATTGGTGTTTTTAATGTGTTCTATGAGTCCCAAATTCATGCTTGGAGTATGGCACGGGTGATTGGTTGAAGAGAGACTTGGATCAACCAATCTATGGTCGGGTGGAATGTGGTAGTCCCATCACTGGTTGGTTCATTGCATTTATTAATGAAAAATTCATTCCCTTGATTTTCATGTGCAAATGTACCGAGGTATATATGGATTTTCATGGCTAATATGTTTATTGTATTTCTGTTCCTATTATGTTGGTTCATATTCACATTTACCCTTGAGGGTGTTACACCATTATTCAACAAAAGCATCAGTGAGGCCCACATCTTTTCCCAACATCCAAGACGAGTGATGAAATCTTGATCCTCTGACAAGAAAAATATCTTTAACTTATATAAACCATTGCTATGAAGTAATAGTAGAAGAGGAAGAGATAGGGTGTGGGGACCATGCATTCCTTTGATTACTGCCAATACAACTTCTGCCATCGAATCGAAGCTAATTTTCCATCTGATGTTATCCAATAGCCAGTGTTTATTTTTCATGAGACTTCTCCAAGTCATGAATGCCAGTTTCTGCTCGAGAGCTCCTTCCCTAATCCAACAAACTAAAGAATGATTCCTCAAGTATTTATTTATATAAACACTTGTGGTGGTGTGCGATGGTCTCAACCATACAAAGTTAGTTTTATATTCTCGCATATAAGCACTTATGCAGTGGTATCACCTATACTTTATGATTGTCTCAACCATACTCTGTGGCATATCATACCTTTGTGGGTAGATAAATATTACATACGTTGCAACACTTATAACATATATTCTGGTGTCCAGTGAATATCACGACTGAATATACCTCTATGGTTCAAATATCCTAGGTGCATATGTTCCTTTCCCCCTACCTTTTCTTTTTCTTGTTAAGTTTTATCGATTAAAACTATGAGTAATTCTCATCATATTTCTAAACCTCCTCCTAGCAAAGGGAGGTGAAGCAAAATTACCCTAGAGAATCTTTACGATAACATTGAATCTATTTAAAAACGAAGATAAGAGAGAGAAGGGAAGCTTAAACAAGAATTATGCACAATTACATTGAATATGTAGAAAAGCGAAGAGGAGAGAGAAGGGAAACTTAAACAAGAATTATACACAATACTTACGGAGCATAAGCTCGAATTATCTACAATGTTTGACAACAACTACAAATATTTAGAAAATAAAATGATAGCACTTGAGACTAAACTCCAAGGAATGAAAGATAGGATGCAATAAATTGAACACAAAAAAATCAATGGTGGAAGAAAATTGCATTGTGAGAGATGAGATTAGAAAATTAAAAGAAAACACCAAATAATAATTCTGCCCTAAGTGACACAAAGAATAAATTTGATATCAAACCCATAAAAGAGGAAATGAACAAAAAAAGCCCTAAATCTTATAATTGTTGGCATACAAGAGAAAAGTGATGAGGAAAAATTAGAGATAGTAAAAGAACAACTAAAAACTAAGTCACAAATTCAAACAACTTATCTAACAGAACCAAAAAGGGTGAGAAAAATACTTGAACATAAACATAAACTAATATGTGTTAAGGTGAGTTGTAATGACCATAAACTAGATATACTTAGTAAATACCCAAGCCTAAAAGAATCAAGAATATTTATAAATGAAGATCTTACCCAAAAGACCAAGTTGAACTAAGGAAAGAGGTCCAAAAGGTAAAGGAGGCAAGAAAGGAAGGGAAATGGGCAATAATTAGAAATAGAAAAGCTCTTATTAGAAAGAGAGTCCAAAATAAAAGTAATAAATAGGAATTAGGAACACTCTAGATCCTCTTTTGGAATTGTTGTGGTTTTCCATGGTGTAAAGGACCTATGTTAAGTTGGATCCTGAGTGATATTGATCTTATTTTCTTAGTTGAAACTTGGGAGCATGATGAATCTAGGGTCCCCCACATGGATGGATTCATTCTCTGGTCAACTTGGAATAGGAAATCCTCTCGTAGAGGTTTTGGTGGTATAGCTTGTTATATAAAAGATAATGTTTCTTCTCACATTCAACTTCATAAGATAGACTCCCTCAATCAATACATGTGGATCGAAATTTCTGATTCTAACAAAAATAAGATCTTTCTCTCAATCTGTTATTTCTCTCCTATCAAATCTACCTCCTATAAGAAAAACAACCTAGATAAGAATTGCCCCTTCAACACCTTATAACAGGATATCCACAATCTAAGGAGTGAAGGTGATATCCTTTTGCTTGGGGACTTCAATGCTAGAACCACTACTAACCAAGCTACTCTTCTAAGCAATAACTCTAACCCTATCCCCCTATGTCTAGATGAGGATTGTGAATTAGCTAATAGATTCAAAATAAATTCCGAAGACACAACCAAGAATCTATTTGGTACCGGCTTATCAAGCTATGTAGTTCCCAAGACCTAATTATTTGTAATGGAGTTAATAAGTGGCATACCTCTAGCCAGATGACTAGAATTCATGTGTTGGGAAGTAGTGTTGTGGATTATGCGATATCCAACACCCATGTTCTCAACTGTATGGTAAAGTTTGATATCTTAAATGACGGTGAACCCAATTTTGACCACAGACCCTTATCCCTAACCTTTGAAATGCACACCAACCACATGCAAAAGATTGGTGAAAGTCAAAGGCACATGCATTTTGACCAAAGTAAAATGGATCTCTTCTTACAATATTTGAAGAGGGATGTGAGTTTCTTAACATATAATGATAACATTGATCTCATCTACCACAATTTTACTACAACCCTTTCCACTACCATTAACAAATTTTCCACCAAGGTGTCATATAAAACGAATAATAGAACTTCCAACCCTTAGTATGACAATGATTGTAAAATTGCCAAAAAAGAGATCAAAGATGCTCCTAACAAAACTACAACACTTGAAAAAATAAGTATGTACAAAGCTCTTATAAAAAAGAAGAAAATGTCCTATATTATTCAGAGGCAAGAGCATCTTCTCCACCTTTCTAAAGTCGAGCCTAGATTTTTTTGGAGGATCATACTTGTTTGTAAAACAAAAGAAAAGAATTTGATCCCCTTGAAGAACTAGGACATTTATCTTAAAAATATTTATGACTCCTTAAACACTATGGGGAGAATCTTAAACACTCATATAGAGGAGGATATTTTCTACTTGGAATACATGGAGTTTGGGACTAAGAAACTCACTAATGGGAAAGCCAAGGATATTGAATGCTACCAAGATGAAACCCACTCTCGCTAGTCAGAATTATCTCTCTATCTTGACTAGTGCTAAGAAGAAAACAAACATTGCAAAGATAAGAACTAATTCCCATGAGCTTTGAAGTGAAAATGGGCATCAACCTATTTTGAAAACACCTTGGGATGAAAGAATTTGTCAACTGTGTGATACTAAGAGGATTAAAGATGAAAAACACTTTCTCTTGGATTGCCCGACTCTTACTCACATCCGTTCTCATTTCCAAAACATTTGCCACACTACCAATCTTCTTGACTTTGTCTATCAACAAAAGTATAGTAATATAAAAATGCTTCTTTATCTTCATTTTAATCATAAAAATAAAATATTAAAAATCTGAATTAATTTCTTTTCTTAAAATCTGATAGAAGTAAGAGAGATGGCAAGGAGAGCAGCTAAGGAGAGCATGCAGCCCTAGCTGCTGCTACAGCAACCAGAGTGAAGCAGCATTCACTGCGCCTCAGTGGCCCTTGCTGCTGAGGTCAGAGCGGCAGAAAGAAGAAGGAGAGATCGCAGCTGCAGTTCTTGATAGGCAGATACTTCCTCAGATTGTAGTGGCCCTCAGCGGCCTCCAGCTGCTGGGGTTTGAACAATATGGATCCACCAGGAGAGAAAGATCTACATCCCACATAACACCAACAAGATGCAGAAGTAACAGAAAAAGCCTTTGCATCCCTCATCTTTGAAATGGGTCCAACAAAGAATAGACCTTCAGTGTCAAAGTTCGTTAAAAGAATGGAAGAAATCCCAGAAATATCCCTCCCCCCAACACTTCCAAGAAAAGCATCACTCTCTCTTGCAGAACGAGGGTTAGTAGGGTAGTTTACTGGGTTGTGGCCATCACCCAAAACTGTGCAAAAGTGGGTAGAAAGAAACTGGTCCGTAGCAATATCCAAGAAGATCTCAATCAGATTTTGTGGCAGAGGGTATTACACTATTACACTTTTCATTTCAAAACCAAAGAGGATCGCGATCTGATATTCAGGAACGACCCTTATTTCATGGATACAAGGGGACTGTATTTGAACAGATGGACTCCGAACTTTGACCCAGAAATGGACGTCCCAAATGTTGTTCCAGTATGGGTAAGACTGCCACATCTACCTCTCCACTGCTGGGGAGACGATTCAGTTAAAGCAATAGGAAACGCAGTTGGGAAATACACAGACAAATGTGAGCCTAAAGAGGACATGCATGCATGCGCCCGAATCTGCGTGGAGGTAGATCTATGCAAAGGCCTCCCTGAAGCAATCAAAATAAAAATGGATTAGTGGATGCATATACAACAGCTGGACTACGAGCAAATCCATTTCAAATGAAAGGTATGTCATGAGTATGGTCATTTCGCAAATAGATGTACAAAAAATAGAGAAAATGAAAATGAAAAGATTGAGGATTCGGAAAATAAATGGGAATAGGTCAAACGAAAGAAGATAGCCAATAAACAACCAACACAGCCCGCCTCTAAGCCCTCACATTCTGCTGAAGCCCTCACCCTCTCGCCAAAAGTAACTTTAGAAAGCCAAAACCCCTTTGATCCTCTGCTCTCATCAAACCCCCATCCCCTGGAGCCACCAAATTTAGATCTAGATCTAGAACCCCATGCTCTCCTTCTCAGTGGTCCCCCCTTTCCCCCAAAGACTCATTCCACCTCTCCCCCCCCCGCCCCCCAAGTAGACAGGATATTAACCAGAAAGAAATCGAAAGAAGCATACCCAAATGCAGAAAACCAAAAAAAAGTAGGAAGAAAGACAAATAAAGAAGTAAGGGATAAAGCAGCAGCAAAAGAAATGGCCCTAGGAACACAACAGCCCATGGAAACTTATCTAGGGAAAAGTACAGGAAATATGGAGAAAAGCTAGCACAAGGGGAAAGGAGCCCTGCATCACCCAATAAGTAAATAATGATAATAGTCTCATGGAACTGCAGAGGAATGGGCTCACTTATTAAGGAAAATGCAACAAGAGACATTTTGACAAATGAGAACCCAGATATACTTATGATCCAGGAGACAAAAGTAAATAATCAAGAATCAGAAAATCTAAAAAAAAAAAAAAAGAGTTCAGGCAATATGAAGGGAATTGCAACTGGAGCATCAGGAGGCATATGCACATTTTGGAAAAAAGAAAGATGGGAATTAATGGGGAAGAAAGCAGGGCAACACTGGATTCTAACGGATCTGAGGAGGGTCAACACAAAAGAGGAATACAAGGCGATAAACATATACGCCCCCAACCACTATAAGGAGAAAGAACAATGCTGGGCAACAATAAAGGAAGTACTACAAGAAACTCAAGATGGAAAAATAATTTTAGGAGGAGACTTAAATCTGGTCAGAAGCACAGAGGAAAAGTTTGGAGGAATCTTTCATGCGGACCCATCCAGACACTCTTTAAAAGGAGTAATGGATCATTATAGCCTTCTGGATATTTCTCCAAACAATGGAAAATATACATGGAATAACAAGAGAGTGGGTAAAAGTAACATAAAAGAAAGACTGGACAGAATACTGATCCAGGACAGCATAACAGCATTGTACAACTCTATCAAATCCAAAATCATCCACACCACAACCTCTGATCACAAACCCGTTGTAATAGCAATGGGTAGAATGGAAAATCAAGGCCCACTCCCGTTCAGGTACAACTCAATCTGGGATAGCAGCACAGAAATCAGTGAGGTAGTGAAAGCAACATGGGCAATAAGAATATTAGGCTCACAAAAATACATATGGGAGACAAAACTAAAAAATGTAAGAATCAAGCTAAAGGAGTGGGCAAGGGCAAATGAAAAAAAAAAAAGAGAGTCACAACAGAAAATGGATAGCTTGCAGGAGGAAAAATAAAGTAAAGAAGAAAACAAGCAAGACTACCTTAAAGAGAAAGAAATTTTCTGGGAGATATACAGAGAAAACAGGAAAGAGGAGGAAGAGGCAAGAATGAAATCTAGAAACCTCTGGCTTAAGGCAGGGGATAAGAATACAACCTTTTTTCATAACAACATGAAAGTCAGAAGAGCTAGAAATCAAATAGACAAAATACAAGTGGAAAATCAGGAAATTAAAGGAGTGGGAGAAATAAAAAAAAGCAGCCCACAATCACTTAAAAAATTTGCTGTCAGCAACGGAGGAAACGACTGAATATGAAGAAATTCTGCAGCATACAAAGAAGAAAATAAAAAAAGAACAAAACAAAGATACGTGTAAGGACCTCACAGAAGAAGAAATTGTGGAGGCCATTTGGAGCCTGCACCTGAACAAATCGCCCGGGCCTGATGGATTCACAATAGCCTTCTGCAGAAATAATTGGAATACAATAAGAAAGGATTTCTTAAGAATGGCAAAAAATGTTTAAAAAAAGAAAAGAAAATGGGAGGCCACACAAGGTCGTCCTATCTGGTTTTGGTTCCAAAGGAGGCAAATCCATCCACCTTTAACAGGTTTAGGCCCATTTCATTGTGCACTTCCTCCTAGAAGATAATAAAAAAAATAGTGGCAAACAGAATAAAGAAAGTGTTGCACTTAATCATCTCAGAAAATCAAGGATGGTTTGTCCCAAACAGACAAATCATTGACAATGTCATCATAGTATAGGAGGTTGTCCACTCCAGTATCTTGAAGCAAGAAAAAGGTATGATAATCAAACTAGATATGGCAAATGCTTTCGATAGAGTTAGCCACACGTATTTACTGGTTGTACTCCAGAAACTAGGCTTCTCAAAAGAAATAATAGAAGTGATAAAAGAATGCATATCCACTCCTTGGATAGCTCCTCTCATCAATGGAAGACCCAGTGAATTTTTCCAAAGCACAAGAGGTATCAGGCAAGGCTGCCCTCTATCACCATTTTTATATATAATAATGGCAGAAACTCTAAGTAGAGCATTGGAAATCCAGAGGAAAGAAAGAACAATTACAGGATTGAGGATAACAAAAGGAGTAAGGACTATAAATCACTTCTTGTTTGCACATGATACATTGCTGATGGGAGGAGCATCAACAATAATAGCAAGACGGTTCAAAAAAATAATGGATGCATTTCTACAGGTGTCAGGAGGACTTCTGAATAATACAAAATGCAGGATCTACGGATGGAACATTCTAGCATGAACTATGCAAAGAATTTCCCAAATCATGGAAATCCCAGCACAGGAAAATTGGAGTCATTTCCTCTATCTGGGATTACCAATATCAAAAGAGATAATGAAGGCAGAAATATGGACAAAACAAATTGAGAAAATGCAAGACAGGATAAAGAACTAGGGAATGATGTGGTTAAATATGGCTGGAAGGGTGATATTTGTTGAGCCTCAAACCTGCACCTTCCTATACACCCTCTCAGCCTTCCTTTTCCACTTATTGCATCCACCCAGCTGCTAAATCATTGCATTGTAGTTTAAAAAGAGTTCTTTACATGGTTTTCTGACTATACTTATGACTGTTGTTTGGTTTAGTTTTTTTGTTCATGCAGCTGCGGAAACTTGTCAATTTCCGCAGCCAGCACAGGTTTCCGCAGTCAGCACAGGATTCCGCAGCTATTTTTTTAAAAGCTGTGCTACAGGTGTCCTATGAAGAAACGAGCCACATGGGCAAGCTCTAGGTGAAGGATACATGGAACGTGTCCCTTCGAAGCAGCCAAATCATCCATGGAAGGTCACGGTCAACGAAGGTCAAAGGTAGAGCCAACCAAAGAGTTCAGCGGTGGCACGTCTTTGTTTTGAGCACGTGAACGTTACGTGGCATAGTCCTCAGCTCACGAAAACACCAGCACACCTGGAGATCACTTCTGTAACCGGAATCTAACAGCAACCACTCCAGAGATTTAATAAACATGATGACAGTTACGCTAGATCTCAGCTGAAGGGATCTACATGTCTTTGGCAATACAGTCAATAGCGTAGGAGTTAGTTAGCTAGTCTCAGCATTTTTTCATTATAAATAACGCGTCGATGAACGCTGTAGATGAGTTTTTTTCTTGATATGTAAATTCTGAACTGTTGTGTTGTCACCCCACTGTTTATACATATTGCTGTTTTAATATATGAGGAGACTTTTCTGAGTTTATTCGTGTGATTACTTGTTGACCAGCTGAAGTGGCAGAGGGCCCCTGCGCGCTGAAGCCTTGTAAAGTTTTCATTTGGTTTTATTATGTTCTTGTATCATTAGCTTGTACATAACACATTGTTTGATGTTTCTTAACTCACTGTTGTTTAGATTTTCACCTCTGTTTTCTTATAACTGTCAACTGATCAGTGCTTTTCTGCAGGTTTTCTTAGGCGGCCCGGGCAAATTTTCATCTTTTTGATAACTATTGGCATATGAGATCATCTTGTCCTTCCTGCTAACTTTCATTTTCTGAAGTTTAATTTCAGCACTGTCTTTTCCAAGTTGTGATTTGCTTACTTATTTTTTTGTTATATAGATATCATACTGCTCATTAATTTATGGTTTCTTTCTATAGTGAAGTGACTCTATTAGCAAGAAATCAGAATATCACTAACTGTAGTGTGATTTAGTTATCATATTGCTTAAACTTATTCATGATTGCTTCCCACAAGGTAGATTGAGCTGAAGGGTAAAGGATCAGAAGAGTTGAAGTAGTGTGATTAGTTTCCTTTCTGCAATTTAATTTCTTGCAATTTAGTTATCATATTGCTTAAACTTATTCATGGTTGCTTCCCACAAGGTAGATTGAGCTGAAGGGTAAAGGACCAGAAGAGTTAAAGTAGTGTGACTAGTTTCTTTTATGCAATTTAATTTCTTGCCATTTAGATAGCATATTGCTTGACTTATTCATGATTACTTCCCACAATGTAGATTGAGCTGAAGGGTAAAGGATCTGAAGAGTTTAAGTAGTGTGAATTAGTTGCTTTTCTTTTGGTTTGAGTTGCTTTAAGTTCAGTTTTTACTTTCTTTTCATTCAGCAACAAGAATACTGGGCCATTGTCATTAGTTCACTTTTTGATGCATTTACTTTCTCTTAAGAATTGATTTCAGTTTAGCTTTCTTCTTGAGCACTTTCAAGTTTGAGAAAATCACCGTAGAAACCACCATCACTATCCATACTTCATACTTCACTTTCACTCTCACCATCACACATTAGGGAAAGATAAATCCAAAAATAAACTAAAAAACTCAAAAACGACAAAAGATTAAGGAAATGGTTATCTAGTACATATAGTACACTTACTTCATCAGTTTACGAACCCCGGATTGACATTATAAATAGAAATTTAGATCACACTAAATTGACCAAACATTTTGGCGCCGTTGCCGGGGAAGTGAAATTAGGTAGCCAATTTCTAAAAAAAAAACAAGAAAATTTCAAGGAAGGAAAATTGATAACCTCTCAAAGTATGCTCTCCTCTTGCACTTAGTGTGATCTGGAGGATCAGAAAAGAGAAAGTTATTGGTTTAATAGTTTCTTGAGTATGCTCTCTTCTTGCACCTAGAGTGACCTGGAAGATCAGAAAGAGAATTATTAGCCCTACTTGAAGAAAATAAAAAAATGACATGCATAGAGCAAGAGATTCTAGGGGAAGGTTTTTAGCTAGAGCCAAGAGTTCGATTTTTACAACTCCATCTACTTCAAGGAATAGACAAGAGACACCTCCATCATCTCCAACTTACACTCCTAGCCCTAGGATTCCTGGAATACAAGAGGCAGTAGTCGACTCTCCCATACCTTCCATCGAATCTGAATTAGAAAGAGATCCTTTCCTTCCTTCTACAGAGAGACAAATTGTAATTGAAGAAGTACAATCATCTGAAGAAGAAGAGGGAGAAATTCCTTCTCGTTCACCCTTAGTAGAGGAACCAGAAGACTCTGAAGTCTCCAGGGAAACTACCATGACAGAGGAAGGAGTAACTGGATTTGGTAGAGGTAGAGGAGGAGGAGGAAATAATGGAGGAGGTAGAGGTAACATTGGGGGAAATAGGGATGGAGATAACTCATTTGGATTTCCTATAGTCGATGAGGACTCCCGAGCCACAATGAAAAAAATCTCACCATCTTTCCTCCCAAACTTCCATGGGTTAAGGAATGAGGACCCCGAAACATTTCTATTTGAGTTTGAGGTCGTGTGTCGAACTTATGATTATCTGGAAGACTCTCAAAAACTCAAACTGTTTCCTTCAACCTTGAAAGGAGCAGCCTTGAAATGGTTCATGGGATTACTCACTCAATCCATTAGGACTTGGAATGATATGAAACAAACATTTTTGGATAGGTACCTGGACTATTGTATGCCCACCAATCACAAGGATGAGGTATTCAAAATGGTGCAAAGAGAAGATGAAAACTTGGAGGATTTACTTGAAAGATTCCAATACAACCTGAAAAGAGCAAAAATGAGTAACTTAGATGAGGAGATCTTGAAAACCCTTCTATTAAAAGCCATTAGAGATGAATGGATAGATATTTTGAACATGATGGGAAAAGGAGACATATCTCAACTTCCACTTCATGATATAGTAGAGCTATGTGTCCATCTCTCAAGGGGGAAATCTAAAACTCAAAAAGGGCCTAGAGATCCTTCTCTCATCAGAGCAAACAAATCTGCAACTGGATCAGTAAGTAGGGCTGAGATTGGCAACATGCTTGATGAATTCAAAACTGACATCTTAGGGAGTCTTAGTGAGCAACTAGACACCCTTAAGATTCATAATAAGCAGAAAGCAGAAGCTGAGGCTTTGGCCAACTTTTGCCCAAAGTGTAGGAAGAAACATGCTCTAAGGGAATGTCCTTTGGATGCAAAAGTTGTAGAAACATGTGTAATTTGTTCAGAGAATCATGAGACCAAGGATTGTCCTTCAATTCCTGGGCTCAAAGCTGTCTTTCAAGAAGATCCAAATACAATCGAATCTCTCTGTTTTGTTGCAAGGAGACCTTAGCAGGGGCAACAAAATCAAGGGTTTAACAACTCTATGAATTTTCAACCCCCACCAAATTGGAATCCTTGGCAACAACCTTGGTCCCAACCTCAAAATCCTTTTCAATCATGGGTACAAGGTATGCAAAATCCTTATGGGAGATTTGCTCAATTTTATCAATATCCCCCATCTTTTCAAAACCAACAAGCTCCACAACTTCCAAATCAAAACCCACAACTATCATTGCCATTTCCACAACAACAACAACCTTTTCAACAGAATCCAAATTCTCAACTCTTGCTTCCATTCCAACAAAAGTCAAATCAACTTCCTTCTCAGCCATTGCCAAACCCCAATAACAAAAACCCTCAAAATGCTTACATGATGGAAGGTCAACAATTCCCTACCTATATGATTGTTCCTCTCAATGATGTACAACTCAGATCAGGTAGAGTCCTAGATAAGCCTTCTATAGATGCTCAAAAGCAAAGCATTTTTGAGGAAGATTCTATTGAAGCCAATAAGGGTTCTGAAGAATCTCTTCAAAACCAAAGTACTCAAAAAGAAAAAGAAAAAGAGTTAACCCCCACAACTCCTATAGTTGAGCAACCTGCATCTTCATCCACACCTCCTTTTCCTGAAAGATTACAAATTGACAAAGGGGTGGAAAAACAAACCTTGTTGCATGACTATGATTTTCTAGATGAATTGAAGAATGTCTGTATCAAGATTCCCTTGTTACAAGCCATTAAAGAGATTCCTATTCTAACGAAAACAATAAAGGAGTTGAGTCTTAAAAGACCAGGAAGGAAACCAAGAGATACAAGAAGAATCCACCTGGTAGGGAAAATTGCAGATATCATGATGGGAAAAATTACTATGTAGAAATATGTAGATCCCGGTAGTCCAATTGTCAAAACACATATCAATGGGGTAGAAATACCAAATACTTTGATTGATTTAGGGGCTGCTATCAACATCATGAGTAGACAGACTATGGAACAGCTAAAACTTCCTAATCTTATTTTTACACCTACTTTATTGCAACTTGCAGATCGATCAATTATTAAACTAGATGGTGTATTAGAAGACATTTCAGTCTCCTTAGACTCTTGGGAATATCCAGTGGATTTCATGATTTTAACTCCCAAGAGTAATCTAGGAGGACATCCCCTCATCTTAGGAAGACCTTGGCTAGGCACAGCTGATGCTTTTATCAGTTGTAGGTCTGGGGATATGTATATTTCTGATGGTAATTCGACAAAGAAGTTCAATCTGTATCCTCCAGCAAAAGCAATTACAGAAATAGGAGATGATGAGTGGGTTGATGATGAAGATACTGTACAACCTGTCTTTACCATTTCTGAGATTAGTGAAGATAGTCAAATTCTCAACACATTAGAAAAATTTGAAACATCTTCAGAATATGACCACACACAATTTCAATTGGATTCTGACATTGAGTGTCTATCATCTAGACAAATGTCTCTTTTCTCTATGGAAGAGTTTGGTAGTTCAGCCATTGAGATTTTTCCAGGAAAAACATTGAATATCAACAAAAACTTGCAAAAATCACAACAGGAAGAGCTAACCAAAATCTTGCAAAAACATTCTACTACATTTGCATGGGAGTATACCGATATGAAAGGTATTGACCCTAAGACTTGCATTCATCACATCTACATTGAGGAAAACAATAGACCAATCAAACAACCTCAAAGAAGGATGAATCCAAACCTTAGGGAGATAGTGAAAGAAGAGCTCCAAAAGTTACTTAATGTAAACTTCATTTATCCAATTTCAGATAGCCGGTGGGTTTCTCCTTTGGTTATAGTACCTAAAAAGAATGGTAAATGGAGGGTTTGCATTGATTACAGAGAATTAAACAAAGCAACTTTGAAGGATCACTTTCCTTTACCCTTTATTGATCAGGTATTAGATACTTTAGCAGGCAAAAAGTATTTCTCATTTTTGGATGGTTTTAGTGGTTACAATCAGATTCAGGTAGCACCTGAAGATCAGGACAAGACCACATTTACTTGTCCATGGGGAACTTTTGCTTACCGAGTACTTCCTTTTGGATTATGTAATGCACCTTCAACATTTCAAAGGGAAGTACTAGGAATCTTTTCTGATCTAATTCATGATTGTGTAGAGGTTTATATGGATGATTTTACAGTTTATGGTAATTCATTTGAAGAGGCATTAGAGAATTTGGAAAAAGTCCTTATAAGATGTAAAGAAACTAACCTTTCATTAAGTCATGAGAAATGCTTTATGATGTTTACTGAAGGGATTGTTTTAGGACATCATATTTCAGGGGATGGGATTAAAGTTGATAGATCAAAAGTTGAAGTCATCTCCAAGTTGCCTATTCCAAATTGTCAAAAAGATGTTAGAAGTTTTCTTGGATTTACTGGATATTATAGAAGATTTATTGAAAACTTCACCAAAATAGCATCTCCACTCTTCAAATTACTTACAAAAGACTGTGAATTCAAGTGGGATCCTGATTGTCAATCTGCATTTGAAACTTTGAAAACAAGAATATCTGAAGCACCCATTTTGAGAGGGCCAAATTGGAAACTTCCTTTCCATATTTCTACATATGCTTCAGATACAGCTCTAGGAGCTGTGTTGGGTCAAAAGGATTTAGTTCCTTATGCCATTTACTACACCAGTAAAAATTTGACTCCCACTGAGTTAAATTACACTGTGACTGAAAAAGAGTTCTTAGCTGTTGTTCATGCAATCAACAAGTTTAGACATTATATAACAGGCTATGAAACTTTTGTCCATACTGATCATTCTGCAATTAGATATCTCATGAACAAACCTGTTACTAATGGCAGAGTTACAAGATGGCTTTTACTTTTACAAGAATTCAATATTACTGTGTTAGATAGACCAGGGAAACAAAATACAGTAGCTAATTTCTTGTCTAGAATCCAAGATACTAACGAAGATTCTCCTGTAGAGGATAAGTTTCCAGATGAATATTTGTTTGCAGTAACTTCTAAGACTCTTTGGTATGCAAATATTGCTAACTATTTGGTTACAGGGAAGCTACCTCCACACTTATTTCCTAATGAGAAAAGGAAAATTATTCAGGAGAGCTCAAATTATTCATGGATTTCTAATGAATTGTTTAAAACAGGGCTAGATTGTGTGATCAGAAGATGTGTTCGGGAAGATGAAATGCCTGACATCCTCAAGGCATGTCATGATGAACCATGCGGTGGACACTTTGCTGACAAGAGGACGGCCTATAAAATCCTTTCTTTAGGATATTATTGGCCTTCTCTCTTCAAAGATGCAAAACAATATGTCAGAAGGTGTGACAGCAGCCAGAGAGTTGGGAGACCGACTCTTTCAAATGAAATGCCATTACAGCCACAGGTACTCATCGAACCCTTTGAAAAATGGGCTTTAGATTTCATTGGACCCATTAATCCACCATCTAGACAAAAGAAATATATATTGGTTTGCACTGATTATGTCACTAAATGGGTAGAAGCCAAGGCATTGCCTTCTGCCACTGAAAATTCAATTGTTCAATTTCTTTTTGAGGATATTTTTACTCGTTTTGGTGTCCCAAGAGAAATTGTGACAGATCAGGGAAGTCAATTCACATCTAACTTGATGGGGAAGCTGATGGAAGAATACAAAATCAAGCACAGAAAATCTACTCCATACCATCCTCAAGCAAATGATCAAGTGGAATCTACAAACAAAGTTCTTGAGAGCATCATCACCAAAACTGTTCATCTCCACATAAGGGATTGGGTAGAAAGGCTTCCTGAAGCCTTATGGGCCTACAGAACTACATGGAGGAACACAACAGGACATTCTCCCTATGAACTTGTTTATGGGAAAGAAGTCCTGCTCCCCATTGAGTTTCAGGTCAAGACTTTCAAAATGGCAGTCCAGTTGGGGATGAATCTATCAGAAGCCCAAAAGCACAGAATGGAGCAGCTGAATGAGCTAGATGAGATCAGACAAGCTGCAATTTTAAGGACTGATCTAGTTCAACATCAAAGAACTAAGTGGCATGACAGATATATTAAAGAGAGAAAGTTTCAAGAGGGAGATTGGGCTTTACTGTTTGATTCCAAGTTTAAAGACTTCAAAGGGAAGTTTCAGACTCATTGGCTTGGGCCATATGAGATTGATAAAGTCTTTAACAATGGAGCAGTAAGAATCAAGACCATTGATGAACGTCAGACTCCTCTTATTGTGAATGGCCACCGATTGAAAATTTATCATAAGCCACTTTCAAAAGAAGAGTTTTTCAAAATGTTCCAAGAGAATTCTGCAATAAGGTTGGTGGAGAAGAATCCTTCTCTTCCACCAGCCTAATCTTTGTTTCTTTCAGTTTTTGAAAAAAAAAAAAAATGTGTATAAGCCTGAAAACCAATCCCAGATTGGCAGGTCTTATGCAGAAAATATAGAGTGAAAATCAGGGACACCTGACACTCTATATTTTCCAAAAAAAATATATCTCCTCTCCTTCTCTTTCCATCTTCACTTCATCTCACTTATCATTTCACTTCACCTCCATCTCATTTTCATCTCCATTCCACTTCATTTTCACTTTCACTCATTCCATTTCACTCTATCAAAAAAAGTCCCCTTCAGGACTATTTTCATTCAGTTAGTTCTTTTCTAACTATCTTTGTGCAGACAAGGGGGTGTACACTATTAAGGAAATGGTTATCTAGTACATATAGTACACTTCACTTCGTCAGTTTACGAACCCCGGATTGACATTATAAATAGAAATTTATATCACACTAAATTGACCAAACATTTTGGCGCCGTTGCCGGGGAAGTGAAATTAGGTAGCCAATTTCTAAAAAAAAACAAGAAAATTTCAAGGAAGGAAAATTGATAACCTCTCAAAGTATGCTCTCCTCTTGCACTTAGTGTGATCTGGAGGATCAGAAAAGAGAAAGTTATTGGTTTAATAGTTTCTTGAGTATGCTCTCTTCTTGCACCTAGAGTGACCTGGAAGATCAGAAAGAGAATTATTAGCCCTACTTGAAGAAAATAAAAAAATGACATGCATAGAGCAAGAGATTCTAGGGGAAGGTTTTTAGCTAGAGCCAAGAGTTCGATTTTTACAACTCCATCTACTTCAAGGAATAGACAAGAGATACCTCCATCATCTCCAACTTACACTCCTAGCCCTAGGATTCTTGGAATACAAGAGGCAGTAGTCGACTCTCCCATACCTTCCATCGAATCTGAATTAGAAAGAGATTCTTTCCTTCCTTCTACAGAGAGACAAATTGTAATTGAAGAAGTAGAATCATCTGAAGAAGAAGAGGGAGAAATTCCTTCTCGTTCACCCTTAGTAGAGGAACCAGAAGACTCTGAAGTCTCCAGGGAAACTACCATGACAGAGGAAGGAGCAACTGGATTTGGTAGAGGTGGAGGAAGAGGAGGAAATAATGGAGGAGGTAGAGGTAACATTGGGGGAAATAGGGATGGAGATAACTCATTTGGATTTCCTATAGTCGATGAGGACTCCCGAGCCACAATGAAAAACATCTCACCATCTGTCCTCCCAAACTTCCATGGGTTAAGGAATGAGGACCCCGAAACATTTCTATTTGAGTTTGAGGTCGTGTGTCGAACTTATGATTATCTGGAAGACTCTCAAAAACTCAAATTGTTTCCTTCAACCTTGAAAGGAGCAACCTTGAAATGGTTCATGGGATTACTCACTCAATCCATTAGGACTTGGAATGATATGAAACAAACATTTTTGGATAGGTACCTGGACTATTGTATGCCCACCAATCACAAGGATGAGGTATTCAAAATGGTGCAAAGAGAAGATGAAAACTTGGAGGATTTACTTGAAAGATTCCAATACAACCTGAAAAGAGCAAAAATGAGTAACTTAGATGAGGAGACCTTGAAAGCCATTCTATTAAAAGCCATTAGAGATGAATGGATAGATATTTTGAACATGATGGGAAAAGGAGACATATCTCAACTTCCACTTCATGATATAGCAGAGCTATGTGTCCATCTCTCAAGGGGGAAATCTAAAACTCAAAAAGGGCCTAGAGATCCTTCTCTCATCAGAGCAAACAAATCTGCAACTGGATCAGTAAGTAGGGCTGAGATTGGCAACATGCTTGATGAATTCAAAATTAACATCTTAGGGAGTCTTAGTGAGCAACTAGACACCCTTAAGATTCATAACAAGCAAAAAGCAGAAGCTGAGGCTTTGGCCATCTTTTGCCCAAAGTGTAGGAAGAAACATGCTCTAAGGGAATGTCCCTTGGATGCAAAAGTTGTAGAAACATGTGTAATTTGTTCAGAGAAT
This sequence comes from Pinus tabuliformis, assembly GCA_031772625.1. Lineage (NCBI taxonomy): Eukaryota > Viridiplantae > Streptophyta > Pinopsida > Pinales > Pinaceae > Pinus > Pinus tabuliformis. The sequence continues at coordinate 1,603,618,424 of CM062804.1, forward strand.
CATGAGACCAAGGATTGTCCTTCAATTCCTGGGCTCAAAGCTGTCTTTCAAGAAGATCCAAATACAATCGAATCTCTCTGTTTTGTTGCAAGGAGACCTTGGCAGGGGCAACAAAATCAAGGGTTTAACAACTCTATGAATTTTCAACCCCCACCAAATTGGAATCCTTGGCAACAACCTTGGTCCCAACCTCAAAATCCTTTTCAATCATGGGTACAAGGTATGCAAAATCCTTATGGGAGATTTGCTCAATTTTATCAATATCCCCCATCTTTTCAAAACCAACAAGCTCCACAACTTCCAAATCAAAACCCACAACTATCATTGCCATTTCCACAACAACAACAACCTTCTCAACAGAATCCAAATTCTCATCTCTTGCTTCCATTCCAACAAAAGTAAAATCAACTTCCTTCTCAGCCATTGCCAAACCCCAATAATAAAAACCCTCAAAATGCTTACATGATGGAAGGTCAACAATTCCCTGCCTATATGATTGTTCCTCTCAATGATGTACAACTCAGATCAGGTAGAGTCATAGATAAGCCTTCTATAGATGCTCAAAAGCAAAGCATTTTTGAGGAAGATTCTCTTGAAGCCAATAAGGGTTCTGAAGCATCTCTTCAAAACCCAAGTACTCAAAAAGAAAAAGAAAAAGAGTTAACCCCCACAACTCCTATAGTTGAGCAACCTGCATCTTCATCCACACCTCCTTTTCCTGAAAGATTACAAATTGACAAAGGGGTGGAAAAACAAATCTTGTTGCCTGTCTATGATTTTCTAGATGAATTGAAGAATGTCTGTATCAAGATTCCCTTGTTACAAGCCATTAAAGAGATTCATATTCTAGCGAAAACAATAAAGGAGTTGAGTCTTAAAAGACCAGGAAGGAAACCAAGAGATACAAGAAGAATCCACCTGGTAGGGAAAATTGCAGATATCATGATGGGAAAAATTACTATGAAGAAATATGTAGATCTCGATAGTCCAATTGTCAAAACACATATCAATGGGGTAGAAATACCAAATACTTTGATTGATTTAGGGGCTGCTATCAACATCATGAGTAGACAGACTATGGAACAACTAAAACTTCCTAATCTTCTTTTTACACCTATTTTATTGCAACTTGCAGATCGATCAATTATTAAACCAGATGGTGTATTAGAAGACATTTCAGTCTCCTTAGACTCTTGGGAATATCCAGTGGATTTCATGATTTTAACTCCCAAGAGTAATCTAGGAGGACATCCTCTCATCTTAGTAAGACCTTGGCTAGCCACAACTGATGCTTTTATCAGTTGTAGGTCTGGGGATATGTATATTTCTGATGGTAATTCGACAAAGAAGTTCAATCTGTATCCTCCAGCAAAAGCAATTACAGAAATAGGAGATGATGAGTGGGTTGATGATGAAGATACTGTACAACCTGTCTTTACCATTTCTGAGATTAGTGAAGATAGTCAAATTCTGAACACATTAGAAAACTTTGAAACATCTTCAGAATATGACCACACACAATTTCAATTGGATTCTGACATTGAGTGTCTATCATCTAGACAAATGTCTCTTTTCTCTATGGAAGAGTTTGGTAGTTCTGCCATTGATATTTTTCCAGGAAAAACATTGAATATCAACAAAAACTTGCAAAAATCACAACAGGAAGAGCTAACCAAAATCTTGCAAAAACATTCTACTGCATTTGCATGGGAGTATACCGATATGAAAGGTATTGACCCTAAGACTTGCATTCATCACATCTACATTGAGGAAAACAGTAGACCAATCAGACAACCTCAAAGGGTGGGTTTCTCCTTTGGTTATAGTACCTAAAAAGAATGGTAAATGGAGGGTTTGCATTGATTACAGAGAATTAAACAAAGCAACTTTGAAGGATCACTTTCCTTTACCCTTTATTGATCAGGTATTAGATACTTTAGCAGGCAAAAAGTATTTCTCATTTTTGGATGGTTTTAGTGGTTACAATCAGATTCAGGTAGCACCTGAAGATCAGGACAAGACCACATTTTCTTGTCCATGGGGAACTTTTTCTTACCGAGTACTTCCTTTTGGATTATGTAATGCACCTGCAACATTTCAAAGGGCAGTACTAGGAATCTTTTCTGATCTAATTCATGATTGTGTAGAGGTTTATATGGATGATTTTACAGTTTATGGTAATTCATTTAAGAGGCATTAGAGAATTTGGAAAAAGTCCTTATAAGATGTAAAGAAACTAACCTTTCATTAAGTCATGAGAAATGCTTTATGATGTTTACTGAAGGGATTGTTTTAGGACATCATATTTCAGGGGATGGGATTAAAGTTGATAGATCAAAAGTTGAAGTCATCTCCAAGTTGCCTATTCCAAATTGTCAAAAAGATGTTAGAAGTTTTCTTGGATTTACTGGATATTATAGAAGATTTATTGAAAACTTTACCAAAATAGCATCTCCACTCTTCAAATTACTTACAAAAGACTGTGAATTCAAGTGGGATCCTGATTGTCAATCTGCATTTGAAACTTTGAAAACAAGAATATCTGAAGCACCCATTTTGGCCAAATTGGAAACTTCCTTTCCATATTTCTACAGATGCTTCAGATACAGCTCTAGGAGTTGTGTTGGGTCAAAAGGATTTAGTTCCTTATGCCATTTACTACACCAGTAAAAATTTGACTCCCACTGAGTTAAATTACACTGTGACTGAAAAAGAGTTCTTAGCTATTGTTCATGCAATCAACAAGTTTAGACATTATATAACAGGCTATGAAACTTTTGTCCATACTGATCACTCTGCAATTAGATTTCTCATGAACAAACCTGTTACTAATGGCAGAGTTACAAGATGGCTTTTACTTTTACAAGAATTCAATATTACTGTGTTAGATAGACCAGGGAAACAAAATATAGTAGCTGATTTCTTGTCTAGAATCCAAAATACTAACGAAGATTCTCCTGTAAAGGATAAGTTTCCAGATGAATATTTGTTTGCAGTAACTACTAAGACTCCTTGGTATGCAGATATTGCTAACTATTTGGTTACAGGGAAGCTACCTCCACACTTATTTCCTAATGAGAAAAGGAAAATTATTCAGGAGAGCTCAAATTATTCATGGATTTCTAATGAATTGTTTAAAACAGGGCTAGATTGTGTGATCAGAAGATGTGTTCGGGAAGATGAAATGTCTGACATCCTCAAGGCATGTCATGATGAACCATGCAGTGGACACTTTGCTGACAAGAGGACGGCCTATAAAATCCTTTCTTTAAGATATTATTGGCCTTCTCTCTTCAAAGATGCAAAACAATATGTCAGAAGGTGTGACAGCTGCCAGAGAGTTGGGAGACCGACTATTTCAAATGAAATGCCATTACAGCCACAGGTACTCATCGAACTCTTTGAAAAATGGGATTTAGATTTCATTGGACCCATTAATCCACCATCTAGACAAAAGAAATATATATTGGTTTGCACTAATTATGTCACTAAATGGGTAGAAGCCAAGGCATTGCCTTCTGCCACTGAAAATTCAGTTGCTAAATTTCTTTTTGAGGTTATTTTTACTTGTTTTGGTGTCCCAAGAGAAATTGTGACAGATCAGGGAAGTCAATTCACATCTAACTTGATGGGGAAGCTGATGGAAGAATACAAAATCAAGCACAGAAAATCTACTCCTTACCATCCTCAAGCAAATGGTCAAGTGGAATCTACAAACAAAGTTCTTGAGAGCATCATCACCAAAACTGTTCATCTCCACAGAAGGGATTGGGCAGAAAGGCTTCCTGAAGCCTTATGGGCCTACAGAACTAGATGGAGGAACACAACAGGACATTCTCCCTATGAACTTGTTTATGGGAAAGAGGTCTTGCTCCCCATTGAGTTTCAAGTCAAGACTTTCAAGATGGCAGTCCAGTTGGGGATGAATCTATCAGAAGCCCAAAAGCACAGAATGGAGCAGCTGAATGAGCTAGATGAGATCAGACAAGATGCAATTTTAAGGACTGATCTAGTTCAACATCAAAGAACTAAGTGGCATAACAGATATATTAAAGAGAGAAAGTTTCAAGAGGGAGATTGGGCTTTACTGTTTGATTCCAAGTTTAAAGACTTCAAAGGGAAGTTTCAGACTCATTGGCTTGGGCCATATGAGATTGATAAAGTCTTTAACAATGGAGCAGTAAGAATCAAGACCATTGATGAACGTCAGACTCCTCTTATTGTGAATGGCCACCGATTGAAAATTTATCATAAGCCACTTTCAAAAGAGGAGTTTGTCAAAATGTTCCAAGAGAATTCTGCAATAAGGTTGGTGGAGAAGAATCCTTCTCTTCCACCAGCCTAATCTTTGTTTCTTTCAGTTTTTGAAAAAAAAAAAAAAAAATGTTTATAAGCCTGAAAACCAATCCCAGATTGGCAGGTCTTATGCAGAAAATATAGAGTGAAAATCAGGGACACCTGACACTCTATATTTTCCAAAAAAAATATATCTCCTCTCCTTCTCTTTCCATCTTCACTTCATCTCACTTGTCATTTCACTTCACCTCCATCTCATTTTTATCTCCATTCCACTTCATTTTCACTTTCACTCATTCCATTTCACTCCATCAATAAAAGTCCCCTTCAGGACTATTTTCATTCAATTAGTTCTTTTCTAACTATCTTTGTGCAGACAAGGGGGTGCTGTCTCAGTTTCCGCAGCTGGGAACCGTTTCCGCAGCCAGAAGCAGTTTCCGCAGCTAGAAACGATTTCCGCAGCCAGCATCACTCTGTTTTCAAAAATACAATCAACTATTAGTGCCATAATCATGAAATGCAGGTGTAATTGAGCTAAAGACATGGGGCATCTCCAAGATATCAAAGAAGAGCAACTGGTTAGAAGCCTTGAGCAAGAATTGACAAAGTTTCTAAAGGTATGATAAAAAATCTTTATCAAATAACAATTCAAGTCATAATTACGTATAGTTATTAAACCATAACAGGCTCTCCTATGTGTAATGATTTGATATATTAGCCCACTATCACTCTTATTCCGCGATGTCACTCCACACACCTCACATTTATCTCCCTAACGGTCTCATGATTACTTCGAGTTTGAACTCAAATGTGACTGCACTTCTAGTTATTACTCGTACTCCTGAGACGTGACCTATTGTGCTACGGCTCTTCCCAGCTGTAATTTCCGCAGCCGTCTGTTGAGACGTGTAAGATCTGATACACAGTCATCCGACTCAAAGGAATCTTGCCGTTACTCCACCGCTTATCACTCCACTCATACTCCACTTATATCATACTCCTTGCATGCGTCCACATTTCATTTTATGAACTCGTTTATCGCTGCTCACTCACTGTTCTCTATTTCCAACTGCCGTCACTACAATTTGCTCTAAACCCTGACTACCGTCATTACAGTCTATCCAAAACCCTGAACAGAGCTATTTTTTCCTCTTAACCCTCACACGCAGAAGAACTCTCAGTGGAATTTAAAACAAAGAATGGGAAAATTACTGAGAGCTGAGCCGGAAGGATCGAAATACTTGGAGGGTTATCCGCAAGTTAAGGAACTGCTGAAGAAAGTCAGATGGCTACGATTTATCCAGAAGTTTAAAGGCTATAACAAGGAGGTGACCAAAGCTTTTGCAAGGTCCTTTAATGGACAAACAGTGGAGGTTGGAGACTTGAAATTTACAGTGACCGAGGCCACAATAGCAGTTTCCACGGGCCTACCTCAAGAAGGTGAAAGGTGGTTTAAAAATAGAAGTGTGGAAGATCAAATATGGAGAACAATGCTACAAAACCAAGGTATGGATACCACTGTATTCACAAGAGGCATCCCTGTTAATGTATTAAAAGAGGAATGGTCTAGTCTATTGTTAGTCATTCAGAAATTTATCACGTGTGAAGGTCGTTTTGGCTCTATGTATATGTATCATGTCAGACTGATGATGAATTTCATGGACGGTCACACTCTTAATTTGCCTCATTTTCTGCTATCAAGTTTGAAAAAGATGAGTTTTACAGTTCAAAAACATGTAGGCAATATTGAACCTCATCTTTACCATCATGGGCTCATCAAAATTCTTATTGAGGAACAGTTGAAGAAAACTAAGGATACTTGGGGGCAATTCTTGACAAGAAACTACTTCCAAGAGCCGTCTGAGGCCTCTGGAAGCAGTCCACCAAAAATTCCAAGGAAAAGTAGAAGGAGAGAAAAGAACATTACAATCCAAGACTCCCCTACAATAGAAATTCAAGAAACAGTCCAAAAAGGAAAAGAAGATAGAGCTAGAAGTAAGGAACAGAAAAAAGGAAAAAGGCAAAAGGACTATCCAAGAAGTCTATCCATCCCCTGAGCAATCCATAGAAGAGGATTATAAACCTCTGTCAGAAAGATTAATAGATCTTCAAGCTGCTGCCATAGCCAAGAAAAAACAAATAGGAAAACAGAGTGCACAAGAGAAGAGTACTAGTTCATACTTAAGAAGGAGCACTAGGCTAAAAGGGAAGGGGAATAAAACCAAAGAAAAACAGTCTCACTTTATTGATTTAGATAAAGAGACACTTGAGAAATCTCCAACTCAGCCAAGCATTGAGTCAAGTCCTCCACGTGAGGAAAGCCCTTTTCGTCCGGAAAGAGAGAGCAGTCCTCCTTCACCAGAATATGAGTTTAGGCCGAGAAAGACACCTAAGGTAGATTCTAATCAGCAAGAAGCATACAATTACCTGCAAACCTTAGAACAATCAACTGCAGGACCAAGTACCTCTCTGCCACCTGATGCACAAGTTCAGTCTTTGAAACAGGAAATATTTGAGTTAGAAGTTCTAAATAGGCATATCATACAAGAAAATGAAGCACTCAAAGAGCACAGTAAAGTAGACAAGATTGTCCATGATAATACTATGCTCCATTTAGGACTGTGGCAAAAGAAAAACAGAAAACTGAATAAGAAGTGCAAAAAGTTAAGCAGAGCATTGATTAACCTCAAGTTCAAATGCCTAGTCAGGAAGCCAAGGATGATGTTAGCATCAAGGAAGAAGAAAATAGGGCTAGATGTCCTTGCAGAAGCATCAGAACACATGGATTAGAGGGAAATAACTCAATTTTGGTTGCATGAGGACATGCAACACCTTCACAGTGGGGGTATGTTGAGCCTCAAACCTGCACCTTCCTATACACCCTCTCAGCCTTCCTTTTCCACTTATTGCATCCACCCAACTGCTAAATCATTGCATTGTAGTTTAAAAAGAGTTCTTTACATGGTTTTCTGACTATACTTATGACTGTTGTTTGGTTTAGTTTTTTTGTTCATGCAGCTGCGGAAACTTGTCAATTTCCGCAGCCAGCACAGGATTCCGCAGCTATTTTGTTAAAAGCTGTGCTACAGGTGTCCTATGAAGAAACGAGCCACATGGGCAAGCTCCAGGTGACGGATACATGGAACGTGTCCCTTCGAAGCAGCCAAATCATCCATGGAAGGTCACGGTCAACGAAGGTCAAAGGTAGAGCCAACCAAAGAGTTCAGTAGTGGCACGTCTCTGTTTTGAGCACGTGAACGTTACGTGGCACAGTCCTCAGCTCACGAAGACACCAGCACACCTGGAGATCACTTCTGTAACCGGAATCTAACAGCAACCACTCCAGAGATTTAATAAACATGATGACAGTTACGCTAGATCTCAGCTGAAGGGATCTACGTGTCTTTGGCAATACAGTCAATAGCGTAGGAGTTAGTTAGCTAGTCTCAACATTTTGTCATTATAAATAACGCGTCGATGAACGCTGTAGAGGAGTTTTTTTCTTGATATGTAAATTCTGAACTGTTGTGTTGTCACTCCACTGTTTATACATATTGCTGTTTTAATATATGAGGAGAATTTTCTGAGTTTATTCGTGTGATTACTTGTTGACCGGCTGAAGTGGCAGAGGGCCCCTGCGCGCTGAAGCCTTGTAAAGTTTTCATTTGGTTTTATTATGTTCTTGTATCATTAGCTTGTACATAACACACTCTTTGATGTTTCTTAACTCACTGCTGTTTAGATTTTCACCTCTGTTTTCTTATAACTGTCAACTGATCAGTGCTTTTCTGCAGGTTTTCTTAGGCAGCCCGGGCAAATTTTCATCTTTTTGATAACTATTGGCATATGAGATCATCTTGTCCTTCCTGCTAACTTTCATTTTCTGAAGTTTAATTTCAGCACTGTCTTTTCCAAGTTGTGATTTCCTTACTTATTTTTTTTGTTATTTAGATATCATACTGCTCATCAATTTATGGTTTCTTTCTATAGTGAAGTGACTCTATTAGCAAGAAATCAGAATATCACTAACTGTAGTGTGATTTAGTTATCATATTGCTTAAGCTTATTCATGATTGCTTCCCACAAGGTAGATTGAGCTGAAGGGTAAAGGATCAGAAGAGTTGAAGTAGTGTGATTAGTTTCCTTTCTGCAATTTAATTTCTTGCAATTTAGTTATCATATTGCTTAAACTTATTCATGGTTGCTTCCCACAAGGTAGATTGAGCTGAAGGGTAAAGGACCAGAAGAGTTAAAGTAGTGTGACTAGTTTCTTTTATGCAATTTAATTTCTTGCCATTTAGATAGCATACTGCTTGACTTATTCATGATTACTTCCCACAAGGTAGATTGAGCTGAAGGGTAAAGGATCTGAAGAGTTTAAGTAGTGTGAATTAGTTGCTTTGCTTTTGGTTTGAGTTGCTTTAAGTTTAGTTTTTACTTTCTTTTCATTCAGCAACAAGGATACTGGGCCATTGTCATTAATTCACTTTTTGATGCATTTACTTTCTCTTAAGAATTGATTTCAGTTTAGCTTTCTTCTTGAGCACTTTCAAGTTTGAGAAAATCACCATAGAAACCACCATCACTATCCATACTTCATACTTCACTTTCACTCTCACCATCACACATTAGGGAAAGATAAATCCAAAAATAAACTAAAAAACTAAAAAACGACAAAAGATTAAGGAAATGGTTATCTAGTACATATAGTACACTTCACTTCGTCAGTTTACGAACCCCGGATTGACATTATAAATAGAAATTTATATCACACTAAATTGACCAAACATTTTGGCGCCGTTGCCGGGGAAGTGAAATTAGGTAGCCAATTTCTAAAAAAAAACCAAGAAAATTTCAAGGAAGGAAAATTGATAACCTCTCAAAGTATGCTCTCCTCTTGCACTTAGTGTGATCTGGAGGATCAGAAAAGAGAAAGTTATTGGTTTAATAGTTTCTTGAGTATGCTCTCTTCTTGCACCTAGAGTGACCTGGAAGATCAGAAAGAGAATTATTAGCCCTACTTGAAGAAAATAAAAAAATGACATGCATAGAGCAAGAGATTCTAGGGGAAGGTTTTTAGCTAGAGCCAAGAGTTCGATTTTTACAACTCCATCTACTTCAAGGAATAGACAAGAGACACCTCCATCATCTCCAACTTACACTCCTAGCCCTAGGATTCCTGGAATACAAGAGGCAGTAGTCTACTCTCCCATACCTTCCATCGAATCTGAATTAGAAAGAGATCCTTTCCTTCCTTCTACAGAGAGACAAATTGTAATTGAAGAAGTAGAATCATCTGAAGAAGAAGAGGGAGAAATTCCTTCTCGTTCACCCTTAGTAGAGGAACCAGAAGACTCTGAAGTCTCTAGGGAAACTACCATGACAGAGGAAGGAGCAACTCGATTTGGTAGAGGTAGAGGAGGAGGAGGAAATAATGGAGGAGGTAGAGGTAACATTGGGGGAAATAGGGATGGAGATAACTCATTTGGATTTCCTATAGTCGATGAGGACTCCCGAGCCACAATGAAAAACATCTCACCATCTGTCCTCCCAAACTTCCATGGGTTAAGGAATGAGGACCCCGAAACATTTCTATTTGAGTTTGAGGTTGTGTGTCGAACTTATGATTATCTGGAAGACTCTCAAAAACTCAAACTGTTTCCTTCAACCTTGAAAGGAGCAGCCTTGAAATGGTTCATGGGATTACTCACTCAATCCATTAGGACTTGGAATGATATGAAACAAACATTTTTGGATAGGTACCTGGACTATTGTATGCCCACCAATCACAAGGATGAGGTATTCAAAATGGTGCAAAGAGAAGATGAAAACTTGGAGGATTTACTTGAAAGATTCCAATACAACCTGAAAAGAGCAAAAATGAGTAACTTAGATGAGGAGACCTTGAAAGCCCTTCTATTAAAAGCCATTAGAGATGAATGGATAGATATTTTGAACATGATGGGAAAAGGAGACATATCTCAACTTCCACTTCATGATATAGCAAAGCTATGTGTCCATCTCTCAAGGGGGAAATATAAAACTCAAAAAGGGCCTAGAGATCCTTCTCTCATCAGAGCAAACAAATCTGCAACTGGATCAGTAAGTAGGGCTGAGATTGGCAACATGCTTGATGAATTCAAAACTGACATCTTAGGGAGTCTTAGTGAGCAACTAGACACCCTTAAGATTCATAATAAGCAGAAAGCAGAAGCTGAGGCTTTGGCCATCTTTTGCCCAAAGTGTAGGAAGAAACATGCTCTAAGGGAATGTCCCTTGGATGCAAAAGTTGTAGAAACATGTGTAATTTGTTCAGAGAATCATGAGACCAAGGATTGTCCTTCAATTCCTGGGCTCAAAGCTGTCTTTCAAGAAGATCCAAATACAATCGAATCTCTCTGTTTTGTTGCAAGGAGACCTTGGCAGGGGCAACAAAATCAAGGGTTTAACAACTCTATGAATTTTCAACCCCCACCAAATTGGAATCCTTGGCAACAACCTTGGTCCCAACCTCAAAATCCTTTTCAATCATGGGTACAAGGTATGCAAAATCCTTATGGGAGATTTGCTCAATTTTATCAATATCCCCCATCTTTTCAAAACCAACAAGCTCCACAACTTCCAAATCAAAACCCACAACTATCATTTCCATTTCCACAACAACAACAACCTTCTCAACAGAATCCAAATTCTCAACTCTTGCTTCCATTCCAACAAAAGTCAGATCAACTTCCTTCTCAGCCATTGCCAAACCCCAATAATAAAAACCCTCAAAATGCTTACATGATGGAAGGTCAACAATTCCCTGCCTATATGATTGTTCCTCTCAATGATGTACAACTCAGATTAGGTAGAGTCCTAGATAAGCCTTCTATATATGCTCAAAAGCAAAGCATTTTTGAGGAAGATTCTCTTGAAGCCAATAAGGGTTCTGAAGCATCTCTTCAAAACCCAAGTACTCAAAAAGAAAAAGAAAAAGAGTTAACCCCCACAACTCCTATAGTTGAGCAACCTGCATCTTCATCCACACCTCCTTTTCCTGAAAGATTACAAATTGACAAAGGGGTGGAAAAACAAATCTTGTTTCCTGACTATGATTTTCTAGATGAATTGAAGAATGTCTGTATCAAGATTCCCTTGTTACAAGCCATTAAAGAGATTCCTATTCTAGCGAAAACAATAAAGGAGTTGAGTCTTAAAAGACCAGGAAGGAAACCAAGAGATACAAGAAGAATCCACCTGGTAGGGAAAATTGCAGATATCATGATGGGAAAAATTACTATGCAGAAATATGTAGATCCCGGTAGTCCAATTGTCAAAACACATATCAATGGGGTAGAAATACCAAATACTTTGATTGATTTAGGGGCTGCTATCAACATCATGAGTAGACAGACTATGGAACAGCTAAAACTTCCTAATCTTCTTTTTACACCTACTTTATTGCAACTTGCAGATCGATCAATTATTAAACCAGATGGTGTATTAGAAGACATTTCAGTCTCCTTAGACTCTTGGGAATATCCAGTGGATTTCATGATTTTAACTCCCAAGAGTAATCTAGGAGGACATCCTCTCATCTTAGGAAGACCTTGGCTAGCCACAGCTGATGCTTTTATCAGTTGTAGGTCTGGGGATATTTATATTTCTGATGGTAATTCGACAAAGAAGTTCAATCTGTATCCTCCAGCAAAAGCAATTACAGAAATAGGAGATGATGAGTGGGTTGATGATGAAGATACTATACAACCTGTCTTTACCATTTCTGAGATTAGTGAAGATAGTCAAATTCTGAACACATTAGAAAACTTTGAAACATCTTCAGAATATGACCACACACAATTTCAATTGGATTCTGACATTGAGTGTCTATCATCTAGAAAAATGTCTCTTTTCTCTATGGAAGAGTTTGGTAGTTCTGCCATTGAGATTTTTCCAGGAAAAACATTGAATATCAACAAAAACTTGCAAAAATCACAACAGGAAGAGCTAACCAAAATCTTGCAAAAACATTCTACTGCATTTGCATGGGAGTATACCGATATGAAAGGTATTGACCCTAAGACTTGCATTCATCACATCTACATTGAGGAAAACAATAGACCAATCAAACAACCTCAAAGAAGGATGAATCCAAACCTTAGGGAGATAGTGAAAGAAGAGCTCCAAAAGTTACTTAATGTAAACTTCATTTATCCAATTTCAGATAGCCGGTGGGTTTCTCCTTTGGTTATAGTACCTAAAAAGAATGGTAAATGGAGGGTTTGCATTGATTACAGAGAATTAAACAAAGCAACTTTGATGGATCACTTTCCTTTACCCTTTATTGATAAGGTATTAGATACTTTAGCAGGCAAAAAGTATTTCTCATTTTTGGATGGTTTTAGTGGTTACAATCAGATTCAGGTAGCACCTGAAGATCAGGACAAGACCACATTTACTTGTCCATGGGGAACTTTTGCTTACCGAGTACTTCCTTTTGGATTATGTAATGCACCTGCAACATTTCAAAGGGCAGTACTAGGAATCTTTTCTGATCTAATTCATGATTGTGTAGAGGTTTATATGGATGATTTTGCAGTTTATGGTAATTCATTTGAAGAGGCATTAGAGAATTTGGAAAAATTCCTTATAAGATGTAAAGAAACAAACCTTTCATTATGTCATGAGAAATGCTTTATGATGTTTACTGAAGGGATTGTTTTAGGACATCATATTTCAGGGGATGGGATTAAAGTTGATAGATCAAAAGTTGAAGTCATCTCCAAGTTGCCTATTCCAAATTGTCAAAAAGATGTTAGAAGTTTTCTTGGATTTACTGGATATTATAGAAGATTTATTGAAAAATTCACCAAAATAGCATCTCCACTCTTCAAATTACTTACAAAAGACTGTGAATTCAAGTGGGATCCTGATTGTCAATCTGCATTTGAAACTTTGAAAACAAGAATATCTGAAGCACCCATTTTGAGAGGGCCAAATTGGAAACTTCCTTTCCATATTTCTACAGATGCTTCAGATACAGCTCTAGGAGCTGTGTTGGGTCAAAAGGATTTAGTTCCTTATGCCATTTACTACACCAGTAAAAATTTGACTCCCACTGAGTTAAATTACACTGTGACTGAAAAAGAGTTCTTAGCTGTTGTTCATGCAATCAACAAGTTTAGACATTATATAATAGGTTATGAAACTTTTGTCCATACTGATCATTCTGCAATTAGACATCTCATGAACAAACCTGTTACTAATGGCAGAGTTACAAGATGGCTTTTACTTTTACAAGAATTCAATATTACTGTGTTAGATAGACCAGGGAAACAAAATACAGTAGCTGATTTCTTGTCTAGAATCCAAAATACTAACGAAGATTCTCCTGTAGAGGATAAGTTTCCAGATGAATATTTGTTTGCAGTAACTACTAAGACTCCTTGGTATGCAGATATTGTTAAATATTTGGTTACAGGGAAGCTACCTCCACACTTATTTCCTAATGAGAAAAGGAAAATTATTCAGGAGAGCTCAAATTATTCATGGATTTCTAATGAATTGTTTAAAACAGGGCTAGATTGTGTGATCAGAAGATGTGTTCGGGAAGATGAAATGCCTGACATCCTCAAGGCATGTCATGATGAACCATGCGGTGGACACTTTGCTGAAAAGAGGACGGCCTATAAAATCCTTTCTTTAGGATATTATTGGCCTCCTCTCTTTAAAGATGCAAAACAATATGTCAGAAGGTGTGACAGCTGCCAGAGAGTTGGGAGACCGACTCTTTCAAATGAAATGCCATTACAGCCATAGGTACTCATCAAACCCTTTGAAAAATGGGCTTTAGATTTCATTGGACCCATTAATCTACCATCTAGACAAAAGAAATATATATTGGTTTGCACTAATTATGTCACTAAATGGGTAGAAGCCAAGGCATTGCCTTCTGCCACTGAAAATTCAGTTGTTCAATTTCTTTTTAGGATATTTTTACTCGTTTTGGTGTCCCAAGAGAAATTGTGATAGATCAGGGAAGTCAATTCACATCTAACTTGATGGGGAAGCTGATGGAAGAATACAAAATCAAGCACAGAAAATCTACTCCTTACCATCCTCAAGCAAATGGTCAAGTGGAATCTACAAACAAAGTTCTTGAGAGCATCATCACCAAAACTGTTCATCTCCACAGAAGGGATTGGGCAGAAACGCTTCCTGAAGCCTTATGGGCCTACAGAACTACATGGAGGAACACAACAGGACATTCTCCCTATGAACTTGTTTATGGGAAAGAAGTCCTGCTCCCCATTGAGTTTCAAGTCAAGACTTTCAAGATGGCAGTCCAGTTGGGGATGAATCTATTAGAAGCCCAAACGCACAGAATGGAGCAGCTGAATGAGCTAGATGAGATCAGACAAGATGGAATTTTAAGGACTGATCTAGTTCAACATCAAAGAACTAAGTGGCATGACAGATATATTAAAGAGAGAAAGTTTCAAGAGGGAGATTGGGCTTTACTGTTTGATTCCAAGTTTAAAGACTTCAAAGGGAAGTTTCAGACTCATTGGCTTGGGTCATATGAGATTGATAAAGTCTTTAACAATGGAGCAGTAAGAATCACGACCATTGATGAACGTCAGACTCCTCTTATTGTGAATGGCCACAGATTGAAAATTTATCATAAGCCACTTTCAAAAGAGGAGTTTGTCAAAATGTTCCAAGAGAATTCTGCAATAAGGTTGGTGGAGAAGATTCCTTTTCTTCCACCAGCCTAATCTTTGTTTCTTTCAGTTTTTGAAAAAAAAAATGTGTATAAGCCTGAAAACCAATCCCAGAATGGCAGGTCTTATGCAGAAAATATAGAGTGAAAATCAGGGACACCTGACACTCTATATTTTCCAAAAAAAATATATCTCCTCTCCTTCTCTTTCCATCTTCACTTCATCTCACTTGCCATTTCACTTCACCTCCATCTCATTTTCATCTCCATTCCACTTCATTTTCACTTTCACTCATTCCATTTCACTCCATCAATAAAAGTCCCCTTCAGGACTATTTTCATTCAGTTAGTTCTTTTCTAACTATCTTTGTGCAGACAAGGGGGTGCTGTCTCAGTTTCCGCAGCTGGGAACCGTTTCCGCAGCCAGAAGCAGTTTCCGCAGCTAGAAACGATTTCCGCAGCCAACATCACTCTGTTTTCAAAAATACAATCAAGTGTTAGTGCCATAATCATGAGATGCAGGTGTAATTGAGCTAAAGACATGGGGCATCTCCAAGATATCAAAGAAGAGCAACTGGTTAGAAGCCTTGAGCAAGAATTGACAAAGTTTCTAAAGGTATGATCAAAAATCTTTATCAAATAACAATTCAAGTCATAATTACGTATAGTTATTAAACCATAACAGGCTCTCCTATGTGCAATGATTTGATATATTAGCCCACTATCACTCTTATTCTGCGATGTCACTCCACACACCTCACATTTATCTCCCTAACGGTCTCATGATTACTTCGAGTTTGAACTCAAATGTGACTGCACTTCTAGTTATTACCCGTACTCCTGAGACGTGACCTATTGTGCTACGGATCTTCCTAGCTGTAATTTCCGCAGCCGTCTGTTGAGATGTGTAAGATCTCATACACAGTCATCCGACTCGAAGGAATCTTGCCGTTACTCCATCGCTTATCACTCCACTCATACTCCACTTATATCATACTCCTTGCATGCGTCCACATTTCATTTTATGAACTCGTTTATCGCTGCTCACTCACTGTTCTCTATTTCCAACTGCCGTCACTACAGTTTGCTCTAAACCCTTACTACCGTCATTACAGTCTATCCAAAACCCTGAACAGAGCTATTTTTTCCTCTTAACCCTCACATGCAGAAGAACTCTCAGTGGAATTTAAAACAAAGAATGGGAAAATTACTGAGAGCTGAGCCGGAAGGATCGAAATACTTGGAGGGTTATCCGCAAGTTAAGGAACTGCTGAAGAAAGTCAGATGGCTACGATTTATCCAGAAGTTTAAAGGCTATAACAAGGAGGTGACCAAAGCTTTTGCAAGGTCCTTTAATGGACAAACAGTGGAGGTTGGAGACTTGAAATTTACAGCGACCGAGGCCACAATAGCAGTTGCCACGGGCCTACCTCAAGAAAGTGAAAGGTGGTTTAAAAATAGAAGTGTGGAAGATCAAATATGGAGAACAATGCTACAAAACCAAGGTATGGATACCACTGTATTCACAAGAGGCATCCCTATTAATGTATTAAAAGAGGAATGGTCTAGTCTATTGTTAGTTATTCAGAAATTTATCACGTGTGAAGGTCGTTTTGGCTCTATTTATATGTATCATGTCAGACTGATGATGAATTTCATGGACGGTCACACTCTTAATTTGCCTCATTTTCTGCTATCAAGTTTGAAAAAGATGAGTTTTACAGTTCAAAAACATGTAGGCAATATTGAACCTCATATTTACCATCATGGGCTCATCAAAATTCTTATTGAGGAACTATTGAAGAAAACTAAGGATACTTGGGGGAAATTCTTGACAAGAAACTACTTCCAAGAGTCGTCTGAGGCCTCTGGAAGCAGTCCACCAAAAATTCCAAGCAAAAGTAGGAGGAGAGAAAAGAACATTACAATCCAAGACTCCCCTACAATAGAAATTCAAGAAACAGTCCTAAAAGGAAAAGAAGATAGAGCTAGAAGTAAGGAACAGAAAAAGGAAAAAGGCAAAAGGACTATCCAAGAAGTCTATCCATCCCCTGAGCAATCCATAGAAGAGGATTATCAACCTCTGTCAGAAAGATTAATATATATTCAAGCTGCTGCCATAGCCAAGAAAAAGCAAAAAGGAAAATAGAGTGCACAAGAGAAGAGTACTAGTTCATACTTAAGAAGGAGCACTAGGCTAAAAGGGAAGGGGAATAAAACCAAAGAAAAACAGTCTCACTTTATTGATTTAGATAAAGAGACACTTGAGAAATCTCCAACTCAGCCAAGCATTGAGTCAAGTCCTCCACGTGAGGAAAACCCTTTTCGGCCGGAAAGAGAGAGCAGTCCTCCTTCACCAGAATTTGAGTTTAGGCCGAGAAAGACACCTGAGGTAGATTCTAATTAGCAAGAAGCATACAATTACCTGGAAACCTTAGAACAATCAACTGCAGGACCAAGTACCTCTCTGCCACCTGATGCACAAGTTCAGTCTTTGAAACAGGAAATATTTGAGTTAAAAGTCCTAATTAGGCATATCATACAAGAAAATGAAGCACTCAAAGAGCAGAGTAAAGTAGACAAGATTGTCCATGATAATACTATGCTCCATTTAGGACTGTGGCAAAAGAAAAATAGAAAACTGAAGAAGAAGTGCAAAAAGTTAAGCAGAGCATTGATTAACCTCAAGTTCAAATGCCTAGTCAGGAAGCCAAGGATGATGTTAGCATCAAGGAAGAAGAAAAG
This sequence comes from Pinus tabuliformis, assembly GCA_031772625.1. Taxonomy (NCBI): domain Eukaryota; kingdom Viridiplantae; phylum Streptophyta; class Pinopsida; order Pinales; family Pinaceae; genus Pinus; species Pinus tabuliformis. The sequence continues at coordinate 1,603,636,170 of CM062804.1, forward strand.
AGGGCTAGATGTCCTTGCAGAAGCATCAAAACACATGGATTAGAGGGAAATAACTCAATTTTGTTTGCATGAGGACATGCAACACCTTCACAGTGGGGGTATGTTGAGCCTCAAACCTGCACCTTCCTATACACCCTCTCAGCCTTCCTTTTCCACTTATTGCATCCACCCAGCTGCTAAATCATTGCATTGTAGTTTAAAAAGAGTTCTTTACATGGTTTTCTGACTATACTTATGACTGTTGTTTGGTTTAGTTTTTTTGTTCATGCAGCTGCGGAAACTTGTCAATTTCCGCAGCCAGCACAAGATTTCGCAGCTATTTTGTTAAAAGCTGTGCTACAGGTGTCCTATGAAGAAACGAGCCACATGGGAAAGCTCCAGGTGACGGATACATGGAACGTGTCCCTTCGAAGCAGCCAAATCATCCATGGAAGGTCACGGTCAACGAAGGTCAAAGGTAGAGCCAACCAAAGAGTTCAGCGGTGGCACGTCTCTGTTTTGAGCACGTGAACATTACGTGGCACAGTCCTCAGCTCACGAAGACACCAGCACACCTGGAGATCACTTCTGTAACCGGAATCTAACAGCAACCACTCCAGATATTTAATAAACATGATGACAGTTACACTAGATCTCAGCTGAAGGGATCTACGTGTCTTTGGCAATACAGTCAATAGCATAGGACTTAGTTAGCTAGTCTCAGCATTTTGTCATTATAAATAACGCGTCGATGAATGCTGTAGAGGAGTTTTTTTCTTGATATGTAAATTCTGAACTGTTGTGTTGTCACCCCACTGTTTATACATATTGTTGTTTTAATATATGAGGAGACTTTTCTGAGTTTATTCGTGTGATTACTTGTTGACCGGCTGAAGTGGCAGAGGGCCCCTGCGCGCTGAAGCCTTGTAAAGTTTTCATTTGGTTTTATTATGTTCTTGTATCATTAGCTTGTACATAACACACTGTTTGATGTTTCTTAACTCACTGCTGTTTAGATTTTCACCTCTGTTTTCTTATAACTGTCAACTGATCAGTGCTTTTCTGCAGGTTTTCTTAGGCAGCCCGGGCAAATTTTCATCTTTTTGATAACTATTGGCATATGAGATCATCTTGTCCTTCCTGCTAACTTTCATTTTCTGAAGTTTAATTTCAGCACTGTCTTTTCCAAGTTGTGATTTGCTTACTTATTTTTTTTGTTATTTAGATATCATACTGCTCATCAATTTATGGTTTCTTTCTATAGTGAAGTGACTCTATTAGCAAGAAATCAGAATATCACTAACTGTAGTGTGATTTAGTTATCATATTGCTTAAACTTATTCATGATTGCTTCCCACAAGGTAGATTGAGCTGAAGGGTAAATGATCAGAAGAGTTGAAGTAGTGTGATTAGTTTCCTTTCTGCAATTTAATTTCTTGCAATTTAGTTATCATATTGCTTAAACTTATTCATGGTTGCTTCCCACAAGGTAGATTGAGCTGAAGGGTAAAGGACCAGAAGAGTTAAAGTAGTGTGACTAGTTTCTTTTATGCAATTTAATTTCTTGCCATTTAGATAGCATATTGCTTGACTTATTCATGTTTACTTCCCACAAGGTAGATTGAGCTGAAGGGTAAAGGATCTGAAGAGTTTAAGTAGTGTGAATTAGTTGCTTTGCTTTTGGTTTGAGTTGCTTTAAGTTCAGTTTTTACTTTCTTTTCATTCAGCAGCAAGGATACTTGGCCATTGTCATTAGTTCACTTTTTGATGCATTTACTTTCTCTTAAGAATTGATTTTAGTTTAGCTTTCTTCTTGAGCACTTTCAAGTTTGAGAAAATCACCGTAGAAACCACCATCACTATCCATACTTCATACTTCACTTTCACTCTCACCATCACACATTAGGGAAAGATAAATCCAAAAATAAACTAAAAAACTAAAAAACGACAAAAGATTAAGGAAATGGTTATCTAGTACATATAGTACACTTCACTTCGTCAGTTTACGAACCCCGGATTGACATTATAAATAGCAATTTAGATCACACTAAATTGACCAAACAATATTAATTAAGGCCCTCCTTGCTGCACTACCAATATATCAATATGCCCTAATCATGGCACCAGCCAGTGCTCATAAGCAGATGGAATTAATCCTAAGAAGTTTTCTCTGGTAGGGAGGGGAGCAGGGAAACAAAAAATTTAGTCTGGTAAGGTGGGAACAAGTAGTGCTACCATGCGAACAAGGAGGATTGTCTATTCAGCTGTCTGGGCTCATGAATGCAGCCCCGGGAATGAAAATTGTTTGGAGGCTTATAACAGGTAATGAGAGCTGGTGGAAAAAAGCTCTCATAAACAAATATCTAAATGGTTCCAAGGAGAATCTGCTGAATGGGAAAATCCCAATAAGAAATAGCACCCAAGCATGGAAGCTAGGCAAAAGAGTCATTCCAATAATGGGCAGCCATATATCCAAAACTCTTGGGAATGGACAAAAAACCTTGATTTGAGAAGACAAAATCATGGGAAAATACTCTTTACAGTATCACTCAGAAATGGAGGAAATTCAAGAGTGGATGAGTGGGAAAGGCCTAAATACCTTACATTCAATCTCTCTATGGAACCAGAAGGAGTGGAAAGCCTGGAAAAGGCCAACAATTCTAGCAAACATGGAAAGACAATGGATTAAACTCAAACAACATCTAAAGGGGGCAGCACCAATGCATATTGACGAGGAAGACAGTTACCTTTGGGATCCAAATAATGGGAAATATACAGTCAAATTGGGATACAAAATTCTTCAAGACAAAATCAATCAACAAGAATGGGAACCATGGAAAATAGTATGGAAATCGGAAAGTTTGCCCAAAATAAAAGTCTTCATTTGGACCTTATTAAAAGAAAAGATCCTGACTGGCGAAAATTTGAAAAAAAGAAGAATCTATGGGCCATCAAGATGTCCATTATACCAGCAAGCAGAAGAAACCATTCAACACTTGTTTCAGGATTGTAAATTCTCAAGAGAATGCTAGGAGCAGCTCTTGAGCCCGTTGGAAGTAAGCATAGAATATGGTAAACCAATGCCGTAATTCCTCAATCTTCTGGGGAAAGCCTACCCATATGCTGCAAAGAAGAAAAACACAATTATAAGAATCTGGAAATGTATCCCAACAGTCCTATGCTGGCAAATTTGGTTGACCCGGAACAGGTGCATCTTTAAAAACCAAAACCCCAGAATTGGAACAACATTATCAAAAGCATGGGGATTAACATCAGAAATATTTAATGAAAAAGGAACTGCTCCAACGGACTTTAGCATATTGCAACAAGAAGAAAGAGAATGGCTTAACAAAGCAATAATAGACAACAATGGTAAAAAGGGACAGAGAAAAGAAACGTCGGGGGAAAACTGGAAGTTGAGAATGAATGAGGAAGAAATTGAAAGTTGGAAAAGACAACAAAATAGATTTTGCCTGCAATTTGATGGAGCCTCCAAGAATAATCCTGGAAAGGCGGGAGCAGGTGGGATAATTTTTGACCCAAGTGGAAAAAAATTGTCACATATGAATGGGGATTGGGCCAAATATCAAATAATAAGGCCAAATCTTATAGCTTGCTCTTAGGGACAAGAATAATTAAAAAAAGAGGAATTCAAAATATAATAATCCTGGGAGATTCAGCTATCATAATTGAGACAATGACCTGAGCTAAAAGTCCAAGTAATGAGTATATGAAAAGAAATATCAAAAGAGTAAGAAGGAATTTAAAAGCGTCTGGTACAGTAACTTTTAAACATATAATGAGGTGCCACAGTCAGCAAGCGGACTACTATGCAAATCAAGCAGTGGAGAGTAATGAAGGAAAAGTCCGGGAAAATAATGAGGAATATTAATGAATTTGAGAAAAAATGGACAAAGCAAGACAAATTATGGAAAAAATAAAAAAACAAAAAACTCAGGAAACCAAAAAACAAACAACCAAAAGATATCTCAGAAAAACATGGAAAGAAAAAAGAAAAAGCGAGAAAAAAAAGGAATAAAAAACAAGCATGGGCAGAAATAGCAACATAAATCAACAGGAATATGAGCAAGCAAAAAAATGCCCAGAAAGAAGTGGGCTATAGAAGGGAAAAGCAGGAAAAATCTAGCACGGAACTCCAACGAATTGGGAAACAAGCTGTCAGACCAAAAGCACCCACACAATAAAGAAGTCAGCAGGGAGGCGCGATATACAGGCCAGCACTGCCTAAAGGAATCCTTAGGTCTTCACGTAGGAAGCCCAACTCAATGGACAACAAGAGAACTGGCTCTCTGTGCATTATTTAAACAGGCCCCAGCGTCGATTGAAGAACAACATCATTCTGGGTACCTCTCAATCTCTTCTGAGCTCTCAGGTTATCGAATTCCAGCTACAACGATCAAGGTTGCGGCTTTTGGCAAAGAAACTTAATGCATATCAGATACAACGATTCAGGTAGTAGTTGTTGGCAAAGAAACCCATCGATCAAGGCCCGGGACTAGCCATCACTCCCACATAGTAACTCCAGGCATCCTCATGTTGGTAGGAAAATTCTGTCATCGATCCGCTCATTTCCCAACTAATTCTTCCCCCTCTGCGTATCAATCATTAGAACCTGCGTTTATGCTGGTAGCCTCTGCGTATCAAACCTCAAAATCTGTGTTTTTGCTGGCAGCCTACCCTCCAACTGCTGCGTTCTTCCCTAGGCCTCCGCTTAGATGCATTACCACATCTTCTCCGCCAGCTGCCCACCAGTCCTTCGCCGATCTTATCTCATCTCTCCCAATCCATAACACTAAGCTTTATATTCTCCCTTCACCTCCTCTCATTTGCAGGCCCTTAATAAAAAAAAAAATTCTTCTCTCTCAGAGGCTTTACCCACAGCTCATAAAAAAGTCTTCAATAGAGTCCATCAGAACGAACTAAGGATGGAGCAAGGAAATGCACGTAGCCACAACAGTGCAAAAGGAAAAAGCAGTCAGACAGAGTCTCACCAAATCGAGAAGGCGGCTAGGAATGAAGCATGCTCAGCATGCAGAGGAAACAAAGTAATGATAAACTGGCTGCAACAGTCTCTTAAGGACTTAAGAAACGAGATGAGAATGGAGTCTAGCATACATAAGCAAAATATGGCTACACAATTCCACGAAATAAAGGAACTGGAAATTAAATGCAAGAAGCTACAGGAGGCAGTGAATTACTGCGGGAACAACAACAATGAAGGAGAAAATTCACTCATCAACAACAACAGAACTGGTGCAATACAAGAACACTCAGTAAATAAGCCATAATCTTATTGGGAACTTATGTTATGTAAATTCGCTTTTTTAGTAGGGCAATTCGTCCGACAGTACTCTAGAATAAATAAAAGAATATATGAAGTATGGAAATTAAGTACAGGAGAAGAGACTGTGTTCCCTTCTCATTGCTTAATCTGTCATTGCAAAAAGATAATTGTAAATGGAGCTTGCTCTAAAAACCTTTTTTAAAATATATCTCATGACTAATCTTGTCAAAAAAATAAATAAATAAAATAAAAAATCTAATAAAAGTAAACTTTAATTATCATATATTTTATATATATATATATATATATATATATATATATATATATATATATATATATAATCCCATTTTTAAATAGTAAATAAAAAAATTAGACAATATAATCTCTTTTTAAAATAATACTTAAATAATTGTAAAAAAAAATAATTTTTTATTTCATTAAAATTTTAAATTATTTATTTATATAAAAATAATTATTTAATTATTTAATTTATTAAATTTTAATATTTTTTATTGTTAAAATTTATTTTTATCCTTTAAATTTATAATCCTTATTTTAAAAAGTTATTTTATTTATATTTTAGTGACTACTTTCACAATAATTATAACATATGTTTTAATTAATACTAAGCCTACGCCATACTTTAGTTCACAAACCCTATCTTATATTTATTTTTATGATGCAAACATGGATGGCTATGTTTGATTAAGAAACCTTACCTAATCTCGGATAAGTAGTTCCGTTGAACACCCCGGGTGCAGTAATATACATGTTCTGTTCAAACTACGGGTGAGTGCTTTCTATATCTCCACGTAAAGTACATTTAAAAATAAAAATAAAAAAATTATATATTAAAAAATAATAATAATAATTACAATTACTAGTTAAGGTTTATCAGTACAACTCTTTTTTAGCCAGGTGATCCAAGAACAAATTTTATGAGGTGGTTGTGTAATGTATTAGGGAAAGAAATATGCTAAAAAATCTAATCAGCTTAAAATAAATGTAACTCAAATCAAATACAATTCTATAATAATTTTGACAAAATTCTTTTAATATTTATTTTATATATATAATTTCCTTATGTATGTCCGATTCCTAATAGAAAATATTAAACTAATCTATTTAAATAAATTTTTAAAAAATTATTTTATATCATAATCATATCTAACGTATTTATAATTAAAAAGAAGTTGGAAAATGAATTTTGGCATTTAAAAACATTTAAGACGATATCCGTTAAAAAATCTACAATAAAATATAAAATGTTGATTATGATATAGTAATATAAAATTTCAAAATCTGCAACCAAAAAAATAAAAGGTTGATTATGATAAATAATATAAAATTCCAAATTTGATCATCTATCATATTTTAATAAAATTGTAAATTAAAAATAAAAATGGGATGGTTTAACTTTGAAATAAAAAATATGATTTTAATTGATAAGTTATAAAATAAAATGGATAAATATGTTTTTTAATAAATTTTCTAAAAAAATTATTATAATTATGTGATAGGTATGTTTATTTTGGAATTTTTTTTTAAAATTTTAATTTAATTTTTAATAATTATTAGATGGATGTTAGGGATATAATTTTTTAGTATACACAAATCGAAGTTTGAGATTTATCTTCAAAGTAGTTATGACTTTTTTGTTTTTTTAGTTAAATTGATTAATTAAAAAATGCATATGAATACATGTTATACGAAATGAATTATAGTTTTTTGTGTGTAGTATTGATAAGCTATTGTATTGGCACATGGAATTGTAGCAAAGTCTATTTACATATTAAGAATTTTTAGGTAAAGTAGGGGTCAATCTATGGATAAGAACCTTGTTCCAAAAAATGTCTATTTGCAAATTAAGATATTTTAGGTAAAGTGGAGTAAATCTCCATAGATAAGAATCTTATCCCAAGTTTTTTCAAATTTATATATTAATTATTAATTTAAAATGAAGTTATAATTTAGTTTTTGATATTTTTAATTTGAATAATGTGACATGTATTATGTAGTAAGTGCTTTGATGCTTATTATGGATTGATGTCTATAGGCATTTACTAGTCATTCAAGTTATATGGTTGTGCTAGTTTTAGAAGAAATAACCTAATTCTTTTTATTTAAATTATCATTTATTACATTCTTTACAATCTAGTGTGAGGGAGATATTGTAGTGATTGTAAATGAGTATAAACATTTGAATATAGGTTCAATATGAAAAAAATGTAGTAGTGTCCTTAAAACCATCCCTCTAGGAACTTGATAGATCAGATGGTTAAGATCTCTCTCTCTCTCTCTCTCTCTATATATATATATATATATATTGCATTTTTGAATACATAAATTGATTTAATCCCTTGAAAATCCTTTGTATGCATGGAATAAAATAACTTAAACATGCAAAATAAATTGATTTAACCCCGTCAAAATGTAAAATAATGATACTTGAAATGTTGTAATAATAAGAATTTAATTTTTCAATTACTTTATATAAAATATAGAGATTTTATTATTATTATTAATTTAAACTATGTAATTGTTGACATTGAAATAATTTAGTTAACACATTTATAGATTACATTGTTCACATTAAAGCTCTTTTTTATTAATATGTTTTTAAATATGTTTTAATATTACTTAATTTTATCTATTGAAATATTTTATTTATAATGCATATTGAATTTTTTTATAAACTATTAATATTTTTTAAATGTCACATATTAAATTTATATTAAGAATTAAATTAATTACACTACTTTTTTTTGTTGATGCAGGAGTCAGACCTTCTATTTCATTAATCATTAAATAAAATACATAAAATACAACATTTCTCAATAAGTTGTGGACCAAGGAGAAAACCCAACATTAACTGTAAACGGGCCAAAGGCAAAAGCCTTGACCCCTACAACCAAACCTCACGTCTCTCTAAAGAAAAATACCCGCATATCTCAGTCGAACCTGAATATCCGCATAACTCACTAACCTGCGAATCTATAGAATGTATAATAAGCCGCTTCTCGCCAAGAACAATTTGCTTCCCACCACTTTCCTGACTTGCATCTTTAATCTCAACCGTCGAACCTCCTCGCCCAACCCCACGGCTATGGATAATAACGTTTTTCTTAGAAGCATGACGTTTACCCATAGGGACCCACCAACATGCTCGATCAATCCCATCCGTAGATTTGCCTTGCAAGATCCTACGGTTGAGGATCATATCGCACCGGTCTACATCACCGAACAATAGCGTGTGATGAGGGCGGTATTCCATTCGACCCCACCGCCACGTGGAGCTCATTGAATGGAATCGCTTCCAAATTGGAAAAACCACTTCCCGCTTGCAAGGCCTACGATCACCGAAAAACCGCTCTGGACGCGGTATTGCAAACAAAGAAGAAAAACCCCTGGTTTCGCGGCCGCCGAGAGTTCCCGGTTTCTATCCTCTCGTTGCATCTACTCTACCTGAACCAATGTGAGCTGAAGCACCGGCCATCCTGCCTATCATCCAAAAAGACAAATCGCTCGTGCTGTTACCTCTAGGAACTGCTATGAAAGTATTAACCCGGGTTGCGAAGGTTGACCATTGCTTGCAACCTGCTAAAGACTCGACTATGATCAAACCGCTAAACATAAAGTTGTTGAGTCATCTGAACCCTGCCTCCATGGCTCTGTTCTGAAACACCATCTTATCTTCATCTGCTTGGTCGTGACACTTCGCTTTTAATCTATTCTGAGGTAGCTCTTGCCAGTTCATCGCAACCCTATTTTCTGTGCAGATCACTCCTTGATTGGCCAGAATATCCACCAGTTTATTGGTCGTTCTTCGCACATGTTTAAAACTGACTGTTCTCAGGCTCTGGAGGTGACTGTGAATCCGTTGAAAGACTTGGATCAGCCTCCAGTTTCTTGAGGCTTTTTCTGGCTTCGTACCCTAGCTGATTCTCTTGACTGAGTTAATGATTAACTCAGAATCAGCTTCAATAATCACATTTTGGCGGTTATCCTGAACCAGGAAATCTAGACATTGCTCCATAGCCATTAATTCCACCATATTGTTGGTGGCTCTTCCTAAATGGCAATAGAAGATGAAAAGAATACTTCCATTTTCATCCCTTAACACCCCTCCATGACCGGTTGTGCCCGGATTTCCTTTTGAAGCACCATCAATGTTGAATTTCAGAAAACCCTTAGGGGAAGGATGCCAGAAATCTAGCTTAGGATCCAAAATTAAAACCTTCCTATCCAGGCCCTGAGGAATAATTCCATACAACCCTAGCTGACTGAGAATCCTCAATTATGTTACAGAAGGTGGATTCTTAGAGATTTCGAACTATAGTGCCAATTGTCTCCTTAAGTTGTTTTAAGATCTGATCAATAAGGCAATGGAAAGGCTTCTTTACATTCTTGAAGATTCTGTTGTTCCTTTCTTTCCAGACATTCCAAATAATGAAGCTTAGCGTAAGGGCCCAAGCTGAGCCAAGAACTTCATTATCCGAAAAGTTTCTTCTCCAGTTGTTTAGGGTGTTGATAATACTCCCTTTGTCCCTATTAGACTGTTGGAAGATGGTGGCAAAAGAATCCCACAACCTGGAGATAAAAATGCAATTGTTAAGAAGGTGCTCCGTTGTTTCCTCTTGAGCTTCATAGAGCTGGCATCTGGAAGGCTCCAGGACACCGGTCTTCCGAATGTTATCCTAGGTCAAAATTTTCCTATGCAAAACCGGCCACATGAAGAGTTTAATTTTCATCCAACCTTGATGCCTCCATAGGTTTTGCCAAATCTTATTCGGAGCATGGGAATCTAATTCCAGGAGTATGAGTTTTGCTTCCTTAAGATTAAAGGTACCCTCATTGTTGTTGCCCCATCTCAGCTGGTCATGCCCCCCTGACACTAAAATTTTCCTTTGTTCTAACACTTTCATTAGTGTCTCAGCTTTAGCTTTCAGGGGGTTGTCATCTCTGAAATCAAAGTTCCTCCAGGTTCTCCATTTTCCTATACTGTTGTTTTGATCCCAAAAATCTTTTACCTTGGATAGCCCTTTAGTATCTGCCTCTACCTTGAGGTCCTCCAAGTCCTCTTTTAACAGAATAGGTTCTTGTTGCCATCTGTCCTCCCAAAATAAAGCTAAGTCTCCCTCTCTAATTTCCCAGAAGCTATTTTCTTGAACTAAGCCCCTGTTATCCTAGGCCTTATTCCAAATGTGTGATCCCTTTATATTTCCATCCATCCTTATGTGATCATTATTTTGCCATGAGCTAGCATATTTTTCTTTCCAAATGATAGCCCACTGAGCCTCTGGTTCTTTTACCTAGCGCCACCATAATTTTGCCCCTAAAACCTTGCTTAGAATCTCAGGATCATCCAATCCAAGACCCCCATGGTTTTTAGGTTTGCAGATTTTTTCCTAGGCTACCAAGGCCCATTTCTTCCTTTCTTCCCCCTTGCCCCAAAGAAAGTCTCTTTGTATGTTTCTGAATTGATGCAGGACTCCTTTAGGTGCTAGGAGAGTTGATAGCATAAAGACTGGGATTGATTGAAGTACAGCCTTTGTAAGCACCAACCTACCAGCCAAGTTTAAGGATCTCATAGTCCATTTCCTGGTTTTATCTTGCAATTTATTAATCACCAGCTCCCAGATGCTCTTGTGTAATGGTTTAGCAGTTAGAGGAACTCCCAAATATTTTGAGGGGAGAGATTCTCTTTGAAAGCCCAAAATTCTAGAGATGTTCCTCTGAATAGAAATATTAGTATTGAAGAAAAAAATCTTAGATTTGGTAAAGTCACTTAGGATTTGTTTATACGCAAGAGCTTCTTTGACTGTGGGGATTCCCTGCAGCATTGTATCATCAACAAAATGTTGACGAGTTAAGGCCTGTCCATTGTCAGAGAGTTGGAGACCTTTGATCTTACCAACTTCTTTAGCATGCTTGATCGACCGACCCAATCCTTCCATCATGAGGATGAAGAGAAAGGGAGAGAGTGAGTAACCCTGCCTGAGGCCTCTAGAAGGAATAAAAGTCTTCAAGGGAGAACCATTGACCAGAATTGAAAAGCTGGAAGAAGTAACCAAAGCCAGGATCCATCTCACCCAGTTGTGATCAAACCCAAAAGCAATAAGAACTTTCCTGATATAGGTCCAATTCAGCTTATCATAAGCTTTGGCTATGTCCAATTGCATGATCATTCCAACCTTTTTATTGCTGGTCAGAGAGTGCACCACCTCATGTGCTTGAATGATGTTATTAAGAATTTTCCTTCCTTCCACATATCTAGACTGTTCCACAGAAACTAGGGTAGGAAGGAGAGGTTTGAGTCTATTGGCTACAACTTTTGTTATTATCTTGTAAACCACATTGCACAAAGCTATTGGTCTGAAACTATCAGGGGTTTGAGCCAACTCCTATTTAGGGATCAGGGCGATGAAAGAGGTATTCAACGCCTTCAAAACAGTTCTAGTTCTACTCATCCTAGAGTCTTCCACTACATTCATAATATCATGTTTGACAATATTCTAGCAAGCTTTGAAGAAATCTACATTGAAACCATCCGGGCCTAGCACCTTACCATTCTGCATTTCTTTGAGGACCTCACTAACCTCCTCTCCAGTCACTGGCCTGCTAAGGTTGAAATTGTCCTCTCTAGACACTAGCCTAGGTGTATGTCTAGTGAAGTCCCTGATGGAGTGTTCTCTATCATAACAGGTTTCCTTTACTATGCTTTGAAAGTGCTGAACTAGAACTGATTCTATTTCTTCATCAGAATTGAGAAGATTTCCTTCTCCGTCCTTGATCAAAGAAATCCTGTTATGAGCTCTATGATCCAGGTGGATATTGGTGGCCACCTGCCAAGTCTACCTGGACCCCCACCATTGTTTCTCTCAGCATTTTCAGTTTCCTTAATTGTAGCACAACTTACTATTTTTAGCAGTTTTTCGGGTCCTGAACATCCAGAGCCGTTTTGAGGCCCTAAACGACGTTTTTTGGGAAATCTAGGACAACATGGGTTGATGGACCCATGTTGCCTCCAAAAGTGGTAGTGCTCAGATAGATATTTCTAACGAGCTATTGTACGCGTCAAACGGAGATCGTATGCCAAAGTTACGACCTCGGGAAGTTGGTGTACCAATTTACCCAAACGGGGCCCACAGTTTGGCGCTTCATCTTCTAGGGTTTGGTTTTGGAATGTTAAGGGTTTTTCATTGTTTCTCAACAATAAATAGGCCTTCGAGTCTCATTGTAACACAGTTCAAAACAGTTCAGAGGCATGTAGCCACCACATCTCTTCTTAGAGATAAGCTACCATCGCCCTCGCTGGTTTATTTCCATTACTGTTTGTAAGCATATTTCAGTATGTTACATTAATGAAATGAAGTATTATTTCCGTTGCATATCTGTGTTTATGGTTATCTCTGTAATTTGTTGTGTTCCTGTTTAAATCCGGATTAGTGGTATCAGAGCGGTCAGCTTTTTCTCTGTTTTTCTTTGCATGTCCCCAATGAGGTCGGGATATAAGGAGTTAGGGCTTGAACTAGTCGAACCTTTGCAAGACCAGCCTCGCAAATCTCAACGACCTCCCATGGCGGATGAGAAGAAAGACGAGGGGGAAGGAGATCCTATCAAAATCTTGCTCGAAGAAGCCCTCGAGCGGCAAAGGAACGCGATGATGGATAGCTTTGCGCAGATCCTTCAGCGGCTACCCAGAGGCGACGCATCGCTTCCAATAGCTACTCTGGAAACGCCACACCGTTTAAGGTACAAGTTAATTTTGAAATCCCCATCTTCGAAGGTCAAATAGACGCAGATGTCGTAGATAAATGGTTAAATCTGCTAGATGGGTATTTTTCTGTTCATGAATTTTCAAATCAGGAAAAGATTGTTTTTTCTCTTCTCAAAGCAGCCCCCCACGTCAAGGACTGGTGGGAAACCTACTGCGAGCAGAAGGATGAAAGTACAGGCTCACTATTTTCAGCCGCACCCACTTGGAATGACTTCCGGGATGCCATCAAGGAGCAGTACTACCCTGTCAAAAGCTACGAGGACAAATACATCAAATGGACCACACTGCGGCAGGGACGAGATCAAGATGTGTCGGAGTTCACAAACATTTTTCACACCCTTCACACATAGTTGGGTATCAAAGATTCTGAGCTGCATCTGGTACTCAAATACCGTGGCTGCTTGCACAGATACATCCAGGAAGAGATGGTGTTCTTGAACATCTACTCGCTCGGCACGGCGTACCAATACGCTGTCAAAATCGAGCAAAAATTCAAACAGAAGAAGCGAGACTTTGGATCTGCAAATCCGAAGCCCAAAGGACAAAGCCAAGGCGGGGTGACCCAAGACAACCCGTCGAAGCCGCAAGAAAAGAACAACACCATGAAGCCAAAGAAGGACACAAGGAAGTGGTGTGAGTTCCACAAGAGTCCCACTCATAAGACAAGTGAGTGTCGGACCAAGCAGTCGCCAGTGGATGAGTTGAAGGCTTCCGAATCAGATGCATGTTCCAACCCTGAGCCAGAACCCGACAAGGGGAATGGCAAAGGGAAGCAGATCATTGATGCGGATCCCAGCGCCACTGTTGCCACCGCCAAGATCCAAAAAGATGAGCCCGAAAATCCAGAGGAAGGGGAGCGTCTTTTCCACTCACAGATGTGGGTGAAGGGTTCACCGCTACAATTCATTGTCGACAGTGGCAGCCAAAAGAACCTCGTTTCAGTAGAGGTCGTGAAGCGGTTGGGCCTACCGACTACACCACACCCACAGCCGTACAGTATCGGGTGGCTTCATGAAGGACGAGATCTCAAAGTTCGCTAGCAGTGCCGCCTTCCCTACAGCATCAAGCCCTTCACAGACGAGGTATTGTGTGATGTTACACCTCTGGATGTTTGTGATGTATTATTAGGCCAACCATACTTGTGGAGGCGACATGCTGTGTATGAGTCAAGGCCTCGTGCTGTCATTATTTCTTTAAATAATTCATTATACAGGATACCGGAGGTAGCCCCACCTACTGCCACATCTTTGATCACTGCTAAGAAAGGCAGCAAGCTCATCTCCCAGACCAAGAAATTTATCTGTCTGGTTCACTCCCAAAGTAAGGGGAAGATCGTTGCTACATCCATGACCCCTGCAAAGGGTTCCTCCATGCAGTAGCAGTAGCAAAGGGATACGGTCATGACAGAACACAGGAACAACTTCTCCTCACCCACAGAGATACCACACAAGTTTCAGGTGGGCAACAAATTCTGGTTGCATCTGCAGAGAGAACGCCTTACCAGAACCCATCAGAAGCTCAGACCACTCCGAAATGGTCCTTACAGCAGTACCAAGGCTGTGGGGAACAATGCTTTGGAGCACATCATTCCTCCATTCCTTTGCCTGCACCAAGTGTTCAATATGGACCATCATCGACCATGCTTCCCACCATTGCTAGACACATCCGACATTGCAGAACAGCTCACACCCACATAATTAAATCCAGATTGCATGGAACAAGCTGAAACTGATCGGATCATGGACACACAGATCAAGAACACTCGCCAACAGAATATCCAACTGTATCGAGTTGTCAAAGCAGGCCAACTCCTTCACCGGGGCAAGTGGCTCACCAGGGAACAAGTTCAGCAAAAGTTTCCTCATGTCATGGAGGAACTCAACGCAATGGGGACCATTGCTTCCTAAGGGGAGAGGAATGATCTAGGTGGATATTGGTGGCCACCTGCCAAGTCCACCTGGACCCCCACCATTGTTTCTCTCAACATTTTCAGTTTCCTTAATTGTAGCACAACTTACTATTTTTAGCAGTTTTTCGGGTCCTGAACTTCCGGAGCCGTTTTGAGGCCCTAAACGACGTTTTTTGGGAAATCTAGGGCAACATGGGTCCATGGACCCATGTTGCCTCCCAAAGTGGTAGTGCTCAGATAGATCTTTCTAATGAGCTATTGTACGCGTCAAACAGAGATTGAATGCCAAAGTTACGACCCCAGGAAGTTAGTGTACCAATTTACCCAAATGGGGCCCACAGTTTGGCGTTTCATCTTCTAGGGTTTGGTTTTGGAATGTTAAGGGTTTTTCATTGTTTCTTAACAATAAATAGGCCTTCGAGCCTCATTGTAACATAGTTCAGAACAGTTCAGAGGCATGTAGCCACCACATCTCTTCTTAGAGATAAGCTAGCATCGCCCTCGCTTGTTTATTTCCATTACTATTTGTAAGCATATTTCAGTATTTTACATTAATGAAATGAAGTATTATTTCTGCTGCATATCTGTGTTTATGGTTATCTCTGTAATTTGTTGCGTTCCTGTTTAAATCCGGATCACTCTATTCGCCATAGTGGATTTGTGGAAAAATCTAGTATTACGTTCTCCTTCTTTTAGCCACTGAACTCTAGATTTTTGTCTCCAAAATATTTCCTCTTGTTTACATAAATTCTCCTAGTCTTGATCATATTTGGTGACTTGATCACTTCTGACTTTACCAAAGCCATCTGTGATAAGGGCTTGGTTGAGTTCCTGCATTTTACCTTCAATAGATTTTTTCTCCTCAAAAATATTGCCATATTCATTCTTGTTCCAATCTTTGAGCCAGAGCTTGATGTGTTTTAGTCTTTTCTGAAGAAGGAACATTCTAGTGCCCTGAATGTTCAAATATTCTGACCACCATTTGGCAATGTTGCTGATGAAATCTGGGTGGGAAAGCCAGATATTCTCAAATTGAAAAGGTTTGTTCCTGGGGTACCAATGCCCTGAACCTCCAGTTGAACCGGCCAGTGATCTGAGCCTCCAAAGGGGAGAACTCTTGCTGCCATTTCCTTGTCATTGAGCATAAGGTCCTCTGAGATTATGAATCTGTCTAATTTTGAGGCCACCTGAGACTCTCCTCCTCTTTTATTGTTCCAAGTAAAGATACCATTACTCATTACAATGTCCACTAGCTTCATCTTATCTATAAAAGTTTGAAATGCCGAAGAGTCTTTGCCTAGAACTCTGGTTCCCCATTTTTTCTCCGAAAGTGATTTGATCATGTTGAAATCACCCCCCAAGATCCATGGTATTCCTGCATATATGTCTTTGAGATTCTCTAGAGAATTTAGAAACCTAAGTTTATCATCCATTCTTTGAGGGCCATACACATTCGTTACCAGGTAGGTTTCCTTATCTCCCACAGGTTGAATGACCACAAATGAATAATCCCTAGATGCCTCAGCATCTATTATGCCAATTTTTTGGGGGTTCCAAAGAGTGAGTATACCTCCTGCTGTATTCTTTGCTTTGACTTCCAGAAACTCAAATCGATTGAGCCATTTACTATGGATTTCTTTTATCTTTTGAATGGAACACTTGGTTTCCTGGATGAAAATCATATCCGAAGCTGCTTGTTTCATTCTATTACTCAGTAATCTTTGTTTTATTTTACTACCTAGACCCCTGATATTCCAAGAAGTGAACTTCATAATTAAATATTTGTAAATGAGTAGCTAGATAGGTCTTTCATCTTACCTGAATCTACCATTAGCTTTCCACATTCCATCAATAGCTCATTCTGCCTTTTTTTTTGCCGCTTTTCATTCCTAGGTTTCTGGGTGCTAATCTTGCTGTGGTTTTCATCATTTTCATGCCTTCGCTGCCCTGCCTTTCATTGTTTCTTTGCCTCTCCAGCCCTTTGGTCTGGGTTTTCCATATAAATAGCTGTTGAACTCTATTGAACTCATCTGGAGGTAACGAGTCTATCCCTTCTCTGGTTCCTTGATTCAAGAAACCTTCCAGATCTAGGTTCTCTTTCTCAAGAATCTCCTATAGTTCATGGTCCTCCATTTCCATCTCACTCTGGGTCATTTCATGGTCCATCTCCAGTTCTGCATCACTCATTATAGTTTCTTTCTGTTTATTATTATCTTGTGTTTGTTCACTATCTTCTTCTTTCCACTTCTCCACTAGACTTCCTCCTTTTTCCTGATCTGCTTTTGTTATACCTTCATCCTCTTCGAGAACTTGGAACCTGTTCTGACTAGCTTGTGGCTCTTCTGATTTTTGTGTCTTTGGCCCTCTTTTGCCTCCTTTTCCTTTATGTGCCACTTTGTGGAAGCTTTCGGTATCCTTCAATGTGTTAGCTTTTCTCTTATTCTCTATTTGACTAAGAGGGCAGTCTCTAAATAGGTGCCCATGCTCGTGGCATTTGTGACATCTGAATGGAATATGTTCATAATCTACTGTTTGCACCCATTCTTCATCAAATATTTCCAAGATAACCTCATCCGGTAGAGCTCCTGAGAGATCCATCTCCATACATATTCTAGCAAAGGAAGTATACTTTCCCCTTCTAGTGGCCTCAGAAGCTTTGACAAAATGTCCTAACTTATTTCCTATGGCGGATAAGGATTCTGTTTGCCAGTAATCAAGAGGTAGAGAGTAGAGTCTTACCCAAACTGGGACCGAAGTAAAAGTCTCATGCTTCAGAAAAAAATTCATAACCCATGGTTGCATATAGAGGCCTGTTGCTGCATAAAAGTAGGGCCCTCCTTCAAACACTCTGTCCTTATCTTCAATATTTTCAAATACCACAGTGAAAAAACCCTTAGACCCAAGATGTAGGTCAATGCTTCCTTTTGGTTTCCAGTGGTATTTAATCCACATTTGTAAAGCTTTTTCAGTGGGCCATAAACCCATGAATTTACAAATGATTGCATATGTCTGCATGTGGTCCCTATGCGCCTGCAGAGCAGGATCATTTAAAATGACTCTGGGTGTAACCACAGCTTTGGGTTTACATGGTCCCATTTGTGCTTTGTCTTTTGTTCCCTATTCCTTGTCTTCTTCCTCATTTTCCTTAGTGCTATTATGCTCCCTTGATTTAGTACCATCTTGTTCCTCTTCACTGTTTCTTTTCCTTCCTTCTGAAGGGTCTCTATCATTTTCCATTGGTTTTTTGCCCTTGCTGGCCACAGCTTACTTGTAGGAGGGAGTGGAGCTCCCTCCTTTGCGACCTTCCATGGAGAACAACTTCTGTAACGGCCTGTAACCCTAGTTATTCGTCATGCGCTTCTCAGTCCATCCTTTCGCTCACATCTGGATATCAACAAACACCAAATTAATTACATTACTTAACATCGATATTAAAATGGTTTTTTATGCATCCAATTGAAATGTGAAAATATAAATAATATCAATTTTTTTTTAATTACTTTAAAAGAATTTTAAAAGTTGACATAAAATTATCTTATTAGTCCTTGTTATGGCAAGTGACTACCTATTAGATGACCATTAACCAATATATTCTTTAATGTTTAACTCTCTTATATTAACATTATTAAAAAACCCAATTTGTGATCATCTCATTAGTTCATATTTTGAAGATCTTATTTCTACCTTCACTACAGGTACAATGGAACATAACGAAATAATCATTCTTTTAACCAAATTCTATGTGGCTATCTAAATTTGTGCAACTTCCTTTCCCCTTTCATTAATGTAAATGTTTTTCAGTTTTCTGTGAATAACTGAGTAACTACTCACAAAACAAAACAATACTCTTTTAGCTAACGAGTTAATTGATTATCCTAAAGCTGGGAGGTTTAGGTTTAGATTAAAATATCTGAAAAATGAAAGAAGCGAGGAATGTGAAATGCATATCATGAGTTTTACATAAGAGCAAAGTCGTCTTGTTTGCATCCAACGCCCTTTCGGCAACCAGGATGTTTAGTCGAGAAGTCCTTAAAAGAACCTGGGAGGAAGACATTAAGAGGAAAGTCTGAGTTTTCAATTGTATGTGCTAAGCATGTGCCAGAGACCATGGAAGAATGTCAAAGGTGCTAAAGCGGGGTGGTGGACTGTAACATTTTACTCTGTGGTTTTTCAATATCTGGTTAGGTTTTTTTTTGGAAGATGTTCTTGCTCACAAAGTTTGAGATGTCACAACTGTTGGGTATGCTAATCTGTGTTATCTATATCTTATGTCTTAGCGTTATAGATGCTTTTAAGGCTTCTAGGAGGTCTTAACATGCTCTCGTGGGTGTCCTTCATTCTTGTTTCTTTCTACATCTTGGTTTTTCGAGGGCCCGTCATTTTTGGACTAGCTTGTGGCATGGACTGACATTGGAAACCTTGGTATGCTGTTATTTTCTATTGAGCTTGCTCTTTCTCGGTTTGAAGCTTTACTTTTTCACATGAATATGCTTCTTGATGCTGTGAAGGGAGACTCAAAGAGTTCTATTAGAAGGAAGGTGCGAGGTAATCTCCTCGCGTTTACCAGACCTTGCAAAGACTTTCACTAACACTAATATCATTGCTGGTGGAGGTACCCTAGTTGTTGGTGCTGCTATTTTTTTTTTGTTCCAGAGTATTTTTGGGTGACAGTGGATTCTTTTTCTCATGCTGAGGTAGATGCAGATTTTTGGATTTACTGTTGAACTCTTCACGGACGGTACTATGGCTTTCTTTGTGATGGTGGTCTACTTCCTCCACTAATCATAGGAAGGTGGTATTTTCTTCCTCCCCGACCTGTTGTGGGTGGATTTTCTGTGTCTTTATTCAGCCTCAGGGTACGTTGCAATGTGATTTCTTGCTATTTTTGCACATCTCTGTTTCAGGATCCCGGGGCGTCCTTTTGAAATGTAGGTGCTTGGGAGGATTTTTTCCATTTTTGGGTGGCAACGTATGTCTCATGTCCCTTCCTCTCGGGAGGTTTTTTCTCTAGGCTATTGGTGTTTCTTTACCTACTTGGACATCCCAGCCTATTGTTGGTGGTTCCCACGGTTGGAATTTGGATGCTATTGGTGGTTCTTTACCTACTTGGAAATCCAAATCTATTGTTGGTGGCTCCCAAGGTTGGAATTTGGATTCTTCATTATCTTCCTTCTTTTTTTTTTTATGTTGGCCGTCAAGGAACGTTATGTTTCAAAATTTTTCCCTTCAATCAAAATGTTTTGATAATAAATGGACCCTTCATTAATAAAGGTTTAATTAAAAAATATTTTTCAATCACACTGTTATTTTTTCTCACATATTTATAATAAGGAAAAAACAACATGACCATAACTAAATGATTTGTTGAATCATAAAGGTTGTTTTACTCATGAATGGGATCCACAACTCCCAAACCATCTCCAGTGCTTCTCCCAAACACATGATACAAAAATTATGAGTAAATCTAGAAATCTATTTTACTCACATCAACTCATTATTATTGCAATCAATCTACTCCTATCCCAATTTCTCAATTTAGATTTCTATTAGATAATTTAAAAATTGATTTCTATTAGATAATTTAAATGTTGCAATTTCAACAAAACAAATAAATTTCTTCCACCAATGTAAAAAAAAAAATTCCCAAAAAATAATTTCCATCTCAAAAACTTTGGGGTTGACCAAAAACTATCCTCCACAGTGCCCATCCTCTCCACCATCATAGTATCATGAAATCGAAGTGAAGTTCAAATTTTTAGTAAACCCAACCTATCAAATATACACCTATAACTTTAAAGGAGTAGTCAACGTCAAAAACATTTGGGACACCTAAGATTTTAACTTTTAACAACTATAACTTGGATTTACAAAAATCATTGCCAGATTTTCTCTAAATATGACTGGAATTTTTATAACTTTCCAAACAACTCCTCCATCTCATTAGACTAAGCATAACTTTAAATAACATAAAATTAATTTATTTCAATAAAAACAAATATTATAAAACCAATTCCAAATATGGCCGCACTTCTTTATTGACCGGTCAATAAAATATAGAACCAATTCCAAATATTACCGCACTTCTTTATTGACCGGTCAATAAAATATATTACGAGGATCAGATTCCAAGACTGTTGTTTGAGAGGGTAGTAATGACGTTTTTGTAAGAAGGTGAACCGTCAAAAATACGTTTTATAACTTTGAAAACCCATCACAGCATCAAGAAGCATATTTCCAGATGGGGTGATTGGCTTATGATTCGACATTTATGCACCTTGGATTTGGGGTAGATTCGATATTCCTCCTCTCATCGCGCCGTTGGAACTCTGACTTAGATTGACATTTTGGTCGATGCCCGTGGAAGGATGTGTTGGTCGGGCAATGACTCTGTGGATCCTGAGGCCCTGATTAACGCCATGTTGGCCACTGAGGCAGATTACGCCTATTCGCATTCGACTAATGGTTCTAGGGACCCCCACTCTTGCATGTTGAACAGTTGGCGAGGCGTGGGCCCTCTGCTCCGCATGTCGATGTTGCCACACTCCAAGGACAAAGCCTTGGGTCTACACGGGGTAGGCGTTCACGAAAAAAAACCTGAGAAAGTGATTGAAGCTTCCTCTAACACCAAACTCCTCTGTTTTGGCCGAGCTGTGCTTTGGAATCGAGTAGCGAGTTTGCAAAAGTGGGCTCTGGTGGGTCAATGGGCCTTCGCGGATTACTCCGAAATAAACATGTGTGAATGGGTAAGTTCACAGTGGCTCCCCATCGTGGGGTACATTCCGAATGTCAATTTACTACTCAATCAATAGTTTTATATTCACTTTCTCCACCAGGAAGATGCAGAACGCATCCTTCGGTCCCCATGGGTATGTGGGAGAAATTTTGTGCAGTTACATAAATGGGACATCGACTTCAATCCCTTTTTTGATATTCTTTGCAACAATTTGCTTCGGGTAAAACCCTGGGTCTTCCGCTTGAATTTTGGATCCCAAATGCCTTTGAAGAAATCTACAATGCTATTGGTCGCTTCATGTATTTAAACCCCAGAAGCTTGGGTGCCTGGCATAAAAGAATTTCTTGGTGGTTGGTCGAGGTCATATATTCAAATGGCCTCCCTGAAAACATCAATCATGAATGGGGATCGATCAAGACCAGACAAAGGGCGAACTTCTGGGGTATTCCTTTTAGATGTTTTTTTTACGACCAGATAGGCCGTTTCATGAACAAATGCTCGTGAAAGGCTCGTTTTTGAGTTGGATCCCGGTTTCAGACGTTTAGAGGTAAGCTATATGAATGAGACTATTCCGACCCTCGTTTGAACTCGACTGGTCTAGGTACTTTTTCATCTCCTCATGTTGCTCCTTTGTATTTATTCGTGTTCCCTTCCTCTTCCTTTTCCTCCCTTCCTTCCTCGTCAGTGGCTTCTCTTACTTCCTCGTCAGTGGCTTCTCTTAGATGTAAGAGTACATATGACTCAGGGTCAGATCTTGCGACCCCTTGTCGCTCCCTCTCCCCACTCCCCCTTCTCATTGAACCATATCCTTTTGGACTCGGGCCTATTGCCTTCGGGTAATCCCCCTCTGCACTTCCTCCTATCTCTGCGCCTCTAGCGCTTTCTCCGCTTCAACTTGGTCACTCCTCAGGGATTTTTATTGGCCCTCAAATTTTGGATCTCACCTTTCCATCTGACCCATATATCGCAACCTCGGTCCCCGAGCCTTTCCCTTCCCCGACGGATTTCCCTCCCTCCACTTCTGCTGCTACTCCTCCTTTGATTTCCCTCCCTCCACTTCTGCTGCTACTCCCCCTTTGGATTCCTCTCCTCACAATTCTGCCGTCAATGATTTATAATTCCTAATGAATAATCCAACCATTGATTTGTTTGCTCTTACTATCCATAAATCAGAGAATTTGCCTTCACATCCTTCCATTAGTCCAGGTTCCACTTTGAATAACTTTGAATATCATTGTTCGTAGAAGGGGGGGAAAAGGTGGTCAACATTTTTGAGGAAAATCGTCGGCCAAATCCCTGTCTTTTAGCCTGCATGTGGACCTCATATTTGTTCCTATTATGTCATCTTCTGATTCTCGGGCCCTTAGACTTTATGAGCCCACTACAGAGTATGCCCTGTGAATTTCCTTGGAAATTGCCTTGAAGAAAATCTCCCTCAAACATCTCGTCGCCTCTGTTCGTCCCTTCATCATTTTTGTTCAAGAGACAATGTTTGCTATGGATAGGATTGTTGAATACCTCCTTTTTATTTGCCCAAGTTGGCGTATGGTGGTTGTAGATTCAAGTGGTTTATCAGGCGGTTTAGTCACTTTCTAGAACCCTTTGTTGGGTGAATTTAAAAGCTTACAATTTTTTCGTAGGTATCCTATAATCTGGCCATATTGGGGGGATCTCATGTCACTACATTTTCTTAATATATATGCTCCATGCTGGAACAAGCTTTCTTTCTGGAATAGGCTTGATGCGTGTGGGATCCTGAAAATTGGTTCTTTATTGATTGCAGGAGATTTTAATGCCGCTATTTTGCAAGATGAAAGTTGGGGTTAGAGGAGCTGGATGGACCCTTGGCATCTCACTTCATAGAACTTTTTGCTAAGAATCACCTCATAGACTTGCATCCTTTTCCTATTGTCCCCACTTGGAGTAATGGCAGGGTTGGTGCTGACCACATAGCTAAGCATATGGATATAATTTTTATTCACGAAAATGTGGTGGAGCTTCTGGGGAATATTAGATCATGGGTCGCCCAAACACATTTATCATATCACCTTCCGATCATCCTTCAATGGAAAAGGGAGGAAATGCGAAGGGGCATACCCTTTAAATTTAATAGAGCTTGGTGGGAGGAAATGCAAAGGGGCATACCCTTTAAATTTAATAGAGTTTGGCTGGAGGATGAGAATTTCATAAGGATGGTGCATACTATTCGGAATTCAATGGAATTCAATGTCTCCCTATCTGGGGGACTCGGCTATGTAGCAGATCACATTGAAACTCAACAAACTAAAGGGTAATATCATGACTTCATAATGCACAAAGAAGAAACAAATGGTTTTGGATTTATGGAGAATTGAGGAGACAACATGTCTTGGCAATTCCATGGACACTGTGGCCATATCCCATATTCATCTGATGTGTATGAAGAAACTTGATAAAGAGAAGGAGATTATTTTGGACATACAAAAGACCACATGGCGTCTAAAAAATAGGGCTATTTGGATTAAGGAAGGAGATCAGAACACCCGTTTCTTCCACCATTATGAAAATCGCGGGAAGAACATTAATACAATTTGGGAATTACAAACATCATCAGGGGATCAAGTACACTCAACTATTGACATTCAGAGGGAGGTGGTGAAGTTTTTTGAAAGAATGTTCACTACTCGTGAAGAGGTTAACATTGAGGATCTACTATGGGGCATTGAGGACTATACTGTTATGTTTTCAGAGGAATCAAACACTGCTCTATCTCGTCCTGTTACTTTAAATGAAATCTCCCATGTTCTTAAGTCTTTTGCGAAGGATAAATGCCCTAGCCCGGATGGTTGGAAAGTGGAATTGTTCTTGAGTTTCTTCGACATAATGGGTTTGGATCTTCTCAATATGGTAGAGGAATCCCGTTTGATTGGTCACATCTCAGGGGCTATTAACTCCACCTTTATTGTGCTCATACTCAAGTCCTCACGCCCTCTCACTTTCTTGGATTTTAGGCCAATCCCCTTTGCAACCTCACTTATAAGCTGACTTCTAAAATCATTGTGGGCAAGATCAAGGGTATTCTTTTTGTTCACATCTCTTCTGAACAATTCAATTTCCTCACAAACCGACAGATACATGATGCTATTGCTACCGCATAAGAGTGTATACACTCAATACATTCTAAGAAGATGGAGGTGTTGGTCTTGAAATTGGATTTACATAAGGCCTATGACTGTGTGTATTGGGCATTTTTGTGGATGTTTGTCACTAAAATTGGGCTATCGGTGGACAATGTGGCTTGGATCATGGCATGTGTTATATCAGTAAAGTTTGTTGTCTTAATAAATGGTTTTCCTTCGAATTTTTTTTAGGGTTGGTAGAGGACTAAGACAGGGGTGCTCTTTGTCCCCACTACTCTTCTTTCTTATGATGGATGGATTAAGTAAGAATCTTGAGCAGGCCTGTTTGCTGGGCACTTTTGGTGGCCTCCGTTATCTTGGTGGCCTCCGGTTATCTTGCGGGGTTTCAGTTTCACATTTTTTCTTCATGGACGATGTTCTCACTTTTGGATAGGTTTATAGAAACCAATGGGGTATTCTACATTCCATCAATACTATATATGGTGTGACATCAGACCTGATGGAAAATGGGAGTAGGTCGGTCTTGTTGAAAGCAAATGTAGATATGGCGGTGATTGAGGACATTGCCAGGCTCTTTGGGGTGGACATTTTGGACTTGGAATAAGGTTTCACCTATCTAGGATTTAGATTGAAACCGAATAATTATAGGGTTGGGGATTGCGACTGGCTCCTCGATAAGTTCCACAATAGATTATTCAAGTGGATGCATCAATGGCTCACTTCGAGAGGCAGGCACACTCTTATACTGTCTGTTCTACAACAAGTGACGATTTATTGGATGCACTTGTTTATGATTCCTATGTATATCATCAAGAGGATAAAGACCATAATGGCACACTTCCTATGGTCGGGCTCTAGGGGGCACAAAAATATCACCTAGTTCGTTTTGATGCTATCTCCTAAGACAAATAGAGTGGTGGTTGGGGCAACCTGGATGTTCGGGTTTTTGGATGCGCATTACTTATAAAATCCCTATGGCGGGTTTTTTTATGGTAATGGTCTTTGGTATGTCATTGTATCTGAGAAATATATGAAATGTGGGTCAGTTATGGAATGGTATAGGAGGGGAGATTGGGATACAATCTGGTTCATACATTTGGCAGAGTTTTCGTGAGGTAGAAGATTGGTTCTTGACTTTGCTACAATAGTCATTTGGTAGAGGGGATAAGATATTGATTGGTTCTGATTCTGTATATGGAGTTAGAACAACCCCTGACATACATGCCAGTCTTGTTGATGCCCTACATGTTAGGGGTATTTTCCTTCTTGACCAGGGAATTAGCCATTGGAACGAATCTTACCCCATCTGGAAGAGTGTGACAAAGCTTGGATTAGGGGAGAAAATGTGACTTCCGAGATGCACTACACTCAGTTGCTTTGCATGGCTGGTTTATGTCAGAAGGATTGTGGCGATACACTGCCATTGGAACGAATCTTACCCCATCTGGAAGAGTGTGACAAAGCTTGGATTAGGGGAGAAAATGCGACTTCCTAGATGCACTACACTCAGTTACTTCGCATGGCTGGTTTATGTCGGAAGGATTGTGGTGATACACTAATATTGGCAGGGGTCATGCAAAAGGGATCCATGGGGGTTGCATACATCTACATGTATTTTCTATACAAGTTTTATTCCTTGACCCTTGATTGCTAGTTCTAGATCATATGGAGATGGGAGGTCCCTCTAAAAATCATCATCTTTTGTTGGTTAGTTTGGCAATACAAAGATATTACTTGTGATAATCTATGTAAAAGGGGCTTCTAGGGTCCGGGTTGGTGCGCTTTTTGCATGAGGTCTTAGGAATCGGTCATACATCTCTTCTTGTAGTGCTCTTTGTCCTTGCAGGTTTGGACTTGTGTTCTCGAACTTTTACAACTGCCCCCTATGGGAGATTTCTCCACTATCAAAGCGTGCATCAGACGGTGGGAAACCAGTTTGGGAGAACATAACTGTGTCCCCCTGTTTTTTTTTTGGGAGATCTTGAGAGCATGAAACTCTTTGATATTTGATGGTAAACAGGGACACATCTCTAGAACCATTTCTAACACCTCGACCTGGCTGGAATCAAAGCGGGATTAATGCTCAGTGCCAATGTCTACACTTTGATATAGTCTCTTACAGGTACATTTCCCAGCTAGCTCCTTTGATGGTGCCGCATAGGGGGGCCTTTGCTGGTGTGGAGCTTGGATGAGGTTAAATCCCCAGACACATTTCCTTGTCCATTGGCATGGACGATTTGGTACCAAATTTAGAGTCGAGATCATGGCTCTCTGGGGTTGCTATGGTTTGCTAAGAAACAAAGGATGGATAGCATTACCATATATGGTGACTCAAAAGCCCTCATTGATGGGATTTCTAATGTATAAACTTTGCGCCCCCCTTTTTAATTAACTGGTTAGAGCGAATTGAGCATCTGAAGCAGGGTTTTGGGGACATTTCTCTTGCACGTTTATAGGGAATCAACTATGGTGGCTAACGAATTATCAAAGAAAGGTCTTTTGGTTGCTTAGGGTTTTGTGTTCTATAAAATAGTTTATGATGTTTTGATGGTCCAAGAGGGTGAGGTGACCCTCTATTAAATGGCGATGCCATATGACTTTTTCTATATTTTTGTTAGTCTTTTCATATGAGGAAGATTTATGATAATATGATGAATTTTGGAAGTTTTGTTTCTTTATGCCCTCTTTGGACCTGTTACAGGAATAACTTTGTGCCTTTATGTATGGGATGGGGAAGTTTAAGATATCTTTTTATTTTTGCAAATATGGAAGACATATCGTTAACCTGCACTAGTTTTATTTCTTAATACAAAGCCAAAGTTTTTTTCCTCTGAAAAACCAGGATGTTCAGTCACATTATCTTGTCGTGTCATGTGATAGACTACGTTAACTTCCAATTTTATGCTTACTCTGTTAACACCATGATTTAGCAGTTAATAAAATACTATAACACACAAGAAGCTCTATATAGTAGAGGAAAAGTATGGATTATTTTTACTTCAATGCAATTTAGTAGTTAATCAAATACTATAATACACAGGCAGATCTATATAGTAGAGGAAAAGTATTGGTTATTTTTACTTCAGTGAGTGGCGGTGGAGGTCTCTCGCTTGAGACTTCCCTCTCTGAAGCGACAGTATGGTAAAGTGTAGTGGAAAATTGGAGGGCATTTTACTATGGTGTGCAGATTGGTCGAAGGTTAACAATGGTTTCGAATATAAAACTCAGTCTGAAGCTATCCCGGCATCCTAATTTCTATTGAATATGGATCCTCAGGACGCTTAATAAAAAAAATAGAGAAGTAAATGTTTTACCTGTATTGCATAGTAATCGCATTTGTAAAATGAATTGTTCGAAGATGCCAGATTAAGGTTCTCTACCCATAATGGCTGGGTTAAATGTGCGCCATTAATACTGAAATTTATACATTTTACAGGATCTTTTCGAAACGTAATTATTTTTTTGATGCAATAGGAGAGAGATGTCTAATGTTGTGAAAGGACCAATAATTGATATAGTACTGGTCCCACCAAACCACCAGAAGTTGAGACTTGTGTAACCAATATTTAAACAAAAATAAATAACATTAAGTGCAAATATGTTTTAATTTATGTCCAAAATTTCCCAAAACATTGACTGGGCCCACAACTGTCCATAAATAATATCTTAATACTTAAGAGTACAAATCATATTGACCCAACTAGAAAACAGATAAAACCATAAATCCTTCCAAAATGGTCTATTCCAGAAGTACAAAGTAGCAATCACTTCAACCCCCACTCATCAAAATTGAAGCTATGTAGTCCAAATAAATATCCATACCTGCACATAATAAAAGTGAATGTATGTCAGCCATAACTACTGTGTTGTTCAACATTTAAACCCATTGTGTTCAATAAATGACACCCAACCCAATAACATTTAAACCCACTATGTTCTGTTAGCGCTTGAAATTTCACCTCAGGCTGAGAAAGGTAAACTCCAAGGCAACATCAAACCACTTAGCCTCGTAGCTAGCCCTACGGGGCAGGAGAGGGCTCTCTCCGGTCTATCTCAGTAAAGATTTTCAATGGGCGAGATGACCAATAGGGAAACACTGATTTTAGGCTAGTAAACTGATCAAGAGGTTTAAATTTGGGATTTTTAAAAGTTTTGGTGGAAAATTGGGGAATGACAATTTCGGGTGCGGGGATTGGACACAGTTTTCGCAGGGAGTTCTTTGGGGCGAGGTAGGAAACAATATTGATGCCTTTGATAGAGATGGATGGATGAGAATGACTGGTGAGGAGTTAAGGAGAGCAAGCAATAACCTTGAATTCCCCTTAAACAGTTGAAAACATTGATATTAAGCAAACATAAAAGCAGAGCATGACAATCATGAATTCTACTTTAACACTTCATTTGCCTAATTTGCAGAAGGAAAAGTAAGGAAATGATTCACATAACACACTTACAAGTACAAAGAGAAACACACCATCAATACATGTGACCACAAGAATCCCAAAAAGGACTGCAAAACCCTGGTCTTCCTTTGCCAAAAATCGCAGAGATACAGTGAATAATACAATAAGAGCTTCTCCCTCAAGAGTCCAACCCTGAAAATGAGCAAGAGAGTACATAATATAGATCATCTAACATCTTTCCCTGCCTCTAGGGGTCGAGCTCACTATCCTAGGAGCTGTTTCAACCACTTCTAAACTAAGCACTGAAAACTAGGCAATCAAAACAACTTGCCTCTATAAGCTAGGAAACCAATTCATTCATTAAATACAAGCTATTTCATGAATGAATCTTCTAGAATAGGTAAATAAGTGTCACATCAACATGAAAATACATAAATTACATCAAAGAGGGTGAAAAACCCCATCAAAAGTCAAAACTAGTAATAGCTGGGCGAATCCATGAGCTGTAAGTGAAAAATTATGAAATTTGCCTGATGGGTCGCGCGCCAAATCCTGACGGGTCACGCACCTTTGAGAGCACTTTTGGGGCACTTCTAGTTGTCCAAATGAGGCAAGAGTAGGCTTGTTGGAAAGGTCTGTGAGTCTACTTTCCAATCCAACTGGAATTTCTGAATTTGGTTGTCATTTGCCCCTCCAAAATTGCAATCTCCCAAGACTTCTTTCTGTGTGTCAAAAATGTGGCAGAAAGTCATTTTTTGCTTGTTTTTAGACTTTTAGGAGGCCCAAAACTTCATAAAATCTCTTGGCAATGGGTGAGCATGTGTAACTTTTAATGCCAAATCCCGAAATGCTGAGTTTTTTGAAAATAGAGTTGCCAAGTGAAAGGGTCGTGCGGGGGGTGAGACCCGTCAAGCGAAAAAACCTGTTTTTTGCTTTAAAAACCAAAATTCACCCAAAATGCTCAAAATTTCTTGGAATTTGTGTTGGGGCTGAACTATTTAGTGCCTTGCTCCTTCAAGGAAGCCTCGGCCAAGATGTGGAGGGGATCGGGCCTTTTTCTCCGTTTTTGTGCTTTGACCAACCGCCTTTGGAGCACCTTCATCTTTGCCTTATACACGTGCATCCGTGCCCAATAATGATTCTTCATGTTTCTAAGCAATTCCTTATCTTGGTTGGCCTTGGCCAACAGCCTCTCCAAATGAGCATTGAGCTGGATAAGCATAGACTCTCGCTCAGTGGGCAATAGATCACCGGGTCTTCTTCGATTCAAGTTGCGGTCACTACGAATCCTCCACAACTCATCAAGAGTTTGCTCATCCTCCAACTGATTGTTGCGCTATTCTAGATATGAGATTGTCCATTGTGCCCCTTCTAATCTATTCTGCAATGCATCATTTTCAGCTCTAAGGTGCTGAATGATCTCCTTCGACTCTAGGCTAGGAGGACTGACATCAAGATCAATAAGCTCTATATCTGGAACATCTGATGGCCCCTCATCAATCTTGGGCTGCTTGCCCCTCTGTGCTGCCTGTGCTGCTGAAGAAAGCGAGGCCCCTTCCACCTGCTGTGGAGATAACACTCGCTGAGCTGATGAAGAAGGCGAGACCCCTTCCACCTGATGTGGAGAAAATACTCGCCGAGCTGCTGCAAATAAGGCCCTTTGGCCTCTCTGATAAGTGACAAGCGGAGGAGAGCTGACATGGCTAGTCCCGCGGATATCATGCTGCTATGATGGTCCTCCCTCCTCATGAACAATCTCCGGATGTGGTGGTGGTGCTGTAAAGAACTCACGAGAGATGAACTCCTCCCATGTGATGCCCTGCTGAGCCAACTGATGTCTGACCACAAGCTGAATCAAACCGTAACTATAGAGGCGCCTATACTGTTGAGCTGGGCTCTTCCTCTGCATCAAGGGCACCATCCTCTCAATGTTCTAGCACATGAAAACAGGGATGTTCATCATCCGTACCCGTGCGAAATGCATCAATAGGCGAATATGGTACGAATATATCTGTGAAAATCTGCCCTCACAGGTGAAAAAGAGCATGATAAGCCTCATCATGGGAGCAAACTCACTCCTCAAAAATCTGAAGGGAAATACACCCGTCAAATGTCTCATGAATGCAGGTCTAATGAAAGGCTCAAACTGAACACTGTCCAACATCCTGCGCTTGTTCCACACCTCTCCGACATTCGGTATCCCTGTGGCTTGAGCAATCATCTCGGGTGTCAATGTAAAATCCACCCCAGCAAGGTTCACATGTCCATCATGCAAATGCAACACAAATAAGCGAGCCAACTCCCTGTGATGCTGAATCTGAGAGATCCTGTCGCAAAACTCATAACAAGACATATAATGGAAACATGATACTGCCATTGGACAAGCCTGCAAATTGGTCAAAGAGGTGGGTTCCTCTCTCCTATGATGACCGCCCTTTCCACCCTTGTGAGGCCTCCTCTGTTCCTCAAACTCTAAAGCTGATGCATGGTCATCACTTTGCTCATAACTGGTTTCGGTTTCTGACATTGTTTTAGGAGCAAAATGGCTGAAATGTACTGCTGTTTCTGCTTTATAAACTGCTGATTAAAATGCTGTTTTCAAGGGGACAAGGAGCACCAGGGAAATGTTAGGGAAGGGATGTTCTAAAGGGAAATTGGGAATAATAATGAAACAGGGATTAAGGGGAAAATCATTTCAAAATCATTGCATATACATCATTATGCAAATTTATTTACATGGATATTATGAGAGGTAGGGTTAGGGTTTGATTTTTATTTCTTAGGGAAAAGGGGTAGAGTTTAGGTTTCTTTCACAAATTTGGAAAGGAAATTTACATGGAATGACAAGGAATAAGAAATGGGAAATGGGGAGAAAATGATAACAAGGGGATACCTTAAAACAGCATATAAACCCAAGCCATTTTACAACTTTAAACCAAAGCAAAGTGGAGCTTTTCATTTGCAAATGAAGGCCTTTGAGAATGCAATCATGATTTCCTTTAACCATGGCAAGCAAGAATTGTTTAAGATTGAGGGCCTACCTTACGAAGTTTGGCGATTTGTTGCTCCTTGGTGAATTTGCAGGCGGTTTTACAAAGAGGGCGCTGACGGGTCGCGTGCCTCACCCAACGGGTCGCGCGCCTCTGACGGGTCGCGCCCGTTATAGTTTTGCACTGGCGGAGGGCGCTCAACGGGTCGCGCGCCACTGACGGGTCGCGCGCCTGGTTCAACGGGTCGCGCGCCTGTCCAGCTCACAAATTTCACCCAATCTCTCTTGCAATCACTTGCTCTATGACTTAGATGCACAATGAGGCTCGATGGAGGGAGATTGGGACTTTTATAACCTTATTTGAATTAATTTCATGCCCAAACTCACTTTATAATGTTTTTCCTTGACACTTTATAAACTTGACTTTTTGGTTTCCTTTTGTCCTGAAATTGACTGATTTGATGCTTTTCTTTGATAAGTTTTTTGCAGGGGTAGCATCTGAGGGATCTTGGCAAGGGAGCCAGGGTTACATGCTGTCCTTTGAATCATTTTGAATTTTTACAAAATTTTTGAGAAATGACTTTGGCTTTAAAAACAGGGTTTTTAAACCCAAAGTGAAAATTAACTGTACAAGATAGAATCTTTGGAAAAAATACCTTAAAAATCATCCCTCTGGCTTGCTGGACACCTATTGACTTTCAGAAACATGACCTTGAAGACAAACTTGACCAAAACCCTAGACCTAAAAATTTGATCTCAAGACAATAAACAAGTAACCATGACAAAGTTTAATGACTGAAACAAGCTGATCCAGTAGTGCCAAGAGGGGGGACAAAGACACCAGCTCCTCCATCAGGGTTATGGCATGCCTAACGGAATGCAGAGAATGACACTGATGAGACACCTACCTATGCAAATGCAAAGAGCTTTGATCGCTGATGGAGGGCTACTAGACCGACTCTAACATTGGCTCCAATGGGGATGGTAGCTCCTTGGAGGTACCAAGAACCTTAGAACTCTGGGAGAGCAGACCAGTGTTTTATCATCATTGGGCAATGGAGTCATTATTTACACATGTGACCCAAATTTGGACAACTTTATTGACTTTGACAATTGACTGAAATTTGAGCAAACTTTGACACAAACAGACTCACGTTGTGCAGAAAATAGACTGATTTAAAACAACTGGAAAAAAAACTCACACTAACTAATCAACATCTTCAGAATTATAGCCTTCACCGCGGGCCCCAGACTAAAGATGAAAGATCAGTTCACACTTGCTGCAGAATGAAAGGAAAATGGTAATTACAATGAGAGTGATTAGAGCACAAAATGCTCAAGCATGATACCTTTTGAGCAGCCGACCATTCACCGACCCACCGAGACAATCATCACCGTTCATTTCTTTGAGAAGAAAGGCATTTGGACCACGGTATGCTGCAATTTTGTAGGGACCTTTCCACAAGTTGTCAAATTTTCCATGTTTCCCTTTGTCTTCATTTCGGGCATCCCATCTCAAAACAACATCATCTATCTGAAAATCATCTGGTTTGGCTTTTTTGTCATAGATTTTCTTTATGCGCTCCTGCAACTTAAGGGAATTTTGAAGAACCTCCTCTCGTGTCTGCTGTAAATGAATCATTTGACTAATTCGCCGTTGCATAGGATCCTCCTCGCCACCAGCTTCTTGAAGCAACTTTGCTACCGGAATACTAAGAGAAGTAGGAAACACTGCATCTGTCTCGTAAACCAGTTCAAAGGGTGACATACCAATGGACTTCTTTTGACTTACCCGATCAGCCCATACTGCATTTACTAACTTTTTGTGCCAGCTCTTCTTATTGATTTCCAGCAATTTCTTTATAATGTTCACTAGAGATTTGTTCGAAGATTCGGCCAGTCCATTTCCTTGCGGATGGTAGGCGGTCGAATGCCCCAAGCTGATGTTATATTTGTAGAAAAAATAAACCATTTTCTTCGATTTAAAGGCTGTTGCATTGTCTGTAATCAACTTATGTGGACAGCCGAAACGTGACAATATGTTATTCTCAAGGAAATAAATAATTACCGAATCCGTGGCCTGCCGGGTGGGAATGGCTTCAATCCACTTCGTGAAGTAATCTGTGGCGGTCAAGATCCATCGATGCTGCCCGGAAGATGCTGGGTGAATTTCACCAATAAAATCCAAGCCCCATTGCTGAAATGGTGCGCTGATTTCAATGGGTTTGAGAGGTAACGGCTGTAATTTCTTCTTTCCTTGAAAAATTTGACATTCATGACAACTCTTAACTGCTTTATATACATCAAGAGAACAACGAAGGCCAATAGAAACCATCCCTTAGGATCTTATTAGCCGTGGTCTTCCAAAACAAGTGACCCCCACAGTCACCTTTGTGAAAATCCTCAACAGCTGTCTTAGCTTCTTCTTCGACTAAACAATTCAGCAATATGCCACCGGGGTCTTTCCAATAAAGTGCAGATTTGATAATGCAAAATTTGGCAGCTTTTAATTTCAATGTTCTAGCTTTGTTTCGAGGCATCCCAGGGGGTGAAGACAAATTTTGAAGCACATATACAATATCAGCATACCAAGGAGAGGAAACAAAGATATCGGATACCTGTAGAGCTTAATTTTCTTCATCTTCATCGGATAAGGCAGCAATCAAATTGATGTCAAGGACATGAAGATTTGTTTCAGCCATCATCTTAGCAAGACCTTGACCCTTGATCAACTTGGTAGGCTTAATTTCCACATCATATTCTAATAGTGCAGCGATCCACTTACCCCTTCTTCCTTCCGGTTCCGCTTGTACCAAGACATCCTTAACAGCTGCGTTGGGAACATATGCCAAAATATGAGAATTCAGTATGTACACCCGGAAATCTTTCAAAGCTTTTACTAGTGCCAATGCTTGCTTTTCGATGATATTATAATTCAGTGCTCCGTCCCTTATGATGCGGCTGAAAAAAGCTATGGGCTTCTCAACTCCATCTCTCTTTTGCATCAACACGGCTGCCAACGTATGCTCAGAAGCAAATGAAAATAAAATAAAATCTTGTGTATAATCCGGGCTGATCAAAGTTGGGGCTGAAGATAAAATTAACTTTACCAAGTTGAAAGAATTTACCGCCTCTTCGGTCCATTTGAGCTCGCTGTCCTTTTTGAGCATGTTGGTTATTTCTCTAAGATGTTCGGCAAGATTGGGAATAAAGCGACATAGAAAATTCAATTTGCCATTGAAGGACTGAATCTCCTTCTTGCTTCGGGGCTGCTCTAACTGCTGAATTGCTTCCACACGTGCAGGATCTATACGAATGCCATCTTTAGAAATAATATGGCCCAGCAGCTTGCCTTCGCTCATAGCGAAAAGGCTCTTCTTCGGATTCAACGAGATGCCATACTTTCTGCACTTTTGAAACACCATTGTTAAATGATACAAATGCTCTTCATCTGATTTAGAAAACACAGTTAAATCATCAAGATAAACGACCAAAAAGACATCCTTCTCATTAGCAAAGGCCATGTCCATCGCCCGCTGAAAAGTAGCACCCGCGTTTTTCAATCCAAACGGCATCTTGGCATAATGGAATGTCCCCCATGGAGTAGTGAATGCTGTCTTGTCACGGTCATCTTCATGTACCAAAATCTGATTATACCCGGAATAACCATCAAGTAATGACATCCTTGATGCCCCAACTACCGTTGCAATATATGATCCATTTTGGGCAGCGGATAATTGTCCTTCAGCGACACCTTATTGAGATTTCTGAAGTCTATACACAAGCGAATCTCGCCGGTCTTTTTCCTCACGGGTACCAAGTTGGAAATCCAATCAGAAAATTGGATTGGCACTATGATTCCAGACTTATATAACCTGTTGACTTCCTTCTCGATCAATGGCAGCA
The DNA here is from genome assembly GCA_031772625.1 of Pinus tabuliformis. Lineage (NCBI taxonomy): Eukaryota > Viridiplantae > Streptophyta > Pinopsida > Pinales > Pinaceae > Pinus > Pinus tabuliformis. The sequence continues at coordinate 1,603,672,293 of CM062804.1, forward strand.
GCTTAGGATTAATTCTTCTCAACTTTTGTCGGAAAGGCTTTTGATTTGGCTTTATGGGAATGGTATGCTGAATGACACTTGTGTCATAAGTTTTCAAATCTGAATAGTCCCATGCAAAAACATTAGAAAACGAAGACAACAATCTGATATATTCTTTCTTTACCTTGGGCAACAATGCTTTCGATAGCTTCACCATCTTTGGATTTTCAGCTGTCCCGAGATTCACATCTTCAACACCTCCTTCCGTGGGCCTTAATGTGGGTTTGCGGGCCACGTCATCTTGATCAAACAACTCTTCCAAAGGAATTAAGCCTTTAGGAATAAAATTGTCCTTAAGCTGCAACACATCCATCTGATTTACACCTTCAGCTTCCGTGTCTATGGAGATGTCTTTGAAATCACCCTCAACTTGGAGAAAGTTTTTGATTTCTTCCTCATCTTAGAAAACTTGCCAACACCTTTGATTATCTGGAACTGTAGGACGATGCTTCACATATATCTCAAACTTATTGCTAGAATTCATGGGTATTTTCAGATTACTTGCTGCCTTAGCCAATGCATCCGCAACACCATTTTGAATCCGGGGCACACATGTCAAAGTATGTTCTGAAAACAGTTTTAAGATATCTAAGACAACATTCCGATATGCTCGCATACGAGGATGTTTGGCCTGAAATTCACCTTTCACTTGCTTTATAACCAACTCGGAGTCGCCATATACCGCTATCTTCTTTGCCTTCAACTTCCGAAGGATTTTCAGACCAGCAATAAGAGCCTCGTATTCCGCCTCATTATTTGAACAATCAAAAGCCAATTTATATGAACATACCCTTACCTTACTTGGAACTTGGTTTTGGACTGAAAATGGGCTTCGAATCCACACACCTATACCAGCACCATCGCTGCCCACCGCGCCATCAAAATCCATGGTCCAAAGACCATCCTCATCATCTTCTAAGTGCTGAAAATGTGATGTTGATGCATTCTCTGTTTGCTGCCCATTTATTTCAGCTGTTGGCTTTATGACAGCAGACCTTTCTTCACTTTCCTTTCTCAAAACTTCTCTGAAATTTTCTGAAATGTCTGGTATATCTTCTGCTTGAACTAACTGACTATCTATCTCATTGAAATTATCCGCAAACAAAACAAAGGATTCTAAATCTGTTTGTACATAATTTACAGGATGATTGACGGGCTTTTCCTTACTAGTGATCATGTATTTCATCTTTTGTTCCCGATACAACTTCCTCATCTGACCAAAAACGGGAATTGTAGCATAGGAAAAATCGAGCTGAAGTGTACCTTTGAGCTTGGCTCCCCAAGATCTTGAAAGCAACATGCCGAATCGCGGAGGAATATCCGCCACCACCACATCCATCAAAACATTCTTCGCTGGAATTTGATCTAAACTCACCACCAAGTCTTTGATCAAACCAATACATTTCACCCGGCTGGAATCAAACGAATACAAATCATGATACTTCCTTGTGATGTCAAGTCCCAGCTTCTCCATAATCATTTTCGGCATTAAATTATGCGAAGCTCCCGAGTCAAACATGGCATTGTGCAACACATACTCATGCAATCGCAAACTGATATAGAATGGAGGAACATCACTTTCAGGAGACTCATCATTTAAAGAAGGCCCAAAAATCAGCTCCGGCTGATCATCTTGTACATTTACCGTGTCTAGCATTGGATCAAAATTCAGCATCTTGGAAATCTGGCCTCGATAAGTGCCGTTCTTCATGATTTCCGTCAAGGGAATAGACACCTTCAACTTTGCAATCTCATTCTCCAAACTGAAAGTTGAAACCTTCTCACTTTCTTTGACTGGATTGTCTCTCTTTTCAACTTTCTCTCTTGGTGTATTTCATTGCTGATCTATCTTGGCTGCTGATGATGATTGACTTGTTGAAGGACCAACTATGTCTTTTCCTGTTGTGTGTGGGGAAGCCGAATCATTCTTTGCTGAAGTATCTTTCCTTTTCTGAATGGGATTTATGGGAACAGCTCGGTTTCTCAATTGTCTTTGCTGACCCTGCTGGGCTGATAAAGCATGCAAATATCCTCTTTGATACTCTTCGGATTCTTCTTCAAGTGCTGCATCATTTGACAAGATATAATGTTCATCCTGAGGGATGACGGAGTGACTTACCAACTCATCTTCTTCTGTAACATAAGTGGGCAGATCATCAGGAGTGAAGAAGTGATTCTCCTCTCCCACTGTATCACCTTCATCCTCTGATTCTTGGCTAACAAAATTCTGCTGAAAAGGAGGTTTCATTTGCTGCTGAACTGCTGCCTCTTGTGCCTTTGTTTCACGCTGCTTGATTCTATATTGTTGCTGCTGTGCACCTCGGAAATTAGGATTACGGATCTGTGGTTCCGGCTTGTCAAGACGAACATTTTCAAGTGCCCTCTTTATCTGTTCAACATCACGAAGAAGCTAATTTGAGGTGGATGCTTCCTCTTTGATTGTGACTCGCTTTTCCGCCTTCATTCTTGCCCTTTTATCATTTAAGTTTGCCTCAACGCTAACAGCAATCTTCTGCATATCCTCCAAGGTAGGAGGATCTCTATCTCGCAATGAATAAGCCATCTTCGGATAAAAACCATCCGGAAACTTGAGAAGTGCTGATTTTCTTGACGGTCTCAAATCATCGGGAATAGCGTTGTAAACTGTATTAAATCTGATTATGTAATCTTGAACGGACTCACCCGAATTACGCTTGAGGTTGTTGTATTCGGCATTAATCTGAAGCGGATCCTTTCTGATTTCCCATCGATATAAAAATTGGTTCTGAAGTGCTTCCAAGGTGGGAATGCTTCTAGCTGTCAACCCTCTGAACCACTTTCTAACTTCTCCTCCAAATGTTTGCACGAACAATCGCATGGTAACATCTTCTTCATCTATCTCATATAGATCAAAGAAGGTGGTCATTTTGTCAATATGTTGCTGAGCAGAAATACTTTGTGGAGTGCCATCAAACATGGGGATTTTACTTTGATAATCGGCTGGCATATCATGAAGATTTTGGGGAAGAGCAAGTGGGGCAAACCGGGCAGCTATTGCTTTAGGTAGATTGGGTCTAGGAGTAACGGGTGGAGTGAGTGTAGCTGTAGTATGAGGAGTATGTGGAGTATGAGGAGGAGAAGTGGTATGGGATGTAGAAGGCGAACCAACTGTAGATGGGGGATAAGTAATTATGGGAGAAACAGAAATAAAAGGAGGATTGGACTGCTCATGCGCCGTGATAGTAGATCCAATATGACCAGATATAGTTTCAACAAACTCAGCAAGATTTGTAGCGTGAATATCTGACTGAAGAGATCTTAAGATGAAATTGTCAATCAATTTATTGTGTTTTTCAATTTCAAGAGCAGCTGCGAAATCAGGGTTAGGAACTAGAGAATCAAGTGAACTTTCAGATTTAGTTTTGAACAAAGACAACTCAAAACTCTCGTCAAAATCAAGGTCTTCAAGATACTCAAAAATAGCTGGACACGAATGAGATTTGAATAAACGACCAGAATTGGAAGCCAGTTTGGAAATCGAGGAACAAATAACTAATCAGCCTGTGAAAACTCTTAACTAATCATCCAAAAGTTCAGAGTTTACAAATATACTGGGGTAAAATGCAATTGAAGTGTTGTATTCACAAGCTCACGGAGATTGACTGAAGCAGCATTTATCTACTTCCGCTTATGCAAAGCAAAAGCGTTTCGAAGGCTACCTGGCATAACTTCAGGCTCCGTCTAAGACTTATGAAGCAAACACATCAATCAACAGACAAGTTGTTCTCCCTAGTATGGTCGCCAGTATGTTAGCGCTTGAAATTTCACCTCAGGCTGAGAAAGGTAAACTCCAAGGCAACATCAAACCACTTAGCCTCGTAGCTAGCCCTACGGGGCAGGAGAGGGCTCTCTCCGGTCTATCTCAGTAAAGATCTTCAATGGGCGAGATGACCAATAGGGAAACACTGATTTTAGGCTAGTAAACTGATCAAGAGGTTTAAATTTGGGATTTTTAAAGGTTTTGGTGGAAAATTGGGGAATGACAATTTCGGGTGCGGGGATTGGACACAGTTTTCGCAGGGAGTTCTTTGGGGCGAGGTAGGAAACATTATTGATGCCTTTGATAGAGATGGATGGATGAGAATGACTAGTGAGGAGTTAAGGAGAGCAAGCAATAACCTTGAATTCCCCTTAAACAGTTGAAAACATTGATATTAAGCAAACTTAAAAGCAGAGCATGACAATCATGAATTCTACTTTAACACTTCATTTGCCTAATTTGCAGAAGGAAAAGTAAGGAAATGATTCACATAACACACTTACAAGTACAAAGAGAAACACACCATCAATACATGTGACCACAAGAATCCCAAAAAGGATTGCAAAACCCTGGTCTTCCTTTGCCAAAAATTGCAGAGATACAGTGAATAATACAATAAGAGCTTCTCCCTCAAGGTCCAACCCTGAAAATGAGCAAGAGAGTACATAATATAGATCATCTAACATCTTTCCCTGCCTCTAGGGGTCGAGCTCACTATCCTAGGAGCTGTTTCAGCCACTTCTAAACTAAGCACTGAAAACTAGGCAATCAAAACAACTTGCCTCTATAAGCTAGGAAACCAATTCATTCATTAAATACAAGCTATTTCATGAATGAATCTTCTAGAATAGGTAAATAAGTGTCACATCAACATGAAAATACATAAATTACATCAAAGAGGGTGAAAAGCCCCATCAAAAGTCAAAACTAGTAATAGCTGGGCGAATCCATGAGCTGTAAGTGAAAAATTATGAAATTTGCCTCATGGGTCGCGCGCCTTTGAGAGCACTTTTTGGGCACTTCCAGGTGTCCAAATGAGGCAAGAGTAGGCTTGGTGGAAAGGTCTGTGAGTCTACTTTCCAACCCAACTAGAATTTCTGAATTTGGTTGTCATTTGCCCCTCCAAAATTGCAATCTCCCAAGACTGCTTTCTGTGTGTCAAAAATGTGGCAGAAAGTCATTTTTTGCTTGTTTTTTGACTTTTAGGAGGCCCAAAACTTCATAAAATCTCTTGGAAATGGGTGAGCATGTGTAAATTTTCATGCCAAATCCAGAAATGCTGAGTTTTTTGAAAATAGAGTTGCCAAGTGAAAGGGTCGTGCGGGGGGTGAGACCCGTCAAGCGGAAAAACCTGTTTTTTGCTTTAAAAACCAAAAATCACCCAAAATGCTCAAAATTTCTTGGAATTTGTGCTGGGGCTGAACTATTTAGTGCCTTGCTCATTCAAGGAAGCCTCGGCGAAGATGTGGAGGGGATCGGGCCTTTTTCTCCGTTTTTGTGCTTTGACCAACCGCCTTTGGAGCACCTTCATCTTTGCCTTATACACGTGCATCCGTGCCCAATAATGATTCTTCATGTTTCTAAGCAATTCCTTATCTTGGTTGGCCTTGGCCAACAACCTCTCCAAATGAGCATTGAGTTGGATAAGCATAGACTCTCGCTCAACGGGAAATAGATCACCGGGTCTTCTTCGATTCAAGTTGCGGTCACTACGAATCCTCCACAACTCATCAAGAGTTTGCTCATCCTCCAACTGCTTGTTGCGCTGTTCTAGATATGAGATTGTCCATTGTGCCCCTTCTAATCTCTTCTGCAATGCATCATTTTTAGCTCTAAGGTGCTGAATGATCTCCTTCGACTCTAGGCTAGGAGGACTGACATCAAGATCAATAAGCTCTATATCTGGAACACCTGATGGCCCCTCATCAATCTTGGGCTGCTTGCCCCTCTGTGCTGCCTGTGCTGCTGAAGAAAGCGAGGCCCCTTCCATCTGCTGTGGAGATAACACTCGCTGAGCTGATGAAGAAGGCGAGACCCCTTCCACCTGATGTGGAGAAAATACTCGCCGAGCTGCTGCAAATAAGGCCCTTTGGCCTCTCTGATAAGTGACAAGCGGAGGAGAGCTGACATGGCTAGTCTCGGGGATATCATGCTGCTGTGATGGTCCTCCCTCCTCATGAACAATCTCCAGATGTGGTGGTGGTACTGTAAAGAACTCACGAGAGATGAACTCCTCCCATGTGATGCCTTGCTGAGCCAACTGATGTCTGACCACAAGCTGAATCAAACCGTAATGATAGAGGCTCCTATACTGCTGAGTTGGGCTCTTCCTCTGCATCAAGGGCACCATCCTCTCAATGCTCTGGCACATGAAAATAGGGATGTTCATCATCCGTACCCGTGTGAAATGCATCAATAGGTGAATATGGTACGAATATATCTGTGAAAATCTGCCCTCACAGGTGAAAAAGAGCATGATAAGCCTCATCATGGGAGCAAACTCACTCCTCAAAAATCTGAAGGGAAATACACCCGTCAAATGTCTCATGAATGTAGGTCTAATGAAAGGCTCAAACTGAACACTGTCCAACATCCTGCGCTTGTTCCACACCTCTCCGACATTCGGTATCCCTGTGGCTTGAGCAATCATCTCGGTTGTCAATGTAAAATCCACCCTAGCAAGGTTCACATGTCCCTCATGCAAATGCAACACAAATAAGCGAGCCAACTCCCTGTGATGCTGAATCTGAGAGATCCTCTCGCAAAACTCATAACAAGACATATAACGGAAACATGATACTGCCATTGGACAAGCCTGCAAATTGGTCAAAGAGGTGGGCTCCTCTCTCCTATGGTGACCGCCCTTTCCACCCTTGTGAGGCCTCCTCTGTTCCTCAAACTCTGAAGCTGATGCATGGTCATCACTTTGCTCATAACTGGTTTCGGTTTCTGACATTGTTTTAGGAGCAAAATGGCTGAAATGTACTGCTGTTTTTGCTTTATAAACTGCTGATTAAAATGCTGTTTTCAAGGGGACAAGGAGCACCAGGGAAATGTTAGGGAAGGGATGTTCTAAAGGGAAATTGGGAATAATAATGAAACAGGGATTAAGGGGAAAATCATTTCAAAATCATTGCATATACATCATTATACAAATTTATTTACATGGATATTATGAGAGGTAGGGTTAGGGTTTGATTTTTATTTCTTTGGGAAAAGGGGTAGAGTTTAGGTTTCTTTCACAAATTTGGAAAGGAAATTTACATGGAATGACAAGGAATAAGAAATGGGAAATGGGGAGAAAATGATAACAAGGGGATACCTTAAAACAGCATATAAACCCAAGCCATTTTACAACTTTAAACCAAAGCAAAGTGGAGCTTTTCATTTGCAAATGAAGGCCTTTGAGAATGCAATCATGATTTCCTTTAACCATGGCAAGCAAGAATTGTTTAAGATTGAGGGCCTACCTTACGAAGTTTGGCGATTTGTTGCTCCTTGGTGAATTTGCAGGCGTTTTTACAAAGAGGGCGCTGACGGGTTGCGTGCCTCACCCAACGGGTCGCGCGCCTCTGACGGGTCGCGCCCGTTATAGTTTTGCACTGGCGGAGGGCGCTCAACGGGTCGCGCGCCACTGACGGGTCGCGCGCCTGTCCAGCTCACAAATTTCGCCCAATCTCTCTTGCAATCACTTGCTCTATGACTTAGATGCACAATGAGGCTCGATGGAGGGAGATTGGGACTTTTATAACCTTATTTGAATTAATTTCATGCCCAAACCCACTTTATAATGTTTTTCCTTGACACTTTATAAACTTGACTTTTTGGTTTCCTTTTGTCCTGAAATTGACTGATTTGATGCTTTTCTTTGATAAGTTTTTTGCAGGGGTAGCATCTGAGGGATCTTGGCAAGGGAGCCAGGGTTACATGCTGTCCTTTGAATCATTTTGAATTTTGACAAAATTTACAAAATTTTTGAGAAATGACTTTGGCTTTAAAAACAGGGTTTTTAAATCCAAAGTGAAAATTAACTGTACAAGATAGAATATTTGGAAAAAATACCTTAAAAATCATCCCTCTGGCTTGCTGGACACCTATTGACTTTCAGAAACATGACCTTGAAGACAAACTTGACCAAAACCCTAGACCTAAAAATTTGATCTCAAGACAATAAGCAAGTAACCATGACAAAGTTTAATGACTGAAACAAGCTGATCCAGTAGTGCCAAGAGGGGGGACAAAGACACCAGCTCCTCCATCAGGGTTATGGCATGCCTAACGGAATGCAGAGAATGACACTGATGAGACACCTACCTATGCAAATGCAAAGAGCTTTGATCGCTGATGGAGGGCTACTAGACCGACTCTAACATGTTCAATAAATGACACCCAACCCAATAACTTCAATAAATGACACCCAACCCATTATATTTCTCATTAAAACAGATCAAAGCACATGGATCAACAAAAAACAAATTCCCAACCATTGGATCACATGCAATTAAATCCAGACCACACATCCAAAATGAAGTCATTGCAATCCAAGTACATCCTTACCACCAATTAAATTCAAGTGCAAAAAACTATAAAAGAAGTTCAACCACCGCTGAAGTTGCATGTTTAACATTCAAACTATTCACCAGCCCTGGAAACAAACCATCACAAAACATTTGACATTATATTCAAGTTAGTTATTTCAATTACAACACATTTTTCTTACAGTTTTATTTTCTTTTCTCACAGTTTTTATTTCAGTTCTTACAGTTTCATTTTCATGAGAATATATATTTTTTCTATTTTTCTATGTTTTGAATCATTTTAAAGTCGATTGGAAAATATGACACAATCATAATGAAGAGTATTGGCTAGTATGGCTGGCTACGGATTAAAAAGAAAAAAACAACTCCGTATGAGCAACAATAATCTTCGTGGAAGTATTTTAATTTCTCTGATCAACTACACTTCTATCCAGGTGTTGTCCATTGGATACAACGATCTCACTTGTCCAATCCCCTCTCTACCATAAATCTGGCTGAAAATAGCATGATGGGTACCATACCTTAAGCTATTGGCAATTTGACTAACTAAATCTTGCTCAAAATAATTTTATTGATAGCATACCTCAAACCATAACAAAATTGAGACAACTAGCCACCTTAAATTTAGGGGCAAACAATCTAACTGGAAAAATACCGGAGGGAATTTCCACTTTGAACCATCTTCAACAACTTTTTCTAAACGACAATCATTTTACATCTACAATTCCAAAAGGAATAGGAAAACTTCATTCTCTTACAAAATTATTTTTGAATTCAAACAATATTTCTGGGAGCATTCTTGAAAGTATTGGCGATTTGGTTTCACTTCAACAATTAGATATATCTGAAAACAATCTAGAGGGACCAATCCCAGATCATATTGGCCAATGTGTGGGATTAGAAATGTTAGATTTGTCCAAAAACAAGTTGAATGGAAATATTCCTTCATCTTTAGGCAATTGTAAATCTATGAGGAATTTATTACTACACCAAAACAACTTGTCTAAGATATTACCACCAACTTTAAGTAAATGTACTATTTTACAAAGGTTAAAGGTGTCAGAAAACAAACTAAGTGGAAATCTAGAAATAATATTTCCAATTTCTATGGAAGTTCTCTCTGCTTATTCTAATAACTTCTTTGGCCCAATGTACCCAACTTCAACTGCTAGATTTAAGAAAAATAGATTAACGGGTCAACTACCTAGCTACCTTGTAACTTTGTATGAATTAAGAGTTTTAAGTGTTGGTTATTTGGATGTTTCATCTAATGAACTCTATGGAAGAATCCCACTAGGAACACATTTTGACACTTTCAACGCTACTTCATTTCAAAGAAATGAATGTTTATGTCATTCACCTTTACGAATATGCATGGAAAGATAAAAACAATTTATAAAAAAGAACTAAACCAGATCAACATCTTAACCCAAAAGATCACTTTGTTTAGCTGAAATTCCTAGATTGTCTGTGAGTGTCTCCAAAAGTGTCAGACTTTACAATTTTTAACATTTAAGGATTAAATTTAATTGAAACAACAATAAGCCAATGCACTTTATAACTAGGTCCAAGAACACAACTGAGGCTACCCTCAATAGGAAAACATCTTGCAAAATTACCATCTCTTCCCAATCAAAACCTAGGATGTCTGTGGTCACTATGAATAACAATCATGACAAACATGAGTCTAAACAAATTAATTCAAACAACAGTAATTACCAGATCAACATCTTAACCAGAAAAGGAACCAGGTGACACTTTTTATAGTTGAAATTCCTCTTAGAGCTTCCTTCATGTCTGAAGAGTGTTAGCTATAGGAATAACAACAATATTTACATTAGGTCTCTAAGTTGCCAAAGAACACAAATGAGAATTCAAGGATAGCCCCAAAGAAAACAAGCAATGCAAAAGTACCTGAAGCATTACAATCAACAATAAGTAGAGGGGTCTACTCATAGTACCAGAAGAAGGTGGAAACCTAGGGAAAACAAGCAATGCAAAAGTTTATGAAGCATTACAGTCAACAATAAATGGACGGGTTTGCTCAGATGATAAGAATGTAGAAACCCAAACGATCTTTTAGGAAAATTCAATACTAAAAGCATGTAAATATGTGAGTAGAGGCAGACATGGTACTTAGAGACCTAATTAAACTAAACAATATTGACAAACATAAGACTAAACAATTTAATTTAAATAACAATTTATAAAAAAGAACTAAACTAAATGTTTCTAAAATAACAGTTGAAATTCCTAGGATGTTTGTGAGTGTCTCCAAAAGTGTCAGACTTTACACTTCACAACATTTAAGGATTAAATTTAATTGAAAAAACAATAAGCCAATGCACTTTATAACTAGGTCCAAGAACACAGCTAAGGCTACCCTCAATAGCCAAACAACTTGCAAAATTACCATGTCTTCCCAATCCAAACCTAGGATGTTTGTGGTCACTATGAATAACAATAAACACAAACATGAGGCTAAACAAATTAATTCAAACAATAATAATTACTAGATCAACATCTTAACCAGAAAAGGAACCAGATGATACTTTTTATAGTTGAAATTCCTCTAAGAGCTTCCTTCATGTCTGGAGAGTGTTAGATATAGGAATAACAACAATATTGACATTAGGTCTCTAAGTTTCCAAAGAACACAAATGAGAATTCAAGGATAGCCCCAAAGAAAACAAGCAATGCAGAAGTACCTGAAGCATTACAATCAACAATAAGTAGAGGGGTCTGCTCATAGTACTAGAAGAAGGTGGAAACCTAGGGAAAACAAGCAATGCAAAAGTTTATGAAGCATTATAGTCAACAATAAATAGATGGGTTTGCTCAGATGACAAGAATGTAGAAACCCAAACGATCTTTTGGGCAAATTCAATACTAAAAGCATGCAAATATGTGAGTAGAGGCAAACATGGTACTTAGAGACCTAATGAAACTAAACAATATTGAAAAACATGAGGCTAAACAATTTAATTTAAATAACAGTTTATAAAAAAGAACTAAACTAACTGTTTATAAAATAATAGTTGAAATTCCTAGGATGTTTGTGAGTGTCTCCAAAAGTGTCAGACTTTACACTTCACAACATTTAAGGATTAAATATAATTGAAAAAACAGTAAGCCAATGCACTTTATAACTAGGTCCAAGAGCACAGCTAAGGCTACCCTTAGCAAGAAAACAACTTGCAGAATTACCATGTCTTCCCAATCCAAACCTAGGATGTTTGTGGTCACTATGAATAACAATAAACACAAACATGAGGCTAAACAAATTAATTCAAACAATAGTAACTATGAGATTAACATCTTAACCAGAAAATGAACCAGGATAGTGCCAATAGAAAACAAGCCTCACTTAGAAGTTTATGAAGCATTAGAGTCAACAATAAGTAGAGGGGTCTTCTCATAGTCCCAGAAGAAGGTGGAAACTGACAATAATTTTCCAAGTACAAATACAACCATGGTATTTTAAGTGTAAAAACAAGTTATCAAAAAAACAATTATTGATAATTTTGAAGATATACAACAAATTCATTCTGTAGATTTGATTTTTCAAGGATACTAACATACATGTTGATAGTTGTTTGTAATAAAGAAGAAGTATTTTTGCCTTGTATGAAAGCATAATTTTCAAATATTCATAAATAAATGCATGCAATAATTCTGCAGGTTGTTGCATCTATGGCAAGAGTTGGTTATGTTGCTTGTACAAGGATAAATGGTAGGAGAGTGACAAGGGGTGCCCAACTGCGATGCCCATCGTCAGATGAGGACAAGACAGGTGATGTGAATGTCAAAAATACCCCAAGAAACATTGTTGAGGATGATCATGCGACTGAAGCTGATGTTGTCACATCATCACCCACAGAGCCATCGTCAACAACAGTGCAAGGGGTAAGTTCAACTAAAAATATCAGTGTTATAAGAGGATGGAAAAAAGAAGAAATGTTAGTTGCCACTGACGACATAGAGTTTAATGGATAATCAGTTCGAGCATGTGCAAAAAAACATGGTATTTCTCCCTTATCAATACATTATTGGATAAATGGACCGACTCATACAAAATGTAGAGGGCCTCTTACAAATATGACTAAATAGGAGGAGGCCGAGGTTATTGAGTGGTGTAAAGAGATGGCCTAATTGGGAAATGGGCTAGAGTTGATACAACTCAAATCCACAGTTTCTCAAATCTGTCAAAGGGGGGCCAAACCCATTCAAAGATGGGTTTCCTGGTAAATCATGGTGGTTTGGGTTTAAAAAAAGGCATCCAGACCTTGTATTTGTGTACAATTGAGGGCCTTGACAGAGACAAAGCATTGAATTTGCACCCTACAGTTGTATGTAAGTTCTATGACACTCTTTCTAGTGCTTACGATAAACTTTATTATGGTGCAGACCAAATATGGAATTGTGATGAAATAGGTTTACAAGCAGGGAGGAATTGTGGCATGCGGGTAATTGCCAAGAGAGGGAGCTGAAATGTGCCAAAGATTTTTCCTAAGAGTAGGGAGTGGATAACTATTTTATGTTGTGTCAATGCAATTGGTACTTTAATCCCAGGATTTTATCTATTAAAAGGTAAAAATCAACTGAAAAACTATATACAACATTGTGAACCAGGTGCATGCATGGCTACACATCCCCATGCATGGACGACTAAAGAACTGATTTTAAATTGGCTTTGTCACTTTGTTACATTTGTACCAGGTGGTGTCTCAAATAATAACAGACACCTATTGATATTAGATGGCCATGGAAACCACATGGTTGTACAAACAATTGAGGAAGCAAAAAATTTTGGCATCGACCTGTTGACATTTCCCACTCATACCACTCATAGATTGCAACCCCTTGATGTTAGTGTGTTTGGCCCTTTAAAGAACTATTTCAGGTCAGAGCGTGCTGCATGGATGGCAAAGAATCCAGGGGTTGAGGTGAAAAGGTTCGAGCTAGTAGAGCTTGCAAGTAAAGCGTTTAAAAGGGCTCTAACACCATTAAATATCAAGGCTAGCTTTAGGAGGACAAGAATCTGGTCACCAAATTATGATTCTCTTATGCATGATACTAGTTGTAGCTAGGCGTTTCATGTGGACAATCAGGAAGAAGGGCATGTCCAAACAGGTGTTGAAGTGCAAGAAGTAGATGAACAAGATGATGTGGTTGCAGTTGTTAATATGATTTCCCTCTCTCAAGGACACTTATATGGTGAAGATGATGAAATTGTATGTGAAACACAACAAAATCATGAACAAATTCGCAGTAACATGGAGGTCGTTTTACCAACTCAAGAACATGAAACTTATGTTGTTGATATTGTTAATGACATTGTTGAACAAGTAGTTGACAATGACCAATTGACATTGCCAAGCCATGTAAACCCACCTTCATGGCTAGCAGAAGCCATGATTAATTTGAATGAACATTGTGTCTCAACAACCAATGACCAAAGCATGAACATGCCTTCACAACCAATGGAATTGAACAATGAAATTGTTCATTTTTTTGTGGACAATAGATCAATGGAAGAAGATGAAGCACATAATGAGGCATCAAATGAAGATAACAATATAGTTCAATCAGTTGTCTTGGATACTGAAAGGGAAGTACCAAGCAATGACATGCAGGTGGGAGGGGTGGAGAAGATACTTGGCTGGTTCCTAAAGCTACCAGTAGAGAGAGTATCAATGAAAAAGAAGCAAGGTACATCGTGTAGTCTTCGTTTGGGCTGAAGTTCATAGTTAATCACCTTAGAAGACTATATAAACCTGTTAGTTGAGTCTGAAAAAAAGAAATTTGAAATGCAGAAATTAAAACAGAAAAAGAAGGATCTAGCCAAAGAGAAGAAGGAAACAAGGGTTGTTGTAGAACAATGTCGAGCAGATGAAAGGCTTGAAAGAGATTAAGCAAGGAAAGAGAAGGAGAAAAAAAAACAAATGGCAAGACAGGAAAAGGAATCAAGAAAGACACAACAAATGCTTGAAAAGGAACAAGGGATGATCAATATGGTTGACAATGATGCAAGCACAACTGATGAAACCAGGATTATGTCAAACACATTGGACAATATTGCAGATAATACACCATTATTCCAAGACCTCATAAACATTCAAGTGCCTCACTATCAAAATGAGGGTTTACCCACTTGCTTTATTCCTACCAGAGGAGGTGTCAATTCTATGTATGCTCATCACACACCTCCACTTAATGCAAGGGTTAGTAGTGCAAATGTGAGGTATGGGTACTCAATTCCTCCATGGTTGGAAGGTGAAAATTGGACTCAATCATATGGCAGCAATCAACCATTTCCTAATCAACCCTTTTTAGGTAGGCCAACCTACTTGGCTCAAGCAAGTAACTCAGGGAGTTTTGGCACTGAAGATTCTCAAGGCCATAAAGAATAGGGGTGTCATATGTTTTTGTTGTAACCACATTATGATGTGGATTTTGGATGTATTGTCTCTTTCTATTGTCACAACAAGATTTTGGTTTACAACCTAGGTTGTTTTATTTCATACTGTTTGCGGCATTGTAACCAAAATCCATTTTAGAAGGAACATCTATAGTCTATTATAATGTAGAAATATTACCTGAGAATGCAAATGGGATTTTCTGTTATGCCTCTACACACCAAATGATTTACAACACATGTATAACTGAGTTGTAAATATGATGAAAAACAAATGAATAATGAAATCTTGAACAAGTCACTTATTGAAATATGAAAATTCCATAAAACAGTAAACTGTAAAAGTACTTAACCTCACACCACATATGAAACCTCATTTACTGCAAGTTCACTTAGAAGACAAACAGAGTGCATGTGCTTCTTTAAAGCTTTGAATGTTAAAAAAAACAAATAAGAGCTAATAAATATTGCTTCTTTAATGCTTTGTATTACCTCCACAAATGATTTACAACACATTTATAATTGAGTTGTAAATATGATGACAAACAAATGAACAATGAAATCTTGAACAAGTCACTTATTTAAATATGAAAATTCCATAAAACAATGAACTGTAAAAGTACCTAACCTCACACCACATATGAAACCTCATTTATTGCAAGTTAACTTAGAAGACAAACAGAGTGCATGTGCTTCTTGCTTCTTGCTTCTTTAAAGTTTTGAATGTTAAAAAAGAAAAAGAAAATAAGAGCTAACAAATATTGCTTCTTTAAAGCTTTGTATTACCTCTACACACCAAATGATTTACAACACATTTAAAAATGAGTTGTAAATATGATGAAAAATAAATGAATAATAAAATCTTGAACAAGTCACTTATTTAAATATGAAAATTCTATAAAATGGTGAAATGTAAAAGTACTCAACCTCACACCAGATATGAAGCCTCATTTATTGCAAGTTAACTTAGAAGACAAACAGAGTGCATGTGTTTCTTGCTTCTTTAAAGATTTGCATGTTAAAAAAAGGCAAATAAGAGCTAACAAATATTGCTTTTTTAAAGCTTTGTATTACCTCTACACACCAAATGATTTACAACATATTTATAATTGAGTTGTAAATATGATGACAAACAAATGAACAATGAAATCTTGAACAAGTCACTTATTTAAATATGAAAATTCCATAAAATAGTGAATTGTAAAAGTACCTAACCTCACACCACATGTAAAGCCTCATTTACTGCAAGTTAACTTAGAAGACAAACAAAGTGCATGTGCTTCTTGCTTCTTTAAAGCTTTGCATGTAAAAAATTGTATAAACTGTGCTTGCATCATTGTCAACCAAATCATGTATAAACGTTGACTGTGACATGCCCCCGTCATTTGGAGTTGATGAAACATGATGCAAGCACAGTTGATGATGCTTCTTGCTGATATGGTTGACAACACTAGAAGGTAAGGAGATTCCTAAGGAACCTTTAAATAGAGAGAATAGTTCTTGTTGTGTAGGGTAATGGAAAAGAGTGCCATATCTATTAGATGGTTGGACAAGGGCTAAAAGAATTTATGTAGAGCAGATTGGCTTAATCATGAGAAATGAATTGCACTGAATAATGAGCTTAAAGACGTATAATGAGCTTAAATATGTATAGTAGCTTTCCTTTGCACTTGTGGCATCAAAGCATGGATTGGAGGTGCAATCCATTGTTGATTCCTACAGTTGGGTAGTGAAACACTCAGTAACTGCCTTTGCACTGGACATCAGAGTCTTGATTGGAGGTGCAATCCATTGTTGATTCTAACAGTTGGGCAGTGAAACACTCAGTAACTGGTTTGGAAGACTTCTTTTGATTTTAAATGGTATTCATATTCATCTTTGTATGGAATGCTTGATGCTTGTAATCTGTTGTGTGATCCATGAATTAAATTGTTAATGAATAAATTATGTTTATAAAATAGTTATGTAGATAAGATTGATGACATTCTCCTAAGTCATGCTTGTGATTAAATCTGATTGTAAACAAAGTAGAGTGCCCCAATGGCCAAGGAAGGCTCTCGGTATGCGAGAACTCAATTGGAGGATTAAAAAACAACATAACTTCATAATATGAGTTGGTGCCTTTTCAAAACAATGTTTTTAGAGGATTACTTAAACCTGATAAATGATGTTGTTTCTCAATAACATAAAAGAAACCTGATAAATGATGTTGTTTCTCAATAACATAAAAGAAACCTGATAAATGATTTTGTTTCTCAATAACATAAAAGACATGACTGTTAGTTCACTCTCAATAACATAAAAGACATGACTGTTAGTTCGCTTATTGATTGAAACAACCTGTGTTAATGCCTAGGAGATAAACAATATTTTAATAAAACCAAATAGATAATAATGGATGAGGGGTTGACTCTATAGATCCTTGGCACTGCCTTTCTGAACAAGGAAGGTCATTTCTTTCTTTATTTTGAGATATTACATGTTGGATGTTATTTTTTTTAATTAGCTTAGCCACATATGTCATACAAACACAAAGGTTCATCCACCCTGCATTGCAAGACCAGTTCACTTCTCTCAATGCACTAATATAATTTTTTAATATAGGCAAAACTTTTATTACATTAAAAAACATCCTACATCTTTGGCTTGTGACATTTGAACAACATAGACAATAACCCCCATTATCTTGATATGCACTGCAACAAAGACTTCACCCATTGGCCACACTATAAGCTACTTGTTAACTCCATCAGGCTCTTGAACTTGCCTATAAGTTTCACAAATAACTCTATACACATGAATCTACAACTTGTAAACTAAGCCATAAAATATCATCAACAAGGTCACTGATCCACTTGCTACTACCACTACCTTGCTACAAACATTATCTGTAGGGGGATGCCTTGCATGAGAGTACACAGAAAGGGGCTCAATGCTCCCTGAAAACTTACAATATTCCCCCAGGAAGAAGGGGGGCAGAGACATCTTGCCACCCTTGAGTTAATTTCAAGGACACAAATTCAAGAAGTGAAAAGGCTGCAAAGAGCCCACACCAAAGGGCATAAACATTACTAATTAAAATATAAATAATTTGAAATGAACAAGACTTGTGAAAGGGATGTAATTTTTATAAAGAGATACCAATAATTATATGTATTATGGACATCTAGATGCCTATCATACAAGGCATGTAAAAGTAGTAATTAAATGTAGCTCAAACATCTTTTACTCTACAGAGAGAACATGTAGATAAGTCGAATGTAACTTTTAAAAAGAGATACCAATAACTATATTTATTAAGGACATCTAGATGCCTATCATACGAGGCATGTAAAATTACTAATCAAACCTAGCTCAAACATCTTTTTCTCTGCACTGAAAACATGTAGATAACTCGGATGCAACTTTTATAAAGAGATACCAATAATGATATGTATTAAGGACATCTCGATGCCTATCATACCAGGGATGTAAAATTAATAATCAAACTTAGCTCAAACTTATTTTTCTATGCAAAAAGAACATGTAAATAACTCATGCTATAAATAGACTCTAGGTCAATGTACCCCCCAAATAAGAGAGATACATCTACAACACCGTCTCCAATTACATGAAACAGGAAACAACAAGAAAATAATTTATGGAAATGAAAATAGCTAGGGCATAGTATCAAGGAAACATGAGGTAAACATCTTAATAAGCCATACTAAAGGAACAAACCATAAACCCTAAGGAACAAAGGAATAAAGAAACAAATCCTAAACACTACAAGCGAGACTTTATAAGCTACAAGCAATCAAAGAAATCGTAACAGAGGGCAAAAATTCACAACAAATTTAAGTGTTGCTTGATTAATGTAGGGAAAAACCTTCAAATTCCCAAATTCCCAAATTCCAGACAGTGACAGTGCAACCAGAGCTAAATTCACAAATTCCAGACAACAAATTTAAGTGTTGAAGAACACAATAGCTAAATTCCCAAATTCTAGACAACAACAATGCAACCAGAGCTAAATTCACAAATTTGAGACAACAAATTTAAGTGTTGAAGAACACAATAACTAAATTCTCAAATTCCAGACTGCAACAGTGTAACCAGAGCTAAATTCACAAATTCCAGACAACAAATTTAAGTGTTGATGAACACAATAGCTAAATTCCGAAATTCCAGACATTGAATTTAAGTGTTGAAGAAGACAATGGTTGGTAGGACTTAGAATCGTACTAGGAGAGCCGCAGAAACCACCAGCGTGTCCAAACGTCCCCCAGACCTCACCACACCTCTTTTGCAACAGTCACCTACAACACAAACTTGAAAACACATGGAAAAATTAAAATTAGGGAAAAAACCTAAAAACAATTCGAAAAAAACCATGATTTTGCAAAGTTACCTTCATTGGCCTCTAAACCTGCATGTCGATCACTGAACTACATAGAATCTCCAATGGAAACCACAGGCAGTGAGGATGAAACAACATGGCAGGTATTTGTAAACCCTCGACAGTGCAGAACAAACAACAACAACGACAACCATAAAACCCCCTCGATGTTATCCTGGGTGGTTGGGACAGTTCATTAATGACCTCCACACCCAGGTTCGATTCGGTGATGATACATGATATGTTGCCATCTCTTGACGCAACCATGATGTAATGATGATGTAACCATGATATTATGATAATGAAATATATATGAGCTTCTTCCAAGGGGGTCCCACCCCTTTCTGAAAAAAAAAAACCCCTTAAACCAGGTCAAGCAACCACACCAGTGACCATAAACCACAAACAAACCATTGCAAACAACAATGCCAGAGGCAGTCAAGCATCCACAAGATAAACCCTAAACAACCAAAAAACCCATGCAAACAACCTCGCCCGGTGAGCAGCACCAGAATGGCGGACGAAACAAACTAGTACCGGAGTAGAGAGGAGTACCCACACACCGAACAAAGACATGACGCAAAACATGGCAAACGAAACCCTAAACCCCACTTAACTGCGAGTATTTAATGCACTTACTTATCACAACCCAACACGTGGCAAGACCCATTGACCACCTATTGTACGACATTTGTGATGTCTCCACATCAACATGTGAGGTGGACGGGAGAGCGCACAGTTAATGGCGTCTCTCCCCTAACGAACTTCCGAAATACGATGGAAGTCAAGCGAGGATCAACGTTGATAGTTTCCAGATGTGACATTTTGCAGGCGAGTAGGTTGGACGGGAGCGTTCACAATGCTGAATCCATAAAAAAATCGACCATGAGATAAATGTATGTATTCGGGCTATACCTACGTGTTAAGAGTGTGGATATGGATCTCGCGAGTCCTCGCTTACGTTCTTGGTCTAAGAATTTTCTCGTCCTTGTCATCTTAAAAAAACATATTTAAACAGTCATGTCATTTTATCAAACAACCTAAAGTGTTCGGAACTTGACTGCTTTCTCTTTTAATGGATAACTTTTGACGAAATATTTTCAGTAAAATTTCCAGGAGGGAAAGTTAAATATATTGATTAATTTAGGGAGTGGAAAGTTAAAAGATATTATTGGTGTGTATGTGTATTTTATTTGATTCATGTACAAATATCTACTTAATTCTTTTATAATATGCTCATTAGGCACTATCAAATTTTATATGCTATTCGGAGAAATTTAATATTATGATTTATAAATCTTTTCTATATAATAAAATTATTGTCTCACTTGATATTTTACTATATTTTAATATTATAAAATTAGATTAATAAAATTAAGTTTAGTTTGAATCGCTGGGATAAATCTTATCACCCAAATCTATTAATTAAAAGTAAATATCAAAACAATGAAGTACATCTAAAAGTTCTATTGTAAGTCCTTGATCACCGGAAACGTAATTACTTTTTCATTATTTCTTGTCAACGCACCGTATCGTGGAAATATCTTTCTTGGTCAACATATTTGTTTTTTCATCATGTGCTTGTTTACGCATTGTATCATGTTGATATCAAACCCACCTAGGAGATATATCGCAATTTTCGTGGGACGACCGCCGGCAGCTACAATCGTGTTTTTTTTAAATGATACATTTGTTATTCCAGGGTTTTGAAAAGTCTGTCTACCGCCGACAATATTGAATCAAATCTACCAGAAACATGCATTGCCAAATTAAATTATTTGTTTTGCCAGTGGCAATATTGGAAAGGATTCCCACGTTGGTTAGGAAGACGGCGTAACTTTTAATCGTGAGGATTTTTTGTTGGGCAGTTTTTATTTCCAACTTTATTGAAATATAAATGGTTTGATATTTGATATGTGAGGGGAATAAGAGTTGCCTTGTTGCTAATATGTGAAAGTCAACTTTGAGAGAAATATAAATACAAAGCAATTTCTATTTTCTTTCTATTTTCCTGTATGTCAGACCGTATTTATATTTCAATAAACACGTTTGGTTTGTTTGGTTTGACTTGTTGATGACGGCTAAGAAACTCGTGTCTCTGTGTACACCAACAATGAATGAGGCGTACCAACTGAGAGGTGCAATTCAATCTTGACTTAGTAAATCACTTTCTTTGGTGTGCCACATTGAAATAAAAATTCACAATTTTGCTCGAACCGCAATTGGTTTATAATTAATTCTGACATTGCAAAAAGTAGGCAGATTTAAATTGAAAATATTTATAAATAATAATGGCATGTGAGCTTGCAAAAAGTAAACAGATACAGTGATATGAGGCAAAAAGTAAACAGATACAGTGATATGTCTTATTACCCCTGGACTTTGCTTTAACTTCCTATATGACTTTCGATCAATATATTCTGATGTTTTACTTTAATAGTCTTAACAATGGAGCATATCGAAATAATTGTTTTTTAAACCTAATTTTCAGTTCTCTGTCGGTAGAATTGAGTAACTACCGTGAGTAATTGAGTAGCTAGCGTAATCGTTAACTCTAGTTTACAGTGTAATCATTTCACTGCAAATTGGACTTCAACAAAACACAATGGTTAAATGCAGTAGTGGCTTCTCATTAGTAGAGCCAAAAAGCAAGACCAATTGGATACCTGTATAGCCTCTGCTCAATCATAGATTTACTTTATGTTTTTCCTCATTTACTCGCATCTAATATAAAAACCAAGAATTGTGTTCACCTGAAATAGATTATTGCAATGGTCGTTGACACGTGATATGTGATATTTAGTAAGAGAAACTTGTGTATTTTGGAAGGGTGTTTTCAAAATTTTAATTTAATTTTTAAGAATGCTTTATAGAATATTTTTAAATAATATTTTTAAAATAATTATATATTTTTTATTTTTTTAATTATATTTATTAATTTTAAATAAATGTTATGGATTATGGTCCTATAAAATAAGTTATGGTTATGGGACATTTTATATATATATATATATATATATATATATATATATATATATTCTACATTTTTAATTATATTTATCAATTTTAAATAAATGTTATGAATTATGGTCATATGAAATAGGTTATGGTTATTGGACTTGTGTTATTGATGTTTCATTAACCACCACATTTACCTTTTAGGATACCTAAGTTTTAATTTTAAAGGAGATATGTTTATTTTTTTATTTATTTTTTAAAATATGAATGGTTTATAAAATGAACTTTTGATTTTTTATTGCGGCATATAGACTTTACAAAGGTTTTATATTGTTGAACAATTTTTTAGATGCTTGGCTAAGTTTAGTGGTCTCCAAGTGTGTTTAGCTAAGTTTGGCAATCTCCAAATGTGTAATTGTTATCTAAAATCACCCACATTCACCATCATCTTGATTAATCCCATATACTTTCAAGAATCTACAAAATATAAGTAATAATTTATAAGCAAAATAATTATTTGTAAAACATGTTTCTATTTTTAATGAATATTTTGTTTAATTAATAATGAAAAAATTCAAACTTTTTATCATTTGATGGAACTAAGTTAAAATTATCTACATGTATTGCAACAGAAACTACATATTATAGAAGTAGAGACAACATAGTAACATAGTTGATATTGTAGTTTTTAATTCACAAGAAACATAATTGATTTTTTAGTTTTAAATTTACAAGAAATATAAATGGAAATGTGGGAAACAATTATGTAACAAGTAAACCTTTGACACAACAAAGTAATCATTTTTGCATAATACTGGTAATCCATGGATCTAGGTGAAAAGATTTGGATTGCTGCTTCATTAGACTATCATAATAATTATGTGCAGTTTTTACCTCACTCATGATTTCAAGTTCATTTTGTTGTGTGTAAATCAACTACAATTACAAGCATTATATCACGAAATAATAATAATAATAATAAATTTAATTCAAATGTGTTATAATGACACACATTTTTTCCTAAAAAAATATAATATACAACATATAAAAATAATTTTAATAATAATGATTCATCTTCATAACCATGATATTTCAAAATATATAATTAATAAAAATGCACATATTTAATTTCTCTCTACTTGAGTGATAAACACTGTTGATTCCAACATGTGATCATGGGTAAGCAATAGGGGATTTAAACATAGAGCCTCGTATTCATAATTACTTTATATTTTGAAGGGCTTGCCAAGTAAACTCTTCAATACTCCTCAATAGACAACTTTTTAGAACTTCATATTTAAATTCAATTAATACGAATATTAAAATTCAATATTTATAATAAACTTTTATTTCAAAGTTTTTTCCCCTAGGAAAAATCGTAATTTCAATTATATAGAGAAATTACATTTTGTAGATGCATATGCTAAACATTCATGTCAAGAATCATCAACAAGTGATTTGAGTTTTGATATGTTGGTTACCTTGATCCGCGTAGGGAGGTAACAACCAGAGATAGACAAGAAAAAGCAAAAATTGTAATGCCATAGCAGTCCAGTTTTTATATATACATAAATCAACAAAATTCAAAAATCCTGTAAGTTAAGCTTGTAAGTCCATAAATGGCCTATGATAATACTGATAATGGCCATCATTGAGCTGTTCCCAAATCATCATGGTGCCCGGCTCCCTGAGCGTATCTTCTTTGGAAAGGCCATCAGTTGCTGTGTTCCGCTCCTTGTAAATATGATTATAAGTAAAAGAGTCAAAATATGTAATCAGTCTCAAGGCCTCCTCCAGAATGTGACTTAGAGTGTATGTAGAGCATCTTGTATTTCTATTTAACCAATCACAAACTATTTTGGAGTCTACAAATAGTTGTAGGTCTACGCAATTTTTCTCCAATGCAAATTGTATGAGATATTTTGCTGCTGATAGCTCAACAAAGTTATTGGTGGCCCTCCTGAGTCCTATCAGTAGACTAAAAGAGTGTTGTGTTGTGATGTGCAATATACCCCCCCACCCCCCCCCCCCCCCAACACATCCCATATCCTGGGCAACCCTATCAAAATATGCCCATGGCTTTCTGTCATCTATAAGTTCAGGGGTAATGACACGGGATCTCTGAGGAGGAGGGTCGTTGGGGATGAGAGCATAATCAGCCAGAACTCTAGCTGCAATAATAAACCATCGAGGAGAGAGGTTCTAGAAAATGAGGGCGTTACGGGTGATCCAAATAGCCCAGTAGGTCAGGAGCGGGAGGTTGCGCTGTTTGAGAGAGGTAGAAGAGGAAAACCAAGAGTACCACGCTTCGGTGATAAATGTAGCTGTCTAGGAGCTAGTAGGGGCAGAAGATGGTATAACAAGATCCCATAGATGATGAGCTTCTAAGCATTCTACGAAGAGGTGAATGACAGATTCATTGTCTCTTTTACATAAGTGACACCAGTGGGGACCATATTGTGCCCTCTTAATAAGATTGTCCCCAGTTGGGATTTTATTCTTGAGGATGTATCACATAAGTAGTCTGGTTCGCGGGGGGCCTTCAGTTTCCAGAGATGTTGCCACCAGCCTTCCAGATTTTGTGGCTTCCTCGACTCAGCAAGCACCAAGTATCCTGCTTTTGGAGAGTATCTACCTGATTTTGTGCAGGCCCAAACGATCTCATCTTCTTCTGCAGATATGTAGATATGGGCTTCAGAAAGGGTTTGAGTGTACTCCTCCCACAAATTGTGCCAATGTTGGGGAATGTTGAACTGATATGCCGATCTCCAGGCCTGGTGTAGAAAGGAGAAGTTTTCCCTATCAGCTATATGAGCTATGTGAGTGATATTCTGATCATGGAGCATCTGGATAAGGTCTGCCGGTAGGCTATGCATGTTCCCACAACCAATCCACGGGTCAATACCAACCCGAACATTGAGACCTAAATGAATACACCAAGTGAGTCCTGACCTGATGGGACCCAGGGCCTTGATAACAGCCTTCCAAATAGTTGAAATGCCTGTAGGATGCCTGGTAGGATTCCTGATCCAGTCCAGAGTCTGTAATGGGGCGATATATTTATATATAGTCACCTTGGCCCAGAGGCTATTTCCTGTGAGCAGGTGCCAATCAAGTTTTGCAGCTAGGGCAATAGAGAAGTCCTCAAGTCTTTTGAGTCCCCAACAACCCCATTTTTTGGGCAAAATGAAAGCTTCCCAATTTACCCAGGCAAAAGTCTGGCCAGTCTGGCAGCTCCTCCAAAGGAATCTGCAACAAATAGATTGTATTCTGGAAAAGGATACCAGGGGGGATCCAGGCAAGGGACATCCAGTACACTAGAGTGGCTTCCAATACGCTCTTAGTGAGGGTGAGGTGACCATCACATGAGAGGTATTTGAGATACCAAATATTGAGCCTTTTTTCCAATTTGGCAATGAGCCAAACCCAATCAACAATTCTGTACCCCGGTGGCTTTAACTTATATCCCAGATATTTAAGGCCTTCAGTGAGACTCAGCAGGGTGAATCTGAAACGTTGGAGAGCAAAGTGTATCTCATGCTGTGTGCAGGCAGTCGCGGTCATAGTGGATTTGTGCTCATTTAGTTCCATACCAGTTGCCAACATGAACAATGTGAAAATGGATCTGATACAGGTCAGGTCCCCAATACTACCATTCAGAAAGATCAGTATATCATCCAAAAAGAGAAGATGTGTAAGCCGACAGTCGTTTGTGATCTTGATACCTTGAAGTTTGCCATTTCTGTATTCCACCATTATATTCCGGTTGAGACCTTCCATGACAAGGAGGAAGAGAAGGGGTGATAGAGGGCAGCCTTGTCTAATACCCCGTTCCGAGATGAAAAATGGGGAAGCACTGCCATTGACCAGTACACTATAAGATATGTTAGAGATACAACTCATGATCCACTCAATGAAATTATAGGGGAAACCTAGATGAGTTAGAAGCATCCTGATATAAAGCCAATTTACTCGGTCAAAAGCTTTGGCAAGGTCCACTTTTAGGATCATGCTTTTCCTTTTCCTGGTGTGGATCGAGTGTAAAACTTCCTGGGCAGTTCCAACAGCTTCGTGAATTTGTCCATCTTGAAGGAAGGCAAATTGTTCAGAGGAGATGTGCTTAGAGAGAACGAGTCACATTCAATTGGCAATAATTTTGGCTGCTATCTTGTAAAGGCAGTTACAAAGAGAGATAGGACGATACTCATCAAAAGAGGAGGGATTATCGACCTTAGGAATGAGGGAAATAAAGGTCGAAGTGATGGACGGCTCTATCCTACCCATGGTTCTGGATTCTTCAAGAACATGTAACAGATCTGTACCCAGGACATAAAAAATGGCCAAGTAGAACTCTATGGTCCATCCATCTGGTCCAAGACTTTTGTCCTTCTTAAACCACTTCAATGTAGCCTCTAGTTATTCCAAGGTAATCTCCTTGATAAGATCCTCTTCCTCCTCTTATTGAACGAACCGAGGAAAATTCTGGGTCACCCTGATAATTTCCGGAAGATTTACTTCTCGAGGGGCCTTGAAAGTTCTTTTGAAGTGTGAAGATGCAAGAGAGGCCAACTGAGGAAAAGTGGTAGCCGTAGTGCCATCTTTGTTCGGGAGCTGCCAAATAGTATTGATAGCCTTTCTGCCATTAGAAAACTTATGATAGAATTTTGTGTTTGCATCCCCTTCTTGTAGCCAAATCGCCCTGCTTCTGAGCTGCCAGACTTCCTCACGGCCTTTGAGTATGTTATCTCTAGTGGTATAAAGGGAATTTATCTTGTCCTTATGATCAACAGAGGTGTAAAGGCGTCCCCGTTCATTTTCGAAAAGCAACAGATCATTTTCGATCTGTCTTAGAGATAGGTCATCTTGTGTCCTCTTTTGGTGTGCCCATTGCTTGGACAGTCGCTTCAGGCTTGAGAGGTTGTGTAGGACTCCCTTAGTATAGTTGCCCTCAGCGCCCAGAGGATTGGCTTTCCAGAAGTCAGAGACCATGCTAATATAGGAAGCTTCATTTAGCCAAGCTGAACAGAACTTGTAAGGTCCATTGGGCTTGGCTCTTCCACTATCGATTTCCATATAGATGGGGAGATGATTTGAGATCCCTCTAGTTCTGACCCATTGTCTAAGACCAAATCCCAAGTCTAGAAGTTTTTCTTTATCAAGGAAGTGATCCAATCTGCGAGCAAGGCTGTCCTCCACAGTCCTATTGTTCCGCCAGGTAGCTTGTATTCTGGCCAAGGGAATGTCAATCAGTTGGTGAGTGTCCAGTGTGGAGGAAAAGTAATCTGAGAGTATATCTCTCTGAGCACAGTGGCCCTAGGACTCCGAGTGACCGATAGAAAAATTGAGGTCACCACCCAAAATCAGGTGGTCAGCAGAGAAGGATTCCGACCCAAGGAGGTTTTCCCAAAAATCCGGCCTGTTGTGACATGGCCCATAGATATTATAAATTCTAAAAATCATACCAAGGTCTGCTGAAAGAATATCAGCACCAATATGTCCGGCTCCACCCCAACAATTGATCAGTTTTATTGACCTGGTATTATAACCGAAGGCTATACCTCCTGATCTCTGCATAGCATCAAGACCAGTGAACTTCCACCCTCGGAGCATGTTCTCCAGGAGTCTAGAAATGTCAGATACGGGGCCTAGAGTCTCTTGGAGGAAAATGATATCTAGATGGTCGGATTGAACTAACCGATGAAGTGCGAGTTTTTTCTCAGGCCTAGCAAGCCCACGACAGTTGAAGGAGAGTAATTTCATGGAGGGGGATCCGAGGGGGTGTCTCTAGCTCTAAGGACCCCAGGGATAGTGGACTGTTTACCAGTAGCAATCTCATCGCCCGCTTGAGATTGTGCTCTAGGAAAGGAAGAGGGACGACCACGGTGGAGCTTCTGCGAAGGGGGGGAGAGATAAGGTCCAGGCCAATGAAATCCGCAACAAGTTTCTTGGCCTTAGAGTGGGTCTGATACCCCGTCGGA
Source organism: Pinus tabuliformis (assembly GCA_031772625.1). Lineage (NCBI taxonomy): Eukaryota > Viridiplantae > Streptophyta > Pinopsida > Pinales > Pinaceae > Pinus > Pinus tabuliformis. Next base: position 1,603,700,401 of record CM062804.1, read on the forward strand.
ACAGAGATGATAGCAGTAGGGGGGTAGGGCAAGGGGTAGGGTTTGACAGTGATGGGAGGGTGGGGGTGATAATGGGTAGGGAGGGAGAGAAATCACAAGAGACCTGAGCAGGGGGAGCGGGAGTGACCGACCCATGACCCAAATTAATTGAGATTCCTGAAGTAAAAAAACTACTAACAAAAGTACAACAATGTGAAGGAGATGAAAGAGGGGTGCTCATACCCGAATCGAAGGAGTCACTAGAGGCAGACTGGGCAGGATCAGATGACGGAGGTAGAGGTCTAAGAGGAGGTGTTCCCCGCTTCTTTGGAGAGGGCTTTGTATGAGGTGCAGTCGATGCCAGGGGGGCCGAGTGTGATCCAGTCCTTCTGACAGGCGAGACAGATTGCCGAGGTAATTCCTTCAAGAATTGTGGCTGTTCCACTTGATCAGAACTCTCTTTGTTGATTGTATTCTACTCCTGGATTTTCCTGTTGTCGTTGAGAGGGCAATCTTTGAAAACATGCTCGACCTTGTGGCACCTCCGGCACCGGAATGGGATGCCCTCATAATCCAGGATCTACCGTCTGGTAATATTCCTCCATTGAATATTAATGTGCTCTAGAACACCGTCCGAAAGGTCCATATGCACCAGGATCCAAGCAAATGCCATGCGCCCCGTAGTCATGAAAGAGGCATAATATGTGAGATAGTCTCCAAGAGCATTCCCAATCCTCCTGAAGATGTCCTCTGTCCATAAATGGAAAGGGAGACCCGAGAGACGAACCCAAATAGGTCCAACGTCCACTCGTTCTTGCAATGGGTCGAATAACGGAGTCCATCGCTAGAGCAGGACAGGGGCTTGATCGATATGCCAGACTATCGATAGGACCCAGTTGGTGTGTGCCAAGCAATTGAAACACATCGCAAACCAGCCTTTTACAAAATTCTGTACTCTAGGGGGGTCGCTGAGATGTTGTCCCCAGACCTCCATGGTCCATTTTTGTAGGCGCTCCACGCTATATTGCGTACCTCGGACCTGACCCACCAGAACATGCTCCGATGACTCCATTGAGTCTAGTAATGGGGTGTCCTCTGAGAAATTCAAGAAGACTTCACACTGCTTGAGCTTGAAGCTTCGCTTCCTCTTAGCCCCTTGACTAAGCCCGGAGGTCCCTGCAGCCGGTAATACCGAAGTCTGTTATGCCAGAGTAGATGGTACCCTAGTAGGGTCAGTCAAAGTGGATGCAAAAAACCCCAGAAAGGTACCAATGCCTGTGAAATTGCCTTGTATGGGGGCCGCCGGGGTAAGGAAAGAGGAATAGGTGGTAGTCAGAGAGGTTGGGGTCGAATGAGGATCAGGCAAGGGTTTGATGGAACCAGATGAGGAGGGGAGCGAAGTTGTGGCCGCACCAGGAGGTATGCTAACAGGGGCAGCCTGAAGCCCAGTATAAGCCAAGGTACGAGGGGGAAATGGCTGAGAGACGAGCTCCGGGTCAATAGGGGTGTCTACGGGCAGCGAGATAGACTTAAACCGAGGGCTGGAAATGGGAGGGAGTGCACCGATTTCCTCGGTGAGCTCGTTATCAAATGAAAAGAAACCTTCGAGGGTGGTCCTGGCTTCCATCCAAATGGGCTCTCCTTCCGACGGGTCAGCGGAATAGTCTAGGTTATCCTCCATAACTGTCACGGACTTTTACTGACAGTTTCCTGCGGAAACAGAAGGATGATCGGAGAAGAGATGAAACAATGAAGGGAAAAAATCATCCAGTGTAATGCTCCACCGTAAACAACTGAGGGTAAGTAACAACCCGGGGAGGGTAAAAATAGGGTAAGTGGTAGGAAGGCGGTCAATCGGTAGCAGTGGAGGTTAGGTAGATAGTTACGGGGGAAAGCAAAGAGAGAGGTCGGCCAGTCCATTAAACCGCGGCAAAAACTAGTTCAGAAACCCTAGCTCCATCGCCATTTTCCGTGACAAATTGATGTTTTATTTCTTCATTCTTTATTTCAAAGTTATTCTATATATATATATATATATATATATATATATATATATATATATATATATATATATATATATATATGTATATGAAGATTTAAAATTTCTAAATAAAATATTCATATAAATAGTTATCCATTGTAAATTAGGTACTGACACATTCTTAACATAATATATTCATATCACCATATATTATTTATTAATATTGTGCAACTAATAAAAAGTTAAATAAATGTATATAATATATTATATATTATGTTAATAATAAGTAGATATAATATTATTATATTTATGTTATATACATTAATGTATATAATGTTGTTAAAAATATTCATTTTAAATTCAATTAATAAGCATATATAAATTCAATATTTATAATACTTTTTTTTCAAAGTTATTGCCTCGAGAGATGCCCTCTACAACCCAATATGGTGGTAGATCTCACTTAAAAACGTAAACATGTAAACTTAAACGTAATGTTTAACATTTAACATTTTTAATCTAATGTCCAGCCTATTTAAAAATTAATCTGATTATTATTATGTATGAACACAATATAAATTTAAAATATAAAGAGGTTTACGAACACTCAATAAAGAGGTATGGTAAATAAATAAAAATATAAATAAACAAGAGGTATGATAAATACATCATTTTTTCATTTATTTATTCCAGAGGTATGCTAAATAAATAAAATATAAATAAACTAGAGGTATGATAAATAAATAAAACCTATTTTTATATCTACTCCATAAACCTCTTTATATTTACAAAAAATCAAAAAGGAGGTTTTATTTAGGTGAAGCCTATGGGCCAAATACCATGGGAAAAATAATTATTAATACCTTGAGCCAAATACCATATTTATAAAAGAGACATGGTAAATAAATAAATATAAAAGAGGTATAAAGAGGTATGGTAAATAAATAAAAATATATCAAATAGGATTAGAAATCAACATCTAATTATATACCAAACCTATAGGCCAAATACCATGGTAAATAAAAGAGATATGATAAATAAATAAAAATATAAATAAAAATATAAATAAACCAGAGGTATGGTAAATAAATAAAACCTCTTTTTATATTTACTCCATAAAACTTTTTATACTTACTAACACTCAAAAAGGAGGTTTTATTTAGGTGAAGCCTATGAGCCAAATTATTATTAATAGCATGCAAAAAAACATTATTAACCCTAGTATTAATATTGAAAGATTAATATTATTAAATCTAATATTCATATTCATATTAATATATTATAATATTAATATTATTACATTTAATAACTTTGGATTAATACAATATTAAATTTTTTATATTATAATATATATTAACTATAGATATATATGGGAGGGAAGAACAAAGACATAGAGTGATAGAGGTGGAGAGATAGGGGACTGACAAGGGAGAGATGAAGATAAACTAAAGGAGAGGGGAGAGGAGGAATGACGATATAGAGAGGGAGAGGAGTGTGAGAGGTAGAGAAGGGTAAGAGAGGGAGAGGTAGACAGAAAGATGGAGGGGGGAGAGAGAGAAGGAGAGAGGGAGGGAGATAGTGAGGGGATTGGAGGGCAGAGAAAGAGAGAGAGAGAGAGAGAGAGAGAGAGAGAGGTAGGAGAGAAAAGGAGAGAAAGGACTTGCGAGGGAGGAGAAGAAAGGGAGGGATATAGAGATGGAGTTGGAGGGGGAGAGAGGGAGCGAAGAAGAAAGACACAGAGAGTGAGAAGTGGAGAGAGAGTGTTATGCTCTGAACCTGCAAAAATGATACCCAATACAGAATATGCGAAGAAAAGATACCCAGAACACAGAATAGCAATGATTTTATTATTCAGAGAGTAATGTTCACTTGCCTCTTCGAGGGGGCAACCTCCAATAGAGCAGAGCTCGATTACAAAATAAGACACGATACTCCTCGCAGGGAGTCTTTATCCTTTATATATGACTCATACATGCAATACTACGGGCCAATACCGTGGGTTTTATTAATACCATCTATCTAATACTACGACCCATTTGCAACTAAATGTGGTCCCGTCATTAATTGCGGGTTAACCACTTACAATATTAATATGGGCTTTATTGACTCTTGACTATGACGTGATCCCATGACATAAATAAGGGGGTTAGGGTGGGACCCTAACATGCCCTCCCCCTTAAGACTAGCCTTGTCCTCAAGGCTGAAGTTGCGGAAACTGGTGAAGAATAGTGGCTGGTTCCCAAGTTGCATCTTCCGGAGAGGTGTCTTTCCATTTGACGAGGACTTCCTTAATCATGCGGCCGCGCAGGTGTTTGTTTCTTGTGTCTAGAACCTGTTCGGGTTGAAGCCAGATTGACCCTTCTTCGTCCAATTCAGGTAGACTGGTTTGAACTCGGCAATTGTTCCCGATCACTTTCTTGAGGCACGATACATGGAAAACTGGATGGATTTTTGCAGTAGGTGGCAAAGCCAACTTGTAAGCCACTTCTCCAATGCGCTGAAGTACTTGGTATGGTCCGTAGAATTTTGGAGATAGCTTCTGACAACCCTTGTCTTTGAGTGATGTTTGCTTATATGGTTGCAGCCTCAAAAAGACCTGATCCCCTTCTTGAAATTGGCGCTCTGAGCGATGCTGGTCTACCTGTTGCTTCATGCGGTTCTGAGCTTGATGAAGATTCTCTCTAAGATGGGCAAGCATGGTTGCGCGGTGTTGTAGGAGTTGATCCACTGCTTGTACTTTGGAGCACCCCTTGAGATAAGAAGTAGGGGAAGGCGGAAGTTGACCATATACTGCTTCATAGGGAGTCATTTTGGTGGTGGCATGATAGTTGGTGTTATACCACCATTCAGCCAGAGGTAACCACTGTACCCAAAGGTGTTGCTTTTCTGAAGTGAAACACCTAAGGTAGGTTTCTAGACATTTGTTGGCGGCTTCAGTTTGACCATCCGTTTGCGGATGATAGGAAGTACTGAGTTTTAGTTGAGTGCCTTGTATCCTGAAGAGTTCCTGCCAAAAATTACTGGTGAAGATCGGGTCGCGATCGGACACAATAGAAGTGGGCATGCCATGCAATTTGAAAATCTGATCCATGAATTATTGAGCGACCAAAGTTGGTGTAAATGGGTGGGGTAGTGCGCAGAAATGAGCATACTTCAATAGTCGGTCCACAACCACCATGATGACTGACTTGTTCCCGGACTTTGGAAGACCTGTAATGAAATCCATAGAAACTTCCGTCCAAATGGATGTCGGAATGGGCAATGGTTGTAATGTGCCTGGTGTGTTGACTGTTTCCCCTTTGTGGCGTTGACAGACATCGCATTCTGCTACAAAAGTAAGGTTGTCCTTTTTCATGCCTGTCCAAAAAAATGATCTTCTGGTGCGAGAATACGTCTTCTGAAAGCCCGAATGTCCTGCAATGGGCGATGAGTGCAATTCTGCCAAAATGCGACCTTTGAGGGTGGATGTTGGGGATATTACGACTTTGTCCTTGTAGCGAAGAATATCATCCTGCCACGAGTAGCCCTTGGTGGAATTTGGATCTACCTGCAATTGAGAAATGAGTTGGGATAGCCCGGGGTGTGAAAACCATTCCTTGCGAGCCTCTTCAATCCATTCTGGAATAGGGAGGGAAATTGCTAGCAGAGTACTTTCTTCCTCAAATTGGTGCGATAAGGCATCTGCTACACTATTGTATTTCCCTTTCTTGTAAATAATCTCATAATCATATCCCAGCATTTTGGCGAGCCATTTATTTTGTTGTGGGGAGGATAGGCGTTGCTCCAAAAAATATTTAAGACTGTGATGATCTGTGCGGATTTGGAAACGTCTCCCCAATAAGTAAGGTCGCTAGGTCTCGATGGCATGTAAGATGGCCATCATTTCTTTTTCGTAGGTAGATTGGCCCAGATTCCTCCCACTTAATTGTTGGCTTGTGAAGGCCAAAGGTCGCCCTTCCTGCATTAAGACCGCCCCAATACCGGTCCCCGAAGCATCACATTCAATGACAAAGGATTTGGTGAAGTCAGGTAGTGCTAAGATTGGAGTGGAACACATGGCGTTTTTGAGAGCGGTAAATGCCTGTTGTGCTTCCTCATTCCAGAAGAAGGAATTTTTCTTTAGGAGTTGAGTGAGGGGCTTCGCTATGCGGCCATAGTTGCGGACAAATTTACGATAATAGCCTGTGAGACCCAAAAATACTCTCAAGCTCTTCAAAGTCTTAGGTTGAGGCCATTCTTGCATTGCCTGGATCTTTTTGGAGTCCACCTTGACACCTTCACGCCCCACAATGTGGCCCAAATACTCAACTTCTTCCATGCCAAACGCACACTTGGACATCTTGACAAATAATTTATGCTTGCGGAGCAGGTGTAAGAGTAGATCTACATGCTGAAGATGTGCAGCCCAAGTGCCACTATAGATGAGGATGTCATCGAAGAAGACAAGGACAAATTTCCTGAGATATGGTTTGAGAATGTGATTCATAAGGCTCTGAAAAGTAGAGGGGGCATTACAAAGACCAAATGGCATGACCAGGAACTCATAATGGCCTTCATGAGTTCGGAAAGTAATCTTGGGAATGTCGACTTCCTTCATGCGAATTTGGTGGTAGCCTGAGCGAAGATCCAGCTTAGTGAAGAATTGAGCCCCATTGAGTTCGTCCAGCAGATCGTCAACCACCGGAATGGGAAATTTATCTTTGACTGTCAACTTATTGAGGGCCCTGAAGTCGGGACACATCCACCACTCCCCATCTTACTTGAGTACCATGACCACTGGGGATGAATAAGGACTAATACTGGGACGAATGACACCTGCTTCCAAAAGTTCCTTGATGATTTTTTCTATTTCATTCTTTTGGGTGAACGGATATCTGTATGGCCGCACATTTGGGGGTTGGGCCCCTGGAACCAAGGTGATGCTATGATCATGTTCCCCTCGCGAGGGTGGAAGCTCATGAGGCTTGTCAAAGACCGGCAGATGGTTATTTAAAATCTGTTGCATCTCAGGATGAATTGGCAGAGACTTGGTTTCGACGACCTGGATGGCATTAAATTGAGCTACCACTCCATGATTGCCCTTTTTTAACAATTTTTCCATCCGATGCGAGCTGATGATAGAGGGGGCTCCCGCCTGGAGTCCACGGAGGGTATGTGTGTAGTTGTTCTGCTTAAAACTCATATATAACTCCTGAAAATCCATTGTGATTGGCCCAAGCGTGCGGAGCCATTCAGCGCTGAGGACAATGTCGCAACCCCCCATGTGTATGGCAAACATGTGGGTTTTCAACTGATAATCCCCCATTTGAAGTTTGACATTTTCACAGCGGCCTTCACATTTCATTGTGCCCCCATCCGCAATTTGGACTTGGAAGTTAGAAACTGCTCTTACAAAACAATGCACTGCTTCTGCGATTTTTTGATGGATGAAATTATGGGTACTTCCACTATCAATCAAGACTACTACTGGGCGATGTTTAAGAAAACCCCTGATTTTGAGAGTTTGAGGGGAAGAAATCCCTGCCAACACATGCAGCGAAATAACTGGTTCGTCAGAGACATTCTCCTTTGGGTTGTCTTCTTCTAGCGCCTCATGTTCCTCAAGTGGTGGATCTTCCTCTGTTGAGCTGTAGTCAGTGGCATCTATTTGAAAAAATTTGGGCTCCTTGCATTTATGACCTGGGGAGTATTTTTCATCATAGTAGTAACATAGTCCTTGCTTCCTTCTTTCTGCCATTTCCGCCGGTGACACCTTTTGGACCTTAAGTGTTTGAGTCGTGTTGTGAGCCTGTGGGAGACGACCTTTAGTGGGGAAATTTGGGCGACTGTATTGTGCTGCTAATGCACGTTCCACGTTACGGGCTACCTTACAAGCCTCTGTCCAAGTGGGAGGGTGGTGCAGTAAGACTTGAGCTTTGATGGCTTCTTTAAGACCACTGATAAAACATTCCGTGTAGAAATCATTTGAGAGACCCCAAGTGCGGAAGGCTAAGGCTTCAAAAGCTGTAATATATTCATCCACGGTACCTGTCTATCGGAGCTTAGTAAGACGACCCAAAAAAGAGTCCTCCTATTCAAAGCGGTCTCGAAGAGCTTTGGTAAATTGGGTCCACATCTTAAAATGTCCATTGCAACATTGATGCCATTCCCACCATTGCCATCGTTCATTGTCCAAGTACATGCTCCCCAACATAAGCTTAGTCGCATCATCGAAGATATGATTCAGTTTGAAATACTGCTCCATTTGTGCTATCCATGTGCACGGGTGAGAACCGTCAAATTTATGCATATCCAACTTGGGAGGTCGCTGACTGGGTGGTGGGTGGGTGTGCTAGACGTGAGGAGAGTGGCTAGACTCACCCTCATTGTATACATTGTCATTATACGCCTCCTCGTGGGCTGGATCCTTGTCCTTCAGGAGTAATTGCTGGACCTGGAGAGATAGTTCGTTAAGCTGCCTATTGATGGATTGGACGGATTTTTCAAGTTCGTCCATTCTTTCATTGGCCATTGCTTGAGCTCTAGTTTCTACCATACACCAACCTGAAAAATTGGGACCGCCTAAAATTTTTCACTAATAATTGAATGGTACCACCGTGCTCAGCTCTTCGTCCTGATTCTGATGGGCTAGATCACCAATAAGCGCCCGGGAAGATCTCAGATTTTTTTTTTTTTGAAAACTCCTAACGGAGTTTTACTCCTTCCTGATCAATACTGCAGTCGCCAAATCCTCAAAATGTCAATGCGGCCAAAAGTCCTGCGAAAATTATACCTCGGTATAGGAACCCTTCACAACAACTCCGATCTGGTGGATCTGAGAGATCTGAATGGTGGATCGGATAGTTCTGAGCGGCGGAACAGACTGTTGCTGCGGATTGGCTGGCTCTAATAGATTGGAATGACTGATCTACGAACTCGAGACTGCGGGACTCATGTCGGCTGCTTCTGCACCCCTTTGCACCAGCAGATCTGGAATAGATGATGTGCAATCCCCCGATAGAAAAGGGAACTATGGTCTTGAGGAGTGTCAGGTGCTACAGATCGCAATATACATAAGGGTCTGGCAGTAGTACTCGGCCCAATGTTTCAGGGCTCTAACTAAGGAGGATCGACCGTACCCTTAGCTGTACAACCCGACTACCCTATCGTACGGGCGAGTAATCTCTCCGAGTGCTGTTCTCAGTGTACTGTAGCCACAAGACGGCCGACGGTTTATCTATGGCGAGGTTTCAAGGGAGCCTAGGGGCTTCCGATATACCCAGAGGGTACGTGGAAAACAGTCCGTGCGCGGTTCTATCTAATGCGCTACTACTCGAAGGGGTACCCACAGGGGTTACAAGGGAGTCCAACAGACGTGACCACCTCTTGTATTTCCTGCGTGCATGCCTCCCCAAATCCGCAGGTTTATGCGCTCAATGACAGATCTCGTGGTTTAAAGACGCCGGAACACGTCTCTAGCCAAAAAAAAATAAATTTTGCTAAGAATTGGCGATCCCACCGGCCCTGGAAAGTGCTTTGATACCACTTGTTATGCTTTGAACTTGCAAAAATGATACCCAATACAGAATATGCGAAGAAAAGATACCCAAAACATAGAATAGCAATGATTTTCTTATTCAGAGAGTAATGTTCACTTGCCTCTTCGAGGGGGCAACCTCCAATAGAGCAGAGCTCGATTACAAAATAAGACACGATACTCCTCGCAGGGAGTCTCTATCCTTTATATATGACTCTTACATGCAATACCACGGGCCAATACCGTGGGTTTTATTAATACCATCTATCTAATACTACGACCCATTTGCAACTAACTGTAGTCCCGTCATTAATTGCGGGTTAACCACTTACAATATTAATATGGGCTTTATTGACTCTTGACTATGACGTGATCCCATGACATAAATAAGGGGGTTAGGGTGGGACCCTAACAGAGAGAGGGAGTGATAAGGGAGAGATGGAGAGAAAGATTGTATGTTTAGGGGTGAGATAAAGAGACAAAAAAAGGGGAGATAGAGAGAAGGGGAGAGAGAAGGAGAGAGGGAGGGATATAGTAACATAGTTGGAGAGAGAGAGAGAGAGAGAGAGAGAGAGAGAGAGAGAGAGGATTAGAGGGAAGAGAGAGAGAGAGAGATAGATAGATAGAGAGAGAGTGATGGGGGAAAAGAGAGGATTGGAGAGAGCGAGAGAGAGAGAGAGAGAAAGAGAGGTAGGAGAAAAAGGGAGAGAGAGGAAGAATGATAGGTGAAACTTGAGAGAGAAGAAGAACGAGAGGCGAAACTTGAGAGAGAGGAGGAGAGTGATGGGGGACGATAGAGGATTGGAGGGAAGAGAGAGAGAGAGAGAGAGAGAGAGAGAGATGTGGGAAGAGAGAGGGAGGTAAGAGAGAAAGGGAGAGAGAGGAAGTACGAGAGAGTGGACTTGAGAGAGAGGAGGAGAGAGGGAGGGATATGGAGATGGAGTTGGAGGGGGAGAGAGGGAGGGAAGAATAAATACATAGAGAGTGAGAAGTGGAAGGAGAGGGGGAGTGAGAAGGGAGAGATGGAGAGAGAGTGTGTGTATGTTTGAGGGTGAGATAAAGAGATAAAGAAGGAGATATGGAGATAATGGGGGAGAGAAGGAGAGAGGAGAAAGGGAGGGATATAATAACAGAGTTGGAAGGTGAAGCAAGAGAGGGAGATATAGAGAGAGAAGTGGGAGAGAAAGGAACGAAGAGAGAGGATGTGAAATATTGGAGAAAGGGAGTGAAGGAGAGATGGAGTTGGAAGGGGAGAGAGAGGGAGGTAAGAAGAAAGAAATAGAGAGATAAAGGTGGAGAGAGAGAGAGGGAGTGATAAGGAAGATGAAGAGAGAGCGAGAGAGGACAACATGAAGGAAGAGAGAGAGAAGCAGGGGAGAGGGAGAGAAGCGAAAGAGAGAGAGAGATAGAGGGAGAGGGGGAGGGAAGGATAGATAGATGGATTGGAGAAAGACAATGTATGTTTTAGGGGTGATATAGAGAGACAAATGGAGATAGAGATATAGATGGAAAGTGAAGAGAGGGAAGAAGAGAGAGATGGAGAGAGGGACATAGACATTGATAGATATGGAGTGAGAGAGTGTGTGTGTTTGGGGGGTTGAGATAGAGAGACAAAGAAGGAGAGATGGAGGGAGATATAGATATAGATGGAAGGGGGAGAGAGGGAAGAATATTTCTTGCCCTAGATGCATTGATTTCAGTGTAGATGGTGATTTATAATCCTATTTGATTTCTTGCACTAGATGCACTGATTTTAGTTTAGATGTTGATTTCTAATGATATTTGATTTATTTCACTAGATGTATTGATTTCAATGTAGATGATTTCTAATCCTATTTGATTGCCTGCACTAAAGGCATTGATTTTAGTGTAGATGGTGATTTCTAATCCTATTTGATTGCTTGCATTAGATGCATTGATTTGAATGTAGATTTTGATTTCTAATAATATTTGATTGCTTGCGCTAGATGTAATGATTTCAATGTAGATGATTTATAATCCTATTTGATTTCTTGAACTAAATGCATTGATTTCAGTGTAGATGGTGATTTCTAATCCTATTTGATTGCTTGCACTAGATGCATTAATTTTAGTGTAGATGTTGGTTTATAATCCTATATGCTTACTTACACTAGATGCATTGACTTGAATATAGATGTTGGTTTATAATCTTTTTTGCTTACTTGCACTAGATGCATTCGTTTGAGTGTAAATGTTGATTTCTAATCCTATTTAATTGTTTACATTAGATGCATTGATTTCAGTGTAAATGTTGTTTTCTAATCTGATTTGATTTGCTTTCATTAGATGCATTGATTTTAGTGTAGATGTTGATTTCTAATTTGATGTAATTGGATGTATGATGGTACATTAATTTTAAAATGTTTGGATTAAAATTGTGCATTGATTTCAGTGTAAGCACAAAAAGTTATTGACAATGTACATTGAATTTTGTGATATAGTAATTCAACCTATTAATATTGGAGAGAAAGAGACACAAGGTATGATGTTTACTACAATAGATGGAGATAAAGATTTAAATGGTTTATGATTTAAGATGTCCTTTTCATATAATCGATATAAAATGATGACAATCGTTATGAAAAGACGACGAAAGTAACATGGGTGACAATAAGAATAGTAAAAGAAAATAGTTTGAGATTAATGACACTGAAGACTATTTGTAATTGACTATGTTCTTATTAATCATTTTTTTCTATCATTCAACATTATTACATTGTCACTTTACATTCATTTTTTTATTTCATCATTTTGTTTTTGTAAGCTTAGGTAGGTCCTTCTTTTCTATTTATATATAAACAAGTTGAATCCACATACTGTCAATAGGTGGCCTCAACTTGCCCAATGGGAAACCAAGTCTGTTGGCCACCTATGCATATTATATGCCATCCAAAATTGGTAAGTTAAAAGTCTTTCTACCTAGGCTATATAAACAGAACTATTTAAAAACCAGTTTTTATTTACAGTTCCCATAAACATGCATATATAAAGGAAACCTAGCTGCTAAAAGATAGTGACCTGAGATCATATGCTCAGTCTATTCCTTAGGCTTGTCCTGGTTTGGCTCAATGACTGCTGGATCTTCCGCTGAGCCTTCATTTGCTAGTGTCATTTCCACGATATAGGGGATGTGTCTCAGAATACGATCTAGGCGCATATCTTGTTTACAGAGCTGGAATTGTATGGTCTGCAGGTCCCATTTGTAATCAGGCATATCCCTGGTTATCAACGCCATCCCCTATGGAAACTTGCTCTGCATTGCCCACCTGCCTCTTCATGAGCCAGTACAAATGAAGAGTCTATTTATATTGAGACATCCGGCCTCTCGTATTTCCAGGATCAGGAATGAGGTCTCTCCATTCCTCCATCTCTTCCTCTGAGTCCTCTTCCTTGAACCTATCTTCCATCTCATCAATAATTTTCCTAATGCCACCATCTGTGTCTTTCATATAAGCTTTGGCTGCTTCCTTCACAGTCTCGTCCATGGGATGTTGCCCCAACCTTTTTCCAAGGGTGTCACTGTCTTGAGAGTGTGGACCATTATTTGTTCTGCCCCTGTGACCGCGACCTCTGGCTGTCCGTGCCATATCCTCGCTCCCTGCTATCTGTTTAGAATATGCACAATACTGAGTCAGGATAAAACCATTGTTTTCCATCCAAATTCCCATAATTTCTGGTGTTTTCTATCTACCTGCACTCTCTCGCTTGTTCCTGCACTCCCCTATACCCAAATACCCCAATGGACTCAGGTTAGTCCGCGCCTTCTCCCTACTCCGTCTTCCCTGTTTTTCACTCAGGTTTCTGGGAATTGCCTCCCCGTTAGTTCCTTGGTCTCTCCCTTTTGTTTCCGGCTGGCTATCCCCTTCTCGAAGCTTCCCCAGTATGGTGAACCCATGGGTCTACCTATTACGATTATCTCCCTTCCCCCCTTGCTGGCTGGCACCACTCCCTTTCTCATCTGTGTTCCCCCCCGAGAGGCCTTCTCCCTTTTTCTTGGATTCTTACCTGGTTTCCCCTCCCAGGCTTGCTCCCTTCTACTTCTCGGGATTCCCTCCCCTACTCGGACCCCCTACCTAGTTAAATTTTCCCGACTATCCGACCTCTTGGCCTCACTGACACTCTCCATTTTAACCTTTATAGCTTTGGTTCTAGACTCAACATACCTCTTCCTATCATTATCTATACCCCCTCTCTTTTCCTGCATCGGAGCCGAGCTACCGGGCCCTTTCTTCCCCCAGTACCCATACTGTATAGGCATCAAAACCTTCTCACCAGGTCTTTCCTTCCCCCTTGATCCCTGTTTCTAACCCCATCCGACATACTACAATTTACTATTCGAATTACAGAGCAGAGACGGTAAACATACCCAGTATTTCGCTTCTTGTGTTCTAGATGTTTGTCTGGCTTCCTCGTCGCACTGCTTCTTCTTTTCTCTCTTACGCTGAGCTTTCTTCCTTCCTTACTCTCTCTTTCATACCTCCTCACATCACCCTGCTGTCCCATCCTTCCGTTCCCACCTTCCTCACCACCTTTCCTCGTCTTGACATTCCTCATGCCACTTCTCTCGTCTGCTCGGCAGTACCTCTCCATGTTTTTCCTTTCACTCATGCGAACTACAGTAAGCAGTCCTTGCTCCTCCCATTTTCTGACAACGCCATTATGGCTCCTTCCCCACTCCATCACCCCGATCGGGGGTTTATTTCATCATTTTTAATCATTAAAGTTATTAACAATATTTATCATCTCAACAAAGTGAGGTAACTGAGCAAATTTAAAATTGAAATGGTTTAGCATATTTAAAATGATTATATTGATATTAGATGAATTTACACATTATTGATAAAATTAATCATATGTTCGTTAGATTTTCTTTGGCCGCACATGACTGAAACCAACCTAGATCCATCTTAACTCCGGATCTATCAAGTGTTTAGAGGGATCAATTTCTTTAGGTGCAAACCTTTCCTCAATTTTTGCACTCAAAAAAGAGGTTTGCAACTTGAAAGATTTGATCCCTCTGGAATTAAGATGGATCTAGGCTGGTATATATATAAAATTAAAAATAAATAAATAAATAAAACATGTAAATTTCTAAGTAACAAAATTTATATAAATTGTTATCCATTGTAAATTAGGTATTAACACCTTCTTAACCTAATATATTCATATCACCATATACTATTTATTAATATTGTGTAATTAGTAAAATGTAAAATAAATATATACCATATATTATGTTAATAATAAGTATATATAATATTATTGTATTTATTTATATATATATATATATATATATATATATATATATATATATATATATATATATATATATATCAATGTATATAAAGTTAAAAATATTTTCTAGATTAGTAGTTTTAAGTAAAAAAAATGGAAATTTTAATTTTTTTTTGTTAGTCATAAATTTCTTTTCTTATTTTTTTAATTTCAATTTATTACCTCTTAATTTTGACTCTTTTAATTTTTTTCCCTTTCCTTCTACCTTTTTTTTTAAGTTTTAAATTACTTCAATTTTTTTTAATGAAATGATATAAAAATAAATTTTAATGTATCACAAAAAATAAAAATAAAATATTTGCCCAATATTTTACTTTTACAAATAGATAAATATTTATAATCAAATGATAATTAATACACAATTAAGATGAATTTATTAATATAAACCTTACTTTCAACAAAAACTATAATAATCACTCACATTGATAATCATAGTATTTCAAAACATGTAATTAATAAACATATAGAAACTTAATAAATTATAATTATAATTATAATTATAATTATATATATATATATACTAATTTTCCTTTATAAATTAAAATAATAACTTATATCTATAACTATTATATTTCAAATCATCTCTGCAGAAGATAAGACACATTTGATTGAGTTGGAAAACCAGAAGGCTCACATTCTAAAGGAGCGGGAGGAATCCCTGAGGCTGAGGAGTAGAGCCATTTGGCTGAAAGCTGGTGACGACAACACAAGGTTCTTTCAAAACTATGCAAAGGGTCGAAAGGTTTCAAATACCATCTGGAATCTTCCTTTACCTGAGGGAGGCTTAGCTGACTCTTTCAACAAGCTCTCCCACCTGGGCACTACTCACTTCAGGAACCTCTATAAGAGCCCTCCTGAGGCAAATCTTGCTGATATTATCAATGTGGCCGGTCATTTTCCAAGATTTGTCAATGAGGATGATGCAGAAGAGCTCTTTGCACCGGTCACCTCTGGGGAACTTGAAGGCACGTTAAAATGGTTCAAAAAGGACAAGAGTCTAGGGCCGGATGGCTGGACCATAGAATTCTATCTTGCATTCTATGAGATCTTGGGGTAGGACCTTTTGAAAGTGGTGGAGGAGAGCAGAACTACAGGATCTCTATACCATGCCATCAATTCGACCTTCATAGCTCTCATACCAAAGTCCGATTCTCCATCCTCATTCGATGATTATAGACCCATATCTTTGTGCAACTGCCTCTACAAGATTATATCCAAGATTATTGCCAACAGGCTCAGGCCTATCCTCTCCCGGCATATTGCTCCACAACAATTTGCCTTCCTTGAATCCAAACAGATTCATGAAGCTATTGGTTCAGCCCAGGAATCCATCCACTCTATCTGGACCAGACTTAAAAAGCATCATTCTCAAGATCGACCTGTCCAAAGCTTTTGATCGGGTCAACTGGATTTATATTAAGATGATTCTCATCCATTTGGGTTTTCCTCATAATTACATTACTTGGATCATGGCCTGCATTAGCTCTCCCACTTTCAGTATTCTCATAAATGGCTCGGCTTCTCATTTTTTCCACTCTGAAAGGGGACTTAGGCAAGGCTACCCTCTATCTCCCCTCCTCTTTCTTATTGTCATGGAAGGCCTCAGTTGCTTACTTGCATCGGCCAAGAGGGAAGGAAACCTTTGTGGCCTCAAGATTTCGGATGATTGCTTTCTCACCCACCTACTATTTGTGGATGACATGCTTATCCTACTGGATGGCAGCATTCGGGACTCCCGCACCTTCTCCAAGATTCTTCTCCTCTTCTCGCCCACCTCTGGTATGCTTGCTAATCAATCCAAATCTACCATCACTTTTGCTCGCACTTCAGTCCAGGAATCCCATTTTGCTCATCAGGTATTTCCCTACAACATCCACCCTTTGGACAGAGGTCTCAAATATCTGGGTTTCTGGCTAAAACCCACCTGTCAGAGGATTACATATTGGGTTTGGCTTGTGTCAAAACTGGAGAAAAGACTGTCCATTTGGAGTCTTAGATATTTATCTAGGGTAGGCAGGCTAGTCCTTATTAAATCGGTCCTGGAAGCTACTCCATTTTTCTGGATGGCTCTTACTTGGATCCCCAGGAACATCTTATCTCGTTTGCAACAACTATGCAACAGATATCTCTGGAATGGGAATCAAGACAAAAGAATCTTTGCCTGGATTAGCTGGCAAAATATTGCAATGCCTAAGAAATGGGGAGGATGGGGATTAAAATATCTCCCTCTATTTGCATAGGCCCTTGCTGCAAAAATGAGTTGGACCTTGCTAACTGGTCAGAATTTATGGACTCATATCTCATATCATAAATACATCTGGCCACAGAATATGTTGGATTGGGTTCGACTGCCTAGTTGGCCGACGACAGGCATCTCATCCATGTGGAAGGCATTGCTACACTCCTTGCCCCATATAAGAGACAATCTGGTGTGGAGGATTAATGATGGTTCTCTGGCTTGGATTGGTCTGGATCCTTGGATTGGAGGTGGAGGAAGACACTTACTCTCTAGAGACCTCATCATGTATCTACACTCCCATGAGATCAGGGTATTCTCACACATTGCTGATCAGCTAAATTCAGGGGTATTTTCACAAGCATGGAAATCTGCTCATCAACTCGATCTTCCCCCTAGATGGCACCAGGAATGGCATGATTATATATCTGCGCTATCTTAATCTCACATCAGGATTAAAGAGGGACCTGATGAATTAGTATGGTGCCTGGCAGAGAACGACATTTATTCCCCTAAGTCAGGATACATTACCTTGATTCAACACAAAAGACCAGATCAGATCGCTAGCTGGTGGAGAAACATATGGAAACTCACTGCACCGCCACGCATGAGATTATTCTTTGGTGCATACTTAGGGATAAAGTGCCCACGGGGGATCATTTAGCTCACAGATCATTTTATGGGCCAACCTGGCGTGTTTTGTGCAAATGCGCATCGTAATCAACCGAACACCTATTTTTGCAGTGCACTACACTGCACTCTCTTTGGCGAGCTTTAACCTCCTCTATCCGATTTACTGAGCAATAGGCTGGCATTGATTTGGGCAGTGCATGGGATGACTGGACCAATAGACACAAGGGATCCAAATTACTGAGCCTCCCCTTGCTTGTCAGTTGGTATATCTGGCTGGCCTGAAACCGCTTCATCTTTGATAACAGGCCAGCATGTTGGCCTCGCATAGAGGCTGGTATTATCTCTGCCTATAACGAATTTCCAGACCCTCTTCCACCTAGAGAGCGCCGATCTCATCCCCCGCCTAGTATTGACAAAAGTACTCCCTGGGCCTTCTTTGATGGTGCAGCTAATCAACAGGGCTGTGGTGGTGGCTTCATACTGTATATCAGTGAACATCATTACTATAAAGTCAAGATGGGATTAGGAGCTAGAACCAATAATTTTGCGGAGCTCATTACCCTCCGTCATTTATTACATTTCTCCTTGGGACACCGGTGCATCAATCTAAATATTTTTGGGGACTCAAAGATTATCATAAACTGGTTCAATGGCATTTCTGCATGTCACTCTCACACACTTAGCAATATATTAAACGAAGTAAATATTTTCAAGGCAGAATTTAACCATATCTCTTGCAATCACATTTACAGGGAGCATAACTGCAGTGCTGACCAACTATCTAAGGAGGCCGCGGTATTACCCAGAGGAGAATGGATGATTCAAGAGCAGAGGGGGACAAATGAATACCAATATTATCATCGGCCATATATAGACCAGCACTATTAGGGGGATCTCGGTCCTTGAAAATATCTGTTTTTCTTTGTTAAAAAATTGTAAGAAACACAAAATTTTTGAAAATTTTTGTATATATATCGACATATATAAATAGAATAACATACTGAAAGAGCCCTACATGGCTTATGTACAGGCTTATACAGGCATATAACAGTTTTTTTCACAGCTGATATTATGACAGATTGCCCTGCGTGGTGTATCTGGACAGCTCATAGTTTTGTGATAGTCCATGGTGACTCAGATATAGCATATGCAACAACATCTACAATATGTAATTTTTCTATATTAATGAAAAATTACAGATTTTTCCAGGGGAAAAAACTATTATATTTCAAACTTCATATTTAAAATTAATAAACAAATAAATACGTAATATATATATATATATATATATATATATATATATATATATATATATATATATATAAGTATAAGTAGTATAAATTTATTTTAACTCTGTATCTATATTATAGGAGAAATCAAATATTTAAAGGTAAAAACATTTTCTCAATAAGTTTCCATCTTAAAAGATTCCATCCCTCTCAATGCTTGATAAATCTAAAATTTAAAATAAAACTAATGATGGTATAATAATATAAATGTACTTATCATACATTTACAAATACAATTTAATTTATAAAGTTTTACTAAAAACAATGATTATTATTAAACCTAAATTGAAAATATGTCTATATTTCATTAAATAGATACTTGGTGGCGCAAATGCAGAGTCTTTATGAGTATTTTGTACTGGTCCAGGTTGATCAACATTGTAATAAGCAACAAAATTCTAAACTGTGTCCGAAACTATGCCCTGGTGTAAGTACAAGGGTGTTACAAGAAAGGGGTGTTACAATGTTCTTGTAGATCCTACGAAAAAGACCAACTAAGAACTAACACTTACAAAACAGCCTTGGTGTAAGTACACAGGTGTTACAAGAAAGGGGTGTTACAATGTTCTTGTAGATCCTCCAAAAAAGACCAACTAAGTAGTAACACTTACAAAACATGGTTTGCATGCAGGCTTAAGGAACTAGGGTTCGACTTAGAACCCCATCCACTTTAAGGCTTGCTTTTTCTAGATGGATCCATTCATTCAATAAGAGTTCTGCATTCTTGTTGTTCTTCTTATGGACATAAATAAATGATTTGAAGTGAAAGTTTCCTAACATATGATATGATATATCCTTTTTACAATAACTTGGAGTTTTTTTTCTTGTTGTTCCACATATGGACATGAATAAATAATTTGAAGTGAAAGCTTCCTAGTATATGATATGATAGATCCTTTCTACAATAGCTTGGAGTTTGATGTCAGGCTATAGACAACCATTGATGAGATGGTGCAAAATAATGACGAAGTCACCAATGATAATGAAATCTTTAATATTCCTTTTCATAGCCACAGAGAGACCTTATATAAGCATGTAGTCTCCTGCTTGGTTATTTGTAGCAATTCCTAATGTCCAAAAGAAGGAGTATTTCCATTAATCCTGGAGGTGAAAGATCAACCCCTTGTACCACCCCTAATCAAAGCAATTAAATCAAATTTAAAAACATTTTCTTAAATTTAAACTTATTTTTTAATAAAAAATCTTCAAATTTTATTTAAAGTATTCATTGTAATATGATAATTAAATGTCATTAAAATTGTCTTTATGCATTGTTATATTAATAATTATATAAGGTGTAGCCTAACTTATAGAAGAAATGGTCTTTTTGAGGGCATTTTTTTGGTTAATTTTAACCAAACTCTCGTAGAGATTTTTAAAAACTTGAATTTAAGTTGTTTAATATATAAAATTTGAGTGCCCCAGGTGTTTTTTAGGATGTTGAATCCATTTATGCATTCAAAAATGATTTTAAACAACCAAAAATTACAATCTTACTTGAAATTGTATTTTTAAATTACAGTGAAAAAGGTTTCTCTCTCTCTCTCTCTCTCTCTCTCTCTCTCTCTCTCTCTCTCTCTCTCTCCCTTGCTCGCACTCTCTCTCTCTCTCTGTCCCTCGTTCGCTCTCTCCCTCGCTCGCTCTCTCTCTCGATCGATCTCTCTCTCTCTCTCTCTCTCTCTCTCTCTCTCTCTCTCTTGGTGTATATTATGCATTCAAAAATGATTTTAAACAACCAAAAATTACAATCTTACTTGAAATTGTATTTTTAAATTACGGTGAAAAAGGTTTCTCTCTCTCTCTCTCTCTCTCCCTCGTTCGCTCTGTCCCTCGTTCGCTCTCTCCCTCGCTCGCTCTCTCTCTCTCTCTCTCTCTCTCTCTCTCTCTCTCTCTCTCTCTCTCTCGATCGATATCTCTCTCTCTCTCTCTCTCTCTCTCTCTCTCGATCGATCTCTCTCTCTCTCTCTCTCTCTCTCTCTCTCTCTTGGTGTATATATATATATAAACAACTGTGAGGGATTTATTTGTATTATTTCATATTCATGTGATTTATTTGTATTATTTCATATTCATGTTTATAACAATATTTAGTGTATTCCAATCCCAAAGTTTTCTCTCTCTCTCGATATATATATATATATATATATATATATATATATATATATATATATATATATATATATATATATATATATATATATATATATATATCTAAACAACTGTGAGGGATTTATTTGTATTATTTCATATTCATGTTTAGAACAATATTCAGTGTATTCCAATCCCAAAGTTTTCATTATGGAAGCAACATGATACTATTTTTAGCTCCACTATTGATCATATAATTATGCAATTTGAAATCATAGATCTCAAGTGATAATTAGAAATAAATATTTTACTTCTGGGATTGAATGATTTTTGTGTTGATGATTGTTTCTTCCATTGTTGGGATTCACTGGATTTGTATCTTCTAGAATTTTGAATAATTATTCTCTTTGTTGGGGAAATTTGACCACTTGAAGGAATGGCAGAGTCTTTTGGAACTTAATAAGTTCATCAAAAACATTATAAGACATTTTCTTTGAATTCCCAGTTTGAGGGATAATTATTCTTACATTCATTTCCAAAATGGAAACTTTATTTTTTTTCTTTATCCATTTGATTTCTTGTTTTGAAATTATTTGTTTGAGTTCTTGTTTGAACTACATTATTTTGTTCTTATTGAATACCATATTCTTGTTCAAAAAAATATCGTTACACAAGAGGTAATGTTTTTCTTCCATTTCTACTTATTCTGAAAGTTGTGAGGTAGGAACTTCATTAATTGTGTACATCTCAATCAATTCTTCTTGATCATGTTCTTCCAATATGATAGCTTTTGGATTAGAAACTCATAATGCTCTTGGTACAGGATCATCATCTCTTCGATCTCTCTCCATTTTATTTCTACAATCATATGATACTCTCTCATTATAAATTTGTTTTGTTCTAAAACATTCTTACATTGGCTTAAAATCATTGCTTTATTTCAAATGAATGATTTAATTTGGCATTTGTCTGATACTTCTAGTCAATTGAACAATCTCTCAGCCTTGTCTAGTTTGACAAGTTTCTTCATTCACTGAAATATTCCTTACATTAGGTGGTTGTCCTTGAAAGATTCCTCTTCCAACGTCTCCTTTTATGTTGAAAAATGTAGTAAAAAATTCTCAAATTGATTTTTCCTTGATTAAATTGAGAAAATTCGATTTTCCACATCAACAGACAACTAGGAAGCAGTTGACTTGTGTGACATGGCTTGTGTCACCTAGTTTACTCAGTAAATTTGAGTTGGAGGAGCTAGAGTTCAATTAAGCATGTGTGATTGCTAATTTGTAGCAATCAAGGTCAGTTATCTCAAGTTGTTTTCATTTAAACTAGTTCCAACTGTTGGAGTGACTAGTGGAAGGTCAGTTGTGTAGTGGGACTTCGGTCAAACTCAATGATCACCCAGTTAAATGATCAATCAACCCAAAATAGATAGTTCATGCAGATAATTCTAATTCCCTATCTGTGGTGGAGATTCCAAGGCGGTGTAAGATCGGTTGTAGACTAGTCTTGAGTGTATAGGTGTTGCATGCAGTCCGATGATCAACCTTGGGAATTGCACAATCCATTTTGGAGAAATTCCTAAATAATAGGGGCCTAATTACTCAATGAATTACACAAGGAAAATAGGGGCTCAAGTAGAGAAAAAATTGACTAAGTCCGGTTCAGAGCTTCTCAGTGACAAAGAGATAGGTTATTCACTTGCAGGTTGTGCTTAGTTGAGCAAAGCAATTGTAATACATCTCTATTCATCATATTAATTCAAGCAATCATTGGGGATTTTAGCAGATTGCTTTCCCCTGGAAAAAATACCATGTGCATGTGTGTTATTTCTAATTGCATATATGATATTTTTTTTCTAAATTGTGAATTGAATTTCGCAGAGTAGTAGAGTAGGTTTGTGTCTTGTGTTTTTGATTAAAACTTCATGAGAAGTTGTGAATCTACACCATAATTTCTACATTTTATAGTTCTTGACGAGGTAAAAGGATCTTGATTTGTTATATAAAGATAAGAAAATAGTCTTTGTACTCATCCAAAAATGATATCCAAATTAGCATTACTTTCTAACATGTATTCTTCCATTTTGTTTGCTTTCCTCATTGGTTTTTTCAAGGTAGTAATTTTCTTAGACTTAATCATTTGGATTATTATTCTTCATGGATTTGTTGCAATGTTCTAAAGAAGAGGATATTAAAATCCCTAATCTTCTCGTTACTTTGCAAATGGATTTAAGCGAATTTTGTAAGTAAAGTATGATATGTGATAAGTTGTGTATCTAGTAGTAAATACATATTCCATGTCATCAAAGAAAGAAATAGATTCAACAGGAAGAGAAAGATACCAATAATATGCGGGTCCAATAAATGTATATAGAGAAACTCTTACCAAATTTTCAATCAAATGGATGTCACAAATAGTCAAGGATTGGTCCAAGCATTTTTTTTGGGGATTCATACTTTCATGACCACTAAATATAGAAAACACACTTGTTAGAAGATTTGATAGGTTACTTTTATCTATTGGTGGAGCCAATGGACCCATTCCATATCTTCTTCTTGGATTACATTTTTTGTTGTTGTTGTTGCACTTACCATTTCTTCTTTCCTCATTATATGTCTCTTCTCTTTCTTCACAATAGCCTATATTTACTTGCTAAGGTGTATAAGGTAGTGATGAATTTGGAGGAGAGTTAGTCAAATATGGAATTTTAGAAGGAAATACTTCTATTTTTTTTTTCAATAGTCTTCTTATACTTCTTTTTATAGGACCTTCAAAGACTTTTAGGTTAGCCAAATTATGATCTGCTTTATTGGAATCACCTTACCTGATTCTTTTTGGCTAAAAGTGTTGAGCCAATGCTTGCCAATATCACTCTCATTCTTTGATATTTGTTTTTAATGTCTTCTAATATCATTCTCATTCTTCTATATTTGTTGTTATCTTTAACACCAAATTGTATAGTTGATTCAAAATACTTCTCTAATATTCAAGGCATATAGCTATTTGTGGTTGTATAGGATTTTGAAGAGTCCTTGGCTTAGCAAAAGATTATTTTGGTTTGCAAAAGTAACCTTCTCTTTTCATCTCCAGTACCATCACCAAATAATGTTTATCTTTGAAACTATTAGTAGTCTTATAGATAACATTATATGATAAATTTCATCATTTTTGTGAGAGGTGGTACACCTCTTTTGTCTAAAAATACAAACATGGATGAGAAAGGGCTAAAACATTTAAAAGTAGAAAAATGGATTTGTTGTAGCGGCTACACCGCCCTAAAAAATTTTGGCTTGCATCCAAATTTCAAAGCCTTCCTTGGTTTTTCCTTTGATGGTTGTAAACACTTGAGCTTGCCCCATGAGCTCTTGTGAAGTCTTTTCACCATTTTGATTGTTTCACCAATGGTCGTCTTTTGGCATGTTGATTGCTTTGTCATGCCTGTGATCTTATTCTGGTGAGTTTGAAGGTCTGTATTTTTGTGTTTGGGTTGTGTTTGCTATGTAAACATCCATCGTACTCACACACAAAGTTGTAAGCAATGTTGCACAAGCATCGTCACGATCGTTTGAAGGTCTATCACAAGTGTCACGCTTGTCTCTCTCAACTCCAAGACTGTCTCACTAAGGGCATGTTTTGTCTTATTGTCATGGTGGTATATGTTTTCTCATCATCGAGTATGCTAAGTGTATGTTCACAATGTCAGTCTGCACAAGTTTGCTTGCTTTCAACACTTAGCCATTTTCCTGAAAATCTGCCCGATTAGACAACCCTCTTCGAGCAGACCCCGACTGAGCTACACTGCGCAATCTCAACTCTCAGTGACCTTGCTTTGCTGCCCGACACTGCATAGCACTTGAGGTTGTCCTATAGGTTAGCTGCACTGCACAATCACGGAGGTGAGCAACTTATCTGCCTCCCATAATTGAGGAGAAACTGCCTCCCTGTTTAACTGAACTGTGCATTTCTCAAGCATAGTCATCAACCCTCCCCCTTGCATGCCAGAAGTCTACATTGCTCTGAGCCCTGGGTCTGCACTGTTCCCAAAAATTGAGCAGACATGCCCAACTGGTCATCTCGTGCCTTACTTTTCACTATTCCCAAAAATTGCACAGAGCTTCCCAACTTACCCTTGCTGCCTTGCTTTGCCTCGCCTCCAGAAATTACGCAGATGTGTCTAACAGTTCTCTTGCTGCTTATCTTGCATTGTTCCCATAAATTGCACATTCATGGTTAGCAGGTCCCTTTGCATCCTTGCTCTATCCTCCCTATGGAAGCTACACATAACTGCCCAACAGTCCCTCTGCAGCCCACTCTGTCTTCGCTCTGAAAATTGCACAAAAGCTACCCACCTCAGGGTCCCACCTTGTAGCTGACACTGGTGACTCTCATTGCACAATCCTGCCTCCAGTGATCACTGCATAGTTTTTCCTGACAGTACAGGTTGTGCTCCTAGCATGGCTCATTCCAGCCTGAGCTGCGTTCTCTGCTGTCTCAGTGAGTTGTCCTCCCTCCCCGTCACTCAGAACATGAGAACAATGCATCATGCTAGAATAGGAGGTTTTGGATTTGATGTCATCCTGTCATGAGTGAATTACAGGAATAGGTACATTGGTAGATCATGGCAAGATGATGATGGGATGAAGAAGGAGTGCACATGCTAGAAATATTTCTTGTAGTTGGAAGAACGTACCAAGCATATCAAGCAACAAGCAAAAGGAACACATGCATTGAACAATCAAGCAAGACCAAGACCATTGAAGACCTCGTAGCACTGTGCCATGCAGAGGAGAAGACAAATCACACCAAGAGTACATCCATCACTCAACAACGCAAAAGCTTGACATGGACACCACAATCAGCCAATACATGTCAACAGTGTCATGTCGAGTTGTGTCATGAGATGTCTCAACCACATCACCATTATGGACCATATACGTTGTAACTAAATGTAATGTAAAGTGAAGTCCAATGGATGCACATAGAAGTTTAAGAGTCATGTTAGTTGAAAATTCATGGGAATTTGAAGAGTCAGGAGGGTAGTCCAAGAGTCATAAGGGTCAAACATCACCCTTGGCTATATATACCCATCCCATTGTATGAGAAAAAGACTTTTCACCTTGGCTCCTCCCACATAGTCTTGAGAGTTTGTAGTATGTTCTTTGAGGAGCGAGGAGTGGGTCCAATATCCCACTACTGGGAGTAGTGATGTATGGTGTACAGATGTGTCTTGTGAATTTTTCTTAATTCAGAAGCCTGTTTCAGGCCAACACGTTTTCACGCATGTTTTGTAGATGTTTGTAAGACTACTCTTTAAACATTTGTAATGCATGTTTTCTTAACATGTACTAAGATAGTTGAACTACTTTGGTTATTTTAGTACTTACATTGTTGAAGAGGTGGTGTCTTGTTTATCACTATTGTATCGTTTGTGTGGAATACTCTGCTGAACATTAGACAAACCATTCTTGTTCTCTTGGTTATAACGACCATCACCTCTGTGTGGACTACTTTGCTAGATGGTGTACATGTTTTCCCTTTCAGTTAAGTTTTAATGACTACCACATCCTCTCCCCTATAGTAAGAAAACCCATACACATGTTACATTACACACTCACCAGGCATACTCACCTCACTTTTTGAAGATACAAGCATAACAATCTCATGTGTTGAACAACAAGGGCTAAGGAAAATCTCTAAGATAATGGCAACCAGGCCATTGTAATGGATGGGACTCCTACACCAAATAGTGCAAGGTCTAGTTGGGATTACATACCGAGGAGATCCCTTGAATGTTGGTGGGTCCAACACCATCAATATTTCTGGCGCTAGAAGGAGGCTAGAAGGAGGGCCACCAATAGTTTATGGCTAACTTTCCTACCAACCCCACTTATCTATCATCTGGTCAAGGTAGTAACACGAACTCCATTCTCCCACACACAACTCTAAAGTTGGTTATTCCTTACCGCCCATACTCGAACAATAAATTTAATATCATCACACCCGTGTTGTCTGTCCCATCACCCATCAATTTTCTTAAGTTGCTGGACTGATTCTAGAAGTGCACACTTTTCCCTATTCATAGAGGAAGAAAAATACTACTCCCACAGGAGTGGTAGTCTCATCTGTGGAAGAAGAAATCCTCGCCACTCTTGAAGAGCTGGCAAAAGTTGTTGAGAATGAAGAGGAACCTCCAGTCTTTTGAGAAGGAGAAGAAGATAACCAGACTCTTAGGCTCAGGTTTCGATGGAGGCAGTAGAGGGGAAGGAGTGGAGGAGGCAGAGGCGAAGATGAACCAATAGATTCAGAGGTTGAACCGTCAGATTTAGAAGAAGAGGAGGAGGATGAAGAAGAGCACAACATGGCTAACCAAAATATGGAATGGATGACACAGGGCCCATTGGAACTCCCGGGTGTCTTGCACA
This sequence comes from Pinus tabuliformis, assembly GCA_031772625.1. Lineage (NCBI taxonomy): Eukaryota > Viridiplantae > Streptophyta > Pinopsida > Pinales > Pinaceae > Pinus > Pinus tabuliformis. Next base: position 1,603,727,864 of record CM062804.1, read on the forward strand.
ATGTTGTCACTCACTACAAAATATGTTTTCAGCTGTGAAAAGAGTATAGAAGAGCAGTGAAGTTTGAAGCCAAATTCTTAGGCCATAGAAGCTCTCAAAGCTTAATTAGACCCTCTCCATTGCATAGTGCTCAGAATAATATTTCCAACGATATATGGAAATCCAAAAATGGACTTCTGGATCAGAAGTTAGAGAAAATTTAAATTTCCCTTAGAAAGCCCAAAAAGCAAAGAGAAAAAGACAAGGTAAAGGCTCATCGCAATCGCAAATTGGTGGTTTTTATGGAGTAGCAGTAGGAAATCTATAGGGATTAGTGATCATCCTATCGATGATATCTCAAATCGGCTATCGGCGGGACCAAGGTAGAGCACAAATCTCAATCGATGGTCGGATAGCCCATGGCACATAGCACATCGACGGTTCACAAGGCAGAGCACCGATATCGCAATCGGCAATCGTAGGTGCTAAGGGGTGCACATAAACATAAATTCCTGACCACCATCGAATGAAAATATCATGGGAATCACGGAAGATTGGGCCTTTAGTGTTAAAGCGCTGAGAGGGCCGAAAAATGATTAACAAAGAAAATCAAAGAAAAACCAAGGGCAGATGAGCCCTTTTCTCTCTCCTCCAGGGGGCCATGTGGCGAACTACCATTGACCCTTATAAATGACATGGAAGTTGACATCATCATGACGTGGTAGTATGGAGCTGACGTGGTGGTATGGAGGACACGTGTCACGTAAATTCAGAATTTTCAGGGTCCTAAGGGGGCATTTCCGGGTGACACATGTCACCACTCATAGGGTGACACATGGAAGTGATGATGTCACCCCTCGTAATTGCATATCGGTGATCACATGAGTCAAGGCCCTCCTTCGCCATAATCCCTCCAGGTTTGCAATTGCGATATGCAGGAGATCCTCTCGGATGCGATATTTGATGTATTATAGTTTATGAGGATCTCGCGTTCGGGCAGTCGACCTGGGCTATGAGATGAGGTGAATGGATCTCTCCCTCTCCCATGTTGTGATTGCGATAGATTTGGTGGGCTCAATCTTGTAACATTGACGATCACAGGTGTCAAGGGGTGTTATCAAAGGCAAGCGCTGTAAATCGCTGTTGTGTGGATTTCGTGTATTAAAGGAAAAGCACCCTCGGGTAGGCTTTTAAAGGCTTTAGCGGCTTCGGGCTAAGAACTTGGTTCAAGTGCCCAGTCATATGAAGGAGATTAAAGAAAGGGGTTGAAGTAAAGGGGCTAAAGAGGATCGGAAGATCCCGACATGTAAACGCTGATTTAAGAGGAAAATCCCTGATTACAACAAGGCCTCAAGAGCACGGTACAAGGCATTGAAGCCGTATGGGTTGACAGTTGAGACTTTAAATAGAAGTATGGGGTAGTGGCTGAGTGATATAGGCTGGTCCTATAGAAGTCCCGGAATAAGAAACCCAAGATAGAAATACCTTCAGAGATGAATTCGACTGTTTTGTTGTACATCTTAAGAGAGTAAGTGAAAGTATGGGGGCTCAAGAAGACTTAATGGCATAGAATGGTGCTCCACTCCCATACACATCAAAGGACTGCCAGGAGGGGCTCCATTTCTACTCTATGATAGAAACTCACATTCAACCCACTCCCTACTCCAAAGAATGAGCTATTCAGGCAGTTAAGGCATAAGTGATAGGAAACGACTGAGCAGCTAGAGGGACACATGATGACAGAGATGCGGCCTAACCAGAGATTTTCACAGGAACGACAAAAGGAATTATTCGTCCATCATCCTCCAGTTTTCCTTTTATTTCTGCAATTTCAGTTTATTTCCAGGAAGGGATCAAATCCCGATTGTAATCTTTTTGGGCAATAGGAGCTACCACAGGCCGAGGTAGCTAGTACATCAGATAGCTGGCCTTTGGCTGAGATATTTTGTAACTATAATCCAAGATCCCCCTCTTCTTATAAATAGGGGGAAGAAACACTTATGACAGGCTCCAGAATTTCTCACCCATAGGTTCTGAATTCTGAGATGCCACTTTGGTTCTATTTGTTGATTCATGGGGGACTTGACTGATGTTGTGCTGAATGTTATGGACTGGTATGTTGGACTCATATTGGATTAATGAAACTCCCTGGTGATTCCAAGCATGATTAATGTGAAGCATGTTTCCTTTTGGTAAATCTCATTTCGTTTGTGTTTTCCCTTATTTGAAATAGTGTAATGAAGTTGTGGTTTCTCCTTGATTGATGGATTTATCTAGGCTGCTAAATAGAGAATCATACTTGTGTTATATTACAGATTTACTTGTGTCATTCCATAACATACAATACCTATAGTAATTGCAGATTTATTTGTGTTATTGGATTAACCTACAGTACTTGTGTGAGCCCAGATTTACTCATGATGTTTGGTGCTATGATACCCATGTTATATCCAACATGAAACCTTAATTATCATACCGTTGTTTCTACCATTCCACCTCCTTCCTCTTCCATATTTCTACTGGAACATTTTTGCTGAGGATTCTATTTGTCTACATCCTTATTCATATATTTCCCTCCTTCCTCTCCTCCTCTCCACCATCTCTACAACTTCAGTATTAAGTTGTCTCATTGTTATGTGTTGGCCACCAGAAGAAGACATTTCTCTTTGAGATTACCCCAATATATCCCCTGCATTTGGATCCATGTGTTGGCTTGAGTCTACCTTAATGAACTCCTGTTGAACCAAGCCCCTTTTATTATATTTTTATTACGTGGGAGTGCAACAGAAACTCCACTCATAATTTTCCATGCACTCCTCTATTTAAGATGTCCTAGGCATTGGTCTACAATCAACCTAGAGGCTATCTCTAGGAGGATTTCTATGTCCCTTGAAGCACTCGTGCCGCAAGTGCTAGAAATAGCCACAACACATAAGATGCCAAGACACGGAGAGAAAATGATAACAAAGTATGACCTTGACAGAGTAGTGAAGGCGAAAGATCATCTAGACACGTTCTACCTACATCTACAAACACTCGAGGTACATTATGATGATGTTGCATGTAGACTGTTTCCATGTACCTTGGATGGCAGAGAAACTGTATGGTACCACATGCTTCCTTTCAACTTCATTCAGAACTGGGGGGTGTTCAAGAGAATTTTCCTTGAGAAGTTTGCTAATGACAAAACCCCGACAATGTTGCTAAAAGCGTTGGGTAGTCTCAATATGGAGCAGAAAAAACAAGTGAAAGATTTTAACCAGAGGTTTAATCGTATCTTGAACAAGTTCACTACAGAAACCAAAACTCACGACTCCATCATAGTTGAATACTACACATCTGCACTATCGACCAAGATTGCACAGTTTGTCAAGCGAGATATGAAACCAACACTTTTGGAAAATTACCAAGAGGCAATTTCTGTGGAGAAAGGCCTATGCGCTATTGGAGTCATTGTAGATGACGAATCAGTTAAGGACTCTAAAGACAAAGGCAAGAGGTCTCAGACTACTATGAGTAAGTAAAAGGAAAAGGAAGCAAGTGAAATTGAAAGCCTTACTCGTGTCATCAAGTCCTTGATAACCAAGTTTCCAAACTCAAGCAGCAGATGAGCAAGACAACCGTGAACATATTTGCACGAAAGAAGAACATTGCTTCGGTGTTAGGTCCCTATACTACTAGTGTAACCCCTTATTGTTATTATTGCAACCCCCTTATTGTATTATTGTGTCCATATAGTCCCCATGTTATTATTATTATGCCTCATAGAAGCCCACTATTGTTATTGTTGTGACCCTACAATATTATTGTTATGTAGGCTCTGATTGTATTGGGACCCCTTAGACTCCTATATATAGAAAGGAGGTCTTGTCATTTGTATCATCCAAGAATTGTTCATTTGTGTAATGTAAAAGAGTTTTCCCCCTCGAAGAGGCTGATTTTGAAGTCGTTGATCTATCTTTTCTATCTTTTTGTGAGTTGGTTTCATAACATTTGGTATAAGAGCTTTGGATTCTAGGGTTTCACTACTCCAAACAGGTCATCGTGGAATTTTCACTATAACTTGTTTTCTATGATGTTTCAGAAGCTAAGAAAAACACCCATTTGAGCCGAAATCATTTTGAACTTCAGATCCAAATTTTAGATCTTGTATCTCTATATTTTGGGAGATATGATTTGAGGAAGTTAGGGTTTTGGCAAGCTCCAGAATTCCATCTCAAACAGGTCATCGTGGAGTTTTTGCTACAATATTTTGTCTACGAAGGTTTAGACTCTGAAATTAAAACCCATTTGACCTGAAATCTTTGTTAAGCTCAAGCTCGAATTTTAGATCTTGTTTTGCTATATTTTCGGAGATAAGGTCCAAGACATTTAGGGTTTCTGCAGACTCCCAAATTACATTCCAAATAGGTGACCTTGGGAAAATCGCCATAAATTTCTCTCTCAGCATCAGATTGAAATTTCGTAAGAAGTTACAGAAAGAAAAGGGACTCTAATTTTCGATGTAATTTTTTTAGGTCCGAAGGTCGAAACAATGACACATGGTAGGTCATACAAGTTTTCTCTTTTGAACCAGTTTATAATCTGGTCATCGTAGGAGATTTAGCATAACTATTTATTGAAGAATCCAATATTGATCAGACTAGTGGCATTGTAAAGAGGATGCATAGGGATACCACAGGTTGCAATTTCAAACCTTGGAGATCTGAAATTTCAGAGATACAACAGATTCAAGATCGAGATCCTAAAAGAAAGAAAAATAATGACTTGAGTCAAGAAAATAGAAACACATAGTAAGCAAAATTGGATGGATGATTTGAAGAATGCGATCGAAGCTAAGATAAATAGTTTTATATGTGTCAAGGAAGCATATTTGAAGAAAGGCATGGAATATTTGAAGAAATACATGGAAGGTTTGAAGGAAGGTGGGACAAATATGCTACAAGAAAGGCCTCCTAATGATGAAAAGGTAGTAGAGGAAACTCATGATGAGAAAAAAATAAATGTTGATCATGATTTCATAGAATATAAAATTGGAATGAAGACCCAACATATTCCAAATATTAATATGAGGAAGTTTGATGGCAAAGGATCCCATAACATGGATACTACAGATGGAGAAATATTTTGATCTACATGATGTGCAACTGCTACAAAAGGTATGTATTGCATCTTTATATTTAGAACCAAATCAATTTTTATGGTAGAAAGAGTTTTGTTCTCATAAACCACTTATCACTTGGTCAATTTTCATAGAGGAAATGATAGCACATTATGAGGATACAAATAGAAACACCTTATTTAGCCAATTGATAAATCTCAAACAAAAGGGTTCAATGGTAGAGCACGTTGAGTACTACCAAAAATTAAATATAAGGGTAAATGATATTCCAGAGAAGCAGAGGATTGATGTCTTCATAGGGAATTTAAAGGCTAACATTCAACATGAGGTTCTCCTTTGAGAACTTGATTCATTGGAGAAGGCATTCAGGCTGGAAAGAAAAATTGAAAGCAAAATTATGGCAACAAGAAATCCTACCACTCAAAATTATAAAGATGGAAGTGTTGTTGCTCCTAGCCTTCCACAACATACAAGGTTGACACCACAACAATTGGAAGAAAAATGGGAAATCGACATTTGTTACAGTTGTGTTAGAAAATACACTAAAGGTCATAAGTGTGCTGAGAAGAAATTATTTTACATTGATTGTGAAGAGGAGGAAGAAAAGGATCAAGAAATGTCAAAAGAAGAGGATATACACCAGGAACCAACCCTAGAGAAAGAAGAAATGAATCCGACCATATCTTGTAATGCATTGCCTGGAATTACCACTCCTCAAACTCTCAAGATAGAAGGACATATCAAGAAGAAAAAAGATAACCTCACTTTCGTACAAAATCGAATGAAACAACAGGCAGAGCAACATAGTAGCAAAAGAAGTTTTGATATAGGTGACTGGGTATTTTTACAAATAAAGCCATACAAACAAATGTCCCTCAAGAAAGCTAAGAAGGATAATAAATTATCACCAAAGTACCATGGTCCTTATAAGGTGCTGCAAAAGATTGGTACTATGGCATACAAATTGGAGCTTCTTGCATCTTCTCGAGTGCACCCAGTTTTCCATGTTTCATGCTTAAAGAAGGTTATACGTGAGAAGATCCAAGTTCAAACAATATTGCCAAAACTTGATGAGGAAGGAAAAATCATATTGGAATCATAAGCAATCACAAAAATAAGAAATCGAATTACAAAATCGATCAATTTTAGAGTATCTCATCAAGTGGAAGAACTTACCCACTGGAGATTCCATATGGGAGGATGAGAATTTTATATAGAAGCATCCAGAACTACTCAAGCGTTGAGGACAACACTTTTTGAAGGAGAGGGAGATGTTAGGTCCCTAAACTACTAGTGTAAACCCTTATTGTTATTAGTGCAACCACCTTATTGTATTATTGTGCCCATATAGTCCCCATGTTGTTATTATTATGCCCCATAGAAGCCCACTATTGTTATTGTTGTGCCCCTACAATATTATTGTTATGTAGGCTTTGATTGTATTGGGACCCCTTAGACTCCTATATATAGAAAGGAGGTCTTGTCATTTGTATCATCCAATAATTGTTCATTTGTGTAATGTAAAGGAGGTTGCCCCCTCGAAGAGGCTGATTTTGAAGTCGTTGATCTATATTTTCTATCTTTTTGTGAGTTGGTTTCATAACATTCAGGCAACAACAGTAGTCACCCAACCAAAATTGCGTAGAGCTCTAACCGTGTGCTTAGTCTGGATGCAATCAAAATAGATCACTATTGCAAGTTCCATGGTGAACAAAATTCAGAGAAGACTTTCCCAGGATGGAACCAAAGAATGAGCGCTTTGGATACACAATTGAGTGATCAATTCACAGCCGATGAGCAGGTTCGGCTTGAGGATGAAGACGAAGAAGAAGATGTTGCATTTGATGAATCTCCAAGTGTTGGGAATGTAATCAACATGTACTAATGTGCTAACACTGCCCAGAAGACAAACACCGAGAAGGAGCCTCCAAGCGACTGTCCAACCCCAAAGAAAAACAGTCGATACAGTTTGAGGAGTCAAGGGGCCCCCATTGTTTTTGAGATACCAAGAGAAAAAGTAAGACAACATTTGCTTAGAACAATTAATTCGTTAGTCATAACTACACAGAAAACACATAGAAAGTTCAGGAAGACAACTACAACTAAACGTACATCCGTGAGCAACAAAGACAAAAGTAGCCCATCGGACAACACGAACACAAGTCTACCATTGGACATCTCAATGAGTCTTCCTAATTTGGATTACAACATTGTTGAAGACATGAAAAAGACCCGTGTCAATGAGATATTATTTTGCGTGCACTAGGGAAAACCTCCACAAATAGTGTCGCCTCTTCCAGAAAGGGACCGAGCAAGTCTTCTGACTCACTCTTATCCGTGCTCAACGCGCTTCGCGTGGAGGAAGTGAACTCACTCTGCCCATCGTTTTTATTGTCATTCGAAATATTCAACTTCAATGTTCACAATTGTTTGGTTGATTCTGGCATGCCAATCGGTGTCATGCCACTCTCTATTGCTAAGTGGATCAATGCTCAATGGAGTAGTACAACTGCACAAATAATCCATCATAATAGAACATATGTGCCAGCCATTGGTGAACTTTGGGATGTGATCATCCAGTTATCGTTTGACGGACGAGTTCATCAATGCATTAACATTGTGACTATGGACATCCCGTAAGCATATGGCTTATTTCTCAGCAGAGACTGGTCTAGCAAGCTGCAAGGATACTTTGCTACAGACTGGTCACACTTATGGCTTTCGCATAGGGGCAGAAACAACTATATCCATGTGTTTTAGGAAAGATACATGAAGCATAATGTTACTACCTTGGATGGTCAAAATGAACCGTTGGCTTTCGCAGAACTTATGTTCAACAATTTCTTTCTGGAAATGCAGCTTGTGTGTTATCTCGCATAGCCAACCCCAACCCCACCAGACAAATAGTTGGGTCTCCTTCCTTGCCCAATTGGCGAAAATGAAACTTGTACCATAGATTGTAACAGTAAAAACAATAGTGACAATAGTACTAGCGTAGCAAGTGGTCCTTGTATAGATAATATGTGGACCCTATACTTTGATGGATCCAAGACACAGGAGGGCTCTGGAGCTGGTTTTGTTTAGACGGACCTATTGCAAGGGAATCACTTAGTCTCAAGCCGCTTGGAGTTCGAGTGCATGAACAACACTGCCGAGTATGAAGCACTCATTTTGGGCTTACAGAAAGCCATCAACCTCAACGTTGTTGTGCTTAAAGTGGTAGGTGATTCAAATATCGCAGTATGTCAGGTACGTAACAAAATACATTGTGTTTCACCCCATATTAAGAGTTACCAAGAAGAGGTATGGCGACTTACCTCTAACTTCCAAGCCTTCAATATTATTTATGTACCAAGAATGCATAATGCAATTGTAGATGCTCTAGAAAATACAGCCGCTGGGATGACACCGCTTAGGGATAAATTTTCTGTTGAAATTTTGTATAAGCCATATATCCCTGATAACATCACTAATTTGCATGTTTTTGATGATGATCAACAGATACTGCATTTCATGTCCAACACTGACGTCTTCATGGACACAGTGATAGATGAAGACGAGCATGAGCAATCTCAGTAGAGTGCAGCTGATGACAGTAAATGCAACCTCATCTCCAAGGGTGTGGTATCACTTGAGAAACTGTATGACTTGTAGAATTGTTTTCAGGGGCTGGTGAATGCCAAAGCCCACAGTTCCACAATGTTGTATGAATATATAAACTTGGGAACAGAAAAAGATCCGAAGTTCATGAATCTCGATACATGTTTCACACTAGAGGAGTGACAAGCTTTTATCACCTATTCAGATAATACCGTGATCTGTTCATGTGGACGTATGATGACTTGAAAACATATGACACACAAATATTCGAGCACGTCATTCTAATCAAAGAAGGGGCCAAGTATTTTCATCAGAAGCTAAGGAAGGTACATCCATCACTTGTACCCCTCATTCAAAAATAATTGACTAAGATGCTGGAGGCTTGGATCATTTACAAGGTTCATCATTCCATGTGGGTTCCAATCTTAGTCCCTATCAGAAAGAATTCCCAGGAGATCCATCCGTGTGTTGATCTCCGAAATATTAACCATGCCTCTAAAAAAGAAAACTACCGAGTGTCATCTATGGAGCACGTACTATAGACAATATCTAGAGCAAAGATGTTCTCTTTGTGTTGACGGTGTTGGACCCACCAATATGTCAAGGGGATCTCCCCGGTAAGAAGTCCCAATTAGACCTCAGACCGTTTATTGTAGGAGTCCTAATAATGGGTCGTAGAGCAATGCCTTGACCGCAATTTCACATAGAGTCAAGTAAGATAACTCTATTGGTAGCAAGGGTGTGACCGTTGTAGTGAGTCAAGGAAGGTGCATGAGAGGTTCTAACACCGGTGGGTTGAGATGAGTGCACCCCTTGGCTGTTAGGCCCCTATAATACTAGTGATTCCCCCATTACTATTGTCATTATATTCCTTATTGTTATTATTGTGTCCCTATTGTCCACATATTGTTATTATTATGCTCCATAGAAACCCACTATTGTTATTTTTGTGCCCTTATGTTATTACTGTTATGTCGGCTTAATTATATTGTGACCCCTTAGACTCCTATATATAGAAGGGAGGTTTAGTCATTTGTATCATCCAATAATTGTTCATTTGTGTAATGTAAAGGAGGTTACCCCCTCAAAGAGGCAGAATTCTAAGACGTTGATCTATCTTTTCTATCTTTTTGTGAGCTGGTTACCTAACATTTGGTATCAGAGCATTAGATTCTAGGGTTTCGCTGCTCCAAACAGGTCGTCGTGGAATTTTAGCTATAAATATTTTTCTGTGACATTTCAGAAGCTACCAAACAAACCCATTTGAGCTGAAATCATTTTGAACTTCAGGTCCAAATTGCAGAGCTTGTCTTGCTATATTTGCGGAGATATGATCTGAGGAATTCAGTGTTTTTTCAAACTCTCGAATTACATTCCAAATAGGTGACCTGGGGAAAATCATCATAATTTTTGTTTTAAGCATCATATTGAAATTTCGTAAGAAGTTTTAGAAAGAGGATGGCCTTTAGTTTTCTGTGTATCAGTTTTAGGTACTAAGGTCGAAACAATGACACGTGGTATGTCGTACAAGTTCGCTCTACTCAACTAGTGTATAATTAGGTCACCATGGGATATTTGACTTAACTCTTCCTTGGAGAATCCAATCTTGATCAGACTTGCGGGGTTAGAAAGAGGACACAAAGGGCTACCATAGGAAGAGATTTCAGATATTTGAGATCCGCCGTTACAGAGATACAACAGATTCAATATCGAGATCTTACAAAGTGAAAAAAATGTGTGTATTTGTTTTTTAAATTTTGCATAAGATTGGTTTGAAAAATTAGTTTGAAGGAATTCAAAGGGAATAGTGAAGAACTATTAGCATTAATTAATGCCCCAAAGAAAGAAAATGGAAACACCTAGTAAGCAACCTGAAAGCTATAGCATGACTCATGAAGAAGAGGAAGAAATGCAACATGATATATCAAAATTACAAGACCAAGTACACCAAATTTCACTCTCACTAAAGGTAAATGAAGCCAAGGTGAATGGCGTGGAAGCTAATATGAATGTCATGCAAGTTAATATGGATGTCATGGAAGCTAAGATGAATGGCGTTGAAGCTAATATGGATGGCATGGAAGCTAAGATGAATGGCATGGACGCTAATATGAATGGCATGGACGATAAGATGGAAGAATTGAATAAATTTGAATAAGTTGCTACAAGAAATGGTCACTAATGGTGGAAGAGTAGTAAAGGAAACTCATTATGAGAACAAAAGAAATTTTAATCATCATTTCATAGACTCTAATGTTGGATTGAAGACCCAACATATTCCAAAAATCGATATGAGGAAGTTTGATGGCAAGGATCCCGGAACATGGATACTACAGATGGAGCAATTTTTCGATCTCCATAATGTACAAAACACACAAAAGGTACGTATTGCAACTTTATATTTGGAACCAAATCAGTTTATATGGTATCAATGGCTTTGCTCTCGTAAACAAATTGTCACTTGGGTAATTTTTACGGAAGAAATGATAGCACATTATGAGGATACAAAAAGCAACACCTTTTTTAGCCAATTGATAAATCTCAAACAAAAGGTTTCAATGATGGAGCACATTGAGGAATTCCAAAAATTGAACATAAGGGTAAAAGATATTCCAGAGGAGAATAGGATTGATGTGTTCATAGGGACTTTAAAGGATAAAATCCAACATGAGGTTCACCTTTGGGAACCTGATTCATTGGAGAAGGCATTCAGGTTAGCAAGAAAAATGGAAAGCAAAATTATGGCAACCAGGAAGCCTACCACTAACAACTATAAAGTTGGAAGTGTTGTTTCCCCTAGCCTTCCACAACCTGCAAGGTTGACACCACAACAATTGGAAGAAAAAGGAGCAAAAGGGCTTTATTATAGTATTGATAGGAAATACACTAAAGGTCATAAGTGTGCTGAGAAGAAATTATTCTACATAGATTGTGAAGGGGAGGAAGAAAAGGAAAAATAAATTTTAAAAGAAGAGGATATACTCTAGGAACAAACCCTAGATAAAGAAGAAATGAATCTGACCATATCTTGTAATGCATTGGCTGGAATTACCACTCCTCAAACTATCAAGATAGAAGGACATATCAAGAAGAAAAAGGTAATAGTGTTGATTTATTCGGGAAGTACCCATAATTTTATTCATTGTAAGATAGCAAAGGAATTGAATTTTTTCCTATATCCAGCACCAGAGTGTCAAGTGATGGTTGCAAGTGGAGGAACCATAAATTGCTCTGGAAAGTGCCATAATATCAAGCTATCCATGGAAGAATATGTATTGAATAGCCCAATGCTTTCCATTCCAATGGGTGGTGTTGATGTTGTACTAGGAGTCCAATGGCTACAATCCTTGGGTACAATACCTTTTAATTTTTAAAAACGTTTCATGAAATTTTGTGCGGAAGGAAAGGAAGTTGAATTAAGGGGTATTGCAGCGAAACCAGGAAATATAATCAACTCTAATGGTATGACAAAGCTTCTAAAGAAGGAACAACAAGGTGTAATTGCAAAATTATGTTCCTAGAGGTTCCCACATCGAAATCATCTATTTCTCTAGATCAAGTTTTGGACAATCATTCCAAGGTATTTGAGACTCCCAAAGGTCTCCCACCTATTCGTGATCATGATCATGCTATTCATTTGATTCCAAGAAGCGTTCTTCCAAACATTAGGCCGTACAGATATCCCTATGCCCAAAAGAGTGAAATTGAATGCATGGTTGCAGAAATGATAGAGGCTGGTATAATTCAACCTAGTTAAAGTTTTTCTCTGCTCCAATAGTATTGGTGCACAAGAAGGATGGTTCATGGCGCATGTGTCCGGATTATAGGAATCTCAACAAGCTCACTATTAAAGATAAATTTCCCATTCCTGTCATTGATGAATTATTGGATGAATTGAATGGATCAATTTACTTCATGTTGTAGATCTGATCCAAAAGATATATGAGAATAGAAATAAACCCAAGAAAGAACAAGATCAAAATAGATAGAAATGATTCTTTATTATCAAACCCTTATGGTAGGGCAACACCATACATTCACTCCTTAAGGAAGGAGAACACTCCACAAGCCATATGCCTGTTCATACAAGAATCCTTCACTTCATATCTCTCCATGTGGAGTCTCTAGCCTCTATATAGGCCTCATACATACAATACCATGGGTCATTACCATGGTTCCCTCATACCATCAACTAATACCATGGGCCCATTACATTATTATTAACTACTTGTGGTCCCTTACATGACATGGGTTAACCACCTTATTTATTACTATGGCCCATCCCATTATTACATTATTACCTTGGGTACCTCCCTTGGTACTCCATATTATCCCCCCTAGGTATATAACACTTCACCAATTTGGATCTTCGTTCAGGATATCATCAAATCAGAATGAAGACTGGAGACATTCCGAAAACAACATTTAGAACTCATGAGGGTCATTGTGAATTTTTGGTCATGCGTTTTGGCCTTACCAATGCACCTTCTACATTTCAAGGTTTGATGAATTCCATTTTCAAACCCTTCCTTAGAAAAATTGTGTTAGTATTTTTTGATGATATACTAATCTACAACAATTCTTGGAAGGATCATGTTGAACATGTTGACAGGGTGCTCAAACTATTGGAGGAGAAACAATTATATGCAAAAAGCTCCAAATGTTTCTTTGGAGTACAAGAGGTGGAATAACTGGGTCATATTGTATCTCATGAAGGTGTTAAGGTAGACCCTAGCAAAATTAAAGCCATTAAGGAATGGAAAATCCCCACATCCATAAAGCATCTGTGAGGATTTCTCTGGTTGACAGGTATTATTGCAAGTTTGTTAAGAATTATGGGAGAATAGCAGCACCTCTAATAAAATTATTGAAGAAAGATGCATTTTCATGGAATCCAGAAGCAACAAAGGCCTTCGAACATCTTAAAGAGGCAATGTGCCAAGCACCGGTCTTAGCTACGCCGGACTTCACAAAAACCTTTATTGTGGAATTTGATCCTTCAGGAAATGGAATTGGTGCTGTTTTAATGCAAGATGAAAGACACATTGCTTTCGAAAGTCGTCCATTCAAGGGAAAGTATTTACACAAAGCTATATATGAGAAGGAAATGTTGGCAATACTACACGCACTTGAGAAATGACGACCCTACCTAATGGGAAGACACTTCAAGGTAAAAACGGATCATGATAGTCTTAAATACTTTTTAGAACAAAGATTATCCTCTGAAGAGAAACAAAAATGGGTCACAAAGATGTTGGGTTATGACTTTGAAATCATCTACAAAAAAGGGAAGAAAAATGTTCTGGCAGATTCACTCTCAAGAAAGGATAAGGATGTGGAAGAATTGTTGTGCGCCATTTCTATTATCCAACCAGATTGGATAAATGAAGCAAGGGAGGAATGGAAGAATGATGAAGAAGTGTGGGCACTCATTTGAAAGTTACAAAAAGATCCTAGTACATCTGATACATTTAGATGGAAAAATGATTCGTTATGGTACAAAGATCGCTTATACCTATGTAAGAATTCCCAGCTCAAACAAAATATTCTTATTGAATTGCACACTTCTCCCTTAGGAGGGCACTCAGGATTTTTAAAAACTTACCATAGGGTTAAGAAGGATTTGTTTTGGGATGGCCTTAAATCGGATATTCAAAATTTTGTGGCGGAATGTTTGGTTTTCCAACAAAATAAAGTTGAAACAATTAAGACCCTAGGTCTATTACAACCTTTATCCATTCCAAGACAACTTTGGGAGGAGGTTTCAATGGATTTTATCACAAGTTTACCCAAGTCCGAAAGAAAGAATGTCATCATGGTGGTAGTTGATAGACTTACCAAGTATGCACACTTTTGTGCATTATCACATCCATTTAAAGCTAGTACAATTTCTACTGCATTTATGGAAACAATGCAAAAGCTACATGGAAACCCAAAGATTATTGTAAGCAACAGAGATCCCATTTTCACTGGAAATTTTTGGACAGAATTATCTTCTTGTCTCAGTAATCAGTTAGCTCATAGCTCATCTTATAATCCTCAATCTGATGGGCAAATTAAGATAGTAAACAAATGCTTGGAAGGATATCTTTGTTGCTTTGTATCTGATGAACAAACACAATGGGTCAAATAGTTGCCTCTGGTGAAATGGTGCTATAACACTTCCTTCCATACTGTAGCAAAAATGACCCCATTTATGGCACTTTATGGATATCATCCAACATCCATCACATCATATCTAAGAGAAAATTATAAGGTTCAAGTAGTGGAACATCACATCAATCATCAATAACAAGTTCTCCAAATCTTAAAGGATAACCTCACGTTGGTGCAGAATAGAATGAAACAACAGGCAGGATTCTTTTATTTTATTTAATGATGAAACAAGTCCTCCCACTGAGGATAAGCCATTGGCTTTAGAACTGGACACACACACCGATGAAGAATTGGTTGCCCATACTGATGAAACTGTCAAAACAATCAGGGCAACCGGCATACAAGAAGAACCTCCCCTAATAGAAAATTCAAATCTGCCCACTGCAAGAATGACTGAAACTCTCGATACTAACCACAAGCAAGAAATCACATGGTATTTAGAGTTTGATGGCTCTGTCAACAAGTTAGGAGCAGGGGCAGGTGTATGGATTCACAGTACACAAAACAATCATGCAGAAGGCCATGCCTACAGATTGAATTTCAAATGCACCAACAACATGGCAGAGTATGAGGCTCTCCTTTTAGGCCTTAAACTGCTCAAAGCTCTAGGAGCTGCGAAAGTATCCATTTTAGGTGACTCTGATTTAATCATACAACAAATGAAAGGCAACTTTGGCACTAATGACAATAGAATGAGGGCCTATAGGACTGCTGCCACTAATATACTCAATGCATTCACTGAATCCAAGCTTGCCAAGATTTCAAGAAATCATAACATTCATGCACACAGCCTAGCCACTTTTGCTAGTACATGCAAGCTTCCTTTTGAGCCAAATCACCATTTCACTGTTGAGATAAAACATAGGCCCGCTGTCCCAAAGAATGTTAAAGATTGGCAACTGTTTGAAAATGATGCCTAGATTAACAATTTCCTCACTCTTGAGCATGAGTTTTCAAATATTAACATTGACATGGATGCTATGACAAATGAACAACAGCAGACAAATGAAAATCAACAGGCTGTAACCGCTATAACAACCAAACAAATGCTGAACCCAACTGTTTTTGACAATGCAAACAAAGAAGAGCTGAAACAGATGCATTTGGAGGAAATAGCCGAAACAGAGGCCGAGATCGTTAATCTAAAGGATAACTTTCTCCCTGCTGGCCTCACTCTATTGGAAGATATGTTTGATGCAAATGATGTGCCCAAAAGGCCAATAATGCAGCCCTTAAACACTGCTATAGAAGAACACAACATTATGACAACAGAGGAGCCCAAAATGATCAAACTATCTCAATCTTTGCCACCCGATCAAAAGCCCAAATATGTTGATTTGTTCAAAGAATTCCAAGATGTATTTGCTTGGAGTTATGAGGACTTGAAGTCCTATGACACCTCAGTAATCCAACACACCATTCCCTTAAAACCAAATCAAAAGCCCTTCAAACAGAAACTAAGAAGAATCAATCCTATGCTTCTTCCCTTGATTGAAAAGGAAGTGAAAAGAATGTTTGAAGTAGGCATAATAGAACCCATCAGATTTTCTGAATGGGTATCCAACCTTGTTCCCACAAGAAAAAAGACAGGTGAGATTAGGCTATGTGTAGATCTAAGAAATTTAAACCAAGTCTCCCTAAAAGACCACTATCCATTGCCAAAAATGGACCACATCCTACAAAGAGTAGTGGGGTCATCTAGAATCTCTTTGCTAGATGGCTTTTCAGGTTTCAATCAAATACTGGTTCACCCGGATGACCAAGACAAGACAGCCTTTACCACACCGTGGGGAACATTTAAGTATGTGAAGATGCCTTTCGGACTTAAAAACGCTGGTGCTACCTTTCAAAGGGCAATGGATATTGCATTTTCCAAGGAAATACATGATTTCCTAGTTGTCTACCTCGATGACTTAACCCCTTTCTCCAAATCTGATCGAGAACACCTAAAACATTTGAGGCAAATATTCATGACATGTAGGAAATATGGCATTTCCTTGAACCCCAAGAAGTCTCTCTTTGGCCTTGAAGAAGGCAAACTACTTGGCCATATCATATCAAAGGACGGGATTAGAATAGATCCGGAAAGGATCCAAGCCATCCTCCAAATCCCATATCCAAGAAACATAAAAGAGTTGCAAGCATTCCTTGGAAAGATCAATTTCCTAAGGAGATTTATTCCAAATCTAGCCGAGCTGATAAGACTGTTAAGCAACATGTTAAAAAAGTATGCTAAGGTATAATGGTCTCTTGAGACCAAGCAAGCCTTTGAGAGTATCAAAGCTGCCTTAACCCAAGCCCCTGTCCTCACCAGTCCACAATTTGACAAAGATTTTATCATTTTTTCTTTTGCATCTGAGCACACCATAGCTGCTGTCCTTTTGCAAAAGGATGATCAAGGAGCAGAAAAGCCAATTGCCTTTTTCAGCCGAGCCTTAAGAGATGCTCCTTTGAAGTACCAAATCATGGAGAAGCAGGCCTATGCCCTTGTTAAAGCAATCAAAGATTTCCGAGTTTACATTTTATATTCACATGTGATTGCCTATGTCCCAAATGCTGTTGTAAAAGACATATTAACCCAAGAGGGGCTAGAAGGCAAAAGAGGCAAGTGGATTGCTAACATCCTTGAGTATGACATAGAAATAAAACCAATCAAGCTCATAAAGGGACAAGGTTTAGCCAAACTGATGTCCGAAACAAAATTTCAAGCCTTAGACATTAACCAAATGGACAATGAATAGGAGCTGGCGACTCCACAGATCAGTGAAACCTTTTTGCAATCCCCATGGTATGCTGATATATGCTTTGTATTGTTAAACCTGTTTGCTCCCGCAGGATTGTCCAAAACCAAGAAAAGATTTTTAAAGATGAAGGCTTCAAAGTTTTGTGTCATAGATGGTGCTTTAATTTGGAAAAATCATGAAGGCATACTGCTTAATTGTTTAACCATGAATGAAACTAACAATGTCATGAAAGAATTCCATGCAGGGGACTGTGGAGGACATCTATATTGGAAGTCCACTGCTGATAAAATTTTAAGGGCTGGTTTCTATTGGCCCTCTTTGTTTGCAGATGTAAAGAAGTTTGCTATCTCATGTCATAAATGCCAAATCTTTGAGGGCAAAAGAAAGTTGTTACCTTTGCCTCTTAAACCCATCTCAACCGAGAAACCTTTTCAACAATGGGGTCGTGACTTCACTGGAGAAATCCACCCCTCTTCCTCAGGCCAGCACAAGTGGATTTTAACAGCCACCGACTATTTCACTAAATGGATTGAAGCCATCCCATGTAGATAGGCCAATGAATCCATCATTATCCAATTCCTTGAGTGCAATATCCTTTCTAGATTTGGCTGCCCTGAGAAGATCATTACTGACAACGCTGCTGCCTTCAAATCCAAAAAGATGATCAATTTTTGCCATAAATTTCACATTACCTTGGGCCATTCCACAACCTATTACCCTCAAGGTAATGGCTTGGCCGAGTCATCTAACAATAGCTTGATTAATACTATCAAGAAGATCTTAGAAGAAAACAAAAAGAACTGGCATAGAAAGCTCACAAATGCCCCATGGGCAGACAGACTTTCAACAAAGAAATCCATTGGAATGAGCCCTTATGAGCTGGTGTATGGCATAGAGGCCAGATTTCCATCTTCCTTGGGCACTCCTATCATCAAGCTGTTACAAGAGATCCAAGTAGAACCAAATGATATTCAAAGAAGAATAAACCGGACCATTCATCTTCAGCAAACAAGAGAACAAGTCTATAACATAGCTCAAATTTTTCAAGAGAAGCTCAAAAAGATGTTTGATAAGAGAGCTAAGGCTGAAGATTTCTGTGTTGGCAACAAAGTTCTAAGGTGGGATTCACAAAGAGAAGACAAGGGAAAACATGCAAAATTTGATTTTTTTATGGAAAGGGCCATTTTTTATTTCTGCTATTCAGGGCTCAAATCTGTAGAGGGCAGCACTGCTGAAGAGGGCCCTGTTAATGGCCGAATGTTAAAACATTACCATGATCCCTTTTAAGGGATACAATGCAGCTCTGTATATATCTCTTTGTACATTGATATTTGTATATATCAACACTTTGTTTTTATTTTGGGTATAAGCAGTCTGATTGTTAGAGGAACAGTAGCAAAGTTTGTGAAGACACAGTTAATGCCAGTATTCCATTTTTAAAAAGCTCTATCTCTGCATTAATCTCAGCAAAACAGCAAGAGCAGTGTTGTCATATCACAACAATTCATGGTAAAAAGAAACTGTTTGCAGCTTGCAGTCTTCAGTCAAACAGTATCAATAAGAAAGGAGCATTTTTTAGTTTCACATCAGCAACTGTTTCTAAACCAGAGACTAAGGGAAATACATCAGTTTTGATCCATATCTTGGATCTATTTCAAAGGCAATGCTTAAGCAACATTGTATATAATATCAAGCACGCAAAGGAAAGCAGGCAGTGCTATGTATTTCACAATATTTCAGTTGAGGAGAGGGCTGCTCATATTTCAATGTTTCACACTTTTAGTAGCCAACACAAAGAAAATTTTCAGTCCACAGCAACAATAGAAGATCAAGGCAGTCTGACCTACTGTTCTTGGCTTTTCACAAGGAAAAGCCATCCCCAAGTGGAGCCACTGTTAGCCTCCTGTTGCAACAGGTGTTCATCTTTCATGATTGACAGTTGAAAGTGCCAAATATGTCATACTTTGCATGCTGCAATGCTCCATATTTCCAAAAGAGGCCAAAGAAGAGGCCATGAAAGTGTGCCAGTCTAAATGCCACTATTGTATTCCAATTTTGATGAGTTATTCCTTTTTGAAGAATTTTCTGTTAAAGGAAGTCCAAACAGTTTAATCTTGGCCTCCCTAGGTTTCAATTTCTTGTTTTAGAATATAGAGAATCATTATCTGTCCAAACAGTTTAATCTTGGCAGATTTGTAGATAGGCAGAGAAACAAAGGAGCCCAACTGCTTAATCTAGGCCCTTGGAAGAAATAAGTGTAGATTTAGATAGGAGGATAGCAAAAAGAAAAAAGGATAATCAGGGTTTGCAAGTTCAAGTGCACCCACGCAAAAAGGAGAAAAAATGTTATGTAAGTAGGCTGGGTAAGTAGTTTTGTGGTTGCAGAATCAAGCTATGTGATCCATTTCATGTTTTCAAATGTTATATTTACTCAGATCACAATTATGAGGCAATTTTCTTTTGGAGGAGCTCAAGCTGGACATGTCTAACTTCCCCTTCTTCTTATTTCCCAAATCATTCACTAACCACCCCAAAGAGGTCAGGATCTGCTTGACAACTCTTGAATTCATCATCTTCCACTATATTTGCCTAAGTAAAGGTCCACTTTTCTTAGGAGTACTATTGATTCACTCTTTGAGTCATTTTCCCCTCTAAAAAATAGCCTAAGATCCCTTACCTTAGCTCTTTCTGGTCATTTTCATATTGACTCCTAACTCTATTATCTAGCTCCCTATATCATTTCCTTATCCCCTATTGTACAAAAACTATATAAAATCCCAAAAATATTACATATTCCCCTCCCCTTGGCATTATAGCCATATTTATCAAGTCCGGGAAATAGTAGTCCATTTGGGGCTCCTACTAACCCTTCTGTGTCCTAACCTGGAATTAGTCTGACATCTGGTCACACTAATAACCATTTCCCCTAAAGTCCTAACCCTACAATACTCATTTCCCACCCTTATCCTAAGGTCATGCATGTAAAATATATTTTACCCCGCTTGTATATAACCCAAAACCCACTTTCCTAAAGTTTTCCCCCCGCCACATTAAAACAATTAATAAAAGCGTCGCGGGCCCCGTATCTATCCTTCCGCCATTTTGATCGTGCCACCGACCATCCGATCTGATGTGCCCAAGATCTACGGTGGGCGGGTATTTTTGTGCCCCGACATGCTGAGGGTTAGCATCTGGGAGATGGGCGGTTTTCCCATCGTACTCCCGCCACGCGTCACCCTCTCGACTGTGGCGGAGCCCCTTCCTCTGAAACCGCTTCTGCACAAAAGCGGTGCGACATGAA
Source organism: Pinus tabuliformis (assembly GCA_031772625.1). NCBI lineage: Eukaryota > Viridiplantae > Streptophyta > Pinopsida > Pinales > Pinaceae > Pinus > Pinus tabuliformis. The sequence goes on from CM062804.1 coordinate 1,603,748,766, forward strand.
GCCGGATACTGCCCTCCCCTGTGTGACGTCGGTGCCACGTCTCCCCCATGACATCATCATCCTGCGTCAGCCTCCTGCCACCGTGTCCTTGCCATATCATTGCCACGTCGCTGCCACCGTACTACCACGTCATCACCCCACCGTACCGCCACGTCACCTGGCCGTACTGCTGATGTCACCCTGCCACGTCACCACAGTACTGGGACCCACTGCTGACGTCATCATCAAAAAGTGCGCGAAGCGCGAAATCTGCACCAATGGATGCCCGGAATGAAAAACCGAGGCAGTTTTTGATGCGCTAATCGCTAAGGGAAATAGGCCAAAATGGAAAGCCCTTTCATGGCTTGGCCACCAGCAGGCCCGAAAGTCGCAAAATGACAAGAATTTCTTCGCGCAGGATTCAGAAAAGGGGCAAAGACAGTTTTTAAAGCAAAAAAGGGCCGAACCACAGCCATAAGAGGTCGATGGGACAATTTAAAGAATATCAGCGGTGAGAAAAGGCGCACATTCAGTGCCCAAGCATATCAATGAAGCGGCAAAGAGTATCAGTTAAATGTTTTTAATGGAAATCTTTATTCCCAATGTAGGTGAACATTGAATGGCCTCGATCTCTTTAATTAACATCTTGATTCTATGATTCAATCGGTCTCGACATCGCAGATGGTTATGGACAACATTCTTTCACAGTCTCTGAACAAACAAGCTAAGCCGGAAAAATCATGGCGGGTTAAAGCTGAAAAAAAGGGCAAGAAAAAAGACAAGTACCGTGCTCAGAATGCTGAGGTACAGGCCGCCATGTCAGTGGGAGGAGTGGCCGTGGCCGTGGCCGCTGTAGCGGCTGCAACGGCGCGTTGTCAAGACAATGGGGGACAGTCGAAGACAAGCATGGTCGTGGCATCGGCTGCAGCCCTCGTTGCAACGCAGTGCGTTGAGAAGGCAGTGTCCATGGGAGCTGATCGCCGGCAACTAGCTTCTCTTCTTACTTCTGCTGTTAATGTCAAAACCCCTGGAGATATCGTCACTTTGACAGCCGGAGCAGCCACAGGGTTCAGTCAGCACGTTGCTGTGGATCCGCGGTTCAGCGCGAGGAAAGATGGGAATCTGGTGACGTTCGAGATGTGCCGAAGCATCTTGAACACGCTCACATGGAGATTCGATGTTAAATGGGGGAAAATGGAGTTTGCAGACAAAGTGTTTGAGAAAAGTCCTGAACGAAACGCTATTGATTGGAAGGCATCGCTTTCTGGTTCTGTGAAGAATGGGAGAGTGGACGATGCACTGGAGTTGTTTTGGGCAAAGACTGAAAGAAATGTGGTCTCATGGACTACCATGAATACAGGACATGCGCAGAAGGACTGTATGGACAAGGCACTTCTGGCCGGAGGCAAGCAGCGAATCTGCTCCTCATTCTCGCCAGACTTGCTTGCAGAGGTTCCTCTTTTGACTCAGCCAGATCTGTTGGAAGAATCTCAGGAATTTCAAATCCAAGTCAAACTACTAGGAAAGACAAGGATGCATTGGGTTCGAGCAACAGATCTAGTCCAGGATCTACTGCAAAAACTGGAATGCCAGCTGGGGATCCCCTCCTCCCTCATCAGATTGTTATATAAGGGTAAGCAACTATTGAATCCCCTACCTCTCTCTTTTTACAGCATTCATAAGGACGCCTCCATCGAGGCTTCTTTTCGTTTAAGAGGTGGTTCCTTTGGGCAGACCTCCTCTGCCCCTTTTTTCTCTTACAAAGATGCAGCTAGCAAAGACGCTGCCCAACCTCAGTCTTCTTCGAAAACAACCCATCCAAACGGGGCTCCAAAGCCTTTTTTGGTAGATAAATCAGAGGAAATTCCCTCCCTCAATTTCACTCATCCTGAGATTGAAAATCGTTTACAGATTTTCGAAGAATCGACACTCATCTGCAGATTTAATGGGCTTTGGCCTCGCACAGCAGATCTTTACCAATGGATCCACTCCAGTTGGACCAAAAAAAGCAAGATTTACTTATGTTCAAAAGGATTCTTCATTGTGGTTTTTGACTCAAATGAAGATTACCAGAAGGCCTTAATGGAAGGCCCTTGGTTCTGGGGTGCGGCTGGGCTCTTTCTCACCCCCTGGTTTCCAGATTTTGACCCTTCTACAGCAGTCATCACCAAGCTTCCCATTTGGGTCAGGCTCCCGAATCTTCCAGCTCATCTATGGCATGCATCTGTTTTCATAGCCATTGGAGAATCTTTGGGACGGTTCCTGGCTGTAGACAGCTCAAGAAAGGAAAATGGTCTTTACACCTACGGCAGACTTTGTGCAGAAATAGACATCAGTAAAGGACTACCGGATCAGATTAATCTCAAGATTGGAGATTTCCATTGGACTCAAACCTTAGATTACGAGAACACAGCCTTCAGATGCCGCCATTGCCATCAAACGGGGCACCTCCAAAATACATGTTCTCAGTTCCTCCAAAAAAAGAAGAATCTAAATCGCAAACCCAAATCCAAGCGCTGGAATCCTTGTGAGCCTCCCCGCTCAATGTACGATCTAGATTTCTCTAGCTCGGGGGAGGAGGAAACTGAAGATGTTTTGCAGAATGATGAGGCCACAGTAGCAGATGTGAAGAATGATGTGATTCCGATGGACACTCCCTCGGGTGATCCAACAGCATCCTCTGACCCACAGCTTTCTCAGAAACGTACTCATTTGTCTTCTTCCTCAGATTCTGACAAGGAGATTCTGCCGCCAAGGCAGAATAGTCTTCAGATTGTCATGGCTCAGCCAAACTCCACTGGGTGGGTCAAAGTAAACAAGAAAAAAGGCAAAAAATGTCGTGTGGTTGGAAATGACTCCTCGGGGTAGTTCTCTGAGCCGAGTTCTTTCTTTTTGTTCTCCTTTGTCTACTTAGTCCTTTCATGGAATGTCTCTTAGCGCGAGGTGGTTAGCCTTTCACCGATGGCTCCCTTGCTTTTCTGCTTCGCTTGCTTGCAAGCTTGACTGTACTATACTTTTCTTTTCTTAATAGAATTAGTCTTTATTCAGAAAAAAACATTGAATGGCCTCCAACAAAGTCAAAGAAGGCGGTGAAAGCCCATCAAGGCTCTCCTACCACAGTTAAAGCATTTAAAGCCACCGAACAGCAATGGATCAGAGATCAAAGCACAGTTATGGCCAAATGCCAGCACAGAGCCATAAAGACAACACATTAACTCTTTTTGATACAGCTGCCCCCAGCGCAGCTCGAAGATATTTTCTTGCATTTACTTCAAACATATGTTAGGTTAAAGACACTTATTACAACAGATCTGTCTGAGATCTGATTTTTGTAGATATTTTACTTATAAAACCACCCTAATTCACTGTTTAAGGGGTTGGTTGGTTGTATAGCTCCAAGAGAGACTCGCTCTATATACCTGATATGTTTTCCTTAATCAAATATTGTTGAAAGCTTGGAGAATGGACTGTGTGCTGTGTATAAATGTTTGAAGAGTGAATTACGAAATTCTCGTGCTGCAATATGACTCAATAAGTGCCTCTTACCTCTGTTTTCATTGATATATGCTCATATCATACATGTATTACCATCTAAATAGCAGAAAGAAAGATTAACTCAGAACTTGTTTAACTGCACTCTATGCTCAATTTCTGTTGTTTCTTTATGTTTTCATCTGAACTGAATTGGTAATGAATGTGATTTCCCTTTGGCTCATATTTACCCTAATTCACCCATGTTTGATAGTTATCTAGGGATTCTTTACTGCCCCTAGATAGAGCTCATTCGCCTTCCCTCTGTCAAGCTGAACGAGAGATTCTTAATTGCCTCTCATTCCTTAGCTTTCATTCCATATTTTTAGCTTGAATCATTGTTTCATGTGCAACTAGCTTGCTCCATATTTCTCTCTTGTGACCAAGAAAACACACCAGCAGTCCTAATCCTTGACTCCATGCCCAATGGTTTGAAACTCTCATACTATACCTACCTCTCTACTTGAAAGCATCATCCTTCCCACCAAAACTCAAACAAAACCCCTTGAATTCAATAACTAGCCTAAAATCATCATCAACAAAGCTAAATCCTAAAGAGAGAGCCCTCTCTGACTGCTGGTAGGCTAGGACCTGCAGTCCAAAGATTGGTTTGTGGTTACCTCAGCCGTATCCTTTAAGGAGCTTTAAGGACAACCTGAGTGATAACATAATGGCGACTCCACTGGGGACATCCTGATCCAGGTGGATCTTGGTGGCCACCCACCTATCCCATTTGGACCCCCACAACTGTCTCTTTCAGTTTTTCAGTTTCCTTAATTATAGCGCAATTTACCATTTTTAGCAGTTTTTCGGGTCCTAAACTTCCAGAGCCGTTTTGAGGCCCTAAACGACGTTTTTTGGGAAATCTACCTCCGCGGTTTTTATATAAAAAATCGTCTTTTCCGTCGTAGTCCTCGGAGAGATCTTTCCAACGGGCTATCATGCGCGTCAAACGGAGATCGTATGCCAAAGTTACGACCCTGGGAAGTTGATGTACCAATTTACCCAAACGGGGCCCATAGTTTGGCGTTTCATCTTCTAGGGTTATGTTTTGGAATGTTAAGGGTTTTCCATTGTTTCTCAATAATAAATAGGCCTTCGAGCCTCATTGTAAATAGAGTTGGAAATAGTTCAGAGGCATGTAGCCGACACATCTCTTCTCAGAGATAAGCTACCATCGCCCTAGCTGGGTTAGTTCTATTTGTAAGCATATTTCAGTATTCTCCAGTAATGAAATGAAGTATTATTTCCGCTGCATCTCTATTTTTATGGTTATTGCATCTCTGTATTTATGGTTATCTCTGTAATCTATTGCGTTCCTGCTTAAATCTGGATCAGTGGTATCAGAGCGGTCTGCTTTTTCTCTGTTTTTCTTTGCATGTCCCCAACGAGGTCGGGATATAAGGAGTTAGGGCTTGAATTGGTCGAACCTTTGCAAGACCAGCCTCGCAAATCTCGACGACCTCCCATGGTGGATGAGAAGAAAGACGAGGGGGCAGGAGATCCTATCAGAATCTTGCTCGAAGAAGCCCTCGAGCGGCAAAGGAACGCGATGATGGATAGATTTGCGCAGATCCTTCAGCGGCTACCCAGAGGCGACGCATCGGCTTCCAACAGCTACTCTGGAAATGCCACACCGTTTAAGGTACAAGTTAATTTTGAAATCCCCATCTTCGAGGGTCAAATAGATGCAGATGCCGTAGATAAATGGTTAAATCTGCTAGATGGGTATTTTTCTGTTCATGAATTTTCAAGTCAGGAAAAGATTGTTTTCGATCTTCTCAAAGCAGCCCCCCACGTCAAGGACTGGTGGGAAACATACTGCGAGCAGAAGGATGAAATTACAGGCTCACTGTTTTCAGCTGCCCCCACTTGGAATGACTTCCGGGATGCCATCAAGGAGCAGTACTACCCTGTCAAAAGCTATGAGGACAAATACATCAAATGGACCACACTGCGGCAGGGACGAGACCAAGATGTACCAGAGTTCACAAATATTTTTCATACCCTTCGCACACAGTTGGGTATCAAAGATTCTGAGCTGCATCTAGTACTCAAATACCGTGGCTGCCTACACAGATACATCCAGGAAGAGATGGAGTTCTTGAACATCTCCTCACTCGGCACAACATACCGATACGCTGTCAAAATTGAGAAAAAGTTCAAACAGAAGAAGTGAGACTTTGGATCTGCAAATCCGAAGCCCAAAGGACAAAGCCAAGGCGGGGTGACCCAAGATAACCCCTCTAAGCTGCAAGAAAAGAACAACACCACGAAGCCGAAGAGGGACACAGGAAAGTGGTGTGAGTTCCACAAGAGTCCCACTCATAACACAAGTGAGTGTCGGACCAAGCAGTCACTGGTGGCCGAGTTGAAGGCTTCTGAATCAGATGCATGTTCTGACTCTGAGCCAGAACCCGACAAGGGGGATGGCAAAGGGAAGCAAATCATTGATGCGGATCCTAGTGCCACTGTTGCCACTGCCAAGATCCAGAAGAATGAGCCCGAAGAGCTAGAGGAGGGGGAACGTCTTTTCCACTCACAGATGTGGGTGAAGGGTTCGCCGCTGCAATTCATTGTCGATAGTGGTAGCAAAAAGAACCTCGTTTCAGCAGAGGTCGTGAAGCGGTTGGGCCTACCAACTACGCCACACCCACAACCGTACAGTATCAGGTGGCTTCACGAAGGACAAGATCTCAAAGTTCACCAGCAGTGCCGCCTTCCCTACAGCATCAAGCCCTTCACAGATGAGGTATTGTGTGATGTTACACCTCTGGATGTTTGTGATGTACTATTAGGCCAGCTATACTTGTGGAGGCGACATGCTGTGTATGAGTCAAGGCCTCGCGCTGTCATTATTTCTTTGGATAATTCATTATACAGGATACCAGAGGTAGCTCCACCTACCACCACCTCTTTGATCACTGCTAAGAAAGGCATCAAGCTCATCTCACAAACTAGGAAATTTATTTTCTGTCTGGTTCGCTCCCAAAGTAAGGGGAAGATCGTTGCTACATCCATGACCCCCGCAAAGGGTTCCTCCATGCAGTAGCAGCAACATAGGGATACAGTCATGACAGAACATAGGAACAACTTCTCCTTACCCAGAGGGGTACCACACAAGTTTCAGGTGGGCGAAAAAGTTTGGTTACATCTGCAGAGAGAACGCCTTACCAGAACCCATCAGAAACTCAGACCGCTTCGACATGGTCCTTACACCAGTAACAAGGCTGTGGGCAACAATGCTTTGAAGCACAACATTCCTCCATTCCTTCGCTTGCACCGATTGTTCAATGTGGACCATCGCCGACCATGCTTCCCACCATTTCTGGACACATCAGAGATTGCAGAACAGCTCACTAGAGACCCAGCTCAGCAGAAGCTTCCTCATCTCAAGGAGGAACTCAACGCAATGGGGACCATTGCTTCCTAAGGGGGGAGGAATGATCCAGGTGGATGTTGGTGGCCACCCACCTATCCCATTTGGACCCCCACAACTATCTCTTTCAGTTTTTCAGTTTCCTTAATTATAGCACAATTTACTATTTTTAGCAGTTTTTCGAGTCCTAAACTTCCGGAGCCGTTTTGAGGCCCTAAACAACGTTTTTTTGGGAAATCTACCTCCACAATTTTTATATAAAAAATCATCTTTTTCGTCGTAGTCCTCGGAGAGATCTTTCCAACGGGCTATCATGCGCGTCAAACGGAGATTGTATGCCAAAGTTACGACCCCGGGAAGTTGATGTACCAATTTACCCAAACGGGGCCCATAGTTTGGCGTTTCATCTTCTAGGGTTAGGTTTTGGAATGTTAAGGGTTTTCCATTGTTTCTCAATAATAAATAGGTCTTCGAGCCTCATTGTAAACAGAGTTGGAAATAGTTCAGAGGCATGTAGCCGACACATCTCTTCTCAGAGATAAGCTACCATCGCCCTAGCTGGGTTATTTCTATTTGTAAGCATATTTCAGTATTCTCCAGTAATGAAATGAAGTATTATTTCCGCTGCATCTCTGTTTTTATGGTTATCGCATCTCTGTATTTATGGTTATCTCTATAATCTATTACGTTCCTGCTTAAATCCGGATCACATCCTTAGTTAATTTCACAAATCAAGTTGGAAAGCTCCACTGGGGAACAATGAATTTTCCAATTGCTGTATATTCCTTAAAACTACAGATGAAGCCTGAATGTCAGCCAGGGAGCCTTTGAAACTATTCTTGCTTTGCATTTACAGGAGTAAATAAATGCTGCTTCAGTCAATCTTCATGCTAGTTTTAAGTTATACATAGTCATTCCAACATTTGATCAGTCCCTTGCTAATTCTAAAAACATTCACAGAAAATACCAAAACAGGTTCAGAATCTGGCTCCCAAAAGAAACTCACGTTATACAAGGTCAAATCCAGACCCAAATCCCCCAGTTGCTTTTGAAAATCCCAATTTGATCCAAAGAAACCTCAGGAAGCTACAGCAAAGAGGAGATTTTGTCGATTCTAGCCCTGAAACAGTTCAGCCAAGCTGTGTTCCAACCCCTGTCAAAGTTTTATTTTGTTCAATCCCTACTTCCCCTTGCTCATCATCCACCTCTCAAAGCACTCCTTCCACACCTCCATTCACTGCACATACTACCACTACCACCACTATTGTTACAGCTATTCTAGCTGTTCCTGTTGTTCCACTTATCCTTGTAAACATGGCCAATAGATATGCACCCCTGCAATTACTTGCAAATCCTGGGGCTATGCCCCAGGATTATCAAACTAAAATCACATATTTTGATGGAACTGGTTCTTGCACAGCCCTTTAGCATACCAAGAAGATGCAAGACTATTTTGAGAACTACGAGATAGATGATGATAGCGTGAGAATGAAGATTTTTGTCCAAAGTTTGACAGGTGATGTCAGGACTTGGTTTAGAGCACTCACAGCCAATTCCATAGAAGACCCAGAAGCCTTATATCAGTCATTTATCAACAGATGGGAGAAAAAGAAAGATCCCTTGCACATATTATCTGAATATGACACCATCAAAAGAGGCCCTCAAGGGTCTGTCTTGGACTATTGTGCAAGATTTAATAATGTTTATAATGCAATACCACAGAACTTACGACCTCCACCTGATCTTGCTTTGTATAAATTCCCTGATGGTTTTGACACTGACATGGCTTATCAGTTAAGGGAATGAGCCCCTCAAACCCTTGCAGACATGAAAAATGTTGCTGTTAGCGTAGAGGCAAATCTAATTGCCAAAAGAAACAGAGCTAGAACCGAGAGAAGAACCACCTTTAAAGAAGAACCCTCAGCCTTAGATCAAAAGCTGGATGCTATTATCAGTGGCATGCACAGGCTGGGAGACAGAGTAGAGAGTGTTGAGAGGAAGTCATCATGGGAAGGACAACAACCTAATACCATAAGGAACCCAAATTTCAGGAAAACTCAGAACACAAATGCTGGTAGGTCTAGCCCAGACCATGATGTAAGGCCTCCTTTTCATGAAAATTATGCTGAAGCATCTACATCTAGTGAACAGACAGAAGACACTCACACGAACTTGGTAGATTTGAAGGCTGAGCAACAAATTTTCCTAACCCAAGCAGACCAAGATGAGCATGACTTTAATCGATTTCAAACTAAATCTGGTGAGTCTTTTGACTTTAAACAGGGTTATTATTCAGCTGTTTATGAGGTCCACAAACAGTATAAGCTGAGGACAAGAACCATAGATGTGCCCGAAAAGGTTAAACCAAATGATACCAAGCAGCCGAAGAAGATCAAAGAGAAGGCTGCCCTCATAGAAACTGCTGATATAACTGTCCCAAACCCGCATCAAGTGACTGTAGAGGATGTCACGAGCATGCAACCCTCTAATGATCAGCCTCTGCCACCTTTTTCCTCAAAAGAAGATTTGAACAACATTCCTAAAAGCCTTCCAAAAACAGAAGTACCGCAAGATATCACTCACCACAACTCTGATAATCAAGAGGAAAACGCAGAGAATACACTTAAAAAAGAGAAATTTGCTACTGCCAACACAAAGACTCCATTGGAGAAACCATTTAACTTAGAGAAAGAAATAGGTAAACTGAAGATATCCATCCCGTTATCTGAACTTGCCAAACATGATGTGTATAGGCAACAAATTCAAAGATCATTTCAAATGCCAGAGGTCAAGGATGATGTAAATGTTCTTGATGATCAGCCTGAACTGCTGTTCGGTCCAGAAGTTAATGGAAAATCAACATATGGATCTGTTCTACCATTCTATGTCAGTTTGCACATACATGACAAAGTCTTGCACAATGCTATGTTTGACTCAGGTGCCTCACACAATCTTATGCCCAAAGCTGTAATGGAGAAGCTAAACCTTGATGTTACAAGACCCTACAAAGACTTATTTTCCTTTGACTCAAGTCAGGTCAAGTGTTTAGGCTTAATCAAAGACTTATGTGTCTCCTTAGTCCAATATCCAAATAAGACAATCCTCATGGATGTGGTGGTTGCTGACATTCCACCAAAGTATGGCATGCTATTATCAAGATCTTGGGGAGCAAAACTCCAAGGATCTCTCCAACTAGACCTCTCCTATGCCACTCTATCTGTCTTTGGGCAACCAAAGAGACTATATAGAGAAACACTGATGAAATATGTGGTAACTAGTGAGGACAAGCCCCAAAATTTTCCTATTTTTTCAATCCATTCTGACATGGATTCTTTTATTTTATTTAATGATGAAACAAGTCCTCCCACTGCTGATAAGCTGTTGGCTTTAGAACTGGACACACACACCGATGAGGAATTGGTTGCCCATACTGATGAAACTGTCAAAACAATCAGGGCAACCAACATACAAGAAGAACCTCCCCTAATAGAAAATTCAAATCTGCCCACTGTAAGAATGACTGAAACTCTTGATACTAACCACAAGCAAGAAATCACATGGTATTTAGAGTTTGATGGCTCTGTCAAAAAGTTAGGAGTAGGGGCAGGTGTATGGATTCACAATACACATAAAAATCATGCAGAAGGCCATGCCTACAGATTGAATTTAAAATGCACCAACAACATGGCAGAGTATGAGGCTCTCCTTTTAGGCCTTAAACTGCTCAAAGCTCTAGGAGCTGCGAAAGTATCCATTTTAGGTGACTCTGATTTAATCATACAACAAATGAAAGGCAACTTTGTCACTAATGACAATAGAATGAGGGCCTATAGGACTGCTGCCACTAATATACTCAATGCATTCACTGAATCCAAGCTTGCCAAGATTTCAAGAAATCATAACATTCATGCACACAGCCTAGCCACTTTTGCTAGTACATGCAAGCTTCCTTTTGAGCCAAATCACCATTTCACTGCTGAGATAAAACATAGGCCTGCTGTCCCAAAGAATGTTAAAGATTGGCAAGTGTTTGAAAATGATGCCCAGATTAACAATTTCCTCACTCTTGAGCATGAGTTTTCAAATATTAACATTGACATGGATGCTATGACAAATGAACAACAGCAGACAAATGAAAATCAGCAGGCTGTAACCGCTGTAACAGCCAAACAAATGCTGAACCCAACTATTTTTGACAATGCAAACATAGAAGAGCTGAAGCAGATGCATTTGGAGGAAATAGCCGAAACAGAGGCCGAGATCTTTGATCTAAAGGATAACTTTCTCCCTGCTGGCCTCACTCCATTAGAAGATATGTTTGATGCAAATGATGTGCCCAAAAGGCCAATAATGCAGCCCTTAAACACTGCTATAGAAGAACACAACATTGGGACAGCAGAGGAGCCCAAAATGATCAAACTATCTCAATCTTTGCCACCCGATCAAAAGCCCAAATATGTTGATTTGTTCAAAGAATTCCAAGATGTATTTTCTTGGAGTTATGAGGACTTGAAGTCCTATCACACCTCAGTAATCCAACACACCATTCCCTTAAAACCAAATCAAAAGCCCTTCAAACAGAATCTAAGAAGAATCAATCCTATGCTTCTTCCCTTGATTGAAAAGGAAGTGAAAAAAATGTTTGAAGCAGGCATAATAGCACCCATCAGATTTTCTGAATGGGTATCCAACCTTGTTCCCACAAGAAAAAAGACAGGTGAGATGAGGCTATGTGTAGATCTAAGAAATTTAAACCAAGTCTCCCTAAAAGACCACTACCCATTGCCAAAAATGGACCAAGACAAGACAGCCTTTACCACACCGTGGGGAACATTTAAGTATGTGAAGATGACTTTCAGACTTAAAAACGCTGGTGCTACCTTTCATAGGGCAATGGATATTGCATTTTCCAAGGAAATACATGATTTCCTAGTTGTCTACCTCGATGACTTAACCCCTTTCTCCAAATCTGATCGAGAACACCTAAAACATTTGAGGCAAATATTCATGACATGTAGGAAATATGGCATTTCCTTGAACCCCAAGAAGTCTCTCTTTGGCCTTGAAGAAGGCAAACTACTTGGCCATATCATATCAAAGGATGGGATTAGAATAGATCCGGAAAGGATCCAAGCCATCCTCCAAATCCCATATCCAAGAAACATAAAATAGTTGCAAGCATTCCTTGGAAAGATCAATTTCCTAAGGAGATTTATTCCAAATCTAGCCGAGCTGATAAGACTATTAAGCAACATGTTAAAAAAGGATGCTAAGATAAAATGGTCTCTTGAGACCAAGCAAGCCTTTGAGAGTATCAAAGCTGCCTTAACCCAAGCCCCTGTCCTCACCAGTCCACAATTTGACAAAGATTTTATCATTTTTTATTTTGCATCTGAGCACACCATAGCTGCTGTCCTTTTGCAAAAGGATGATCAAGGAGCTGAAAATCCAATTGCCTTTTTCAGCCAAGCCTTAAGAGATGCTCCTTTGAAGTACCAAATCATGGAGAAGCAGGCCTATGCCCTTGTTAAAGCAATCAAAGATTTCCGAGTTTACATTTTATATTCACATGTGATTACCTATGTCCCACATGCTGTTGTAAAAGACATATTAACCCAAGAGGGGCTAGAAGGCAAAAGAGGCAAGTGGATTGCTAACATCCTTGAGTATGACATAGAAATAAAACCAACCAAGCTCATAAAGGGACAAGGTTTAGCCAAACTGATGTCCGAAACAAACTTTCAAGCCTTAGACATTAACCAACTGGACAATGAACAGGAGCTGGCGACTCCACAGATCAGTGAAACCTTTTTGCAATCCCCATGGTATGCTGATATATGCTTTGTATTGTTAAACCTATTTGCTCCCCCAGGATTGTCCAGAACCAAGAAAAGATTTTTAAAGATGAAGGCTTCAAAGTTTTGTGTCATAGATGGTGCTTTATTTTGGAAAAATCATGAAGGCATACTGCTTAATTGTTTAACCATGAATGAAACTAACAATGTCATGAAAGAATTCCATGCAGGGGATTGTGGAGGACATCTATATTGGAAGTCCACTGCTGATAAAATTTTAAAGGCTGGTTTCTATTGGCCCTCTTTGTTTGCAGATGTAAAGAAGTTTGCTATCTCATGTCCTAAATGCCAAATCTTTGAGGGCAAAAGAAAGTTGTTACCTTTGCCTCTTAAGCCCATCTCACTGTTTAAGGGGTTGGTTGGTTGTATAGCTCCAAGAGAGACTCGCTCTATATACCTGATATGTTTTCCTTAATCAAATATTGTTGAAAGCTTGGAGAATGGACTGTGTGCTGTGTATAAATGTTTGAAGAGTGAATTACGGAATTCTCGTGCGGCAATATGACTCAATAAGTGCCTCTTACCTCTGTTTTCATTGATATATGCTCATATCATACATGTATTAGCATCTAAATAGCATAAAGAAAGATTAGCTCAGAACTTGTTTATCTGCACTCTATGCTCAATTTCTGCTGTTTCTTTATGTTTTCATCTGAACTAAATTGGTAATGAATATGATTTCCCTTTGGCTCATATTTACCTTAATTCACCCATGTTTGACAGTTATCTAGGGATTCTTTACTGCCCCTAGATAGAGCTCATTCGCCTTCCCTCTGTCAAGCTGAACGAGAGATTCTTAATTGCCTCTCATTCCTTAGCTTTCATTCCATCTTTTTAGCTTGAATCATTGTTTCATGTGCAGCTAGCTTGCTCCATATTTCTCTCTTGTGACCAAGAAAACGCACCAGCAGTCCTAATCCTTGACTCCATGCCCAATGGTTTGAAACTCTCATACTATACCTACCTCTCTACTTGAAAGCATCATCCTTCCCACCAAAACTCAAACAAAACCCCTTGAATTCAATAACTAGCCTAAAATCATCATCAACAAAGCTAAATCCTAAAGAGAGAGCCCTCTCTGACTGCTGGTAGGCTAGGACCTGCAGTCCAAAGATTGGTTTGTGGTTACCTCGGCCGTATCCTTTAAGGAGCTTTAAGGACAACCTGAGTGATAACATGTGTAATGTAAAGGAGGTTGCCCCCTTGAAGAGGTTGAATTCTAAGGCGTTGATCTATCTTTTCTATATTTTTGTGAGCTGATTTCCTAACATTGGAAATCTGTAACAGTACTCGGATGGGAAGGGAACACACGAGTGAAGATGCATCAAAATCTGGAAAGCAAGTCAGTTGGCAATCCAAAGTGACGGTTAAAACAATCAACACATTTCATTAAGATTCATACATGCTCATACGGATTAGTCCATACATGCGTGCATAAGAAAGAAAATACATATGCAATTTAGAGTAAACAAGAGAGTTGGAATACAATACAACATATGCATGTAACGTGTTGGCTCTTATTATATAAATAAGTGTAAGTTCTAGTCATACAATACATCCATGTAAATGCGCTAGCTCTAACAGTGGAATGTTACAGCAACATCTGCCTGCTCCTCCAAATAGATGGACTAGCTCCGTGCAGTGGAGAAGCCAAGGCGCATTACAATACTGTCCAAGCTCTCTCCAAGATAGTCTTATCGAAATCTTGGTTGACCAAAATCCTATACAATGAGTTATGAGGGACTATTTATAGCAAAGGGTGGGGGGACCCTTAACATTCCCCTTCATGATAGTTCAACTACCCTCATGACTCTTCACCTACTCTATGACTATTACATCCAACTATTGACACTTGACTTACACTTGACATGACTCAACATTACAATGCACATGTACCATGTGAGACAATTGGCTTAAGCAAGCCAAACTAGACATCACTCTGACTTAGACAACCATGGGAGTCCAACTACTCAACATCTTCATAGTGATCGACAGTAACATACTAATGCCAAGATCAGTAGTCCTTGATGGTGTCCATGTGCTCCACTATGACATCTATCTGAACCTAACTCTTGCCTCCATAACATCTGGGTACACTGCTCGGGCTTCTCTGTCCAAATCATTTGAAAGCATGCGCATCATTGTCTTCAATGTGGCTGGACCAACAACATACTTGTGCATGATGTCTGCACTGATGGGTAAGTCTGGGCTGGTGGCGATGTGCATCAATTCGTCGAAGTACGAGCCAAGCTCTAGTCGTACCTGCTTCTTTGTCTTTGCTTGGGTGAGAGTCCCGATTGATGGGATCGCATGTGTGTGCACCACAACATCCAAACTATTTAATACTCGTGCATGGGAAGCCAGTATGATAGTGATGAGTTGCGGGAGCTCGTCGTAGTTCTGGATCTGACTTTGGATACGTGCCTTCAGCTCAACTGCATTGGCCATCATCATCTTAGGCAAGTGAAGTGGGGCTCCCTTGTACTTCATCGTCCATGTTTGCATGTCATCAACAACAACATGCAAGTTCGTCAAGATACATGCTCTTCTAGCACATCGCTGCTGCCATTCGTTGAGATGGATGACTGCCTTATGCACGGTACCAAACATGGAGTACAATGCTCACATAACCGTGTCAAGAGACAATAATTCATCTAGTATTGCCTTCTTCAATTCAGCTCTGGTGGACATTGTCACCAAGTCTCCTCCTTTCTTGGCCATCTGTAGTTCCTTCGCCATTCGCTCATTCTCAACTATTAGAAAACAAACACTTGAGCTAGTGGCTTCAACATACACTCTGATTGCATCAGCCAAGGCTGTTGGATGTTCATGCACATCAGTCATGATCACTCATTCTTCAACTTGCGTAGGAGATGTTTGATCCTCTGGAGTTGACACTCTGCGAGACTGCACAACTCTATGATGATATTCGTCAAATGAGATGTTGTGCATTTCTTCTTCCGGCTGATCACCAAGGATCTTAGTGCCTCCTTGGTCATTCGAGACTTGCTCATCATCTATATGCATTGAAGCGGGTGAGTTGACCTCGTTGTGGTGAGGCATGAGGTTGATGTCCTATTCCAACTCCTGCTGTTCCATGTTTGCATCCAATTGTTGGAGTGCTTGTTCTATCTCATGAGCGAAATCTTTCTCCTGAGATGGTTCACCCTATTCACCTGATGCCAACTGTTTGGATGAATCAACTACTTGTACGGGTGCTGCTTCGTCTGTTTGCACATGTTGCACCACCTGCTGTATCTACTGTTGTTGTGCTTCCCTCTCTAGTTTGCGCATCTCTTGTTCCTTTTGGAGTTGCTCCCTCAACTCATGCAACTCCTTCTCTGCTTCTTCCATTCTCTTCTTATCCCTCTGCCTTCGTGCGATTCACTTGTCGCGCTGGCGCCTCTTTGCATCTGTAGCCATAGTTGCTTGTTCTACAAGTGGATCTACTTGAAACTTGTAGCTTTGCTCCTCCTCCATGCGATCGTCAATCTTCCTCTTACCTTTGTCACACACCGATATGCTTGCCTCTGTTTCCACTGCTGCTACTTCTGCTGCTAGTGCTCTCCGAGATGCTGCTTCATGTTGCTTCGCATACCACTCCACGACGAAGCTAACTTATTCATTAGGTCTGGAGAAACTGTAGTAATATCTCCATGGGTTCTCCTCGACCCAATGAAACGCCCCGTGGATCCAATTGAACTGAACTCTCGTGCAATGATATTTCACAATGAAATGTGGGTCATACAGGTTGTAGCTTTAGAGGTCGAATGGGTACTTCTTCATCTATTCTGCTTCAACATCTTCTTGCTTGATACTCTGGATCTCATATAACCCAATCTGCAATGGAAGAGTTGGCCAAGGTGCCTTCTTCTTCCGATGCAGTCTAGCTGTTAATCCTGCTAAGATGTGATATGCTACTTCTTGCATGACAAGTATGTCCAAAGAAAACTTTGGAAGAAATTATGGAGGCTTCTCCACATTTAAGATTCGGATGAAAGTGCCAGATAGTGAGGCATACCAACCTGCAATGCCTATCGATGCCTTCATTTCTTCCTTTGACATGCAGGGTGGATCCTGTTCAAATATCATCTTGTACACTAGGGTGAAAAAATGATTGGACAGCTGTGTGATTACTCCTATGAAGCTGCATTTGGAAAAAAACTTGAAATATGCGTTCATAGCATTCTCCACTGATGACCATGCCCACTCCGGGCTCAGGAACTCCTGTCGGGCACAAACTACATCTAGGATGTAGGCAGACATGTAAATCTCTACATGCATACCTCCGGGTGACTGTCGAGCTTCATTACTTGTTTCTTCAGCTGATGAGCTAGTATGCCAGACCAATTACATGGTTTTCCTTCTCTAACCAGTTGGTCCAGTGCAACCACCCAACTTTGTGGAAAGGTTTTAGTGCTTGCTTGGCCATACAGTTGACATGCAAATATGACCAAGTATTGGTATGCCTTCCTTAGTAACTTCTTCTTGTAGATCTGGTTGGGTGTCAACCTGAATCGAGTTGGCTCCTTCACCTAGTTCTTCAGAATGTCTCTAGAGTTAGCGCTGTTGTTGGGTAAGTGAATGGAGTCTTCATGACAGTCACGGGCTCTGACATTTGATACATCTCATCATAATATTGTGCCCAAAAGGTTGCAAGCTTTGTCCCACTGACACTGCTCAAGGTCATCATCTCGGGATCAGTGTGAGAGATGATCCAGTGTATCATGTCTGCACAGGGGAACACGGGATATATACATGCAATCCGGTAAAATTCAAACTTGTGAATGTTCACGTACTCTTGACGGTCTTCAAGGTCTTCCCCAAAAGTGCCTACAAATGTTTCAATGACCTCTTGCCACTTCAGTTTCATATCCTTGTCTAGATACAACTTTGTATCTTTATAGATTGGTAGACCAGAGGACACTCGCTCAACTACTGCCCCAGCTGCATTTCCATCAGTGTCCTATGATCCCACTCTCTGGGAAGCCACTGAGATGGATGAAAACCTGAAAGATTTGGAGACAAGAAACATGCATGGCAAGAAATATGTTAGTGAAAAACAAAGCAAATTCAGGGAATGACATAACACATACTTGGGAAACTGATGGGCAAGATTGCATAATTTCTTCTGGGAGGCTGGGTGACTGGCTGCCAAAACTACGTAGAAGGCAGTCTATGCTGTTTGGGAGGTAAGAGTAGCTTCTGGACTTGCACAATGCGCAGTCCAGATTGGCTACTAGCTGCTGGGATTGAGTAATGCGCAATTCCAGCTGGGAGTGACTTCAAGCTTAGGGACTGCATTGGGCAATTTTCTGGTCCAGCAGTCACTGTCCCTTAGAAATTTGAAAAAAAGTCCTAGAGGACATTGCTGGGCAGAAATGCACATTTCCGGAGAGGAAGATAGAGCCTTCCTCCCCCAGATTGTGCAATGCTGTTTAAGTGAAGGCAGAGTCCAGGCCAAGGTTGGCCCGACTCGTTGACGGGCAACTGAAAGAAAATAAGACAGTGAATGCATGGTGACACTAAGTGAAAGAAAAAGTGATTGAAAATGCATGAAAACATAAATGAAAGATTCAACAAACAGATCAACATGCATGTGGGTGAAGTGATTCACCGATTTGGTGAATGTTCGTGCAAAATAGTTTCATGCATGTGACAACAATGAGATAGAAACAAAAACTGACATAGAACTAGAAAAAGCTCTTATACATGTAAATGACAATAGACGTTCAAATAAATCAAGAAAACAACATTCACACAAGCGAATACACAAAAGGTGACAGAAATGTTGAAAAAGACAAGTCGAGGCCACTTATCTGTGAATAGTTGAGCCAAATGTGCCTAAGAGTCCTGGATGTGTTGTGGGATGTCAGAGCTCCAAGATTGACATGAAAGAATGAGCTCTGATGTGTCAAATAAATAATTTTGGGCTCATGAAGCGCATGCGACAAATCTAGGAAAAAGCGACACTTGGAGGGAAGTTTCTAAAACAACATTGCATGTAATCTCTGGTTGCTAAAAATAGCTCCCTGAATCATGGGATGCCTTTTGCATGTTACCTTTTTCTATTCTGTGAAAAATAAAGTCATGCATGCAAGTAAAGTTTCCTTGGTCTCAGGTGGAACTGGTCAACCAGACTGCTCATGCATGAAGCTGCTCAACTGCTTGAGAAAAATGCACATTTTTGGCTGGGAGCTGGGCTGGATACCCAAGAGATTTGCACAATTTCTAGGCAGAGCAGCTGATTGCTACCCAGATTTGCACAAATCCTGGGCTGAGCATCTTTGCTGAGGAAAATTGCGCAATTTTCATTGGGAGTGCTAACTGGCAGAATCGACAATTCTGGAGCGTAGTAGGCTGCCATACAGAATTGCACAATAATTGGAGGTAAGGCTGCTTGCCCTCCAGAAATGCGCAATTTTCTTGGGGAATCTGCTTAGCCTGCAGCTAGACCAAGTCCAGGTGAACAACCTATGAGGGGAATGCATCAAGGTGTGATTGACAGGCTGCCTTTGTGCAAGAAAACACTGAAGCTTGTGTACTTGACGAAGCAAGACAAGGTGTTGTGAAAGGTTGGTAGGGAGGCTGCAAAACAAAGCTAAGGTAAAATTTGGGAGGGTGGTTGTAGCCACTACAACACTTGGCGACACACTGGTAGAACTCCAGCTCTCTAAATGATCTTGTTCGTGAAGATCAAGTCTAACACCTCCAGAAGTATTGTCCAGTTCTCAGATCATCTTGGTTTCACACTAGCTTGATTGCAAGATGTAGCATCTGCCAAGCTCTTGGTCGATTGACACACATTCCAAGCCAAGGCAACACAGCTGCTTCAATTTGGGTTGAGGGGTATATTGATGCACAAGTAGTATAGTCATCAGAATCTTAGTTTCATCTCTGGTGTTGCTTCGCTGCTAGCAAGCCTGGACAGTAACCCGACGGAGTCACATAGGAACACAAGCATGGCTCTACTGCTAGCGAGCCTGGTCAGTACCCCGACAGAGTTACTTGCATCACCTCCCTGCGTAGGAAGCCTTTCTCTTCTTTCACCTTATTAATTTTTCATTTTGAATTTTTTGACTTTTTCATTTTTATAACTGTGCATAACACTTATTCATTATTGAGGCAGAAGAGGGATCCCGACTTATTAAGAGCAGAAGAGGTTGTTCCAGTAGAGAAATAGTTTATTATATCTCTAATGTGCCTGTTAAGGTTTTCCCCCTCATCTTACTCTACTTGACTGAGCTGAAAAGGGTTAACCCAAAAAAATCGACTAGAGAAAGTGACAATAGTTAGTGCGCAAGCGTTGTGTTTTCACCAAGGTTCATTTCGAACAGTAAGTATTTTCCTTCGAGTATCATGGACTAAAAGTAACAAGTTCATCATTCAGATGCAAGATGATAGATAACCAAGTAGTGATAGTTGTACAAGCCCTCTTGTATTTCACCTAGCTCATTTCAAGAGTCATACATGGTTTCATGTGAAACTAACCTACAAACGAAAGAACGAACTATATGAACGAAACAAGTGAACTAACAAATAACAAGTAAAGCAAGAGAAGAAGCGAACGAAAGCAAAGCGAGTAAGCAAACAAGCAAGCAAACAAGCAACTGAACAAAGCAAGTAAGCAAACAAGCATGCAAGCAAACAACTAAAAGCAAACCCTACTCTTACTCCTACACTAACATTGCATGGGCCTGATCACGTGAAGTGGTATTTCCAATGCAGCCACCGGCGCATTGGTTGACCCATGTTGGTGAAGGCTTGGTCCGCGAGCAATCCAATTGTGTGAACTAGCAAACAAGAAAGATATAACAATGAAGACAACCACACTTCGTGTTTCAAAGTGCCCACAAGACATAATTGAGTGCAAGTGCATGATGAGCAGTCCGTGGACTTATCATAGTGTTGTGTGACACTGCGTGAAATTTTGAAGCATAAGCACACTCTTGACTGTGACATGCAAGCAAACAAAAGAAACAAATATAACTTGCATCACGAACGAGTGCTTGCAATGTAAGATCCCTCCAATGCATGAGCGATGGGATCATGTAGTTTGATTGGAGGAAGTGTGGTCTGTGTGTGAGATGGATCTTCAATGCATACAGATGAGCGATGAGGAGCCTTGGGTAATTGAACAGTTTCATGATCGGAAGTGAGACTAACCCCAAGAGAGTGAGGGCCTGACATAACCATAAGCTTGGGCTAAAGTGCCTTGACAGTCTTGGGTGTTTCAACTTCTTCATCAGATAGATCATCATAAATCGGTGGCTTCGAAAGATCAACTGTGATAGAGTCATGATCGTGATCAAATATGGAAACAAATGGATCACGACCGCCACGATCAGAAAAATAAATGATTTCATTGGCATCCTCATGATTAGATGAATCAAATAGAGGGGTAGATGAAAAGCGAACAAAATCATCCTCTGTGTTTTCGAAAAAGACAGATGAAAGATCAAGCAGATTTTCAACGAATAGCTTATCCTCTCTATTGTCAAATGATGGAACAACATCCTATGAGTCCTACAAGTGATACACAATGGGTGCATCCATGGATGAAGGCACACATGCGAAATCATGGATGGAAGGCTTACCAAAGATGTTAGGAAATAATGGAGGGGGCTTGGATGGAAGGGAGTCATCCTTCGTCGAGTGCCGATGTTCAAGCTCCCACTCATACTATTCATGAATAACAACGCATGTTGGTTGTGCAACACCAACTCCGTTAATGGCTTGTTCCTCATTCATAACAAGTGAAGAGTTCGAAATAGACGAACACAAGACAATATCATCCGAAGGAACACCCGAGTGAGAAGAAGGAGGTCGTAGAATAGAATGCATATGAGAACTCAAAGGATTCACAACCAAATCTGTGTGAAAATTGAGTGAAGTGATGTCGGGAGAATGTGAAAACTCAACAAGTGTGTGAGCATGATCCTTAATATCACTCGGCAGTGGTGGAGTTGTTGAATGAGGGGCAGGCAAACAGTCAGTCGAGACAGTGACCGCATCCATGTGAGATTGCGCAGCTCCATTAGTGAATAATGTTGAGCGAGGCTTGATCTCAAGCTTCTTCTTGGGATGAGTAGATTTCTTAAGGAAATACTCAAACCGGTCCCAAAGAAAGGCAAACTTCATCTGGCTCCTCAGAGATTGAAACTGCAAGTCACAGAAGTGCTGCCAAAATTCCATAACTGATTCATGCGGAGCCTTCCATTGCTATAACAGTTTCCGGTCAAGATAGTCTGGATCAAAATGATAGAAAGTGTCTTCATTGAGATAAAAAAAGTGCTCAAGTGAGTGCATGCCATTAGCCAGTAGGCTTGTTATGAAGAATTTGGTATCTACGGATAAATACTAATTCCCTAGATAAGTAGCTATATCTAGAACAACAGTTTAAAGCATTTTAACCTTTTTCTATAAACAATAGATAAGACAAAGAGAATGAGATGACCTACTTGTACTTTCGCTTTCCTCTTGTCTCCTTTGTATTGATCCTGTCACTCCTTCCCGTACTTAACACTCTTAAGAAGTACCTGTAAACATCAACAGAAGACAAAGAACCAATCAAATCAAAAGATCTATTGATTAAAAGTAAATGGAATCAGATACATTCACACATATAAGCATCACATATCAAGATAAGCATATGGAAAATGGTGAAAATACTTTATTGAATAGAAGGAAGGATTACAACCATGAAGCCTGATTCGAAGTCACTCCTCTAGCTTTGGTTCCATCCACATCACATCATAAGCATGACAATCCGACAACATAACGATACTTACAATAGTCTCAATTCTCAAACTAACATTATCTCCTTACAATTCATCAAAGTCCAGCTCCTTGATCACTTAGATGAGTGCTCAATTTATAGGAATATGGAGGATTTTTTGTCATCAATGAGGGTATTGAATGGCCTTCCATATTTAGAATTAGTTCCATGGAAGGGATGAGAGGATAGGAGGTATCTTAACTCATTCCTCATCCATTTTCGAGCTCATAGGAGATGATAAGTGTAGGAATCTTCTAGAAGGCTCTAGAAGATAAGAATATTCCCCAAACCCTATGTTAATTTCGCTCAAACTTGCCCAGCGTAGGTCAAAGAGGGCCTAAGTGCTCTGTAGAGCACCTAGGCATGGACTTAACTACTCTACAATGCACCTTTACATGGGCCTACCTGCACTGGTCCCTCTAGAGGTCATTTCAGGATGTCTTCAGGTCATGAAACTGTTTGGGAAGGAGGCATTCAAAAGGTTGAATTGTTTAGGGCATGTAACAACTGAAATTAGGGTTTGATAAGCCCTAAAACACTGATATGGATGATGGGAGTGATGTGCCCAATGAATCTGTAACAACTTCCCCCTAAAGCATGAAGTAAAAAATGTAATGTTGACTGAAATGATTTACGATGTGATGAGGAGGTTTCGAAGTGGTTGGTGACCTACATCGATTACAATACATAATATCATGATATTTTAATTTTTTCTCAGGAATTGCTGAGGGAGGCATACCCATGCTCAGCATATAAACTTTCATTACAAGTACATAGATAGTCGTCTACAGATATAAAATCATGATCGGAATGACCATCAATGTAAAGCCATTGTACGAATGATTTGGTACATTCTTGAAATCACAGCCTGGATGGATGAAACTAGATCTGGGGTCTTCTATCTCGTTCAATTGTTCGCTCAAGTATGAGTCTAACCATGCGAATATGTGATTTGAAGTTGAACATGGGAAGACACCGTCTGATTACCAACCAATGATGTAAGCCGTTAATAGACGCGAGAGAAATCATCGATAATGATAATGATCCTCAAGGTACTACAGTACATTCTGGATGGTGTGAATATATGTTTTGATGTCGAACACCATACAAAGTCTTTCAGTCGAAGGCCAGTGATGTCAACCTATTGCCGAGAGCGAGAAACTTGCCATTGATGCATGCAAGCCTCAAGGTACTGGAAGGGTGTTTCTAAGTCAACTTCTTGGATAATGTGCTGATGTCAACAAGAAGCGACTCATCACAGTAGGGCCTTGATGTATCCCACATCAATGACATGAAACGAGTGTAATGATTTTGGAGATGGAATTTGACTGACGATACAAGGTTCAGAATGGTGGTCATGAAAATGAAGGTTTATGGTATTGCAAAGGATGAATTTTAATTGAATGACTTCTCTTGAACATGTCGGCCACACTGAAATGAATTGGTAGCATTGACCCAAAACAAGGTGATGGATGGTATGATAGACCAATGGTATGATAACCATCAAGCTGATAACCCAACCCAAATAGTCACGGTGATGAAGTGAAAGTGTCATGTTCAAGAGCAACCTGCTACCAAAAGTGTTTTACCCCTTTTTCCATTTTCCCCAGTCATTGCTGACCAGTACCTCTTTATTTTTTATCAAGCTTGAGGAGGATAACATATGCTTGTTGTATAATTCCACCCTTCGTGTGAATCCATCGCTTTGTGATGTTTTAATGAGTCTAGCAAAGGTGAAACTTGGTCTCGTCATGATCGACAAGTTTGTCACTATCTGATGTTTTAACGAGATTAATGACAAATATAACTCGGTCCTCTTCATGTTTAGAGAGTTTGAAAAGGGATGAAAAGAAAACTCCACAAGTTCTTTTTCGTAGATTTGTCTCTCAAGCCCGAAAACACGTAAAACAATACAAGAGAGAACCTATTGACCAAGTTCGATCAACATATTTCTTATTCGTAAATAATCTATCTCAGATAGAAAAAGGGTTAAACTTATACTGAGTAGATGTTGTTTCCAATCCGTTAACGAGCTAAAAAGGACAAGCGCTTGGAAATCTTTTCATATTTAGAGAGTCTGAAAAGAGCTTAAAGAGGACGCCAAGGGGGTTCCTTTATCGATGTTTAACAGAGCTCGAAAAAGAGATAAATGTATGCTCTGTGGTCAAAGATGCAATTTATAATCGAGCATGTCAAATTCTATAAGTTAGCTATAAAACCTACTCAAAACACCTGGTGAGCACCAGTATTACAGCAAGAATGCTACAACTCCTGGGCTGCCAACTTTACTCTTACCAACCTGGTAGTTTGTAACAAACTTGGAAGCGTCGGTGCTATATGCACAAGTACTAGTTCTCACTACAGGTTGTCACTTGGTTAGCTGGCACGAGATCACTAGTAGCTCAAGCCAACCTCTATAGAATTCATAAGAAGCTCTATGTGTGATGAAAGGAAAGAAATATTACTCTACAGATGCTATTCTAACTGCAGAAAGGAGAAAGGCTGGAATGTAAAGCAAAACCTAGTAAGCCCTAATTAACAAGCTAATTCTACTTTTGCCAAAAACATTATGAAAACCATGAAAGAAATGCCATTACCTACTCAAGGAAGTAAACAACATCTAACCATGCTATTTTTGGAAGCAAATAAGCAAAAAACATATTTTTGGATTTTTATGTGAATTTAACATGCATCTAATTTATTGTGTGTGAGTGTGGCAGCGACCAGGTGGCGTTAGAGGGCGGTTTTTGAGCTTGGGAGGATGTAGGAAGGTGTGGACGGTTCCTAGGAGGTCTTAGGTGGCCTTCTAGAGGCTTTTCCCACACTTGTCCTTCAAAAGAAAGCCTACAGGAAAAAATACAGGAGGACACAGGAAAACTATAGGAGGAAAAGATGGAAACTACAGGAGGCTTACAGGAGGAGGCCGAGAGCAATTTTCGTTGTTTTGAGGGCGTGAGAGTGGGTGGAAAAGGTGGATGAAGGTTGGAATGATGTGTTAGGGCACCTAAGGTCTACCATGAATCACAAGGAGAGAGAAAGATGATTGGGTTTGCTCAAGGAGAGAGGAAGAAGTTATAAGAAAAATGAAGGAAACTAGGGTAGGATTGAGGTGAGGTTTGGGAGACGTATAGGGCATGGATCAGATGGAGGGTGTGACTGCTGGTAATCTGGCCTACTGCTGGAAGAGATCTACTGCATAGAAACTGACAGTCAACCAAGAAAATCAAGCAACCAATGAAATGAGTGCATCCTAGGAAAACAGAGTTTTGCATTGAAATGGCCTAAACTATGATGCATAAGAGGAAATGTTGAGAAATGCTATAAGAAAGGAAAGCATGCAAAAGGAATATTGCAAATCAGGAAGTGAACATGATAAATAAGATCTAAAGCAAAGCAAAACTGGATGATCAACCTACTAGAGAGCTACAAACACTAGAAGTCCTAGGAATGAGGAAAATCTTTGTTTTTGGGGCAGCAAAAGAGTCTTTGCCTCAAATCATGGTCCCAAAGGGAGGAAGAGAGGCCAAGGCATTGTTGATAGCCTTTTTAATCTTCTCTTATCACTTCTTAACCTGCTACAGAAATAAAAAATGGAAGAAAACTACTAAATCATCAAAAGCAACCTATTCTTAACTATAAGAGAAATACATCTAACAGCAAACTGATCTACAAACTGAAGTAAAGCATACAAATACAAGTATAGAGAAGCTTGGCTACTTATATTGGGCCCTAACCCAAGAATTTCAGCCCTCTGAGGTAACTCAGTGCTAGCTCAAAAAGGATTCCATCTTCATTATAAAAAAATAGCAAGATTACATAAAACTGTCATAACAATAGTAAGCTCGAAATTTGAGTAGAGTTTACATAAAAAAAAAGTCAACCCTAGTGAGGCCCTAGGCCTCTCTACTTACACATTTGAAGCTACCAATAGATTCCTTAAAATCAAGGAGGCTTGGCTCCCAAAACTCGAGATAACTAACAATCATCTTCCACTTGCTCGGCTGCCTTCTAGTGCATGATTCGGCTGAAGGGGAATTCGAAGTGAGGAGCAATAATTGAGGGGGATTCCCTCCTATAAGTCCTCTCCTCTGTATACTTCTAGTCATTGATATAGTTTGACCACTAGATCCTTGACTTTGACCTCGAAATCCATCAATAATCTGCATTAAATACATGTTAGACCACATGGCATAATAACTAACTCAACTCACCCTTTAAGCATAAATATAACCGGAAAATCATACAGTAAGCTAAGATAATGGTTGATTTGATTAGGTTAGAAGGTAAAATGAGCCCATATAATTACCCATTTATGAGGCTCATCAACACCACCAAATGGATTAAACATACCTGTTTCATGAGTAAAAATAGGTAAATACTAAAATTTATTCGATTAATGAACATGAAATAAACATAAAACAAGTATTTACCATGTCATTTTTACCATTTGATATTTACCATTTAGTTTTGTGCTATGGGCTAGTTTTTTACCTCAAAATTCAGTAGCTGATTGCGAGATGTTATGTGGACCATTTCTCATGCCATCCAGACCAGGTAGGAGATCTGCCCCTCCTCTTTCTTTTCATGTCATTCTTTTACTGTTTCATGCATGTTTTAGGGTTTTTTTGGGGCCTTTGGGGTTAGATTTTTTCTCCTTGGGATCATAGCAGGCTTGCATGTCAAAAACTGCGCTGAAAAGCACCCAGATAGAAGGCTGCCTGCTCTGTAGCACACTGTCTCCTTGCCTGGGCTGCGCTGGGCGAGTTTCCCAAACTTGTTTCACCTGTTTTATCCAAAATTTGTCTTGTGTTTTGCATGGAAAGGATCCTAATTAAGCTTATGGTTTGATTTCAGGTTTCATCAGATCAGAATGAATATCACTTGGCGAGAAAGAGAGTGTTAGAGCCTGGATTTGTCTTAGGCTGAAAAGACAAGGTTCTAGGTCCACATCAAACCACGCTCAGCCTCGTAGCTAGCCCTACGAGGACAGGAGAGGGCTCTCTCCGGGTCAATCTCGGAAAAAGGTAATCGATGAGGCTCGAGATGACTAAATTTGCAACTGATCTTAGGCTAGGTATTAAGTGCAAAGGATTTGATTTGAGTTTTGGTGATTTTTGTTGAAAAATGGGAAAGGAAAATTGGGCTCGGGGATGAGGCACATTTTCTGCAGAGTTCTGATTGGGGCAAGGAAGGCAATTGTTTTGATGCTTTAAAGTGAGTGAGATGGATAAATCAGACTGGTGAGGAGCTAAGGAGAGCAAGAAAGTCTCAAGAATTCTCCTTAAACAGATGAAAACATGGAAATTTAAACAAATTCAAAGGCAGAGCATAACAGTTATGGATTCTACCTTAATCACTCATTTGTTCAAATTCAGAAGAAGAAAGCAAGAAAATGATACAAAGAACACTAATGAACTTAAAATTACTAAGAGAAGCACACCATCAAAACATAAAGCCACATGGATCCCAAACAGTGCTGCAAAACCTTGGTCTTTCCTTAGCCAAAAATGCAGAAATGAATGTACAATAGAGTGCCAAACTTTTCCCAAGAGTCCAACCCTGAAAATAACTTAGAAATTACATGATATAGACTAGCCCAACCCATTCCCTTGCCTCTAGGGGTCGAGCTCATCATTCTAGGAGCTGTTTCAACCAATTCTAAACAAAGCACTAAAATCTAGGCAGTCAAAACAACTTGCCTCTATAAGGTAGGAAATTGATTCATTCATTAAATTTTCAGTTTTTGGTGAATGAATCCTCTAGAAAAAGTAAATAAGTGCCAAAATTACATCATTTTTATCCAATTACATCAAGTTAGATAAAAAATTACATCACAAAGCAAAACTAGTCAAACTGGCCGAATTTCTGAGCTGGAAGATGAAAAAATGGGCAAAAATCCTCTGTGCGCTGCGCCAATTTCTGTATGCGTTGTGCCACGTTGATGCTGAGTTTGAGGCACTTCCTGAAGTCAAAATTGAGCGCAAGTGTACTTGTTGGAAAGCCCTACCTATCTACTTTCCAACCCAAGTAGAATTTTGGAATTTGGTGCCCATTTGCCCCTCCAAGACCTCAATCTCCCAAGACTGCTTCATGTGTGTGAAATTAGGGGCAGAGAGGTCATTTTTAGGGTGTTTTTGACCTCCTGAGGACTCAAAACTTGCCCAAAATTCTTGGCCATGCACAAACAGTTATGATTTTTCATGAAAAATCAAAAAATATAAAGTTTTTTGCAATTGGAGCCTTATATCATAAGCGCGCGCCACGTGGCACGGCGCACAGGGAGAAAAACCTTGTTTTTTGTACAAAATTTTGCAAAAATACCAAAAATGCCCCAAATTTCTTGAAATTTGGGCTGGAACTTCTTCATTAAGTGTTATGCTGGGCTAAAGAGGCTTTGGCCAATATCTGAAGACGATAAAGCTCCCTTTGCCTCTTTTGCTTCCTTATTGCCTTCCTCAATTTTTCCTTCAAATTCCTAATTCGGGCCTTGCACACCTTGTTTCGTGCCATGTAGTGAAAAGCCATGTGTCTCAGCAAAGCATGGTCTTTATCAGCCTTTTCCAACAGCCTCTCCAAGTGCATGTTAACTCTCTCAAGATTGGCCTACCGATCCTCATTAATTTCTTGCTCCAATGATGTGAGCTCAATTCTTCTCCTTTGTGCAGCTTGGCGATTCTTGCGGATGTTTTGTAGCTCCATGATTGCCTGCTGATCTTCAAGCTGTTTGTTCCTCTGCTCCAAGTATTTCATGGTCCACTTAGCCCTCTCCAAGTCAAGGAATAAGGCTTCGATCTCTGTTTGCTGCTCCTAGATGATCTCCCTAAGCTTGGCACTTTGCGGGACCGTATCTGTATCATCATCATGAATGAGAATGAAGTCAGTCTCTCGTTCACCTGATGGCCCCTCATCCTTCATTGGCCTCTTGCCTTTGTCCTGTACCTATGGTGTTGATGTCAGAAATGAG
Organism: Pinus tabuliformis; assembly: GCA_031772625.1. NCBI lineage: Eukaryota > Viridiplantae > Streptophyta > Pinopsida > Pinales > Pinaceae > Pinus > Pinus tabuliformis. The sequence continues at coordinate 1,603,778,252 of CM062804.1, forward strand.
GCCCCTTCCACCCCGGGTGGAGATAACACTCGCTTTTCCGCTGCAAACAAATGTCTGGTGCCTCTCTGATATGTGATGAATACCGGCACACTAGTGGTCTCATGGCGCTCATACTGATGAGAAGGTCCACCTTCATGCTTAACCTCTGATAATCCCCATGAAGCCCTGAAGAAGTCACGAGAGATGCAATCATCCCAAGTGATGCCCTGCAATCCAAGCTGATGAACCACCAAAATCTTAATAAGAGAAAAATGATAGACAATGTTAAGTTGCTGCTGAGGGGTTTTATGCTGTATAAAGGTGGTCATCCTCTCTATGTTCCGCCAAATGAAATATAGAATTTTCATCATCCGTATCCTGGTGAAATGCATGAGCAACTTGATGTGATAAGCATAGAGACGAGAGAACCGTCCCTCACAGCTGAAATATTTCATGATCAACTTCATTAGTGGAGCATATTCATCTTTTTGAGCTACCTCAAGAAACTGGTTTTAATGTATGGCTTATAATGCTACCGATCAATCTTCTATTTCTTGTGCCATGGTTCACCAATGTTCAGTATACCGGTTGCTAATGAGACAGATTCTGGTGTAAGTGTGAAGGTGACATCGACTAAGGTAGCCTGATCTCCATGTAAGTGCAACACAAAAAGACGAGCTAGCTCATGATGAAATTGAACACTAGCCACCTTTTGACAAAACTCATAGCATGACTGATGCTGAAAACACTGCATAGCAAGAGGGCAAGCCTGCAATTCTGTAAGGGTGGTTGGTTCTTCTCTAACATGTCTACCACCTTTATGAGGCCTCCGGGGTGCCTGTTCTTCCAAGGGTGAGTCACTTTGGGTTTCCACTTCATAGTCCGATGAATGCTCAGATGCCATGACTACTGTACAAAATACCTTGAAGAAAAGATGTTGTTGTATATGAAAACTGTTTAACTGCTCTTTAGAGTGCAAAGTCTGCCAGCAAAGGGAAAAAACAAATGAAACAGGGACTGTTAGGAAGGGGAAATAATAGTGAGGAATGGGAATTATTGAGAGAAATTTGATAGGGAAATATGGGAGAGGGTTTGAGGGATTTATGTATGGGAATAGCGTTTAGGGTTTGGGATTGTTGTATAGTTTTTGAGGTGTGAGGTTGGAGGATTTGGGACAGAGCATGTAGGAGAAGGGAATAATGAATTTAGGTGATAGGGAATTAGGGATTGGTGAAGACAAGGGAACAATGGGAAGGAGAAATGATTTTGGTGGCAAAACAGTGAGTTCTGAAACCCTGGCAGCAAGTTTGCTTGTGTTTATAGAAAGAGGGTTTGATATATGTGTTCACCCATTGTCATCCATAAACCACCATCACTAATCACAAAACTGGATGAAATATCAAAATAGCAACCCTACCTGGAAAATCCACGCAAGTTATGAGAAAATTGGTGAAATTTGAAAAAATTTCGGGCTTTGGACTGTATGTACCATGCCAAGAACCCAGTGCGCTCCCAGTGCGCTGCGCCCGTTCAGAAAAACACTGGGCAGTTTCTCCCAGTGTGCCGCGCCACCTGTTCTGTGCGCCGCGCCGGCTAGCTGCAAGCTATTTCGCCCCAAAACACGCAATTGCTCACCCAATTCAATTTGAAATGATTTTCTTTGACCTTGGCATGCAAAATGATATTGATCTTCATGGCAAAAGCTTTATAAAGACATTGATTTGATTTTTGGTTCTTCAAAACCCATTTTTGTAATGTTTTGCAATTAGCACTTTTGCACAATTAATACAACTCTGTCTTTTTGTTTCCTCCTTGATTTTTTGGTTGAAATGATGAAATTTTTGGTGAATTTTTTGTAGGAATAGCTGACATGGGACTTGGCAAAGGAGACCAGGGCTGCGCCTGAAGAATTCAAGAACTGAAAATTTAGGAAAATTATTACAAAAAACGAAATGTAGACTTGTCTTCAAAACAGAGTTTTGAAGAAAAGTCATAATCCATCCATATGACGATAAAAATCTTTGAAATAACAACTTATCAAGAACCTCCCTCTGGCCTGCTGGCTTTATTAGACCTTGTTGAAGACCAAATTGACTAACCCTAGACCTAATGACTAAAATGACTGTTATGACCTAGAAACTGAAACACGACTGCAAAAAACTTTTAAGACTTTATTTTGATGGACAGACCTGAGCCAGCAGTGCAAAGCATGAGGGGTAGTGAATGACAAAGTCCTTTCGTCAGATTTATGGCATGCTCCTAACGGAATGCAACTGATTGAGTGAGATGGGACACCTAAAAATGAAATGCAAAAAGAGTTTTGATCTCTGACGAAGGGATGACCAAACCGACTCTAACATTGGCTCCAATTGGGATGGTAGCTCCTTGGAGGTGCCAAGAATGGCAGATCTCTGGAAGAGCTAGACAGTGCCTTCGTCCATTGGGCTATGGAGTCATTATTTCGACAAACAATACAAGATTCTGACTCAATTTATTTGATTGAAACTTGACTCAAAACGACTCGATAATAAAACTAAAATGACTGAAAAACTAACTCGACAAACTAAACTCAAAACTGAAATCTTTCTTAAGAATTATAGCCTTCACTTCGGGCCCCATACTGAAGAAAAGATCACAGCACACACTTGCAATGAAACTGAAATAAAATGGTATTTACAATGACAATGATAACAATAGAAAAAACTCAGAAAAGGTACCGCTTGAGCAGCCGACCATTGACCGGCCCTCCTAGACAAGCTTCCTCGTTCATCTCCTTCAAAAGAAAGGCATTCTGACCCCGATATGCTGCAATCTTAAACGGACCTTTCCAGAGATTTTCAAATTTACCGCGCTTTCCCTTTTCCTCATTCCTTGCATCCCACTTTAACACCACATCATCCAACTAAAATGTGTTCGCCTTTGCTTTTCTGTCGTAAATATTTTTAATTCTCTCCTGCAATTTGAATGTGTTTTGAGAAACATCCTCCTGTGTCTGGTGCAAGTGGATCATTTGATTTAGTCTTCTCAGCATTGGATCCTCTTCACTACCAGCCTCTTGAAGAAGTTTGACTACCGGAGCTGCAAGAGAGGTAGGGAACACTGTATCAACTCCATAAACTAACTCAAAGGGGGACATACCAATGGATTTCTTCTGACTCACTCGATCTGCCCAAAGTGCATGGACCAGCTTCTTATGCCAACTTTTCTTGTTTATTTCCAACATCTTCTTAATGATATTAACCAAAGATTTGTTGGAAGACTCCGCCAATCCATTGCCTTGTGGATGATAGGCAGTTGAGTGCCCCAAAGTAATGTGATATTTACTGCAAAACTCAACCATCCTTTTTGACTTGAAAGCTGCTGCGTTATCAGTGATTAACTTATTCGGGCAAACAAAACGAGACAAAATATTATTCTCAAGGAATGAAATTATTACCACATCCCTAGCTTGCCTAGTGGGAATTGCTTCGATCCACTTTGTGAAGTAATCTGTTGCCGTGAGGATCCATGTATGCTGACCTGAAGAAGCGGGATGAATTTCACCAATGAAATCCAACCCCCACTGCTGAAAAGGGGAACTCACCTCAATGGGCTTAAGCGGCAAAGGCTGTAATTTTTGCTTTCCTTCAAAAATCTGGCAGTTATGACAGCTCTTGACAGTCTTGAACACATACAATGTCGGCCAATAGTATCCAGCCCTCAGAATTTTATTTGCCGTTGTTTTCCAAAAAAGGTGACCGCCAAAATCTCCTTTATGGAAATCCTCCATGACCTGCTTCGCTTCTTCCTCCACCAAACAATTTAACAAAACGCCACCGGGATCTTTCCAATAAAGTGCAGAACTCAAGATACAAAACTTAGTAGCCTTTAACTTAAGAGTTCTATATTTGTTTCTAGCCATACCAGGTGGCGCAGACAAATTTTGAAGTACATATATGATATCTGAATACCATGGAGAAAGAACAAACATTTCTGATACCGGAAGTGACGAACTTTCTTCATTTTCATCGGACATAGTAGCGATCAGATTTATGTCCAAGATGTGCAGATTTGATTCAGCCATCAACTTCGCCAATCCCTGACCTTTAGCAAGCTTTGTGGGCCTTATCTCCACATCATACTCCAACAAAGCTGCTATCCACTTGCCACGTCTTCCTTCAGGATCTGTCTGAACCAAAACATCTTTGACATCAGCATTAGGAACATAAGCTAAAATATGGGAATGCAAAATGTACACATGGAAATATTTCAGTGCTTTTACAAGTGCAAGGGCTTGCTTCTCAATAATGTTGTATTTCAACGCAGCATCTCTTATAGTCCGGCTGAAGAAATCAATGTGTCTTTCATGCTCATCTTTTTTCTGCATTAACACAGCTGCCATAGTATGCTCCGAAGCAAATGAAAACAATATAAAATCCTGAGTATAATCCGAGCTGATTAGAACTGGAGCTGAAGAAAGAGTCAATTTTACTAAATTGGAAGATTTTACAGCCTCTTCCGTCCACGACACTTGGCTATCCTTCTTAAGCATGTTTGTAATCTCCCTTAGATGTTCAGCAAGATTAGGAACAAAGCGGCGCAAAAAATTCATCTTACCATTAAATGATTGAATCTCCTTCTTATTCCGGGGCAGGTCAATTTGCTGAATTGCTTCCACACATGCTGGATCAATATGAATGCCATCCTTTGAGATAATGTGCCCAAGTAGTTTGCCTTCATCCATGGCAAACAAACTCTTCTTAGGATTCAGCGACACACCATATTTTCTGCACTTTTCAAAGACAATTTTCAAATGATACAAGTGTTCTTCATCTGATTTGGAAAACACGGTCAAATCATCAAGGTACACAACCAAGAAGACATCCTTCTCATTTGCGAAAGCCAAGTCCATTGCCCGCTGAAAAGTGGCACCCGCGTTCTTCAAACCGAAAGGCATTTTGGCGTAATGAAAGGTTCCCCACGGAGTGGTGAACGCTGTTTTGTCTCGGTCATCTTCATGGACTAAAATTTGGTTATATCTGGAATAACCATCGAGTAGTGACATGCGAGATGCTCCAACTACTCGCTGAAGTATGTGATCCATTTTTGGCAGCGGATAATTATCCTTCAATGAAACTTTGTTGAGATTTCGAAAATCAATGCACAAACGAATCTCACCGGTCTTCTTTCGCACGGGCACCAAATTAGATATCCAATTAGAAAAACGGATGGGAACAATGATTCCTGATTTGTACAACCTGTTTACTTCCTTCTCAATTGATGGTAGCAATTTTGGATTAAGCCTTCTTAACTTCTGTCTGAAAGGTTTTTGATTAGGCTTAATAGGAACAGTGTGCTGAATTATACTGGTGTCATATGTTTTCAAATCAGAATAGTCCCAAGCAAACATATCGGCAAAAGATGACAACAAACTGATATATTTGGCCTTTACCTTCGGTGGTAATGCTTTGGACAGCTTTACCATCTTCGGATGCTTGGTTGTTCCATTATTCACGTCTTCAACTCCCTTCTCTGTTGGCTGCAATGTTGGTTTGCGGGCTACATCATCATGATCAAAGAGTTCTTCTAAAGGTATCAAGCCTTTAGGAATCACATTATCCTTGAGCTGCAACACTTCCATTTGATTGATCTGCACATCATCTTTACCATCATCATGTTCTACATCAATTGAGGTATCTTTGAATTTACCTTTGTTTTGCAGAAAATCATTAATCTCCTCATCATCTTCGAAAACTTGCCAATATCTCTGATTGTCCGGGATAGTCAGACGATGCTTCACATGGATTTCAAATTTATTGCTTGAGTTCATAGGAATATTCAAATTACTTGCTGCCTTAGCAAGTGCATCAACAATACTATTTTGAATACGAGGTACACACGTCAAAGTGTAATATGAAAACAACTTCAAAATGTCTAGAACAACATTATGGTATGCTCGCATCCGAGGATGTTTTGCTTGATATTCACCTTTAACTTGCTTAATCACCAATTCTGAGTCGCCATATACAAAAATCCTCTTAGCATTCAGCTTTCTTAGGATCTTTAGGCCAGCAATCAAAGCCTCATACTCAGCTTCATTGTTTGAGCAATCAAAAGCAAGTTTGTAAGAACATACCCGCACATTACTCGGCACTTTGTTTGGAGTAGAAAAAGGATTGCGTACCCAAATTCCAATTCCAGCACCATCATTTCCCACTGCGCCATCGAAATCCATGGTCCACAGGCCATCTTCCTCTTCTTCTAAGTGTTGAAACTCTTTTTCCTCTGTTTTTTCTGCTTGCTGTCCATCATCTTTTTCTGATTGCTGAATGGTATTTCCATGTTCTTGTCCTTCTCTCTTCAAAACTTCTCTAAAATTTTCTGCTATTTCTGGAATATCATCTGCTACAACTAACTGACTACCAATATCATTGAAACTATTTGAATACAAAACAAAAGACTCTAGATCTGTATGTACATAATTAATTGGATGATTAATTGGTTTCTCCTTGCTTGTAATCATGTATTTCATTTTCTGTTCACGATACAATTTTCTCATTTGGCCAAACACTGGAATCATTGCATAGGAGAAATCAAGTTGCATAGTTCCTTTGATCTTTGCTCCCCAAGACCTTGAAAGAAGCATATCGAATCGGGGAGGAATGTCTGCCACAACAACATCCATCAAAATATTCTTAGTCGGAATCTGATCCAAACTGACCACCAAGTCTTTAATAATCCCAATACATCTCACCCTGCTGGAATCAAATGAATACAGATCATGATATTTCCTTGCGATGTCCAAACCCAACTTCTCCATGATAGCTTTTGGCATAAGATTGTGGGAAGCACCGGAATCAAACATAGCGTTATGCAACACAAACTTATGCACTCTCAAACTGACATAAAAAGGAGGCACATCGCTGTCTGGAGACTCACCATTCAATGCTGGTCCAAAAATCAGTTCAGGTTTATCATCTTCCACACTCACCATATCAGACATTGGATCAAAATTCAGAATTTTGGTGACCTGACCTCTATAACTGCTATTCTTCATCAGCTCTGTCAAGGGAATGGATACCTTCAATTTAGAAATTTCATTTTCTAAACTAAAAGTGGAAGTCTTCTCTACCTCTTTGGCTGGAACCTCTTTCTTCTCAGCTTTATCTTTCGGTACAATGGGCTGATTGACTCGTTCATTTGATGATGGAGATTTGTTAGGCATAGGATCAGTAACTTCTTTTCCTTTATTTGGTGCAACAGGTGGCTCATTCTTAGATGCTGGACCTTCCTTTCTCTTTTGGATTGGATTGATGGAGACATTTCTGTTTCTTAATGAATACTGACACTGCTGGGTGGACAAGGCATGCATATACCCTCTTTGATACTCATCCGACTCCTCTTCAAGAGCTGTGTCATTCACCAAGATAAAATCTGCATCCTGCTGTACAACTGAACTTTCTGCATACTCATCATCTTCAGTGATAAATGTGGGCATATCATCAGGAGTAAAGAAGTGATTTTCTTCTCCTATTACATGGTCTTCATCATCAGATTCGGGGCCAACAAAATTCTGTTGAAGAGGTGTCTTTACTTGCTGTTGTTGTGATGCCATTTCTTGTGCTTGCTGCTCACGCTGTTTGATCTTGAATTGTGGCTGCTGCTGGCCACGGAAATTAGGATTCCGAATCTGTGGTTCAGGCTTATCAAGTGTCAACCTTTCAATCATCTTTTCTACCTTGCGTAGCACCTGATATGAGGTAGAAGCTTCTTCTTTTATTGAGACTTTCTTCTTTGCTTTCAATCTAGCTCTCTTGTCATTCAAATTTGCCTCAACACTAACAGCAATTTTCTGCATTTCTTCTAAGGTAGCTGGATCTCTCTCCCTTAACTGATAAGCCATGTTTGGATCAAAACCATTCGGGAACTTAAGCAAAGCTGATCTTCTAGTTGGCTTTAAATCATCAGGAATTGCATTATAAACCGCATTGAATCTAATACAATAGTCTTGAACGGACTCACCAGCATTTCACTTGATCTTGGTATATTCAGAAGTGATTTGCAGAGGATATTTCTTTACTTCCTAGCGTTCCAAAAACTATCTTTTAAGCTCTTCTAATGTAGGAATACTTCTGGCCGGCAAAGCTCTGAACCATTTTCTTACCTCGCCACCGAAAGTCTGCACGAATAACCTCATGGTCACATTTTCTGCATCGATCTCATGGAGATCGAAGAAATCCGTCATTTTGTCCACTTGTTGCTAAGCTGTGATACCCTGAGGCGTGCCATCAAATAAAGGAATTTTGCTCTGATAATCTACGGGCATGTCATTCAAAACTTGAGGCAGCGCAAGAGGTGCAAACCGAGCAACCATTGCTCTTGGTGGATTTGGTCTGGGGGATGTTGGAGGAGTGAGAGCAGTTAATGTGTGAGGTGTATGTGGAGGTGTATGCAGAGGTGAAGCAATTTTTGATGTAGAAGGAGTAGATGGAGGTGAATTTACAGTAGACTTTTGATCAGCAATGTTAGGCTGTGGGGGAAGGGTGGGAATGAAGGGAGGTTCGGTAGGGATTTTCGAAGCGGATGTCGTTACGGAAGATTCGAGGGATGTAGATGCGGCTTCTAGGAAATCAGTGATATTTGAAGCGTGAATTTCACTTTGGAGGTGCTTCAAGATAAAATTCTCAATTGATTTATTATTTCTTTCAACTTCAAGAGCTGCAACAAAGTTAGGATTTCGAACTATAGAACCAAGAGCACTTTCGGATTTGGTTTCAAATAATGACAATTCAAACTTTTCATCAAAATCAAGCTCTTCAAGATACTTAAAAATTGCAGGACATGAATGAGATTTAAACATGGGAGTGACAGAGCTCTCTTGGCAAACAATTCTTGAAATCAGATTAGGATTTTCGTAGAAAGGGGGAGGATTTGGATTTGGATTAGCTCTGGTATATCTCTTTGAAGCCAGTGTGTTATTCTCAAGAAATAAAAGGGACATAGACAACTTATTCAGCCTTTCAGATTCTAAACTTATCATCCAAAGCTTAGAATTATCAAATGTACTGGGGCGATTTATAGGTCAAGTGTCATGATTACAAGCTAGACCAGAGATTGACTGAAGCAGCGTTTATCTACTTGCGCTAATGCAAAGCAAAAGCGTTTCGAAGGCTACCTGGCATAACATCAGGCTCTGTCTGTAGCTAAGAAAACCAATGACATCAACAAGCAAACCATTTTCTCCCCAGCGGAGTCGCCACTATGTTAGAGCCTAGATTTGTCTCAGGCTGAAAAGACAAGGTTCTAGGTCCACATCAAACCACGCTCAACCTCGTAGCTAGCCCTACGAGGACAGGAGAGGTTTCTCTCTGGATCAATCTCGGAAAAAGGTAATCGATGAGGCTCGAGATGACTAAATTTGCAACTGATCTTAGGCTAGGTATTAAGTGCAAAGGATTTGATTTGAGTTTTGGTGATTTTTGTTGAAAAAATGGGAAAGGCAAATTGGGCTCGGGGATGAGGCACAGTTTCTGCAGAGTTCTGATTGGGGCAAGGAAGGTAATCGTTTTGATGCTTTAAAGTGAGTGAGATGGATAGATCATACTGGTGAGGATCTAAGGAGAGCAAGAAAGTCTCAAGAATTCTCCTTAAACAGATGAAAACATGGAAATTTAAACAAATTCAAAGGCAGAGCATAACAGTTATGGATTCTACCTTAATCACTCATTTGTTCAAATTCAGAAGAATAAAGCAAGAAAATGATACACAGAACACTAATGAACTTAAAATTACTAAGAGAAGCACACCATCAAAACATAAAGCCACATGGATCCCAAATAGTGCTGCAAAACCCTGGTCTTTCCTTAGCCAAAAATGCAGAAATGAATGTACAATAGAGTGCCAAAATTTTCCCAAGAGTCCAACCCTGAAAATGACTTAGAAATTACATGATATAGACTAGTCTAACCCATTCCCTTGACTCTAGGGGTCGAGCTCATCATTCTAGGAGCTGTTTCAACCAATTCTAAACAAAGCACTGAAATCTAGGTAGTCAAAACAACTTGCCCCTATAAGGTAGGAAACTGATTCATTCATTAAATTTTCAGTTTTTGGTGAATGAATCCTCTAGAAAAAGTAAATAAGTGCCAAAATTACATCATGTTTATCCAATTACATCAAGTTAGATCAAAAATTACATCACAAAGCAAAACTAGTCAAACTGGCCGAATTTCTGAGCTGGAAGATGAAAAATTGGGCAAAAAACCTCTGTGCGCTGCGCCAATTTCTGTATGTGCCACTTTGATGCTGATTTTGAGGCACTTCTTGAAGTCCAAATTGAGCCCAAGTGTGCTTCTTGGAAATCCCTGCTTGTCTACTTTCCAACCCAAGTGGAATTTCTGAATTTGGTGCCCATTTTCCTCTCCAAAACCTCAATCTCCCAAGACTACTTCCTGTGTGTGAAATTAGGGGCAGAGAGGTCATTTTTAGGGTTTTTTTGACTTCCTGAGGACTCAAAACTTGCCCAAACTTCTTGGCCATGCACCAACAGTCATGATTTTTCATGAAAAATCCAAAAATATAAAGTTTTTTGCATTTGGAGCCTCCTATCATAAGCGCGCGCCACATGGCGTAGCGCACAGGGAGAAAAACCCTGTTTTTTGTACAAAAATACCAAAAATGCCCCAAATTTCTTGAAATTTGGGCTGGAGCTTCTTCATTAAGTGTTATGTTGGGCTAAAGAGGCTTCGGCCAATATCTAAATACGATCAATCTCCCTTTGCCTCTTTTGCTTCCTTATTGCCTTCCTCAATTTTGCCTTCAAATTCCTGATTCGGGCCTTGCACACCTTGTTTCGTGCCATGCAGTGAAAAGCCATGTGTCTCAGCAAAGCGTGGTCTTTGTCAGCCTTTTCCAACAGCCTCTCCAAGTGCATGTTAACTCTCTCAAGATTGGCCTCCCGATCCTCATTAATTTCTTGCTCCAATGATGTGAGCTCAATTCTTCTCCTTTGTGCAGCTTGGCGATTCTCGTGGATGTTTTGTAGCTCCATGATTGCCTGCTGATATTCAAGCTGTTTGTTCCTTTGCTCCAAGTATTTCATGGTCCACTTAGCCCTCTCCAAGTTAAGGGATAAGGCTTTGATCTCTGTTTGCTGCTCCTAGATGATCTCCCTAAGCTTGGCACTTTGCGGGCCCGTATCTGTATCATCATCATGAATGAGAATGAAGTCAGTCTCTCCTTCACCTGATGGCCCCTCATCCTGCATTGGCCTCTTGCCTTTGTCCTGGACCTGTGGTGCTGATGTCAGAAACGAGGCCCCTTCCACCCTGGGTGGAGATAACACTCTCTTTGCCGCTGCAAACAAATGTCTGGTGCCTCTCTGATATGTGATGAATACTGGCACACTAGCGGTCTCATGGCGCTCATACTGATGAGAAGGTCCACCTTCATGCTTAACCTCTGATAATCCCCGTGAAGCCCTGAAGAATTCACGAGAGATGAAATCATCCCAAGTGATGCCCTGCAATCCAAGCTGATGAACCACCAAAATATTAATAAGAGCAAAATGATAGACACTGTTAAGTTGCTGCTGAGGGGTTTTATGTTGTATAAAGGTGGTCATCCTCTCTATGTTCCGCCAAATGAAATACGGAATATTAATCATCCGTACCCTGGTGAAATGCATGAGCAACTTGATGTGATAAGCATAGAGACGAGAGAATCGTCCCTCACAGCTGAAATATTTCATGATCAACTTCATTAGTGGAGCATATTCATCTTTCAGATATTGGAACGGGAACACTCCCTTGAGCTGCCTCAAGAAACTAGTTTTAATGTATGGCTCATAATGCTGCCGATCAATGTTCTGTTTCTTGTGCCATGGTTCACCAATGTTCGGTATACCAGTTGCTAATGAGACAGATTCTGGTGTAAGTGTGAAGGTGACACCGGCTAAGGTAGCCTGATCTCCATGTAAGTGCAACACAAAAAGACAAGCCAGCTCATGATGAAATTGAACACTAGCCACCTTTTGACAAAACTCATAGCATGACTGATGCTGAAAACACTGCATAGCAAGAGGGCAGGCCTGCAATTCTGTAAGGGTGGTTGGTTCTTCTCTAACATGTCTGCCACCTTTATGAGGCCTCCGGGGTGCCTGTTCTTCCAAGGGTGAGTCACTTTGGGTTTCCACTTCATAGTCCGATGAATGCTCAGATGCCATGACTGCTGTACAAAATACCTTGAAGAAAAGATGCTGCTGTATATGAAAACTGTTTAACTGCTCTTTAGAGTGCAAAGTCTGCCAGCAACAGGAAAAAAAAAATGAAACAGGGACTGTTAGGAAGGGGAAATAATAGTGAGGAATGGGAATTATTGGGAGAAATTTGATAGGGAAATATGGGAGAGGGTTTGAGGGATTTATGTATGGGAATAGGGTTTAGGGTTTGGGATTGTTGTATAGGTTTTGAGGTGTGAGGTTGGAGGATTTGGGACAGAGCATGTAGGAGAAGGGAATAATGAATTTAGGTGATAGGGAATTAGGGATTGGTGAAGACAAGGGAACAATGGGAAGGAGAAATGATTTTGGTGGCAAAACAGTGAGTTCTGAAACCCTGGTAGCAAGTTTTCTTGTGTTTATAGAAAGAGGGTTTGATATATGTGTTCACCCATTGTCATCCATAAACCACCATCACTAATCACAAAACTGGATGAAATATCAAAATAGCAACCCTACCTGGAAAATCCACGCAAGTTATGAGCAAATTGGTGAAATTTGAAACAATTTCGGGCTTTGGACTGTATGCACCGCGCCAAGAACCTAGTGCGCTCCCAGTGCGCCGCGCCCGCTCAGAAAAACACTCGACAGTTTCTCCCAGTGCGCCGCGTTGGTTAGCTGCAAGCTATTTCGCCTCAAAACACGCACTTGCTCACCCAATTCAATTTGAAATGCTTTTCTTTGACCTTGGCATTCAAAATGATATTGATCTTCATGGCAAAAGCTTTATAAAGACATTGATTTGATTTTTGGTTCTTCAAAACCCATTTTTGTAATGTTTTGCAATTGGCACTTTTGCACAATTAATACAACTCTGTCTTTTTGTTTCCTCCTTGATTTTTTGGTTAAAATGATGAAATTCTTGGCGAATTTTTTGCAGGAATAGCTGACATGGGAAGTGGCAAAGGAGACTAGGGCTGCGCCTGAAGAATTCAAGAACTGAAAATTTAGGAAAATTATTACAAAAAACAAAATGTCGACTTGTCTTCAAAACAGAGTTTTGAAGAAAAGTCATAATCCATCCATATGACGATAAAAATCTTTGAAATAACAACTTATCAAGAACCTCCCTCTGGCCTGCTGGCTTTATTAGACCTTGTTGAAGACCAAATTGACTAACCCTAAACCTAATGACTAAAATGACTGTTATGACCTAGAAATTGAAACAGGACTGCAAATAACTTTTAAGACTTTATTTTGATGGACAGACCTGAGCTAGCAGTGCAAAGGATGAGGGGTAGTGAATGAAAAAGTCCTTCCGTCAGATTTATGGCATGCTCCTAACGGAATGCAACTGATCAAGCGAGATGCGACACCTAAAAATGAAATGCAAAAAGAGTTTTGATCTCTGACGGAGGGATGACCAGACTGACTCTAATAGAGAGCATGAAGAACAAAACATGATTCCCCTAAATAATCCGGGTACAGTTGAGGCCCTCAAAAACTGTGGGTTGCTCAAATACTTTAGGTTGTTTGGAATGAGGCAAAAAATAGAACTATTGCATTTCTTAGTTCATGCATGGGATCTAACAGATCAGACTTTTCACATAGGGGACAAAGTGGTCCCTATTCTGATGGATGATGTTTACTTTCTTACCAGGCTGTCGAGGTGAGGTGCCCCCATCTCACTTTCAGGATTTGCCCGTGGAGGTGAATCGGTGAGGGATTACATTTGACAATTTTTTCAGCCAGGTACACAACCTATCAAGGATGGGAAAATAAACATCAGGGATGTATGTTATTTGCCTTTGAGAACTATCCTTTCCACTATCATATAGTTGGCTGGCAGTGTGATACTTCATCTGGTGAACAAATCATATATGCAGTATGCACTAGAGTGTCTTGAGCCAAAAGTATTCAATTGGTGTGAGGTTGTGCTTTCTTCACTGAAAGAACAACTGACAAAGGTAAAAAGTGGTAAGATGAAGAATTTTAGCTATGGTTTGATCTTAATCGCTTTTTCCTTAGAAATAATTCCATTGATGCAACCATAGCATGTAACACTCGGTGTAGCTGGTCCTAGAGATCCATAGATACAGAGGTGGGTCGAGTTGATGGTTAGACATGCGAGTCAGTCAAAAATAGTTTTCTCCACTACATTATTCAGTTGGCTCAATTGACAACACATTGTCATCGAGGAGCATCCATACTCAAGGATGGATTTTCGTGGAGATCCAGATTTGATTCTACAAGTGGGTGCTCAATGGGGTGCTAAAGGTAAATTTTTTACCAAAATGTTTTTTATTTTTAAGTTTCTACATGTTTTTGTGTTTTGATGTTCCAAGACTAAACTAAAATCATTCTCATGCATGCAGATGTGGGTACTATTCGACCTATGAGGCACCAATAGGGGGTAGGTGGGCCACCGAGGAGAAACATTGGGAGAGCGGTCCTCTATGATTTGGATTTGGCCAAGACCTTGGCAGAGCTGCAAGATCATGTTGAGGGATTAACCCTTGGTATTTTGAATGTCCAGATCGAGGAGTTACCTATGAGGATGCAGCACCATACTATTGGTGTTCTAGGCCATTGGATGCGGCTCTTGTGCATGATAGCTCAGGCTGTGACCTGTTATCATGAGCATCACTAGGTCTACTTAGGATGTTTTTGCATGCATTTTGAGTTTTTAGGTTAGATGACCAAACATGTATTGGACACAAATTTTGTAAATTTTTTTAAAACATCTATCTATTTTACTTTCAGAGTTTTTATATGTATGGCTATATGCAATCCTATTCAACTAATTATGTGAATTGAAAATTACTTTTACATGTGTCACAAATGTCTGTTTAACATAGTTTGCTAATGAGTCAGTTAATGTGTTAAAGCTTCTGGAAATATGTTGATATTGAATGTACTCAAAATGTCTTTCCAAAAGACGAACTCTAAGGAACATATGAAGAATTGTTGGATTTCGGATAGTATAAATGTTTGTTAATTGTTGTACAATGAGTTGTGAATCTAGCCTAATGATGATTCGGCGGACACCAAGTGAGATGGCATCAGAGAGAAGTTCGATCAATGTGCTATACTCAACAATATTGTTCGTCAATCGACTAATACAAATCCCTTGAAAAATCACTAACTCGCCACTTGGAGCGAAAATGGACCATGCTACAGAAGACAGGCTGTACGTACTACGACTAGCACCATCGATGTAACAAACAAATGGTTCCAAAATGTTTTGACATCTGCAAAAAATGCAAAGAGGATTACTTAACCACATAAAAAACTCTAAAAGACACATTGACACACACACATGCAATTAGAGCATATATACAATGATTTTTTACTACATTCAATTAAGCATAGTAACGTTTGAGATATAGCCCATTTCAGGGCTGCGACAATGGAATTCCACCATAATCCACCAACGCATAGGCACCTTTTGCCAAAACACGCTTGACAATATAAGGACCCATCCAAAGCGATTCAAATTTCCCTGCTCCTAGTTTATCAGCTTCCTGATCGTAAAGCAAGACCAGGTCTCCTTCTGAGAAAAGGCGAGGCTTGACATTTCTATCATATTGCACCTTGATTCATTTCTTATGCGCTTCGTTAGCCAATGTGGCTTCACGATGGGTTTCATCCAGATGGATAAGTTCCAAGAAATGCGCTTCTTCTTTAGAAGTGTCAGGTAATAGGTCAATCATGAGTTTGAGAGATGAAATTTAGCATTTTATCGGAAAGATTGCCTCTAGACCATACACCAATTGAAAGGGTGTGAATCCAGTTGCATTTCTCACCGAGGTTCGATATGCCCACAAGGCAGAGTACAAGATTAAATTCTAATTTCATTTATGAACCCCTATCATTCTTTGAAGCATTATCTTTAGGACTTTGTTGATGGCCTCAACTTGTCCATTCGCTTGAGGATAATAAGGGGTAGAACTATCATGTGAAAGTCCTAAATTAGTAGTCAACTAAGCCATCATGTGATTGTGAAAATGCGACCCATGATCTGTAACTATAGCCTGTGTACACCAAACCGGGCAACTACGTGGTTGAAAAAGAAAAGAACAACCATTTCATCATTGTTGTTTAATGTTGGCATTGCCTCAGCCCATTTGGTAAAATAGTCAACGACGACTATAATATACCCATGCCCCCCGACTGAGGTGGGGTTGCATGTCATGAAGCCAATGCCCCATTTGGTGAATGGTCCAACAACGACGACAAGATGCAATGGTGCAGGTGGTGATCTAGCTTTATGGTCATAGATCTGGCATGTGTGACAACTTCTGATGGCAATTATGCAATCTTTGAATATACTAGGCTAGAAGTAACCGCACGGAGAATTCTCTGCGCAGTAGCAGAACCAGATAAGTGTCCACCACAAGCACCTGAATGGAAATCATTCATAACCTTCTCAGCTTCCTCATGAGTGAGGAACCTTCGTAAAATCGTATCGATACCACGACGATAAAGAGTGTTGCCAATGATCAAATAATATTTGGCTTGGTATCGGATACGTCGCTGTTGCGAGCGAGAGGTATCAGGCCGAAAATTTTGGGTCTGGAGATAAATTAGTATATCTCCATACCACACATCAGATGATGAAATCAGGAACAGAGACTCATCCAGCATTGATGGTTCTAATGTTGAATCGATGATATTAAAGGGAAGATCACAAAGTAACTCAGTGAAAACTAGATATTTCTTTGATTTGGACTTGATGAATTCCAGATCAAACTCCTGCAAAATGACTATCCATTTTGAGTATTTCCCCCCAAAAATTGACGTGACAAAATATATGTCATAGGGTTACAATCCGAAATGGCAATGGTCTTTCGGAGCAGGATATAGTGATGAAATCTCTGTACTGCTTTAACTGCTGCCAAAGATAGTTTCTCGACATAAGAGTACTTACTTTATGTATCATTGAGATTGTGGCTCAAATAATATATTGGATGTTCAATCCCATCTTCCTCTTGGACTAAAACCATTCTAATGCTTGTATCTACAGCGGCGAGATACATGAAGTAGTAGTTTTGATAATTCAGGGAATACATTAATGAGGCTCTAATCAAGGTATCTTTAAGAGCATCAAAGGAAGCTTGCGCAACCTGTTCCCAATGGAAGGGTATCCCCATTTTTAATAAATGAGTAAATCCTTTAGCCATTTTAGCGTAATTGGGAATGAACCTCCTTAAAAAGTTAGCCTTCTGTAACTGAAGTAGATTTGAAGGTGGAGGCAAATCAAGGATTGTCTAAACCTTAAGTTGATCGAGTCGAATTCCCTCCTTAGACACTACGAAACCAAGAAAATGACCAAAACCAACAAAAAACACACATTTGTAGTGTCAGCACTGTAAAAATATATCTCTCAAAAACTACGGGTGATCAGATCGCTTTCGTGAATGAGCAGGTAAATCGTCAAGGTAAGGTTGACCAATATGCTTGATGTCATGGAAGGCATAATTCATTGCCCTCTGAAATGTTGCCCCTACGTTCTTCAAACCAAATGGGAGTTTTGGATAAGCGAATGTGCCCCATGGACAAATAAAAGCAGTTTTAGATTGGTCCTGTGGGCGGTTATTGATTTTATTGTAGCCGGAAAATCCATCCATAAATGAGAATATTTCACATCCGGCACATTCATCAATAACTTGGTCGATAAAGGGAGTGGGATAATTGTCTTTTGGACAATCCTAATTAACATCCCTATAATTGATGCACACTTGTATTGTCCCTTGTTTCTTCATGACAGGACCAATATTTTAAATCAAGTCAGTAAGGGGAACAGGGTAAATGAAACCAACATGCAAAAGTTTTTCAACTTCTGCCTTAATGGCAGCAACCTTCTTTGGATGAATAGGTCAGAGGTGCTGTCATACTGGTTTGACATCAGGATAAATTTTTATTTCATGTTCAACTATACTAGAGTCAATTCCTGGCATCTCCCGTATGACCATGTAGATATATCTCAAAATTCACGAAAGAGAGCACGGTAAATATCAAGTTCTGATGGAGAACAAGATTTGCCAACATGAATGTTTTCTACAACATTAGGTTTGGTTGAAATATTTATAGAAATGGTTTCTTCAATATTTGACAAGTTTTTCTCAGAATCTACTGTATCTATAAAAACAGAATTCGAAAGGAAATCAACAACTGAAGGGTGATTAAGTTCATTTGAATAATATTCTATGTGATCTTGAAGATGGGAATAATTATGATAATCTTCCCATGGTTCTCCTTCCATCATCATTGATTGGACGATTCCTTCATCAGTAGAAAATATACGTGAAAAAGGATCGGAAGAAGTACCAAATTATAATGAACGATCTACCCATACAATTGATGAAAATGGATTTGGGTTCGCCGCACAAGCCAGAAAAATTGATTGCTATGCAAGTTCAATAGGGCTTAGCAACATGATTTCATTATTACTTTCAAATTAAAAACTATTGGTAATCCTCCTTAAGTTAGATGAAGTGGAAGATATCATGTTGCAAGTCTCAATTTTTGCCACTTCCGCCAAATTTGATGGTGGTGGTAGTGAAAAAGTACCCATTAGGGAAGAGTCTTTAAAGATACCTACACCAATGTTTTGGAGAGATAGCGGGGGTCCATGTACCAATGGATTTCTTCCAGTAACCCGTGAACTAGAGACGAAGAATGCGAGTTGGTCGATAACCGTGATTCCACCTTTATGAGGAAATGTAATCATACGAAAGTATGTTGAAACCATAGCAGCCATGGCATAAACCCATGGCCTTCCTAGTAATATGTTGTATTCAAGGGGTCCATCAACTACCTCAACTTCAACCGTTACCATTTTGTCCCCTAGTTCAATTTGTAGATTACTCAATATACCACAAGGCATATATGTGCGACCGTCAAAAGCTTTTAATATTGTTGGTGAACGTGACAAAGGCGGTGAGTCAAGTGTCTTCCAGCAACTCATAGACATTATACAAGTAGATGCCCCCTCTTCAATAATGGTTTAATGAACAATTTTATTCAAGGCAATTACTTGAATCATAAATGCTAATTGTGCTGGTAACTTTGGTGTATAACCTGCATGGTTGAAAACCACAGGATTGAAATCAGTTGGATCGATTCCACCAATTGCTAACAACAAAGCTTGATTTTGGGAGGGACAGTTCTAAAGTACCTTGAGTGTAAACATAGTAGAAGGTGATTGAGCCAAATCTTCTACTATATTATAATTCTATGTAGCTTGAGCTAGAGGGTTAAATGTCGATTTGTGTACAACTCCCTTAGGTGGTTTTATTGTTAACTCTTGTGCAATAGATGGTGGAATAGGATCATTCAAAGTTTTATTCTAAGGGTTAGGTTGATCAACCTGGTTATTTGACGATGATGGTTGATTTCCATAATATTTACTTCATGTTGACACCAAAACATCATCTTTTTGCTTAGAGGAGGATATCATAGGCACTTTGGAAGCGGAAGCTTGGTCTATAGCAACCAAATTTTTCTCCGGTTTTGGAAAAGGATTAGACAATACCACGGATGTATTAGAAGTATTTAGAAGCTTTGAGACTTCAGAGCAGTGCAGATAATCTCTCGTAAAACGCTCATCGTTACAGATCAAACACAAATAACGGTTTCCTAGTTGAAGAAGAGGAATCAGATGATTTCTCTTGAGGGGAGTTATTTTGTTTCTTCTTGTTTTTCCCATTTTTCTTACCTCCTGGTTGCTTTTCATTCTTGCCTTTTTCAGATGGCACGACATTGATTTTGGAAGTAAGAGTTTTATGAGGTGCATTTGTATTTTGATTGGTAATGGCAAGTGTTTGACCAGATGGTCTCCCTGCCGTTTGTGTGCTTGAAGAACCAATCACACCGTCGCCAGCATGAGAGTCCTTACTCGATGGCAGAGGAGGAACAATGAAAGTTGGTCAGGGTGCATTCAAAATATTGTCATAGAGAGTGCCAGACTGTGTATAAATTAGGCCCAAATATTGGGCACAAGCAATTACTTACTCTTTGTGACAACTCCACCTTTCGCCACATCCTCAGTGATAGATGGCAACAAGGATTTTATAAACCACTCAGCCAGAAGTTGATCAGGAACAAAAGTTTTAACCATGCAATGATGACGATGCCATTCATGAATATGATCAGAGATATGAGTAGCAGTAGTCTCTTTAAAGTTGGTTAATAGTTCTGTTCCAATCTCATATCGTATGGGTAACTAGAAATGGGTTAAAAATGTGGTAGCTAAAGCAATGAAGTTATCGAAAGAAGCTCGTGGTAATTTGATGTACCACTTCGCAGTTGGACCAGTAAGTGTTCTCTGGAAAAGATGAAGTCTAGTAGAATCATCACTCAAGGAGTTTGGTGAACACCATAAATGAAAAGTCATGACATGGTTAGACAGGTCTTCTCCAGTATTTCCATTGAAGTTTGGAATATCGGAAGGTAACTTATGAGGAATCACTAGCCACCAAGGTGCATAAAGAATTGGGTAATTGGTGAGTCGGTTTAGGTCTGGTAACTCAAGTGTTGCAACGAAAGGAAACTGTCTATTGAGGTTAGGTTGAGCATATCCAGGGTAAGATGGAATTGCCTGGGCAATGGGACTTTGCATACTAGCATAAGGCATCTGCTGCTAATAACCTTGATATGGGTAAGTTTGTTGAGAAAATTTGGTGTAAGGTTGTTGTTGTTGTTGTGCACCAAGGTAAATTTACTGTTGTCCAAACCTAGTGTAGGCTTGTTGACCAGGGCCTGGATGAACTTGTTGCTGACCAAACCCAAAATAAGCTTGTTGTCCAAGTCCATGTTGAGGTTGGTATAGCTGGAATTGCTGTTGTCGATATTGGGGCTGCCAAGGCTATTGAATCAACTATTGTTGTTGTTGTTGGTACAATGGTTGTTGTTTCCCACCAATGTAAGGTTGACCAGGTTGTGAATACACTAAACTAGTGTAAGTCTGAGTCATTCTAGTAAAAGGTAAACTAGCCTGAAGTTGTTGGACTCTAGACACAAGTGGTTGTTGTAAAACTACCCGACAAGGCTGGATCTATATACCTGAATCTTGGGTTTTTGAGGTTGAAGGGCCAACTTTCACAAGTTGTAATACAACAATCTGGGGTTCTGACTGCGACACAGTTGTAACAATAGGTGTTGGAGGTATGGATGAGGCAGATTACATAGGTTGTGATGGATACACAAGCCTAGGTTGAACGGGTATGATTGGTTGCCACTGATAGACAGTCATTCTAGGCTGACCTAAAGACGACGACATACTGACATATGGTTTTCCCCCAGAATATGGAGGATAAGGATAATATGCATAACATTCGTTGTATGGGGGTAGTACTGTGTTAAGAGGATACATAGGACGGTAACCAGATGAACCAACTTGATGTGACAATCTTGCGAAAGCCCAAGTGTTTTCCAAGATGGACTTGAGGCATGGGTATTATTAGCTGCGGATAGCTGAAGGAGACGAGAAAAAGACCACGATAGTAACAAGGTATGGTAGCTTTGAGTTCTTTGTTATGCCATTCGGCTTGTGTAATGCTCCTGCTACATTTTTCACTTTGATGAATTATGTTCTACGACCATACTTGGATTCGTTCGTAGTAGTGTACTTGAACGATTTAGTGACAACATGGAGGATCATAAGAAGCACTTGGTGATGGTGTTCGAGGCACTGAGGGAAAATCAGTTGTTCTTGAAGAAGTCTAAATGTGTGTTCGCTCAGACTGAGATTCCGTTCCTTGGGCATATTGTTGGTCAAGGGTACATACGGATGGAGCTGAGAAGAGTGAAGGCGATCGAGGACTGGGTTGAACTGAAGAATGTCCATGAGATGAGGGTGTTTTTGGGCATGACCAACTACCAACGAAAGTTTGTAGAGGGGTACTCCAAGGTAACATCATCATTGAGAGACCTATTGAAGAAAGACAAGAGGTGGAATTGGACGGATAAATGTCAGAAGGCATTTGATGACTTGAAGAAGAAAATGGTTACAACACCGATACCGAAGTTGCCTAACTTAGAGAGACCATTTGAGGTACACACTGATGCTTCGGATTTTTCCATGGGGGGGTTCTTATGCAGGATGGGCATCTGGTGGCGTACGAGAGTTGGAAGTTGCAAGATAGAGAACGAAGGTATCTGGTTCATGAGAAGGAGATGACTGTAATCATTCACTGCCTTCATGTGTGGAGGCATTACCTAATTGGGAAGTTGTTTGTTGTCAAGACTGACAATGTTGCAGCAAGTTATTTTGCATCACAACCGAAGCTTTCTGCGAAGCATGCTCGTTAGCAGGACTTCTTGGCAGAATTCGACATGAATATTGAGTATAGAACGGGAAGGCACAATGTGGTAGCAGATGCCTTTAGCAAGAAGGGACAACTTGCAGCATTGGAAGGTGAAGACCGGGCAAAAAGGGGTAGGATTCGAATTCAAATGTCAGAAGAGATACAGAATAAGCTCAAGGAAAGTGTTGAAACCGATACTTTGGCACAGAATATAGTGAAGCAGATAAAGGAGGGGAAGACACGAACGTTCTTTCTATAGGACGGGTTCTTGTTCTTTGGAAACCAACTCTATGTTCCAAAGTCATATGGACTCAAGAGGCACCTTTTGAAGGAGTGCCACGACTCACCGTGGGCTGGCCACCCAGGGCAGCGTCGTTCTTTGGCATTGTTGGAGAGAGGATTCTTTTGGGAGAAGATGCGAGAGGATGTAGAGGAGTATGTACATAGGTGTATCATTTGTCAGTAGGACAAATCGGATAATCAGAGGCAAGGAGGACTGTTGCAGCCTTTACCGATTCCTGAGAGGCCATGGATGAGTGTCTCGATGGACTTCATCACTCAGTTGCCACAGGTTCAGGGGTATAATGGGATAATGGTCGTGGTTGATCGTTTTTCCAAGTATGCTGTCTTTGTTCCAACAAAGATACCTTGTGGAGCCGAGTGGATTGCGGAGTTGTTCTTTAAGAACATAGTGAAGTATTGGGGGATGCCATTAAGCATCGTGTCGGATAGAGATCCGCGTTTTACAGGCAGATTTTGGACCACATTGTTCAAGTTAGTCGGGACAGAATTGTTGATGAGTTCGAGTTACCATCCGTAGACAGATGGACAGACCGAGAGGATCAATGCATTGGTAGAGGATTACTTGAGACATTATGTGATGGCTGATCAAAAGAATTGGCCTGAACTCTTGGATATTGCTCAGTTCAGCTACAATATTCAAAAAAGTTCTGCGACGGGGTATAGTTCATTTGAGTTGGTGAATGGACAGATGTCGGTTGCACCGCATACTGTAGTGACAGGAGGGTTTTTGAGGAGTCCTCATGCGAAGAAGTTCATGAAGGCTTGGGATGAGACCTTGGAGTTGGCACAGTTGCGCTTGCACGAAGCTGCAAGGAGAATGAAGAAATGGGCTGATAGAGGAAGACGAGATGCGCACTTCAATGTGAGAGATATGGTGTTTCTCAGGATTACCGGGGAGCAGTTTCAGTCAACCAAGGGGACTTCGAGCAAACTGACACAGAAGTATGAGGGACCATTCTGAGTGAAGAAGAGAGTGGGAGAAGCTGCTTATGAGTTGGAGCTTCTGCACCATATGCACATGAAGCATCCAGTTTTTCACATGAGTCAGTTGAAGAGATGCAGACTTGATGCTGATCATCTAGAGAGAGCTGAACCACCGAGAGGACCAGCTGGGATTGTGGACAAGCCATGACTGGAGTTGGATAAGATTTTGAGCTATAGAACTACAGGGATTGGTTGCCACATGAAACAGGAGTATCTTGTTAGATGGAAGAATGCACCAGAAGAAGAAAGCTGGGAATCGGAGAAATCACTTTGGAGATGGAAGAAGAAGATTGCGAAGTATGAACGGAAGATACTGAGGCAGTGGGGATTGTCGAAGGCGACAATGATTTCAAGTGGAGGAAGATATAACGCCCTGTGGTTGATAGGCGAACGGGCGTGCCCTCCACTCGCTGTGCGAAGCAACTAAGGCATGAAACAGAGCGTGGGGTGACCAAGGACGAAATGTTATGTTACATAGACGAGTTGGTCGTTCGAAGTTTATAAGGGCGAGTGGAGGAGCTCGTCTTACAAGCCAACCAAAGGACGTAAGGCAAACGGAGGGCGAGTTGGGGGGCAGTCCCGCGCCATGGGCAGGCCGACCCACATAAGGCGCTAAAACATTTAATGGATGCGGTGGTTGGAAGAGGTATGGAGGCTCGGCCAAGGGCACGACCTCCATGCACGAAGGCGTATATACATGCAATGAGAGGATGCCATTGGAGCATCGCACTTCGGTCTTCGATCAAGCGAATAAAGGTGCGAGCGAAGGAGTATAGAGCCGCAGCGAAGGCGCAGACTATGCGCCTTCTTGCCGGGCGGTCTACACGAGTTTTGCATAAGGTTTGAACGGTTGAAGGTGCGGGTGGTGGGTGTGTGAGGGCGCCCGCCCGCCGGAAGTGTTGAATGAGTTTTCGGTTGTGTGTTGGGTGGTGGGTCGTGCACGGGCACGCCCGCCCGACTTGGCAAACTGACTCATGTTGTATTGTTGAACAATTGGAGGGCGAGACCACCGTGTGGTCGTGCACGGGTGGGCGCCCAATTTTGTAACGCCGGTGGAGGCTAGCTCCTGGTCAATTTTAAAACTTCTCATATATATAATAAAAGATTGACTTTACATGTGATGTTGTTCTCTTGCCGTTCTATATTGTTGATGTTTAATATTAATGGATTCCGCACATTAATATGTTATTCATGTATAATGATGAATGTTAAGGCGTAGTTCGTAAAGTAACTAACAATGGAAGATGTTAATTACTTAGGAGGCGCCGCACCCGACCAATTTAACGAAAAAAAATTGGGGGCGTGACACGTCATCTGCTGAACCATTGCTTGAAAATTTGCTATCGCGCAGTAACTTCATACAGGTTTCCATGAAAGTTGTGAGCATAGAGGGGTCCATCTCTGGCTCAGGCTTATCCTTGCTTCCTGATCAATCCTTCTCTTTTTCCTTTGTCTTTTTACTACAACCCTATGCTTAGGGTTGTAAAAGACATCTAAAGGTGGTATTTCTTCTATATGCAAAACAATTTCATCCGATGGATCCTTAGGACTTATCTCTACATCTTTACTTATAGGTAGGCCACTAGTTCCTTCATTTAGAACCGTATTTGTTGCTGTCTTGTGACTAATTGTCACTTCAGGCATGCTGAAACCCTGTGAATTCTCAAGATTGCTTATAATGGAATCGAACTGTTGCCATTCTTTAAGGAGCTTGGGATCAATCTGAGTATCTATATCCATGTGTTCACTGCCTTTTCCCTGTTCTTTCTCCTATTCTGGCGCTTTTCCTTTCTCAGGAATTTTTTCCATAGCAGGAGATTTGTCAACAGTTTGCTGTTCAGGCTCGCTTGAATGGATTGCTGGGGTGGTGGCTAATAAGTCTAGAGGCAGAGTTTGCAACCTTTGTTCTCTAAGCCTATTAAACACTTCCAGCCCTTCATCTTGATACCTGATCCTGGCCAATGTTTTTACCTGAAATAATGATTCTACTGAGGAAAATAGGTCATCAAAGTCATCCTTTTCATGATCAAACTTTGCAAGTTTGGCTTGTTCAAGAACATTATAGGCAACTTTTCTTGGATCATATTGTCTGTTGGGAATTGTTGCAAGATTGAGCATTTTTATTTTTTTTGCTTCCTTTTCTGCATGTTTGTAATCATGGAGAGTGTAAACACCGCATCTTAAAGGAAATGTAGGCCATACCTGTTTCTTGGAATTTTTAAGGGTTTTGGATGTTCCTTCCATTGTTATTTGGTAGGCCAATTCCCGAGCTAACAGCTTATCAGGCACATACAGGGGAAGGACATGGGGTTTTGTAAGGCTACCAAAAAGCCTTATATAAGTGAATTTGTCTTCTCTGAACCAATTAGCTACTGCAGTCAAGTCGATCCCTGCTTCTTCGGAAATCCTGGGGGTAGGCTTATAAAAAATAGCATAATAGATAGGCAACATGAAACCATTGCAAATTTTGTACAAATGATCTTTGTAGTGAGCCTTCCATAACATTTGATGATAAATATGGATTGGCTTAGGGTCTTCGGGAGTCCATCTCCATCCGAGTATCGGATATTCGGAATTAAAGCAAAGAGTATCCATAATATAAGCACTGTAATAAAAATGGGGAATGGTCCTGGTAGTTTTACGTGAATTTGATCTAAATTCGAGAATTGTTGTGGCTAATTTGTCGGACAAAATGTTTTCCCAATCCATCACATAACTGTTGATGGTTGCCTCCATCAGAGGGACCATTTCAATAGTAAACTTGGCAGAGTCATGTATTCCCTACATTCTACACATCATTGCTACGTCATAACAGTAAGGACAAGCTAATGAGTCCACGAAGTACTTACCTGATGATTCATGCTTGTACTTTTTGGGAAAATGTCTCCACTGCCTAATCGGGGCCGATTCTGTCTCGTTTTCCTTTGCAAATTTTTCAAGGAAGGCTTTGTTGTACTGCTTTTCAGGCTCAGGCAAGTGATACATTTTCCTTAGATCATCAGGCTGAAACGAGCCAAATATCCTCCCGTCAATTGTGCAAAATGTTTTGTTCGAGACTGGAATTTCCTCTACCACCCATCTCACTATGTCAGTATATGGGAGGATTTTTTCTCATGCCGCTATTCTGTGCAAATATGAACAAGCTAAATCTTTGAGGGACGCTTCTGATTTGTTACTTGAGTCAGCTGTGGCTTCTTCTGATATCTCCTCAGGCTCCTTTGCTTCTATTAGATTGTAGATGCTCTCCCAGCTCGTATTTCCAAGACCGAGGCACGTAGTGTCTGAGATTAACCCTTTTTTGCTTGGTCCGGGATCCTTGGCTGGTTGCACTGCTGCTGTAGGAGCCGCTGCTACAGATTTCTTTGATTTCTTTCCCATTTGTTTCAAATTTCTGATTTCAGTGGAGTTCTACACAAGTGATTGGAAAAACCGTGATACAGAGAAATGATGCTATAAACCAATATGACAATGAAAAAGAGTTACGTCAATAAACATGTGATAATGGATTATAATAAGATCGCCGTGGATAAAATCTAAAGAAAAGATCTACCCTTAACTGCTTCATTGATTAGCCATTTAACCTGTCAATCATGGTAAAGGAAGTTTTAAATTTCCATCATTTTGTTTATATGCCAAATGATTCATTCAAGCATGGCTTAGATTTCTTTGATGGATAATCAGTGATAATTCGCAAATCGGCGATCGGTAACGTGAAAGGAAAGGCTTTAATTCTTGTTTTAAACATCTCTGATCACCGAAAGGTGATCTAATGCATGCAAACCTTTAAGATATATCCTCGAGATATGTGCCTCATTAATGCATCGCAATCAAGGAATGGATTTGGGCTTTATTGCTGTGTCAATGTGATTTCGCCAATAGCCGATTGTGATATGCTTTATCGCATCGGAGGATTTGAGTCTGCCTTCCATCATGTGTTGACTTGTTATTGCCGATTGTCGATGGCGCTACGATTTATCGTATCGGTGAATTTGAGAGGCTGTATTATATTGCTGCTTTGTCATTTACCTTTTCCGATATCTGATTGCGATATGCTTTTCGGATCGGAGAGAATGGATGTATCTTTGTGCATGCTTCCTTTGTTATTGCGATATGCGATCTTGCGATCGCTTTATCGCAATAACGAAGAATTTTATAATATTTTAAAGCCACACTTTATTTCTATTCAAAAAGACTTTTATTAAAATAATTCGTTTACATTAAGCCTTTTTAATAAGGGTTTTTCTTATGATGGGTTAATACCAATTTATTTACACATCTAAGTTTATTTTAAAAGGGACCCATTTCATATTATGATTTTATATAAAAATTTTATGAAATGGGGGGTTGTTGTACAACACAACAATTGGAAATTCACTGGGAGAAACAGTTATCTCTGAGAAATTAATCGAAATACTTAAACTTTCTTAATCTGGAAATCTTACATGATAGAGAAAATCTAATATAACTAGGTAATCATAAATTCTAAACATAATGATAACTATTTTTGCTATTTCCTTATGTTCTTAAAATTAAATACATTCTAAGTTTTAAATAAGCCTTAATTGGTTGATAATGATGAAACAAAAGACTTTTCCAACTTAGCTTTTATAGTGACTCCTTTGTCATAGGTAGAGCCTCTGTTGCCAGAAAACGTTTATAGTCTTGACAGGGTTACCTTTTAACTATTTTACCATTCATTATTCCATCCATTTCAGAGTATAATTAAAAAGAACGAATCCAAAAGATATGTTTCCATATTTTTTGTATTACTTTTTCTTTTTTTCCTTATTTTGTAAGATAAAAAGCCATTGTCCTGGTTTGGTGGCCAACTATTGACAACACCATTCACTGGTTGTAATTTAACTGAACAAGTTGGCTCGTGATGAGATCCCTTGTCTTATAATTATAAGTCATTACCCTGTTTTGGTATGAAATGTTGGTAATGTCAGTTGAACTATTCCCCTATGATCATGGTAAGCAGGCTTGTAATAAGACCTCTTATCTTTTATATCAAATATATTTTAGAATTACACTCTGAGTAATTATAAACTTTGATGGATGGGATGAACAATTTTCTCCTTAAGAGAATATGGATGACAGTGTGGGAGTTGAAGATGCTAAGACTGAATCAGTCTCTGTTTTGTATTGATAACCATTTTCAGGCTACTAAAATTTAAAATGATTTACAGTATTTCTAAGTTTTGAGAAGATTTCACAAAAATAAAATGGGGTTTTCAGAATCTAATTATACCTAATTTCCTAGAAATTTCTTTTTCCTTTAAGGCTTCCATTTCTTAAAAGTAAATATCAAAACTATTTTCTTTTGAGTAACTTTTTCAATATAGCAAAGACCAATGGGAGGCTTTTCACAACTTTATTTTCCTAAGATTTTAAACAAAATAAGTTATTCACACAAATTCTGCTGAAAATTGAATATTTACAAAGGGAGAAGGGGTTACCTCCTCAATTGAAGAATTTTTTCAAGATAAGGCTGTTGACAGGAAGAGAATCTCTCTTTCCTGATAGATCTTGCAATATGAATGTAGAAGGGCCTATCTTCTCGCTGATTTGGAATGGTCCAAGCCACATTTTCTGGAACTTAGTGTGTTTTCCTTTATCCTCATGGGCTTTGTCCCACTTCAAAACTAGATCACCAACTTGTAAATGTTTTGAGCCGGTTGAAGTTGCATCAAAAGATGACTTAATAATCTGTTGATGTTTTGCATGTATAATTCAAGCTTTCTCCCTTTCTTCTTCTAATTTCAAGATCTGATCATGTCTTAGTTGAATAGAAGATGAGGGAGTTTCTTCAATAAACTGCACTAAAGCCAGGGATGGAAGTACTAAGTTTGCTGGTATAACAACTTCCTTTCCATACACTAGACTAAATGGAGAAGTTCCTATGGAGGCCTTCTGTATTATTCGGTCAACCCATAGTGCAAATATCAAAGATTTATACCAGTTTTTATGATTCTGCTCAATAGTTCTCTTAATGGCTTTGATAAGATTTTTATTGGTAGATTCTGCTAAGCCATTACCCTGAGGGTAGTAGTTTGCAGATTACTTCAATTTAAGTCCTCTTTTGATAACAAACTCAAATATAGAATTTCCAGAGAAGTAAGATGCATTATCAAAAATAAGAGCATTTGGGACACCAAACCTGGTAATAATGAACTGATCTATGAATTCAATGATTGCCTCAAAGTTTGCTGTCTTCAAAGGAATTGCTTCAACCCACTTAGTAAAGTAATCAGTAGCTGTAAGGATATACCTATGCTGTTTGGATGAATGTGGAGTGATTTCTCCAATGATATCCAATCCCCATTGTTCAAAAGGTTGTTCAATGTTGACTGGTTGCAAAGGGAAAGCTGGCTTCCTTTGTCTTCCACTAGTGGTTTGACAACTTTGGCATTTCCTTACATATTCATGAGAATCTCTGAACAAGGTGGGCCAATAATATCCATCATGAATGATTTTGTGAGCTGTTGTATCAGCTCCAAAATGTCCTCCTGCTGGTCCGTCATGTAGCTCCTGCAAGACCTTTTGCACTTCAGGTTTTTCTAAGCATCTTAACAAAATTGAATCATAATTTCGTCTAAATAATACATCATCTACAATTATGAAGTTTTTTGTTTTCAATCTAATGGCACGTTTGTTTTTATAGGAAATATTAGAGGGAGCATATCCATTTTTCAAATAGAAAATCGGATCTACATATTGGGATTCGAGATTAGAGGTACTTATATGATTGATTTCTTCAATATCTTTGGTACTTTCAGGTTCCTGAATGTTAGAAACTCCTGCTAACAACCTGCAAAAACCTTGGCATTTGACAATCTTTGCAGGTTTAATTTCCAAGTCATATTCTTGTAATGTGTGACCCCATTTGCTCTCTTTTCTCCTAATTCCTTTTGAACTAGTAACTATCTTACTGCTGAAAAAGGGACTATAACTTTTGTGTGAGCTTTTAAGAGAAAGGGTTTGTAATGTTGAATGGCTTTGTATACAGCAAAGGATTGTTTTTCAACTTCTGAGTAATTAAGTTCAACACCTTGAAGGTTTGAACTATAAAATGAGATTGGTGCTTCTAAGTTTTGATCGTTAATTGGCGTCAGCACTGCTACATAAGATGAATCAGATGCAAGGGTATATAGCATGAAATGATTTGAAAAATTAGGAGTGATTAAAGTAGGGGCATTTATGATTGATTGTTTAATGGAATCAAATGCCTCTTTTTTTGCAGGCCCCCACTTAAACACTGAATTTTTCTTAATCATGGTTTGTAATGGCAGAATAATCTAGGAGAAATCTGGAACAAATATTTTTACAAAGTTAATTTGACCTAAAAATGACTGCATGGATTTTTTTATTATGAGGGAATGGAATATCAGAAATTTCTTTGATTCTATCTGGATCAATATAAATACCATCTTTTGAAACAATGAAGCCCAAGAGCTTACCTTGATTAAGAGCAAAAAAGGACTTCTTTGGATTAAGTGAAATGCCATACCTTTTGCAGCATTGAAAGATTTGTTTCAGATCATGCAAATGGTTTGACCTTTTCTTAGAGAACACAGTAATATCGTCCAAATAGACAACTACTGACCTATTGATTATTCCTTTAAACGCTATTTCCATCGCTCTTTGAAATGTAGCTCCAGCATTGATAAGTCCAAAAGGCATTTTTTGGTAGGCATAAGTTCCCCACTTGGTTCTAAAAGTAGTTTTGAGTCTGTCATCAGGGTGTACCAAAATTTGGTTATACCCCGAAAAACCATCTAAAAAGGACATCAGTTCAGAACCTACTACTGAATGAATTTTTTGCTCCATGGTAGGTAAAGGGAAGTTATCCTTTTGACTTGCTTTGTTAAGATTTCTAAAATCAATACAAATTCTATTGTCACCATTTTTCTTTCATACTGGCACCATATTGGACACCCAGTTTGAATGTCTAACAGGAAAAATGATCTTAGCTTTCAAGAGTTTGTTTAATTTAGTTTTTATTTGACTCTCTAAGTTAGGATGAATCTTCCTTAACTTCTGTTGTACTGGTTTTTATTCAAAAAGCATTGGAATGGTATGTTGAATGATCGATGTATTGTATGTTTTCAAATCAACATATTTCCAAGCGAAGACATTTTTGTATTTATGTAATAATCTAATGAATGCAATTCTTTCTTTTGAAGAAATTCCTAATCCCAAATTGATGTTTTGAGGATTATCCTCAGTACCAAGGTTTATTAATTCAAATATCAAAGTAGAACTCTGGAGTTTTGAATTAGTAACCTGTTTAAGCTTGTCTTTGATGTCATAAAGATATTCAAGCTTGACCACTGGTTTAGGTATTGAGTTTTCTTCTTGCTTTTCCTTCATTTGAAGGTCATGATCACTTTCATCAATAATTTGATCATCATAGGATTTGTCAAAATTTAAGAAATTTAAAATGTCTTCATCGTGATTGAACACTAGCCAATTAGTGACATTATCAGGAATTGATGGCCTAAAAATTAACTCTACTGAGAATCTTTCTGGGCTATAATCTTCAGATGGAAGAAGCTTGGAAGCAACATTAGCTAGTAAATCTACCGTTGCATTCTGGGACCTAGGGATGGGAGAAATGTTGAATGCTAAATATTGAGATATAAGGTCCTGTACCAAATACTGATAGTGTTTAAGGTGACTAGAAAGGCAGTGAATTGTATTTCTGACTTGTTTTATAACAATTTCTGAGTCACCAAACACTTTCAGATATTGAACTTTAAGACTAATTGCTTTGTAGAGTCCTTGAATCAAGGCTTTATATTCAGCGGTATTGTTTGTGCATTCAAATTCCAACCTACATGATAACATGGTCTTTTCCCCCTTAGGACTAACTAAAATACATCCTGCTCCTGCAGCTTCACTATATTTGGACCCATCAAAATATAATGACCAAAACAAAGATTTATCTATAGTTTTATTTACAGTTTCCCCAACAATTTTAACACATCTTGATGTATCTATTTGCTAAAAATTTTCAATTTGAGATGTGAGATTATTAACTGAGAAAGGGGATGGTTGAGCAGTAAATTTGCCAAAGAATGATTCAAATGAGTAATTCGCCAAAATGTTGTTATTGAATGCTATTGGTTGATTTTCTTGTTCGAATTTGGTAACAACATGGGTCATGTGTTTCTCCCGATCAATCTTGATCTGATTTGGCTTTCCTTTATAAAGCAGCCACATATGAGACCAATCGGTGGAAGTATAACCATGAAGTTTCTCAGACTAGTCTCTACTCAAAATCAAGCCATAGAATTCAGGTATATCAGCAATTAAAATATCAATTCTCTGAACTACTCTTGGATCAGCTAATAACCTAATAGTAATTGAGTTGATTTCTCCAAAAACATGGACCTTAGTTCTATCCAACTGGACAATATGAAGTGCAGACTTTTAGGGTTCAATGTTCAGTTTGGAACAAACTGAAGCTGGCATTATATTCGAAGAAGCCCCTGAGTCAATCAAATAGTTGTGTAGATTTCTATTGTAGATTTCATAGGTTAAGAGGAATGGAGGGGTATGGGAATTTGATCTATCTCCGATTAAAACAACATCAGTAGATTCTACTCTACTAGGAGGTGGTTTACCTGTCTCGTTAGCGGCTTTGGACAATACATAATTGCGAAGAGGAGAAGAAGGTACAACATACTCCTTAAGCATCAATTTTTGTTGATGTTTGAGTTTACTAAGCTCAAACATAGTAATATTTGCCTTTGTTTTCTTCATGTCTTCAATAATGTTGTAGTCCATAGAATCTATAACTACTAATGTCTTAGATGTTGGGGGTGGATTTGAAGCTGATGGCTGATTTTGGGACGGTATTGCTGTAGATTTCTTTGTGGGAACCTTTTCTTTGGCAGTAGTACCTGCATTCCTTTTATTTTGAGTTATTTGAATAGGTTCAGGAGTACCCTTACTCCTGGTAGTTACAGGAAAATCGTCCTGTTCATTTTCTGTATCGGAATTAGGAAAAATAAAGTCCCACATCCCATGACATTCTACAGTCTCCTCTTTTTTAGGTTCTTCGGATGATAAAACTGTTTCTTGCTCTTCTTCCTCTTCGAGATCTGAGTCTGCATTGGATATAGCATTTGGTGGTTTTGATTCAGGTTTCTTAAATTTTCTAAATGGCCTTTTTGTTGAAGTCTCAGCTACTTGCTTCTTGATTTCTACCATTTCATTTGACATAGTCTTGAGAACCTTTTGGAGACCCTCTATATCATATGGATGTTTAGGAATTTTTTTCTTTGAATCATCTTTGAAAGATACTTTTTTGGATTTTATGTCTTCAAGAGCAGCCTTCTTTTCTAAAGCAATAATATGTTTCTCTACAGCAAGTGCCTCTTTCATGTTTTCAGCTAGAGTTGGTTTTGCAGCTCTATCTACAAAAATAGCTACATTTGAAGGTAAAGCTGTTATATACCATTCACTTCTGATTTACTCACTCGGTTTAGAGGCAGTTAGAATCTTATTCAAGAGTTCATTAAACCATGAATCGAGCTCTTTTACAGGTTCTTTAGATTCTATCCTAAGATTCGAGATATCATTGATTAATGTTGCTAAAGATCTATCATCGCCATATTTAGTCAAGAACTATTCTTGAAAAATGTTCCGACTTGTAATGGATCCTGAGGACAAGGAAAAATACCAAGACCCAGCTGGTCCTTGTAAGGTATAAGGGAAAAGCCTAACAACAACATCTTCCTCTGTCACTCCTTTTAAGTTAACTGCCAACATGAAATTTTTAATATGCTCATCGGATTGTATTCCTGCAACCATTTTTCAGGATGTGCTGGCAATGGATGTAATGGTGCAGGCATGGTGACTACACCAGCATTATTCCATGGATTCTAAGCCACTGCAGAACTAATACTAAATGATATTGCCGATGAAATTCCAGATGTTTGGGAAGGAGATGATATTGAGGTTTGAGGCGGTTGGGATGTTGAAGTTCCAGATCCCTATTGGACAACAATGTGTAATGGAGGAGTGGATGGTTGACTTCGCACTGGAGAAGATGAAATAGAGGATGATGATGAGATAGTCTCACTATCAGATCCTTCAGTTGTTTTTCTTGCCCTTTTCCTTTTCGGTAAAGGCAACTCAGTAGGTTTAATACCAAGCTTTCCACTCTGAAGTCTAGTGAGGGGGTGACGTGGAGTGAATTGCGAAGTCACACTGCCTTGAGATACCTTAGATCTCTATGGTGATATAGAGAAGCCTTGAAGTTTATGGATGAGAGACTGAACTTCAGGAGACTCAGGACTTAATATATCTGAGATAGGTTGTGGTTGAGCAATGGTAGTTTTTTCCTCTTCTTCTCGTTTGAAGACTGGAGTTCCAGCATGCAAAGGAGAGGTCGGAGGTGAAGTGGAGGGAGATTTACTCTCAGAATGGGTTGTAGGTTTGGGTTTTCTCGCCATTCACAGTTCATGCCCTCCTTCTAGCGCCAAAAATGTTGATGCCTCGAAAATCACTGCATCAACATCGGGGAAAACCACCCGGTCCGGACCTTAAAGGTAGCTCCTTTTCCGTTTGGTGTGGTGGCTCCGACTGGATATAATGGGACCAGTTTCCCAATGATTTGTAAATAGGATGGATAAGTGGTTGAATTTCTATTATCTAATGATAATGATGGATGATTTATTCTAAAATGAAAAATAATAAACAACTAATCTATCCTAGGAAATTTCGATTTTAGTGTAACTTTTGATGATCTTTATTTACAAATAGGCATATAGATGACTCCATTGATAAACAAAGACATTCATTCATATGATAATTACTTTGTTCAAATAGTTGAACAAAGTAATCATTAAAACATTATTACACTATTCTTCATATATCATTGACATAAATATGATTGAAAGAATAACATTCCTTAAACATTCAATAGTGATAAGTATAAGGACTGTTGTTAAAACACATACATATATCCAATGATAGCAAGATTGAATAAATGTTGATTCATATAAAAGAATAGAGCAAAGACATAGATAATAGTACCATATGTAATTTGGATCCTTCCCGATATCAATTGCATTCAGATTCTGTCTTCTAACTCAGAAATACTCTCAAAAAAAGTAATAGTGCATATATCATCAAAGTATTCTTCATTAAAATTTAGAATATAGGCCCAGTCTTCATAAAAAATATATATCAGAAGCACAATAGTGTTACTCCCGATCCAAATTTTATACAAAAATTGAGGACTCTTTCTAAAGACATGAAAGGGTCTTTAAATACTATCTAAGCTAACTGATTATGAAATAAAAATGCTATTAGGTGGTATAACCAAATCATGAAAATCTCCTTGAAATAGGCCTGCTTGTAGTTAGTAGAACGATTCACTGTTTCGGTCGATCATCCTTTGGCTTAAGTTGGTAGATAGCAAGCATTGGTTGCAATTCTAGAGGGTGACTCAGACGTGAATGTAGTTGGGCTGAATACGTAGCATCATGAATTTCGGGAATCATGTAATTGATCGCATTGGTTAAACATTTGAGTGCTGCCCTTTGACTATATGATTTAACTAGGAAGAACCAAAAGGATTCCCAAGTTAAACTTTGGATGCTTGCGATTAATCTCTCCTTCTTTTCCAATTCTTGATTGCATGTCTATTCCAATGCTTTGGTTGATGGAAATTTACCTAGAGTGCACTGTGAAATTAAATTAGACTGATAAAGAATATCATTAATTAACTCAATCAAGTTACCGGTTGCTAATCTACATCTTGAAGTTTCCCTTTCTGCTTTCATCAATTGTGATTGTCATTCTAGGAAAAAAATTTCCTTGTGTGATTCTAGAATTTTAGGCAGAATTGAAACTTTCCCTTCACTAGTTTCTTGCCAGGCAAGAAAGTTTGTTAATGTCTTGTCGGCCTATTCCAAATTCTGTCTTGCGTCAACTGATTTGTCAATCATTGAATAAGCAATCTCACAGAGGGGCTCAGCAAGGGAAATATTATGACATAGTAAATTTAATTGTTTAATCAATGCCTTATTGATCTGGAGAGCTTCAGACCTAAACTCTACTCGTTGAGAAAAATTTTTGAACTTTTCTATCTGTTGTGATGGTTGAGCAATTTTCTCATCTTTCGTTTTTTTCATTTATTCATTCATTGTCTTTAGCTTGGCCAATGTTAAAGATAACTCCTTTTGTTTCTGCACTGCACTTTGGTCTATCCTCTACTTCTCCTTGAGTAATTGCTCGTTTAGTTGGTTGTTTACCTACTGCTGTGCTGCTAACTGGTGTTCTAATTGCTCTATTCTCTACTGTCTTTCGGATACCTGTGCCTTTAATGAAACAATTGTCTGATATTTTTTCTTGAGTAAATTGTTCACTTATGATGCTTTATCCATAGTGGCTACTGAGTAAGCCCCAACATATTGAGAGAGTTTTGTGAGGTCTTCGGAAGGATTGAATTCTTCTTTCCATACCACATTAGCCATCTTTGTTTGTGTAGGTAAAAGGGAAGATTGATCAATCCTTCTCTTTTTCCTTTGTCTTGTTACTACAACCCTATGCTTAGGGCTGTAAAAGACATCTAAAGGTGGTATTTCTTCTATATGCAAAACAATTTCATCCGATGGATCCTTAGGAATTATCTCTACATCTTTACTTATAGGTAGGCCGCTAGGTCCTTCAGTTGGAACCGTATTTGTTGATGTCTTGTGACCAATTGTCACTTCAGGTGTTGGCATTATGATTCAAGTGTTGTCCTTGATGGCAACTCACTAAGAGGTTGGTACAGGTGCTCAGAGGTTGGTACAGGTGATGGCAACTTAATCAGAAGACAGATCTTAGTACATCATGCCAAGGAAGTTAATATACGCAGGTTCGTTAAGCCCAAGTCGCGTGTACACGCTAGTTGGATTCAGAAAAAGCGCGTGTATGTGGAAAAGTACCTTTTGGTCCATGGTGGTTAGTCCTTGGAAGTTGTGCCTATGATTTCGGACCATTGTGTCTCGACGGGCGTGTCGATCCCTAGTTTTGAAGTTGATGGTATTGTGTTACTATGGTTTTGGCTCTTGGTATTGAGCAAGGCCTAAGGCTATATAAGGAGAAGAAGATCATTAGGAAAATATATCTTTCGACAAGGCTTGAATATCTAAGAGAGAAAGAGATCTGATATGCAGGTTCTGGGTTGCTTGATCTAAGCCAAGGAGAGATCACATCGGTTGATGGAAGACTAGATCTAAGGATAGATCGGGATCTAATGGTTTGAAATGCACTGTCATGATATGGTTGATTATGCGTATTTCTAGATCTGCATATTGTCGCAATGTTATGTTCTGGGTCTAACTGATGTCTGGTACAGCTGCAAATTGAGAAAGTTTATTTTTAGATCTGTACGCAGGTTGGCTTCGGTAAAAGCGCGTGTATACGCGGGTTTTGCTCATTGAAGTAGCGTATATCTTTTGAAGCTTGATTTTGGGTTTACAGTGGGGTCTGACTGTTATTGCAGAGTTCTGTAGTCTGCTCTGTGTTCTGGTAACTGATGATTGACAGGGTTCAGTGGTTCAGTGATTCAAAGTTTGGTTGTTTTATGCTTCAATGATCTGTTGTGAAAATTGAATGAATTAGGGTCTACAGATTGTAATGTTGTGCTTCAGGAATATCCAGTCTGAAAATGTATGAAAGGTGGTACCTGAAGGAAAGAAGATTGTAGGTCAGCACCTACGTACTAGTATCTTGGCTAGTACAAGAGCAAAGGGGGTTGGAGCTCCCTTCCAAGGAAGTT
This sequence comes from Pinus tabuliformis, assembly GCA_031772625.1. Lineage (NCBI taxonomy): Eukaryota > Viridiplantae > Streptophyta > Pinopsida > Pinales > Pinaceae > Pinus > Pinus tabuliformis. Next base: position 1,603,816,809 of record CM062804.1, read on the forward strand.
TGGAGAACGAGAGAAGGTTGTAGCCTTCTGCAGGTTGTAGCCTGCGTACTGGTATAAGGCTGCACCAGTACAAAAGATTGTAAACTGAAGTTTCATATTAAAGAAAGATAGAGACAACTTGCAGCAGGTGGTTTTCACCCACATTGGGTTTCCACCTTACATCTTGGTGTTCATGTGTGTGGCTTTTGATCTGTTCTGTTATACTGCACCTGTTTACTGTTAATGTGGTGAATAATGTCCTGATGAACTTAACTGAAGAATAAGCTAACTAAATTATGAGTTTTCTTCTTATACGCTGTTTTATTTAGTCACAGTAGCGTGTACACGCTGGTTCACCTAACTGAAGTAGCGTATATGTTTCTGAGCATTGAAAAAGTTTGATTGATCTGATAATACTGATTCACCCCCCCCTCTCAGTATTATTTCCAACAGTTGGTATCAGAGCAGGTCCTTCAGAGAAGCTTGATCGCTTGAAGGTAGATCATTCATCATGAGCAACTACGAGAAAGAAGCATCAATCAGGCCACCGATTTTTGATGGGACAAACTTCAATTATTGGAAGGTAAGAGTTACTGCATATCTTCAATCTCTTGGTACAGAAGTTTGGAACATTGTAGAAACAGGCTATGCTTTTCCTTCAGCTACTCCTACAGATCCAGCTGAGAAAAAGAAGTATGAAACAAATGCAAAAGCAGTCAGTACTCTATTAGGAAGTATATCCCAAACAGAATTCATGAAGGTCATGCACTTCAAATCAGCAAAAGAGATATGGGACAAAATGATCACTAGCTATGAAGGAGATGAACAGGTAAAGCAAGCTAAACTTCAAACTCTCAGGATTCAATATGAGACTCTCAAGATGTATAATGATGAAAGTGTGGCTAATTATTTTCTTCGGGTAGATGAGATTGTTAATTGCATGAAAAATTTGGGTGAAGAAATAAAAGAGACTATAGTAGTTCAAAAGATTCTAAGATCATTATCCCCCAAGTTTGAATCTAAAGTATCTGCAATAGAAGAAAAAGAAAATCTCCGTGTTCTCACTATGTCTCAGCTACATGGAATTCTAACTGCTTATGAAATGAGAAAGGGAGGTCCATCTGACAGAAGGGAAGCTGCTTTTAAGGCATCAGGAAAAGAAGATTACTATGAAGCAAGCCATGTTCCAGAAGAAGAGGAAGAAGAATCAAATTTTGTCAGAAATCTTCAAAGGGGTTCTGGAAGGTTCAGAGGTAAGCGACCTTTCAAATGCTTTGCTTGTGGAAGAGTAGGTCATTATGCTGCAAAATGTCCCTATAAGGATAAAGGAAAAGAACCTGCTAGATGGAACAAGAAACAAAGTGCCAATAAGAAAAGCTACTACACCCATGAAGATAGTGATGGCTTATCAAACAGTGATGAAGATGAACAAGGTAATAAATATAAGCTGTTAATGGCATTTGAAGATGATGATTATGAGGATGCTGTAGATGTGGATAATCTCTATAATGAAATTACTAGACTCAAGAGATGCATAGAAGAAAAGAGTGTGATCATTGATACTTTGCAATTTCAAATTGATGAAAAGGAAAAACATCTTGAAAAACTAGAAGGTGAAATTGTTGGTCTCAGAAAAGAAATTGAGAAAACAAAAGCTATTAATCTTAAGTTTGTCAAAGGATCTGAAACTTTGGATGAGATTATCAATGTGCAGCGGTCTCCTCTAAACAAGACAGGTTTGGGCTATAATGGAGAAACCTCTCAAGCATCCACCTCAAAAAGTTATCTTGATGCAGCAAGAAGAAATGAGCAGAAGAACAATGAAGATAATCAGGTAAAGCAGGGACGAATTACAAACAGGAACTATCAGGGACAATCCTTCTTAAGGGTGAACAAAAGCTACAACCAACCACAGGTAAAATCTTCTTAGTTTGGCTCAAGAATAGATGAAAATAGAAATTACAATCAGTTGGCTGGTAGATTCAATAACCGCAGAAGCTTCTTCAATGGACAATGCTTTTCTTGCCATAACTTTGGTCACAAAGCAGCTCAGTGTGTTGCATATAAAACAATCATGACTAGGGAAGCTCAAAAACAAAGAAGTATGACAGGGATTACAAAGAGGACCTATAACAACTTTTCGGTTCTTGAAAATGAAGTTGAATGTTCTATTTGCAATAATTTTGGTCATAAAGACTCTGAATGCAAGAGCAGGTTTCAGGAGAAAAAGGAACAAGCCACGAGCACCAAAAAATGGAGAATAAAGGAACCTCAGACAGAAAGATGTGGGATAACTTTTTATGCAGAAGGACAGGAAAATCTATGGTACATTGACAGTGGATGTTCGAAACATATGACAGGTGATAAAGAAAAACTTGAATCTTATTCTACTTTAGAAAAGGGAAAGAAAGTTTCTTTTGGAAATGATACTCCTGCAACTATAAAAGGAAAAGGTATTGCTCCTTTGAAAGAAAAGGTCAAGGCTGGAAATGTTTTATATGTTGATGGATTGAAGCATAATCTACTAAGTGTCAGCCAGATGTGTGATCAAAAAACCGAGGTTATTTTCAGATCGAATGGATGTCTTGTTCGTGATCTTGATACAGGTAAAACAGTTCTCAAAGGCAAAAGAACTCCAAATAATCTGTACATATTTGAAGAAGGACAACAACAATGCTATCTTAGCAAGGATGAAGAGCACTGGTTATGGCATCGAAGGTTGGGACATCTAAGCTTCTCACAAATAAGGAAAGCATGCAAATATCAGGCAGTTCGCGATCTTCCAGATATCAAAATTCCAGACAACACCATATGCAAATCTTGTCAGTTTGGAAAGCAAACCAGAACTAACTTTCCAGAGAAGGAAGGATCAGCTAGCTTGCCTCTTGAGCTAGTCCATACAGATGTATGTGGTCCATTTAGGAAAAGGACACCTCGAGGAGAGGAATATCTGATATTATTCATTGATGATTTCTCAAGGTTTGTTTGGTTAGGGCTTATGAAGCACAAAGATGAAGCATTCAAAAAATTCAAATCCTTCAAAGCATTGGCTGAAAATGAATCAGGACACAAAATTAAGTGCCTCAGATCTGACAGAGGTGGGGAGTTCACATCAAATGAATTTTTCGATTTCTGCGATGAACATGGGATAAGAAGAGAATTCTCTACAGCTAGAACTCCTCAGCAAAATGGGGTTGTGGAAAGAATGAACAGAACTATCCAACAAATGGCTCGTGCTATGCTTGATGAATCAGGTACTCCTGCAACCTTCTGGGGTGAAGCTGCACATGCTGCTGTTATTATTCTTAACAAAACAAATGTCCGAGTAAACAGCACTCAAACACCTCATGAGCTTTGGAGTGGTAAAACTCCTTCCGTGAAGCATTTCAAAATCTTTGGGAGCAAATGTTATATTAAGAATACTGATGAGCAACTTGGCAAACTTGAACCTAGAGCAGATGAGGGCATTCTTCTTGGTTATTCTCCACATAGCAAAGCATACAAGTGCTACAATAAAAGACTTGGCAGAATTGTTGACAGTATTGATATAGTGGTTGATGAGAAGGGATATATTCCTAGGCAAGTTCATCATGAAGACATTGAAGAAGATGAAGGTTACTCTCAAAGGCGAAATAATGAAGAAGAAGAACCTCAAGAAGAAGAAGAATCTCAAGAAGAACCAGAGGAGCAGACAAGAATAGAAGAGAAGACTCCATCCAGATATGTCCAAAAGAATCATCCAGAAACTCAGATTGTGGGGCAGAAAGAAGCAGGAGTACAAACAAGAAGGACACTTGCAGAAGCTTCAAGCTACTTGGCACTACTCTCCTCCACTGAACCACAAAATGTGAAAGAGGCATGCAAAGATGAATGTTGGGTCAAAGCAATGGATGAAGAACTTGAGCAAATCGAAAAGAACAACACTTGGGAATTAGTTCCTAGACCAAAAGATAAGAATGTAATAGGAACAAAATGGGTCTTCAAGAATAAATTAAATGAAAATGGAGAAGTAATTAGAAACAAGGCCAGACTTGTTTGTAAAGGGTATGCACAGCAAGAAGGAATAGATTTTGAAGAGACCTTTGCTCCTGTGGCAAGACTAGAGGCCATCCGAATGTTCCTTGCTCTCTCAAGCTTTCAAAACTTCAAGGTATTTCAAATGGACGTGAAATCAGCCTTCCTGAATGGAGACTTAGAAGAAGAAGTATATATTGAGCAGCCAGATGGCTTCATTCTTGGGAATGATCCAAACCTTGTATGCAGATTGAAAAAGGCACTCTATGGACTCAAACAAGCTCCAAGGGCTTGGTATTATCGGTTGGACAAATATCTTCACCAACAAGGCTTTTCAAAAGGATCAGCAGATAGCAATCTCTATATAAAAGTTGAAAATAACAAATTGCTAATTCTTGTTGTTTATGTAGATGATATTATTTTTGGCAGCAATGAAGAGACTATGAGTCAAAACTTTGCCTTGGTTATGCAGAAAGAATTCGAAATGTCACTTCTTGGAGAATTGACATATTTTCTTGGATTGCAAATCCAACAAAATGAAGGAGGTATCTTCTTGTCTCAAACCAAATACCTCAAACAGATCTTGAAGAAGTATGGCATGGAAGAGTCAAAGCCAGTTTGTACACCCATGGTTACAGGATGCAGCCTCAGTGCTAATGATGAATCAGCAGCAGTTCACCAACCCACTTATAGATCCATGATTGGGAGTTTGCTTTATTTGACAGGTACTCGACCAGATATTACACATGCTGTAGGAATGGTTGGAAGATTTCAAGCCAACCCAAAGGAAACTCATCTTCAGGCAGTCAAAAGAATCTTCAAATATCTTCAAGGGACCCAAAACTATGGCTTATGGTATCCTAGAAATACAGATCTCACTCTTCATGCTTACACAGATGCAGATTGGGCTGGAAGTGTGGATGATAGGAAAAGCACAAGTGGTGGTGCTTTCTTCATGGGTTCCAGATTAGTATCTTGGTTCAGCAAGAAACAGAGTTCGATTGCCTTATCTACAGCTGAAGCAGAATATGTGGCTGCGACATCTTGTTGCACACAACTTCTTTGGATGATGCAGACCTTGCAGGACTTTCAAATCACTTGCACTCCACCAGTTTCTATCTTATGTGATAATACTAGTGCAATCAGCATTTCAAAGAATCCAGTCATGCACTCAAAGACCAAGCACATACCAATCAAGTACCATTTTCTCCGGGAACAAGTGCTTGAGCAGAAGGTCAAGTTGGAGTATGTTCCTTCTAAGGAACAAGTTGCTGATATTCTCACAAAACCACTGCCCAGGGAAACTTTTGAACATCTCAGACAAAAGCTGGGAGTAGTTGATGCTTCATCCTGCTGTTGAAGCTTGTCTGTTCTACAGAAAAGTTGGTATACGCAAGTTACGAAAGGTATATACGCGTATACACGCGGATTTATGCCGAGAAAGTCGCGTGTACGGTGTACGCTTGTTGCAGAGATTATATCCGCGTACATACGCTGTTTCATGCAGGAGAAATCGCGTATATGAAGTTCTGAACAGCAAGGGCAAACTCTGGAGTTCTGAACAGCAATGGGTATGTCAGAATTCTTCAGGCACGGTTTCAGGGGGTGCAGCAGGCACAGGTTCAGGGGGAGCAGCTTAAAAGTCTCATAAAGCATTGTTGGCATTCAGATGTTTTGGTTGTTGATTTCAGGAAAAGGAGCTCAGAAAGAAATCCTGGTTGCTGATCTAAAAAGATGTTTATCATATGCTGCTGGTGACTTTCATAAGTCTTGGTCTAGATCTGTTGTCTCTATGTCATGTATCTCTCTTGCGATGTCTCTTTTATGGTGTCAAGGTCATGTAACGGCCTATGTTGGTTTCCCCACTATGCCTGGGATGAATGCTGTAATATAATTGGTTGTTTCTGTTATGTCCCCTCTTGGTAGGGAGTATGGATGTATGTATTGAGTTTTTTTGGTGATAGGAAGGTCCCTTATGGTGTATAAGTCTTGGTTCTTGTTGAAGAACATCTTTTGCAGCACAGCCAAGCAGAGGTATCAGCATGTCCTCAGGGGGAGCACAGCCCTTTGCCCTTGATGTCAAAGGGGGAGAGTGACTTGGTGTGGTGGTTGCCATCAAGTCCAAAGGGGGAGATTGTTGGCATTATGATTCAAGTGTTGTCCTTGATGGCAACTCACTCAGAGGTTGGTACAGGTGCTCAGAGGTTGGTACAGGTGATGGCAACTTAATCAGAAGACAGATCTTAGTACATCATGCCAAGGAAGTTAATATACGCAGGTTCGTTAAGCCCAAGTCGCGTGTACACGCTAGTTGGATTCAGAAAAAGCGCGTGTATGTGGAAAAGTACCTTTTGGTCCATGGTGGTTAGTCCTTGGAAGTTGTGCCTATGATTTCGGACCATTGTGTCTCGACGGGCGTGTCGATCCCTAGTTTTGAAGTTGATGGTATTGTGTTACTATGGTTTTGGCTCTTGGTATTGAGCAAGGCCTAAGGCTATATAAGGAGAAGAAGATCATTAGGCAAATATATCTTTCGACAAGGCTTGAATATCTAAGAGAGAAAGAGATCTGATATGCAGGTTCTGGGTTGCTTGATCTAAGCCAAGGAGAGATCACATCGGTTGATGGAAGACTAGATCTAAGGATAGATCGGGATCTAATGGTTTGAAATGCACTGTCATGATATGGTTGATTATGCGTATTTCTAGATCTGCATATTGTCGCAATGTTATGTTCTGGGTCTAACTGATGTCTGGTACAGCTGCAAATTGAGAAAGTTTATTTTTAGATCTGTACGCAGGTTGGCTTCGGTAAAAGCGCGTGTATACGCGGGTTTTGCTCATTGAAGTAGCGTATATCTTTTGAAGCTTGATTTTGGGTTTACAGTGGGGTCTGACTGTTATTGCAGAGTTCTGTAGTCTGCTCTGTGTTCTGGTAACTGGTGATTGACAGGGTTCAGTGGTTCAGTGATTCAAAGTTTGGTTGTTTTATGCTTCAATGATCTGTTGTGAAAATTGAATGAATTAGGGTCTACAGATTGTAATGTTGTGCTTCAGGAATATCCAGTCTGAAAATGTATGAAAGGTGGTACCTGAAGGAAAGAAGATTGTAGGTCAGCACCTACGTACTAGTATCTTGGCTAGTACAAGAGCAAAGGGGGTTGGAGCTCCCTTCCAAGGAAGTTTGGAGAACGAGAGAAGGTTGTAGCCTTCTGCAGGTTGTAGCCTGCGTACTGGTATAAGGCTGCACCAGTACAAAAGATTGTAAACTGAAGTTTCATATTAAAGAAAGATAGAGACAACTTGCAGCAGGTGGTTTTCACCCACATTGGGTTTCCACCTTACATCTTGGTGTTCATGTGTGTGGCTTTTGATCTGTTCTGTTATACTGCACCTGTTTACTGTTAATGTGGTGAATAATGTCCTGATGAACTTAACTGAAGAATAAGCTAACTAAATTATGAGTTTTCTTCTTATACGCTGTTTTATTTAGTCACAGTAGCGTGTACACGCTGGTTCACCTAACTGAAGTAGCGTATATGTTTCTGAGCATTGAAAAAGTTTGATTGATCTGATAATACTGATTCACCCCCCCCTCTCAGTATTATTTCCAACATCAGGCGTGCTGAAACTCTGTGAATTCTCAGGATTGATTATAATGGAATCGAACTGTTGCCATTCTTTAAGGAGCTTGGGATCAATCCGAGTATCTATATCCATGTGTTCACTGCCTTTTCCCTGTTCTTTCTCCTATTATGGTGCTTTTCCTTTCTCAAGAATTTTTTCCACAGCAGGAGATTTGTCAATAGTTTGCTGTTTAGGCTCGTTTGACTGGATTGATGGGGTGGTGGCTAATAAGTCTAGAGGCGAAGTTTGCAACCTCTGTTCTCTAAGCCTATTAAACACTTCCAACCCTTCATCTTGATACCTGAACCTGAACAATGTTTTTACTTGAAATAATGATTCTGCTGAGGAAAATGGGTCATCAAAGTCATCCTTTTCATGATCAAACTTTGCAAGTTTGGCTTGTTCAAGAACATTATAGGCAACATTTCTTGGACCATATTGTCTGTTGGGAATTGTTGCATTATTTTTTCTATTTCCTTTTCTGCATGTTTGTAATCATGGAGAGTGTAAACACTGTATCTTAAAGGAAATGTAGGCCATACCTGTTTCTTGGAATTTTTAAGGGTTTTGGATATTCCTTCCATTTTTATCTCGTAGGCCAATTCCCAAGCTAACAGCTTATCGGGAACATATAGGGGAAGGACATGGTGTTTTGTAAGGCTACCAAAAAGCCTTATATAAGTGAATTTTTCTTCTCCAAATCAATTAGCTACTGCAGTCAAGTCGATCCCTACTTCTTCAGAAATCTTGGGGGCAAGCTTATCAAAAATAGCATAATAGGCAGGCAACATAAAACCATTACAAATTTTGTACAAATGATCTTTGTAGTGAGCCTTCCATAAAATTTGATGATAAATATGGATTGGCTTAGGGTCTTCAGGAGTCCATCTCCATCTGAGGCCTCTGCCTTGGCTTCATGAACTGCATAGAGGTTGCCCTGAATTAGCTCAAACTGTGCACTGTGTAGTTTCAAGAGCCAACCTCCGAGTCCTAGCCATTGAGACCCTGCAATCCACAATCTCTCCTGGTATGTGCCCAGACTGAACTGCGCATTGCATGGTTCCAATCAGCAAACCTCCCTCACTGACAACTAGGACTATGCAATTTATAGTTCTAGTAGGTAGCCAGTCACCTCTGCGAACTAGAATTGTGCAATCTGTCCCAACATTAGCCGATTTGTTGCTTGATCTTGTCTTGAAGTTGGTTTTTTTTTAAGCTAACATTTGCATGACATGAGTATTCTTTCTATCTCCAGGTACAACAGTTGTTGAGCATCTCTCTAGCAGTTATAGTTAACATGGTCTCCAAGAGAGCTACATCAAAGGAAACCATCCAAAGTAGTGTTGGGAAAGCAGTTGAGAAGACATCAGTTACCTTAGCAATTTATGCAGACACTCATACAAGGTTGCATGTAGGTACCCCACCTTCCCATTTGTCGAAATTATTAGCTGGATTATCTCACACACAGATCCAAAGACTATGACATTGAGTAGTGCCAGTGGGATAGAGCTTGCCACCTTTAGGGTGGAGAACTTTCATAATATGTATCATTTACCTCAGCCGGTGAGGCATATGGACACAATTTTTTAGGCCACTGACAACCAGGTGAACACGAGAGATATATTAAAGCTTTAGGTGAAAGAGCCATCAAAATTTAGAAAAACACCCAATCATGTTTACAAGACAATGTCTCTCAAGAAGGCCTACTAGTTCTTGATCATTTTTGCATGCCGAATATATGGTCAAGAAAGAACAAAGAGCTTTCCTAAAGGTTGGATAGTCGTGTTGGACCAGTTGGTGAGTGATGGAAGACCATTCAGCTGGTTGGAATTGTTGTCTCATTAGTTGAAAATCCATGTGACTAACACCTGGAATCCACCCAACAATAAGCAAGAGAGATTCTACATGTTTGCATACTTATTGGATTCAATCTGTGCCCAACAATAGTTTCCGGGCATGAGCTTGACATGGACACCAAAAGAGACTTCCTTCAACATTTATTGCAAGTTTCTTTTTGATTGCAACTACTGAGGAGTAATGGAAAGGCTCACTAACCATTTCATCATCGTGTTGTACAAGATGATCTTTAAGCAAGATCAACCTTGCATGTCCCAAGAAGCGATGGAGGCGATACTTAACATTGCAGATTGGTATGCCTCACCTAGTGGCACATTTATCAGAGTGTTTGGATTATAGAAGCCTTTGCATGTTCTACCAAGGTATGTCATAGACAAGTTGGTCATGCAAGAGGTCTCATATCACCTCTTGTCAGGGTTATCAATAGAAATGAATAGGAAGAAGAAAGTGCCATGGCCCGCTCTTCTATTGCAAATCAGATTATATGAGATTAAGAGCTTGAAATATGCAAATGTTGAAGCTAAGGAGATATTGAACTTTGAGTCCAGTTCCAAATACTTTAATCCATATGATCCCCACGGTATTTGTAAGAACCACTATGTGAAGGTGTACTATCCATGGATCCATAGGACATTTCACTGGCACGAGGAGGACTGTTGGAGATACTGTTACAATGACTCCAAACTCTACGATCCAGTTAGTATAGCCACAACTTGGAAGGCTTCTCTGTAGGAAGAAAAAACGTAAGAAGAAACAAGAACAACAACAATAAGAAAAAATCCAGTGCAGAACAAGGGAAAGAAAAATATTGTTGAGAACCCAGAGGCAAAGAAAAGCTACAAGATGAAAGTAGATCCTATCACTGAGAAAGCTACTTTGGCATCAGAGGAAAAGAGGGAGTAGCGAATAAAGAGGGCAGAGTGAAGGAAGAAAGAAAATCAAAGGTTGCAGGAAGTAGAACTAAACTTGCAAGAAATGGATATGAAGTTGAAGGAAGAGCAAGAGTTGAGGAGGAGAGAAAGAGAAGATAAGGAGAAACGAGTGGAAGAAGAAAGGCAAGGTGTGATGACAGAGAAAACAACGCCCATGCAGGTTGAGGAGTCATAACAACTAGCAACTAAAGAAGAGGGTGAACAAATGTAGGATTGGGAGCTTGCTTACTGGATTGAGCAACTGATGGAAGTGAAAGACATGGAGCTAAGGTAGGAATGATAGAATGAATACATTGACCTTATGCCAAGAGCACCCAAGGTCAGCTCTCAGTCTACACCACCTCCAGTTTCAGAACTAGTCCTGAGCGAGCAAGGAGAGGTTGTTCTCCCTTATGATGATCCGGTGATGGATGTGTATAATCTATCATTTGACAAGTTGCAGAAGAAGATTATACAGGTGTGGAGAAAGCACTTTCCAGATGATCATGTGTCACCTCCATTCATGAAGTAAAGGGTGATAGTGCCAAATGTCAAAAAGAATCCAACTACCCTTGTCGATGCCACCTTAGCCTATGCAGGATAAACGAGCTCAAATGCTAAGTTCTTATTGGCCAAGAATCAACAAATGGTAAGAACTTCTAGGCTTCCAGGCAAGAGGTAGAACAACTCAGAGAGAAAAGCGTAATTTCCACAATGGTAGAGATGAGGAAGGTGATACTTGATTAAGTATAAACACTTGAGACTACCATGTGGAAGCTCTATGATGGATTTTTCACCGTGCATAAATCAGTTATTCGTGTGCATGGCTTACGACAGTGAATACAATATTTTGTTCAAACTCTCAGGAATATACATGTTGGAATCACCCATGTGCAAGAGTGGACAATGCGGTACAAAGGGGCCCTATTTCACTTGCCAAAGATGAGGAAGCCTCAGGAAGAGTTGGAGAAAGAAAAGGTTCAGATCTTGATACAGAACTATGAGTAGCTTGCCCCATTCGTTAGTATCATACAAGCCTCATATGCATGGTTGTACAAGAGTTTATATGTCATGGTGAGAACACACAAGATCTCGTCAATTGGTTCCCTCACCGAAGCTAAACACAAGAAGCAAGTCCAAATAGAGATCAACATGTACGTGGAGTAGCTAAGGGGAGATGCCACTAGGGATGACTTGGAGTTGAGCACACAAAACATGCAGAAATACATTGGTGGTCTTGTCGTGGTCAAAACCATGTTGCACTTGTTTCAGGATGAGTTGGATATAGGTTCCAAGATCATATACCCAGATGTTATGGAGGCAAGAGTCCTCTATCAGAATGACACCATCAAGTAGTTCAAGGACATCATCACACAGTACCAATCATGGAATGAGTACATTACCGAGAAGCACCAACTGGAAGTTGCCGAGTTCGTCTTTCCCATAACTTCATAGTGATAGTGTTTTGTCTTGTTAGGCGGTCTCTAGCCTATTTTGTCTCACATGGGTACGTGTGGAAAATGTAATATTATTTGTAAATATGTTGTAAGTTAAATTCCAAGTTTAATTAGTGGAATGTGAAAGGTCATCATGTTATGTAATGAGTTATTTGTAAAGAAGTTGAAGAGTCATGAGGGTACTCAAAGAGTCATAAAGGGGAATGTCAAGGGTCACCCCACCCTTTGTTATAAATATAACCTCATAAATCATAGAAAAGTCTTGGGAGTATTGTGACGAGCCTTGGAGGAGCATGTGTTCTTGACTGTAATTTTCCACTATTGGGGCTAGTGGTCATCAATGGTGTGTGTATGGATGGAAATTTCACTTATAATAATAATGTCAGAGCCAACATGCTTTCATGCATATGTTTTTATTGTAGTTGGAATATTCTGGTTTCTTTAGCAATGTATGTTGTTTAACTTACTCATTTGCTTATGAACTACTTTGTATGCAATTGTATGAATCTTGTTGAATGCGTGTTGTTGGATTAACTCATCACTTTAATTTGTGGACTATTCTGCATTTTATCTTGTGATGTCATTCCACTCATGTGTTCCTTTCAAGTTGTGTACTATTAAACGATTCTAAGGGGTGCACTTCCTTCTCCCCTCCGTGTGTTAGAACCTTCATGCATCACACTCGACTCTCCGCAGGGTCACACACTTTCTCTCACCCAAAATTATCTTACTTACTTCTGCACGCTACCACCGTTAAGGCATTACACTACTGCGACTCCTACTCCAAACTATTTGAGGTCTAGTTGGGACTTCATATTGGGGATATCCCCTAAATGTTGGTGGGTCCAGCACTGTCAACATTTTTGGCGCTAGAAGCAGGGCCAGATGACAAGTCACAACCCTTGAAGTCTGTTTTGAATTTCTGCACATATTTCATGACTTATGTCCTAATCATAACCCCGACATGTTTCTCTCACGCTATTGATTTCGATGTGCTGATGGATGCTATAGATGACTTATATAAATATAAGTTCAATGGCGATAATAAAACACACCTGTTTAGGCACACAATTGCCTTTGCTAGCTTTTGTTATAGGCATGATGTCCCCTCGGATGATATTTCCTGCAGGTTGTTCGCTTTCACATTCGAAGGGCATTCAAAGAAATGGTGTCACAGATTGCCTGCAACCTCTATACACTCTTTCGATCAGATTTCGTTCTTTATGACCATAAAGCACTTCCTCAAAAAAATTTAAAATTGCAAAAAGAACCTCATGAATCTCTTAAGCACTTTCACGGTCGTTTTCTTCATTACTGTTATGAATTTCTTGAAGATGAACTCGACTAGAAATTTTTGGAGGGAATATTTCAATATCTTGTTCACATCTCTAAGAATTTGCATGAGTTAGAGTCTTCTGACTCTCTCCCAACATACCTCAGTGTTAGAGCTTCTAAATCTGTGACAAATAATGTTGTTGTCCCAAGTGACCCTTCGTCCCCTTCTCATCCATTAAATCTAGCTTTGTGGGTTGAGGTGGGAGAAGTTGAGAATCCACCTATTGATCTATCACCATCTCCTTCTACGCCAACTGATTAGGATTTTTGTGCAGATTTAGACTACAAGATTGATGGTTCTCATGAGGTATTATCTTCTCATCCTCGATCCTTTTGTTCCTTTGATCCTTTGGACTTTGGTGTGTTGTGTTCATCCTTTTTGTATTCCATAGGTGATGTTCACGAGGATCAAGTTTTGGAAGAAGTTGGTGTTGAAAATACAACTTGCACTATAATTTTTTATGAGTATGCGTGGGAGTTTGAAGAAGATTCTGCAGTGAAGGATGACCTCCTTCCATCCACACCTTGTTCGCTTTATCTTGACATCTTCCATGATTCTGCCATTTTTGTTCCATTTTGTGAAAATTCATCTCCAGACGTTTCCACTTTCAATCATTCACAAAACATGTGGGATGTTCATCTTTCATTTGATTGCGAAGACGAAAAATCTATCTTCCCGGATCCACCCAGTCTCTTATCTTACATTTTCGGAAAATTAGAAGGAGAAAATTCTTATTTTCCATCACCCTCTCTTTACGATTCGTCAGATCATGAAGATGTTGTTGTTCATCTTGAATTTTCTGATCATGGCTATCATGATCCTTTTGCTCACTCATTCGATCATGATTCTGATTCACCTATTGTTGATCTTTCTAAGCCACTTGTCTTTGATGATCCATATTTTGATGCAGTGGAAACCCCTCAAGCTGTTGAGGAACTTCAACCTGAGTTGATGGTTATGTAAGGTTCTCATACCCTTGAGGTCAATTCCACTTCTGATAAAAAATATGTTCAATCTCCCCAGGCTCCTCATCACTCTCTTGTTCACACTGAAAATCAATCCATTTCACAGTTTTTGCATCCTCCACCATAACCAAATGATCATATTTCTCATGCATTGAAGGAGTCATACGTAGCAAGAACTATTTCAAAACAAAATCTTTCTTCTTTCTTCATATTTTCTCGTTTGTCAAGTTCGAAGGTGTGTACATGCTTGGCTTCCACATGTATTGTGATAGGACACCATGATACATCTGTAGAGTTCCTTTCATGTGATTTCATTTTTTTCTTTTATGTGGATGCATTCAAGCTTCAAATGTTTTGGTTTGCATTATTTTATCTTTCTTGTCTATTGGTTTTCTTGAATATATTTCTGGTCAGTCATGTTGTTGCCTACATGAGCCAACTAATGCACCAGTGACTTCATTGGAAATATCACTTCACGTGAGTTGGCCCATGCTCTACTTAGCTTAGGAGTAGGAGTAGTGTTTTCTTTCTTGTTTTGTTTCTTGATTTTCTTACTTTGTTTTTCTTTGTCTTGCTTCTTTCCTTTTCTTGTTTTCTTGTGCACCCGTAGGATAGTTTCCGCATGAACCCGTGTTTGGCTCTTAGAAAAGCAGGGTGAAATCCAAGAGGAACTTGTACAATTATCAACACTTGGTTATTTTTCTATCCCCTCTCTTTATGAGAATCTTTCATTTCTTCAAGTTAATGATATCCTAATGGAAAATACCTTCCTTTAAGAGAGAATCATCTTGAAATCACGATGTTTTCACTCTTAACTAGTACTGCCTACTCTATTCGGTTTTCTATATTTGGTTAACCCTTGTCAACTCAATCAAGTAGAGTAAGGAGAGGGGGAAAATCTTAACAAGCATGTCAGAGGTATATATAAACATCCTTCTCTGAAGGGACAACCTATTATGCTCTCAATAAGCGGGATCCCACTTCTACCTCATAAAATAAATAAGTGCCTATGCATAGTTCTTTGGCAAATGAAAAAAGTGAAAAATAAAATAAAGGCGAAAGAAGAGAAAGGATTCTTGCGTAGAGAGGTGAAGCAAGTAAATCTATTGGGGTACTATCCAGGCTCGCTGGAAACGGAGCAATGCTTATGTTCCTAAAGTGACTCTGTTGGGGTATTGTCTAGGCCTACTCGTAGTGGAACAACACCATAGATGAAACTAAAACTTTGACAATCTACATTACTTTTGCATTTATATACCTCATCCCCAATCTAAATAACTCAGTTTGACTTGTCTTAGTATGTTTGTTTCTGATAAAGAGAATTGTAGGGACTACATCTTTAAATCAAGCTAGTGAAGAATTTATGACATTCAAAGAAGTGAACAATACTTTCAAAAGTGTTAGATTCGATTTACACAAGATAAGGTCCATATAGAGAGTTGGAGTTCTACCAGTGTGTCACCAATGTTGTAGCGACTAACCACCCTCCAAAATTTTTCCTATGCTTCATTTTGGAGCCTCCCTCCTAAATCGCAGCAACTCATCTTGCACTGGTAAAGGTACTTGTGCTTTGATTGAACCTCATCCTTTGCATCATGGCTTGTGTTTGTTTACTGCATTTGTTGTCTAACCCACAAGCCGATCTCTTGACTTGGTTTTCATCCTGTTCTTGGCTTGCCTTAGAGAACTATGCAATACTTGAGGTCAACCAGCCTTTCTCTTGGGAATTGTGCAGTCCAAGGTGATAGTGAGCTTTCAGCTCCAAAATTGTGTTGTCTAGGGTGACAGTAAGCCTTCAACTCCAAAATTGTGCATAGATAGTTGAAAGCTAGTCTTCAACTGGGAAATTGTGTAGAGAATGACAGGCAGCCTAGAGCCACTCAACCCAGAAATTGCATAGAATCCTGTTGCTTAGAAGCTTCTCAGTGCATGAGCTAATAAGTTTCCCAGTCCTTCCCAGAACTGCACAATCTCTTCGGGAAATGCATGGAAACTTTTCCCGAAAAAGAAAAAAGTAAAACATAAAAAAAAATCCCTAGAAAATAGGAATCTATTTTTAGCAGTCCGAAGGAGGCACTTGAGCTATTTTGGAAATTTCCGCCAAGTGTTGCTTTTTCCTTATTTCTGGCCTTCACATCATAAACCTTAAATTTACTTAATCTATTTAATCGACGCTACCAGAGCTCATTTCCACATTCAATCCTGGAGCTATGGCATTCCCAAGGAGATCAAGGAACCTTCAGTGTGATCATTGTCACTTTTCTGGGTAAGTTTTGCTTTTCTAATCTCTTATCGGTTTTTCTATCGATTTTGCTTGTTTAGCTTGTGAGAGTGTTGTTTCACTTGCTTTTTTGAATGATTTTTTGTGTTTTAACTTGTTTTAACTTATAGAAGTGTTTTTCCAAGTTTTTCATTGCCTTTCCCAAGTATCACATGCACTACCCCATGTTTGCACTAATAGTTGTTCTTGCGGTGACTCTCTCCACATGGTTCATTTTCCTTCAGTTTGATTTATTCCTACACTTGTTTCACTTGCATGCATCATCACTCAGTTATATTTGCACTTAGATTCAGGCCACGCTTCATATATTCTCAATTTCAAACTCCCCTTGGGAAGATCTGGGCTTCCCTTGCCCAGATATCACTTTCCCTTACATGCACTGTGCATTCTGGGAGCTTAAGGCATCTTCCTTAGCTTATGGAATTGAGTAGAGGTTGCCCTAGCCTGGCTCCAACTACACACTGCGTAGTTCCAAGAGCCAACCTTCTAGTCCTGGCCACTAAGATTTCACAATGCACAGACTCTCCTAGTCTATGCCCAGACTGAATTATGCATTTCACAGTTCCAGTCAGCAAGCTTCCCTCACTGACTATTGGGACTGTGAAATGTGTAGTTCTAATAGGTAAGCAGTCACCTGTGTGAACTAAAATTGTGTAATATGTCCCAACATTAGTCATTTTGTTTCTTGATGTTTTCTTGAAGTTGTTATTGGTTTTAAGCTAAGGTTTGCATGCCATGAGTGTCCTTTCTGTCTTTAGGTACAAAAGTTGTTGGGGATATCTATAGAAGTTACAGTTAACATGGTATCCAAGAGAGATGCATAAAAGGAAATTGTCGAGAGCAATATTGGGGAAGCATTTGAGTAGACGTCAGTTACCTTACCATTTTATGAAGACACTCAATTTTTCAGTGAGAAGGGCACAAAGTTGACATGGGAGAAAATTAAAAATACTTTTGCAGAGGACTTCAAGGAAGACTTAGAGGATGAACACGTTTATATCAGTATCCAACGGTTGGGCTTATACAAGGTTTCATGTTGGATTGTCTCACACACAGATTTAGAGACTATGACATTGAGCAATGCTAGAGGGATAGAGCTTGCCACATTTAAGCAGAGAAATTTCATCAGATGTATCATTTACCTTGGCCGGTGAGGCACATAGAAACTTTTCTATCCCACCCACAACCAGCTGAACACAAGAGATATAGTCAAGCCTGAGGTGAAAGAGATGTCAAAGTTCAGGCAAACACCCAATCATGTTTACAAGAAAAAGTCTCTCCAGAAGGCCTACCAGTTTTTGATCATCTTTGCATGCCAAATATATGGTCAAGAGAGCACATAGACCTTTCTTGAAGGTTGGGTAGTTGTGTTAGACTAGTTGGTGAGTAATGGAATACCATGCAACTAGTTGGACTTGTTGGTTCATTAGTTGAAATTCCATATGACTAATGCCCAAAATCCACCTAAGGATGAGAAACCAAGATTCTACATGTCTGCATACTTACTGGATGCAATCTATGCCCAACAAAAATTTCCTGGCATGAGCTAGACATGGACACCGAAAGAGATTACTGTCAACATTTATTGCAAGTTTCTTTCTGATTTCAGCTACCGAGGAGTAACAAAAAGGTTGACTAACCATTTCATCATCTCTTTGTACAAGATGATATTTAAGCAGGATCCACCTTGCATGTCCCAAGAAGCAATGGACTTGATACTTAACATTGCATATTGGTATGCCTCACCTGGTGGAACCTTCATTAGAGTGTTTGGTGGAGAGAAGCCTCTGCATGTTCTACTAAGGTATGCCACAGACAAGATGGT
The DNA here is from genome assembly GCA_031772625.1 of Pinus tabuliformis. Lineage (NCBI taxonomy): Eukaryota > Viridiplantae > Streptophyta > Pinopsida > Pinales > Pinaceae > Pinus > Pinus tabuliformis. The sequence continues at coordinate 1,603,835,060 of CM062804.1, forward strand.
CATGTAAGAGGTATCATATCACCTCTCCACATGGTTATCATCAGGACTACATAGGAAGAAGAAAGCGCCATGGCTCATTCTTCCTTTGTGGATTGGATTATACGTGATTAAGATCTTGAAAGATGCAGATGTTGAAGCTAAGCAAGTATTGAAGTTCGAGTGCGGAACCAAATAATTTTATTCGTATGATCCCTGTTGAGTCTTGAAAATGTCATTCATTTCCATTACACTTTCACTATTATGTCCATTATATCACCTCCATTTCACCTCCATTTCACTACTATGTCACCACATTCATCCCACTTTCATTATCATTGGGCCACATTTATGTTTTTCCAAACTTTATTAATTCTAAGCTTTTTAAGTGAATTTGTGGTTAAAAATTAGAAAATAATGTGCATATGCTTATACCTAACAAATGGGTTGAGATTGTTGACATGTGTAGGTTGAAAGGAGGCTTCTAGAAGACCCTTATGTGGCACTCTAAGGCCAAATTCGAATTTGAGTGGAAAGAATCATGGGATCATGAGGATATGCGTCACATCTCCTAATTATATTGTAACTCTAAAAAAGACATGTGTCTTATCAGTTCCTATTTTGATTAGGACTCTAGAGGTAGAGGGAGAGATTCATGGACTCTCATTAATAAGATGGCTTCTCATCTTTTTGTATAAATAGGAGATCTCTCTCCTTCATTTGTTAGTCTTTTAGCTTGTGAATCTTAGCTTGTTAGTTCTTAAGCTTGTTATCTTGTGAGATGGCTTTGGAAAGCTTTGGAGAGCTTTGTTGTACTTTGTAATTTTGAAGAATTTGAATAAAGCTTTGATGTTCTCAACATGGAAGGAGATGTGAAGTAGATGTCATGGAGCATATTAGAATGTAAGGTAGAGTAGATTTCATTTTGTAATTTTTCTTTGATTTCATTATGTTATTTGATTGCTTTCAAGTTTGATAAATTAGATTTTCCATTCATGCAATTTTAATTCATGTAAGTGTGTTCAAATGGTTGATTGTAGATTAGTTTTTCTTTACATGTTTTTACATAAAATAGTGACATGAGATATACCTCTCTGCTGACTTTGTTTTTTTTAGCTTTTCAATTTCAGTTATGCTTTGATTTCAGTCTTATTCATTTGCTTTGTTAGTTAGTTTAGATATCAGATTGCTCAAGTTATTGATGATTACCTCCAAAAGCCATAGCGAGACTAACTAGTGAGGGGTCAGACTATGAATTGATGTGATTTGATTTTAGGTTTACTTTTCTGTAATTAGATATCAGATTGCTCAAGTTGTTGATGATTACCTCCGAAAGCCATAGCGAGACTAACTGGCGAGGGGTCAGACTATGAATTGATGTGATCTGATTTTAGTTTTACTTTTCTACAATTAGATATTAAATTGCTCATATCATTGACAGTTACCTCCGAAAGCCATAGCGGGACTACTGGCGAGGGATCGAATTGTGAATGTGTAATTTGATTTTAGTTTTACTTTTCTGCAATTAGATATTAAATTGCTCATATCATTGACGGTTACCTCCGAAAGCCATAGCGGAACTACTGGAAAGGGATCGAATTATGAATGTGTAATTTGATTTTTAGTTTTACTTTCCTTGCAATTTTTTATTTCTTTGAGTGGAATAGCTTAACTTTTATTTCCGTATTTAGACAAGCAGCAGAGACAGTGATTTCATGATCAATATTTCATCTTTTGTTTGATTGAAGTAGCTGCATACTTACACTTTTGTTTAAGTACTAATTCCATCAATAACATGTTTTGAGATCTTTTGAAGTGCTAAGTTTTGGAAGTTACCATTAGGGACATAGACCTTGTCTTGAAATCTACATCCATACTTGACCTTTAAAAGTATTCTCAAGACCTTAGAATAGGATTTCCATTTGCATTAGATACTTTAGGAGATCAACAAGAACAAAACCCCAAAACAAAACAAAAACTATAGAACAACGATGTAAGAAAAAGGTTAACTAAGCACATATGGTGCACCACACTTCATCAGTTTACGATACCCAGATTGATAATTTATGTAGATCAATTTAAGACGTTAAATTGACTAGACAATCCCCACGATATTTCTAAGAACCACTATGTGAAAGTGTATTATCCATTGATCCACAATACATTTCATTTGCACAAGGAGGACCCTTGGAGATACTGTTACAATGAATCCAAGCTCCATGAGCCAGTCAGTATAGCCACATCTTGGAAGGCTTCTCTTTAGGCAGCATTAGCGCAAGAAGCAAAAACATCAACAATAATAAGCAACAATCCAACATAGGACAAGGGCAAGAGGAAGATTTATGAGAACCCAGAGGTAGAGAAAATTAACAAGATGAGAGAAGATCTTATCACTGAGAAAGAAGCTTTGGAAGTAGAGGCAAAGAGGGAGCAGCGGATAAAGAGGGTATAGAGAAGGAATAAAGAAAAGCAAAGGTTACCGGAAGTAGAAATAAAGTTGCGGGAAACAGAGAAGAAGATGAAGGAAGAGCAGGGGTTGAGGAGGAGAGAAAGAGAAGAGAAGAAGAAACAAGTGGAAGGAGAAAGGTAAGGCATGTTGATAGAGAAAATAACACCCATACAGGTTGAGGAATCAAAACACCCATAAGCTAAAGAAGAGGGTGAACAGATGCAGGATTGGGAGCATACTCAACAAATTGAGAAATTGATGGAAGTGACAGATATGGAGTTGGGGCAGGAGAAACATAATGAAGACACTAACCTTATGTCGAAAGAACCAGAGGTCACCTCTTAGTCTCTAGCATCTCTAGTGTCAGAACTAGTCCAGAGCAAGCAAGGATAGGTTTTTCTCCTTGATGATGATCTGGTGATGGATGTGTACAATCTATCATTTGACAAGTTGTAGAAGAAGATTGTACAGGTGTGGAGGAATCAATTTCTGAATGATCACGCGTCACTTGCATTCATGAAGGAAAAGGTGATAATGCCAAATGTCAGAAAGCATATTGTTGCCCTTGTTGATTCCACCTTAGCATATGCAGAAGCAACAAGCTCAAATTTTAAGTTCTTGTTGGCCGAGAATGAATAAATGGAAAAGAGCTTGTAGGTTGCCAGGAATGAGGTAGAACAACTCAGAGAGAAAAGCGTAGTTTCCACAATGGCATAGATGAGGAAAGTGATACTTGTTGAAGTATACACACTTAAAACTACCATGAGAAATATCTATGACAAATTTGTCACTATGCATAAAGAGGTTGTCTGTGTGTATGGCTTACAATAGCAGAGCAAATATTTTGTTCAAGCTCTCGAGAACATACATGCTTCCATCACCCATGTGTAAGAGTGGACAATGTGGTACAAAGGGGCCCCACTTTACTTGCCAAAGATGATGAAGCCTCAGACAGAGTTGGAGAAAGAAAAGGAATAGATGTTGATCCAAAACTATGAGCATCTTGCACCATTTGTTAGCAACATATAGCCCTGATATGCATAGTTGTACAAGAGTTTGGATGTCATGGTGAGAATGCATAGGATCTCATCAATCAGTTCCCTCACCGAAGCTAAACACAAGAAATAATTCTGGCTAGATATCAATAGGTACATGGAATAGCTAATGCAACAGGACACCAAATATGACTTGGAGCTGAGCGAACAAAACATGCAAAAGTACATTGGTGATCCTTTAATGGTCGACACCATGTTGCACATGCTTTAGGATAAGTTGGATACAAGTTCCAAGACCATATACCCAAATGCTATGGAGGTAAGAATTTGCTATCAGAAAGACACCATCAAACAATTCTGGGACATCATCACACAGTACCAAGCTTGGCATGAGTACGTGACCGAGAAGCACCAACTATAGGTTTCTAAGTTGGTCTTTCCCCAAACTTCACAGTCATAGTGTTTTATCTTTTTAGGCGGTCTCTAGCATATTTTGTCTCACATGGGTACATGTGAAAATTGTAATATTATTTGTAAATATGTTGTAAGTGAAATTCCAAGTTTCTTTAGTGGAATGTGAAAGGTCATGATGTTATGTAATGAGTTATTTGTAAAGATGTTGAAGATTCATGGGGCTAGTCAAAGAGTCATAAAGGGGAATGTCAAGGGTCACTCCATCCTTTGTTATAAATATAACCTCATAACTCATAGAGTTATGACTTTTGGAACCCAATCTTTTGGCTAGTCTTAGGCTTAGAAAAGGCTTGGGAGTATTGTGACGAGCCTTCGCTTCTCCACAACGTAGAGTGAGTATACTTCTTTGGAGGAGTAGTTGTTCTTGACTGTAATGTTCCACTATTGGGGCTAGTGGTCATCAGTGGTGTATGTATGGATGGAACTTTCACTTATAATAATAATAATATCAGAGTCAACACGCTTTCAGGAATATGTTGTTATTGTAGTTGGACTATTCATGTTACTTTAGCAATGTATGTTTTTTAACTTACGCATTTGATTATGAACTAATTTGTATGAAATTTTATGAATATTTTTGAATGCATGTTTTTAGATTAACCCTTCACTTTAATTTGTGGACTATTCCACATTTTAGCTTGTGATGTCATTTCGCTCGTGTGCTCCTTTCAAGTTGTATATTATTACAAGATTCTAAGGGGCGCACTTCATTTTCCCCTCAATGTGTTAGAACCTTTATGCATCACACTTGACTCTCCGCAAGGGTCACACACTTGCTCTCACCCAAAGTTATCTTACTTACTTTTGTACGCTACCACGGTCAAGGAATTACACTACCACCCACTACTGGGACTCCTACTCCAAACGGTTTGAGGTCTAGTTGGGACTTCATATCGGGGAGATCCCCTGAATGTTAGTAGGTCCAACACCATCAACATGACTAAAACAAGCACCCCATTCTTTATACACCAGGATTGACAACTATTTCGTTGGTTTGGGCTTCACCAAAAGGGAAGCAGATGTGAACTTTTACCATATTTTGGTTGAAAATCAAATTGTTGATTATAACATTATATGTTGATGATTTGATTCTAATAGGTGATGAGAAGCTAATAAAATATTGCAAAGAGGATCTTGTAAGAAAATTCGAGGTGAAGGACCTGGGGCTCATGCATTACTTTCTTCGTATGGAAGTATGGCAAGGAGATGGGAATTGTTTGTCTCTCAGGGAAATTATGCCAACAAGATACTGAAGAAGTTCCACATGGATAGTAGCGAACTCATGGAGACTCCTCTAGCAGGAAATTGGAGGAATGAATACACTACTTCAGGTGAAGTATTGGATGCTCCTATTTCTAGACAACGTGTGGGTTCACTTACGTATTTGGTGAAAAAATGACCAAACATGTATTTTGTAGTTAACCAGCTTAGTCAATCCATGGTTAAGCCAACGAAACTCTATTGGAAGGTAGCTGAACATGTGTTGAGATACCTCAGAGGCACCACTGAGTTTGGTCTTTGGTACAGACATACAGAGGGAGTGAAGCTTCAAGGATTCATAGATGCCAATTGTGTAGGGAGTCCATCAGACATGAAGAGAATATGAGGGGGAATCTTTAGTATTGGGTGAGCAACAGTTTCTTGGTACAACAAGAAGTGAAGACTAGTTGCACTTAGCTCAGCAGAAGTAGAGTACATGGCTACTAGTAAAGAAACTTGTGAGGCTATCTAAATGAGGCAGATCCTTGTTGGATTACTTGATCAGAAGATGGATACTACAATTATTTACTATGACAATCAGAGTTTTACCAACTCTTTGAGAATCTAGATTTTCATGATCGGTCCAAGCATATCGACATCCATTATCACCATCTAGGAGATTGTGTGCAAAGGAGAATCATGTTGTTGGATTCCATTCCTACAGAAGAGCAGGATGCAAATATTTTGACAAAGGCATTGTCAATATGTAAATTAGAGTTTCGCAAAGGTAGGATCGAGGTAGAAGATAATCCCTTTCTTGTTGAGAGGGAGTGTTGAAAATGCAACAAGAAAATCCTAATTTAATTTGTCCTTGAATTAAATTGTAATTCCACATCTCATGACTAAGTTAATTTGACTTAGTTAGCTCAGTTAATTTGAGTTGGGGGTATAACTAGAATCATGTAGTGTCTCCTACAATTAAGAGCACTAGTTGAGTTTATTTTGAGTTGTAATTATTTAATTCAATCCAACTGAGTTAAAGTCAGCTAAACTAGTTCCACTTAATGGAGGAATTAGGGGGAGATCTAGTAGTGAGGTGTAACCAACAACAATGGGGTGTAACTTACTATAATAGGGTGTAACATGTAGCAGTCAGGTGTGACTTACTATAGTGAGGTGTAACTTACTATAGTGGGGTTTAACCTGTGGTAGTGGGGTGTAACCTATAGTAGTGGGGTGTAACATGTAGTAGTGGGGTGTAACTACAGTGATCAACCAATAAATCGAAGATTCACTCATAATTAACTCATGAATGTCAGATCAGAGAAAGACCCAGTTGAGATTGGAGTTCAGGGAAAGTGTACGATCATCTGTACAGGTCGTGCATGCAATCAAAGGAAGGCCTGTGAGGATTGTGCAATTCATAATTGTCGGATTTCCCAATTAAATATATGCTAATTCCAAAAGGAACAATGCAAGGAAATAACATCTTCGTAGGTAGTAGAATTGGATAGGTATTGGCTTGAGCTTGTATGAGAAACAGTGAGATAGATAGAGATAGTGCAGAGGTTGCTCAGGCTTGAGAAAAGCATTGTAATCTTCTCATATTTTCTAATTAATGAAATATATAGATAGCAGAGATTTTTAGCTATATCTTTCCCGAGAAAATCATTTTGTTATGTGGGATTGAATTATTTCACTTATATGCTTTGTAATTTCAACAATCATTTATTATTTTCGTTGATGAGTCGAGAAGATTCAGGTCAATTGTTTTAGCATGTTACAATCTGCAGTTTGAATCTACAAGGAATTTATAAAAAACATGGAAAACATCATGGACTTTCATTGTTGGAGGAAGGGAAAGTCAATAGTCCACTAGTCCAATCCTATCAAGGATCTTGAAAGGTCTGCAATACCAAGGTGCCAACTTATCACATGATCCAATCCTCAAGGATATATTATTGGGCTTGATGTGCAAGTACACATGCTCCCCAACCTGGAACTAATTAAAGGCCCTTTGTTGATCTACACAACTCTTCTACTTGTCTTGTGTTTCCTTTAAATTATTCTTGATAACTTGCATTTCCTATTCCATCTCTGCCAACATATCTGGTTCAATTAGTACCTTTTTCACTGGATCACTCCAACTGATGGGAGTATTACAACTCTGCTAAAGTGCCTCAAACGGACTCATCTTCAATTATTCCTAATACCAATTATTGTACACAAACTCTAATAGTGGTAGATACTCTTCCCACTTCCATTGGTTCTACATGACATACATCCTCAACCTATCCTCAAGAATTTTTTTGACCCTCTCTATCTATCCATCTGTCTGCAAATGATAAGTTGTACTGAAGGCCAACTATGTACCAAAACCTACAAAAAACTCCTTCCAAAACCTAGAAGTGAACTTGGAATATTTGTTAGATACAATATTCTTAGGAATAGCATGTGATCTCACTATCTCTACGATGGAGACTTGAGCTACCTCACTAGCTGAATTAATAGACTTCACTGGAATGAAGTGAGATATCTTCATCAACCTGTCCACCACAACCATAATAGAATCATGCTTCTTTGATGTCCCAAAAAAACTTGTAATGAATACATGGAAATGGCCTCCCATTTCTACTCTATAATTATAATCGGTTACAATAAACCACTTGGATGCTTCCACTCAGCCTTTACCTATTGACAATCTAAACACCTTGCAAAGAACTCAGTCGCCTCTTTCTTCAGATTCCCCCAGTAGTAAAATTTCTTCACAGATATCAAAGTCTTCTTGAGTTCACATGAAATTCCCTCAAGATAAGCCTCTTGAGTTCACTATTATCTGGCACATATATCCTGTCCATAAATCTCACCAAACTTGTTAATTTTTCTTTGGGATATATTGTTCTTTGCTTTGATAATTTCGTTTCTTCATTAACACATAAAATTCACCCCATGACATCATAACATTATTTAGATTTACATCATTATTCAACAACATATGCAAATATTTAGAAAGAACAATATCATCATCATCAATGTAGCAAAACATAAATGAGCAATAGAAGAAAAAAATTCACACATAGAAACACCAGGACTGGTCGGAGACCAGGGAAAAACCCACTATGGGGAAAATCCTTTCAAATTCTTCTTCTTATTATATTTTCATTGAATGATTCAACAAAAGAGATTACAATGGTCATATCTTCATCAATACAAATATCCAACTAAATTAACTAAACAACATCCATGAAATGAACCCAACAATGCTCATACTCAAAACCGTGATTCAGAAGCTTGTATGGAATTGTTACTATTTGTGGTCAACAAGTGAAAACTTTGGACAACTAAAATTTCAACTTTTAGGTCCTATTCGCATGGAGAAGGAATCATGCATGTGACTGGGATGCTCTAGGTTCTCCCTTGAGTCTGTAAGCCAACAACTGCAATCTAAATCAACCTTTAGAAAGCCTACGACTGTGACTCAGAAACCCTAAATGCCAGTCGCATGGAGGAAGTGTTGTGCGAGTGACTGAAAAGCTTCAGTTGCACAGATGAGATGGTTAGCGACTAACTTCAATTGAAATCTCTATGTGTCACGCCTAAAACTAAGGCCCAAAAATCTAAAACAAAAATGCAAGCTTCGGACCCTGCAATTTCTCTTTCGTGCAAACTACTTCTCCGCAGACGAGCCTCAGACCTGTCCAAGCAAAAACAAAGAAGAGAATAGAGGAATGTCTCATGATGATTTCCAAATGAGGTTGAGGCCACTTGTATTTATATCCTTCCAAGGGTGTCCAATTATCTTTAGGTTCGACATGACCAAATATGCACACGTTGGCTTATAATTCAAAAATACACTTTCCTTTGTCCAAATTTGATGATATTTAGGTCAATTTTAGTCCTCCTGAAAAGAGGAATTTAATGCAATCATCATATGCATCAAATGAGCTATACAAAGTGGAATTTGGTCATAGTTGCCAATTTTAACACTCCCTCTCAACAAGGGATAATTCCACATGTATCATGTCATGTGTATCTTGTCATCAATTCATATCCAATCTCAAGTATCTCATCACCAAGTATCCTCACTATTAATCTCGATTCATCTCTTGCTTATTCTTGCTTATCTCTTGATTTCCCTTACTCATATGCTAAACATTCTCAAATCTAAAAGAAGAATAATTTCACATCGAAGGGGAGCCTAAGATACCACTCTCTATTCATCAAGGAGCCACTACTACCACCTAGATTCACTGCCAGCAGGCAGCCCAATGCTACCACCTGCATCATCATCGTAGAGCATATCATTAGGGAGAAAATCTCAAACTAGAACCACATTTAGGAGCACATCTCAATTCAGAATCTCATGGGGGAGCTAAACAGCTATTACCCCATATCAAGCAATAGGTGATATAGGGGAGCACATCTCAACCCATCCTATTTCCTATTGATCTTCTTAGAAATGACCCTCAAGAGTCACGTGATAGAACACTTGCATCATAATCCAAGCTTTAGCTAGATACCCAACTTAGTAAAAGGAAATGATCACATCCCCAAGCCTCCTCGACCCGTTGGTCAGACAGGGAGGGACAATCCTGACAAGCCCAGCTTCTGGGTACGATGCCAACTGGGGTATACTCCGCAAAGACCAAGATAGTGGAGCAAGATCTCCAACCCTGTGGGTAACAAATAGGGATGATTTTTAGTTTGTATGGCATCATATGTGTTCTAGACACAAAATTTGGTGGAGAGGCTAGAATACATGAGATCTCCAAAACCCATAAATTGTTTTTGGAAATTCCATGTAGAAATGGCTAAATTAGAGTCTTAACGAGTTTTTAAATATTTCCTAAGTCTAAACTTAGGGAATATGGTTAATTAATCATAATTAATTAAGTCATGGTGTGAATCATCTAGAAAATCACACAGATTGAATTCAAGATGATCCTACCTATTGATTAAGTTTTAATACTGGTGGTCGATGCCCCAACAAAGGGTTATAAGAAGAAGTCAATGGGAACTTGGAGAAGACACACCAACACACCAGAAGTTTGACTTCCTTGGCAGATTGATTTCCAGAGAGCAAAAGCAGTTGTCGGAGAGCTTGAGATCGAAGTAGAGATAGTGAGTGGCATAGACAGTGAGGTTGGAGGAATATTTCCAGATCCAGTAAACGCATTTGTAGCAAGGCAGAAGTACCACAACGAGGTTGACGCAAATGCTATGCAGAAGCCTTTAGAGGATAGTTTGATTTAGCTGGAGAGAAGTCACATTTCAGTTACAAAGGCTGAGAAAGGGTTCCAGAAGGTCAGAGAGACTGTTTCTCAACTAGTGGGAGATAGGATGGCTATAGGAGCAACCGATTTAGGTTGAGTGTGGTAGATAATGTGCTAGGGTGATGTAGGCCAGTGCAAAGGAAGTTTGGATGGCTTAATTGGAGCTGCAGTCAAAGCCTGGATTTTCTTGTGGGGTGAGGATAACTCCTCACTAGAATTTTTCTAGTATTTTTCTTAGTAGGATTGTTAAAATTGGAAACTAGGGCCAAATCCCATGTGGGTCATCTTATTCATGGCTGATAATATTTTTATTATATTCCTCTCATCGAGAGGTGTAGGATTGATCTAAAGATCATCCAGTTCCGATAAGTATTTATGGAGATATGAATTTATTTTGATTATGGAATTATTATCAAGCTGACCTACAACTCATGTAGGCTTAGAAGCCCAATAGTCGCATCTATTCAAACATCAATAGTTGTGTATAAATATAGGAGGACTTTTCCTCATTTTCACTCACTCATCTCATCACATCTCTCTCTCTCTCCTGCGCAGAAAAGAGGATCTTCTCTACTGCACAGAAAAGAGACTCTCTCTCACACATGTGGAAGGAAGCTACTGAACCTGAAGCTACAATTGAAGATCGAAACTTTGACCAGTGTTGACCATCAAACCTCCTCTTCTAAACTGCACTAAAGGTCCATCTAGACCTCCTCTGAAGGCCACATTTTTTGGTGGTGGAATCAAGCCAATCCAACGGTCGGTTTGCGAGATATCGACTACCCTAGTTTTGATGATGAAGCCACTAATGCTAATGCTACTGATCTAGGGTTTGCTATTGCTGATATAAATTAGATTTATTGTACTATTTCTCTCTGCTGAATTATTGAAGATAAGAGAAGATTTGATCAAGGGGTTTCCCCACACATTCTGGGGTTTGTTCGTGGCTAGCCGCCACATCTTATGTCTCTTGTCTTGGCTTGTTTTCTGTTGATCATTTAATGTTCTATCTGCACTTTACTTATGCACATGTGAATGCTAATATATGAATAATAATAAGAAATAAATGAAAATTTCTCTAAGCATAGAGCATACCATAACTTAACATGGTATTAGAGCTGAGGTGAAGACAAAGCCCAAGCAAGAGCAAGAGAAATCACCGAAGAGAAGATTGGCAAGGCTATCCTAAAAGAGATATGGGGTCCTCATCACTCTTTCTTTCTGATGACAAGATCCGTGAGAAAGATGACTATCACAGATGGAATGTCTGTCGATCTAACCTTAGAAGATCAAGGAGTGTTGGACCATGTGAGAGGAAATATTGTTGAGCCTCCATCAAATGCATCCACTGCTGCTAGGAACAAATGGAAAACCAGAGAAATCAAAACAAATAAGACCATCCAGGACTCTATCGATAAGCGCTTGGTGGCCTACATCTCCGACCTGAACACCTCCAAGGAAATATACGATAGACTGGTGAGTTTATTTAAAGTTAATGATGCAAATCAAGTTTTGTTTCTTAGAAAATAAGCTGAAGGAAATTAAGAAGGGTAAAGATGAGAGTATTCAAGCATACTTCTTAAGAATCACCAAGATCAGGAATGATCTCCTATCTATTGGGGAGACTATTACTGATAGGGAAATGGCACTCACGACTCTTGGAGGATTACCATCTGAATGGTACGTGTTCAGGACTACTCTTCTGAACAATAATGTAATTCTTGGTTTTAAGGAATTAATGGCTAGATGTGTCCAAGAAGAAACAAGAGTGGAAGAGCAAGAAATTCCCATGCCTAAAGGTCTTCTTGTTGCCTTTTCTTCTCATGCTAAGAAAAGAAATAATTCTGGGACTAAATAAAAAAGAAAGGCTAGACCTAAGGATGGAAGAAAAGGACGATGTTACATTTGTGATAAAATAGGTCACTATGCAAGGGAGTGCCCTGATAGAAAGGACTCACACCAGGACGATGATCAACATCCCTCTGATGGCAATCAAAGGAATGGAAAATTCAATAGCAAAGGTAAAAGGAGCGCTGGAAACCAAGGAAGAGGACAACCATTCAAGAAGGCTAGAAATTCCAGGTATGAATCCAACATTGTTGAAAATAAGCAGGATGAATATTATCTACTAGCTACTCTATCTACCTCTGCTCCTTCAGACTCAATGGGAATTTGGCTCATTGATAGTGGTGCCTTAAGGCACTTCACTGGTTACAAAGAAGTTCTCCATAATCTAATAGAGAAAGAAACTAACCTGGAAATTGTCCTTGGAGATAATATGAAATATTCCGTGAAAGGTGTAGGCAATGTCTCTCTCAAATTGAATCAAGGTAATACGATTCACTTACAGGATGTATTATATGTACCTGACCTCAAAAAGAACCTAGTGTCCATCTCGGTAATGGAAGACAAAGGCTACAAGGTAACCTTCAGCAATGGCAAGGTACATATATGGAAAAATAATGTTAAAGATGCCTTTACTCTTGGGTTTCATGTTGATTCATTATATCAAGTTGGTGGAAGTCTTCTAGGTGTCATGTCTTATGACACATCTCTTCAGTATGAAATTTGGCATTGGAGGTTTTCCCACCTTCATTATAAAGCTCTACTTGATGTAGGATAAATGGTGACATGGATGCCCAAATTCTAAGTAGAGAAAGAAGGTGTATGTCCAAGATGTGCCGAAGGAAAGCTCAAAAGGGGACCATTCCCCTCAAGCCAAATCAAGACCTCCGATATATTATAGTTGGTTCACTCAGGAATATCTAAGGCTGGCATTAAGAGGGATACTACTACATCACATACCCCTGAGCAGAATGGTGTGGCGGAAAGGAAGAACCATACGATTGTGGAAGCTGTTTATGCCATGCTCCATGATTAAAGACTTCCAAAGTTTCTATGGGTAGATGATGTAACAATGCCTGATGTGGAGGAACCCATGGATCCTATTTATCCACTTGAACCTTCCTCTTCTAGGAAGAGGCCTTCATGGCTTAGGGAGCTACTTGATGATGCTAAAGGACATGCTGCACCCTGAGGAACCTTCCTTGAAAGTAAGAAACCTAACAGGTATCAGGGATACCTGACTATCATGAGCACGATCATACAAAATGAGCCTTCATCATTATCATATATTATCAAGCACCAAGTATGGAAGGATGCTATGACTGAAGAATGTGAGTCTATTATGAAGAATGATGTATGGGAAGTAGTTCCCAGACCCCAGGACAAGTCAATTGTCACTTCTAAATGGCTTTACAAGATAAAGCATGAAGCAGACGGAAGTACGGAAAAGTATAAGGCTCATTTTGTTGCCTGTGGTTTCTCTCAGAAGGAAGGTATAGAATATGATGAGTTATTTGCACCTGTTGCCATATATACGACCATCTGCTCGATCATAGCCCTTGCGGTTTCACAAGGATGGAACCTACATCAGATGGATGTCAAGACCGCGTTCTTGCATGGTTCGATCAAAAAAGAATATCTACATGGAGCAACCTGAAGGATTTGATATTTATGATCGAAAATCTCATGTATGCAGGTTGAAGAAAGCTCTCTATGGGCTGAAGCAAGCACCTCGAGCATGGTATGAGAGGATCAATAGCTACTTGATGAAGCTGGGATTCACTAGGAGTGAAGCTGATCCTAACCTTTATTTTTAGGTTGAAGATGACAAACCTCTCATACTGGTGCTGTATGTGGATGACCTCTTCCTAACAGGAACAGACCCTCTTATTCACAAATGTAAGAGGGAGTTAGCTTCTGAATTTGAAATGAAGGATCTAGGAATGATGCATTATTTCCTAGGACTTGAAGGATGGTAGAAGCTAGGGGAAATTTTCCTATCTCAAGGAAAATATGTGGGGAAGATATTGGAAAGATTTGGTATGGTAGACTGCAAGCCTATAACTACCCCGACAAAGCTTGACTTCAAGAAGCTAAGTGGTAGTGCTGCTGGACCTGTTTTACGAAATGCTATCGAGTATTGTCAACTCCTTGGAGCATTAATGTTCTTGGTGAACTCCCATTCAGACATATGTTTTGCAGTCAACACATTGAGTCAACATATGGTTAAACCTAACCATACACATTGGATTGGTGCCAAGAATCTGTTGAGATATCTTCATGGCACAATCACTTTTGGTTAAGATACACTACTAGAGATGTGAGACTACTTGGATATATTGATGCTGATTGGGCAGGTAGTGTGGTGGATTGTATGAGCATTTTCGGGCGTTGTTTCACCTTGGGATCTGCTTCGATATCCTGGATGATCAAGAAGCAAAAGTCGGTGGCTTTGATCATCGCCAAGGTAGAGTATATTGCTACTAGCATGGCCTCATGTGAGGCAATCTGGTTGAGGAAGCTCTTCAGTGAGCTGTTTGGATTTACATTGGATACCACTGTGATCCTATGTGACAACCGGAGTGGGATTCGTTTGTAAAAGAATCTCGTATTTCATGATCGCTCCAAGCATATCGATATCAGTTACCACTATATTCGAGATATGCCCGTCCTGGTGATACAATGAGTGGTCCCGAGGGGGCTACTAGGTTTTCTCTCCCAGCCACCTCCTTGTGGGAGGGGTTGTCCCATTGCCGACAATAATTTTTTTCGTTTTATTTATTTTTTATTTTCATTTTATCATTATCTAAAGAGTGCGCGAGAACATTAGGGAATTTTTTGTAGCAAGGAGCTATAAGGCTCCAACATATTGGTACAGATGAACAAATCATCGACATTCTGACAAAGCCCCTAGGTAAAGTCAAATTCTTGAATTTCCAAGAATAAATTGGTGTTGTTCAAAGACCCTCCGATGAGGGTCCTGTATGATGCATTGAGCTCTGGGAGCTCCGAGGGGGTGCGGGGTACTTCTTGGAGCGACATATAACCACAGGGTGATTCACTATCCCCTAGTGGTGTGCATGTACACCCCGTGGTGACTATATAGCAGGATGATTGGTTCTCCTATGAGGTCTGGATGATGTGTTCTCCATGATGATTATGTAGCAGGATGATTAGTTCTCCTGTGAGGCCTCGATGATGTGTTCTCCATGGCGTTTGTGTAGTAGGATGATTAGTTCTCCTGTGAGGACGGGATTGATTAAGTTCTCCTGTCGAGGCATCCTACCCATGCAGTCTGGGACTCATGGGAAGTGTTAACACCCAGGTTGTTCCCTATGACTCCCAAGGGAATACGGCCGGGGTAACCACTAACCAATCTTTGGATCACAGTTTCTAGCCAAGCTGTGATCAGAGAGGGCTCTCTCTTTATGATTTGTCTCTGTTATGATGGTGTTTTAGGCTAGTTATTATACTCAGGTTTTGGTTTATATTTTGGTTGAAGGATTTCTTTCAGGTCTTATGACATAGTGTTTAGATGGTGAAATACCATTGGGCAATGGAGTCTGGAGTTGTGGAATGATCTGATACGCTGGATTGGTGGTGTTCAAACTGCAGGGCCTATTGTGTATTTTTAGACAAACAAAATTAGCTTAAATAGTGATGTATGTCAACCAACAGAAAGCAATTAAGAATTTTCTGTTAAATTGGTGAGGTGAAAGTGTAGCACGGTGCACAGGAGCAAAACTTGAATTCCTGGGACAAAGGCCAACATGAAAGATGTATTCTGAAAGTGCAGCAATTAAGAATTACACTTATCTAGATTACAGCCGAAGAAAACATTCATAAACAACATAGATTGAACTCAGGGTACTCAGTGAATAAATCCTGAAAGTTATTCTTTTTCCTTGTTGATTAGCATTGAAAATCAGATAACATATATGAATTTTAACAAAACAACTAATTGAAAGAGAGAGTTACAGAGACTTATTGTATGGTGAAATACACAGGAATCCAGCAGTTATCAACAGACACCAGAACGCATTCAACACTTCAGAAATCCGAGAAATTCCATCACTTTCTTTATTAAACTTCTGAAAGGATTACAGCATAAGAATTTCTTTAGGAGAAATCAACAACAACCCCTCAAGCTTATGTGAGGGGCAAATATATACTCTCGGTCTTTACAAAAATATCTGAGTTCTAAGTTATCTCAGATTTAATACTCTCACCAACTTCTAAGATATTAAAATCAGAAAGTTATTACAACATTGAATACAAAGTAAAGGTGTCTTTATGCTTTGTCAGAAGATATTCTAGCCTTTGGAGGCCACTGAGTCGGTTGGAATGCTTTGATTAAATGCTGGAGAACACGTCTTTATGCTTGCCGCGCTGTATTTTCTCGGGTTTGCCACCTGTGATTGTGATTGCTGCTGTGGTGACCGAATAGCCCTGCTGAGTTGGCTCAGCTTCTGTCTTTCCTTTGTATGCTTATCTACCAAAATTCTGCCTGTGCATGACTACTTATAAACTGGACAAAAATTAACATTACAGGTTCTGGCTTGATAATATTATCTGTGTCAAATTCTTCCAGACTTCTTGTGTGGGCAATTGGTGCTTCACAATTACCTCTATGGTTTCATCTGCTTTTGTATGCTTAAAGAAATTTGGAGGCACATCAAACAGATGATTGATCTCATTCATAATAAAAAATAGGTTGTCCACCCTATTGTACAAAATTTGCCCTGATGCTGGCCCTGATTCTGCTGAAGTGCTGGGCTGTCTTGCAATTTGTCCTGCAGCATGGGCATCAACCCTTTTGATGTAGTTTTCAAGGGTAAGCAGTCTTCCTACACTGCTTAATATACTGGGGAGGCCTCTGTTCTGTAATGCCTGAAATCTGTCCATGAACTTGTTGATTTCAGTCTGCATATCCTGGGTTCTCCTTTCCAGCGTTCCAACCAGGTTTCGTAGTGTCAGGATCCTTTTAACCATTGAGATTGTCTCAGTCCTGTGAGCAATTCCCATGGTGGCCAGTTGAGAGCTTGTCCTGTTATTTAAAATATTGATCATTCTGGTGGCAGCATCAGGCATGTTGCCAAGGCTTGCTCTAGCTCTGTGTATTTCCCTGTTTGCCTTTGCAATGAGTACTGATTGTTCATCCATAGTCTCAATATACTGCCACTGATTGGTGATAGACCGGCCAATATTGCCCCAGAGGACTGCTTTTAGCTCTGCTGTCACCTTTTCTAGTGTGAGCTCCTTCTCAAGCTCAGTTATCCTCTTCTTTAGAGCTTTTATTTCTCGTTCCTTTACAGCTTCACTCTGCTTGCTCTTATCATATCCCTCATTTACTTTAGCCAAAGATTCTTTGGCTAAATTGAGCTCCAACATTTGAGCTTCCAGGACTTGAATTTCATTTCGGAGCTTCTGCATATCCAGACTATGAGTCTGCTCTGTTGTTGGTGCAGTTGTTGATGTAGTTGGTGCTGTAGGCCCTGTCTGCTGAGGAGGAGGGGCAGTTGTTGGAGGAGCTTCCTCAAGATTGATTATTTCAGGAGGAGGCTGGGAGGTTTGACCCTCTTCTCTTTGCTTCAATGCTGTCTGTAGTGCTGCCTTTGCAGCCGCTAATTCTCCTAGTTTGTCTTAAGTCCGGATCAGCTCCTTGTACAGAGATATCATTAGATCTGTGGCATCTTTTTCAAGTCTTTGTTGGGCAACATCATCTGTCTGAGGGTGGATTGTGGCTGGGAGTTTGATTTTCCTCCTTAAGGCCGCCATGTCTGCATCCCTCAACTTCAATATTTCTTGGATACCCTTAACATCCTTGGGATCATGTCCCATCTCTATAATTATATCTTCCAAGGACCTGATTCTGTTGTCCTTAGCTTGTGATGATGCTCTCTCCAATTCCAGCTGAGAGGCTGTATTATCAAGGCTGCTTTTTAGTTTGTAATTTTCCAATGTTTCATCTGCCAAGGAGGCATACACCATCTCACCAGTCTGTTTGTGCAGTTCGATTTTGTCCATTGGGTGTATGTCTTTGGCCAGGACCTCCATGTTGGTCCTGAGGTAATCTGAGGCAGATTGGGGGTGCAGAGCTGTGGGCATAAAGTGACTCATGATCATTTTGCCTTCACTTACATCGAAGGCAGACATGAGTCTTTGCTGATTGGTGGGAGCCAAGTTTAGTAGATGATTGTACAGCTGTATTTTGATAGGGTCACTCCTCCTTTTGATGTCTATAAATTGCTGTTTGATGCTTACTTGTCCTTCTTTTTGCTGGCTGGAGGAGCTGACCTCTCCTCCTATAGCTCTGTCCTGTTCCTGCTGGAAGGAACTGGCTGAAACTTCTCTGCTGGGTGGGCCCATGCCCAATGCTTGCCTTATTGCTATGTCATCCTCAGAAGAGTCATTCAACCTCTGCCTTTTCTCTCCCTGGTTTATAGGTGATGTCAGGGGAGTTTCTCTATCCCTTTTCCTAAAAACAAATGTATCCTCCTTTTGAGGAGTTTGGAGGACCGAGGCATCAAAGGTAGTCTCTGGCCTAGGAGGCACTATATTTTGAGCCTGTTGCTCAGTGGAGCTTGGAGTATCAACTACTCTTTCTTGCTGCAGGGGCTGCTGTCTGTCATGTTGCTCTCCTTCTTGCCGCTGCCCTTCTCCCTGCTGCTCCATCTCTTCTTGTTGCTGCAGCAATGTTTCCACTTGCTCTTCTGTCAAAAGAGGTGGCTGTTCCACCTGCTTTTCTTTGCCTTTGCTGGCTGTCTCTGCAGTATTCCCGGCAGCTTGCTGATGTGTTGTTGATGGTGAAGTAGCTGCTCCAAGTTGTTTTTTGTATGAGAGGGGAACCTGTCCACAAGTTTCTAAGTCAGCTTCCTTTTGAATATATCTAGCCTCTCTCTCTAGCAGCTCTTCATTAGTAATTTCCTCTTCTAGGGTACCTTCTTCCCAGCTTAATGCATTGGCATGCTGCTCAATCTCAGGCTGCCTTACGTGTGAATAGCTGCCCAATTTGTATTTTATCCTCCTGAGGGAGACAAAGTGATTGGGGTCATAGGGTATCCATTCAAAGCTAGTTTGCAGTCTGAGGGCCTCTAGGATACTGTTTGCCTCTTTCCACCCCTCCTCTTTTCTGTTGTATAGGAAAGGGCCCAGCTGGCTCCTTACCTTTAACTGTGACTTCTTGTTCTTGCTTTGAAAGTGGAGGTAGTCGGCATTCCCAAACTGCCTGAAATATTCTAAGGCAAAAAGCCTCATGGGGACATACCTTGGCAACCTAAAAGGCTTCAACTCACAGCCATATATTCTGATGACTGTGTGGTTTTGGTAGAGGTACAAATTACCAATGCTGTAGGTTTTGTTTAGGTGGAGAATTCTCCTCATGTCATCAGTTAGCCTTGGAGGAGGAACACCATGCAATACTGTCATGGCTGGATGAATGAATAAGTCAATGAACTCCGAGTATGTGTAAGGTGATACAGAGGCACAATGAAAGACAGAGGTCCAAAACACAACTGACCTTGGATTTCCCTGGGCATTGACTTGTTTCAAGGGAATAGAGAAGCTGGTTGGCTGATAAAACAAGAATAGGTGGTATATGTATGAGGTATACCTGAACAGTCTTTCCCTCTTCAAATTCATAAACTGGTCATGGATCTTATCTGCAATGTATGTAGCATAATCATAATGTACAGCTGGGGGCTTACCAGGAGAGAATAGAGACAACATTGCCATTATGATTTCATCCACATCCTCCAGTCCCTTGAACCCTAGGACGTAGCTGATCAAATCCACTAACATCCTGCCCAATTCATTCAAGTACTGATATCCAATAGGAGGAGTTCTGATGGCTTCAGAGCCTGGTTTTACAAACAACTGGTTGATTTTGATGAGTTGGTCATTTGACAACTTGCTCCCCTTCTTTATCAAGTTCTGCATGTGGAGGGGGGTCAATAGCTTTGCAATATGGAAGTGCAGCATCTCATTTATACTCTCTGGGGTGATATGGAACAGGACTGAGCCTGTAGGGCTGATGACAGCTCTTTGGCTTGGGTCATAGCACTCCTGGCATCTGTAGACCAACTCTGGCATAGGATTTACCTGGGGGAGGTTGTAGATGGGCAAGTTTGAGTCCCAAATCCCCAAGATGTCTGCTCCACTAAGGTGCTGGGCTTTCAACTCATTCAGCATCTGAATATTATATTTGGAGCCCAATGGAAACCAGTCTATCATTTGATAATCCATATCTCCCAGGGCTTTCCATTCTAATTCCTGGTGAGGGGCATTGAGAGGCTTGATGTTCAGAGCAATGGGGGTGTCCATGGTCTTCTTTAAGCTTGTAAACTGTAAGTGAACTGCTTGAAGGGAGCAGCACAGCACAGAAGTGATTTTTATAATGACAGTTTGAGTTTCAGGTACCAAAGGGAGAATTGATGCAACAGCAATTGAAATACTGTTTAAATTAGGAATAGGACTACTGTCTGGTCTCACTTTGTCTTCCTTAGCAGGTGAATTCAGTGTAAATGAGTCTTTCGCGAATGCACGAACAGAATACTGCTTATTTGTGACAATGCGGGCAAACAAGGCTCAGCTGGTGTTTTGGAATTCACAATTGTAAATGGGGTGTTTGCAGAGGGAAATTGCTGGTGAAATTGTGAGTTTCGTCGTTCCTTAAGCCCTCTGAGTAATTTTATAGACAACTTCAGGCGTACGGAGGATAGAAGATGAAAAATACCTGGTAAACAGCGAGCAGAGGTCGCGTATGCATGCAGGATTGGTACTCTGGAGGTCTCCTTGGTCGATTTAGCAGGTTGGCGGAGTTAAGAACGTAAAAACAACATGCAAAGGAAACAGTAGCAAAATGAGCGAGAAGTACAAAAAATTGCGTTTTTTGGCTAAATATGGACTTTTTGCAATTTGGCGCTTTTTTGTGATGACGTCAGCATGACGTCATTGGTGGGGTCAAGGTCGGATGACGTCAGCTGACGTCATCGGGTGACGTGGCGAGATGCTGTTGGTCCATGGGGGATGGTGCGGTGGCAGCCACGTCGGCGGAGGGGCGGACAAAGGACTGATGCGATGGCAGGGTGGAGGTGACGTGGGCATGACGTGGGATAGTAACTTGGCGGTTAGGGCCGTAGCGGTTACGGTTAAGGATAGCCGCCACGGTTTCTCGGGGCGGTTAGGGTACGGCCCCGCAATTGTCAGAGTTTGCTCCGAGAGCCCTCAATGGGCGACGCGTGGCCGCGCCCTGACGTGACGCAACGTCATGTTCTCGGGCGCTAAACGTCCGCCGCGGGGGCTGCTCCGATATTGATACGGACCGTCGGATCTCTTGGATCTGATCCGACGGTGGACGGGGTAATGATGTGTTCGGGGGATATGCATACGGGCGGAAACCTTCAGATATGGGTTTTTTATAAGGTTTTCAATGTATTTTAACAAATCAAAATTGCGCGCTGATACTTTGGATAAATGCCAAAGGTGGGTTTTTGGACTTTGATAATTTGCAAAGGGGTTTATGGGTAAAGGGGATTTATAAAGGTTTTCAATGCGCAACAATGCAGGCCCGATACTTTGGATAAGAACAAAGTGGGTATTTAGGGGTTATCTTTGCAAATGAAGGGGTATAGGTAAAACAAGGTTAGTTATGAGGCTTCTTTTGGCAGATGAAGCTTTCCAAGGGGCTAAATGACTTCAGAAGAGGGGAGGGGTTTAGGGTTAGGTTCATCGAAGTGGCCAGATGCCATTTGATCCCTGACACAGAACTTATTGGCTATAATACCAAGGGGAGGGATATTTATACAAAATTTGGGGTTTATACACCATGGTGTTAGATACTAGTAGGGGAAAAGGTACTGTAGGGGATTTACATAGTAGTTTTAGAGTTAATATGGATGAAGGGGTAAATGGAGGGGAAACCACTAAGCTTATTTGAAGCTTACTTAGTTTAGAGAGTAGATCAAAATGAAAAGATTTTTAGACAAGAAATGTGGCTTTTGAATGAACAAGAACCGCCATGAAACCATGATCTTCTTCCATGAATCTCAGCTGATGAGGGGATGTTAGTAATGAACTGGAAGGGGGAAGGAGGGAGGTTAGTCATGCTCCTTGCTGTAACTTGATGGAGGTGAACACCTTGTCAATTAATTGACTTTACTCTGGTAAACACAGTTAACATATGTGCAATGGTAAAGATAACCTTTCTGCAACCCCAACTACTTACCCAGCTACTTACCTAGCATTTTTTATTTCTCCTTGGAGGGTGCACTTGGACTTGCAAACCCTTACTTGCCTTTTTCTTTTCTTTGGCTTTTTCTTTGTCTTTTCTATCTACTTCTACCCTTATCTCTTCCAAGGTCCCAGATTAAGCTGTTGGGAGCCTTTTCTTCTCTACCTGAACTACTTGTCTGCCAAGATTGAACAGTTTGGATAAACTCCTTTCTCTATTCTACAACTGCAAATTTAAACCATGGAATGATCCAGATTAGACTTTTGGACCATCCATCAAAACTTTGAGTCCATACCAAGCTATAAGCACAGATCAGACTTTCTAGGAAATATGTGATCTTTGAATCATCAAAGCAGAGCATATTTGGACCTTCCATAGCCAATCATGAAATATGAAACCTATTGGTATAGGTAGCTAACAGGAAGTACCTCTCATTTGATTAATGAGCAGGGAAATGAAGTTAGGGACCATAGTAGTACCGATGGATGCATTATTGTATCTACCATACTCACTACTCTAAGATGACCTTCATTGATATGGGATCAATGATACTGGTCTAGGACCAGTGGTAGGAGTTGTACCTACTATGACGCTGACTTCAGGTTAGTTAAGACTAGTCTGGGACCAGTGGTACATACTCTCAGACTGACTTCATGTTAGTGCAGGACTAGTCTGGGACCAGTGAGTGTGGTACATACTATGACGCTGACTTCGGGTCAGTTGAGATTGGTCTAGGACTAGTGGTACACTCTTTGAGCCTGCGATACTGGTCTGGGACCAGTGGTAGGAGTGGTACCTACTATGACACTGACTTTGGGTCAGTTGAGACTGGTCTGGGACAAAGGGTACACACTCTGAGACTGACTTTGAGTCAGTGGAGGATGATACTGGTTTGGGACCAGTGGTAGGAGTTGTACTCACTATGACGCTGACTTCGAGTTGGTTGAGATTGGTCCGAGACCAGTGGTACATACTTTTAGACTGACTTTGAGTCAGTATGATACATCCTTGATCATTTCTTCTTCTTCATAATTCGGAAAAAAGCAGAGTAGAATAGAACAAAGCAGAACAAAGCAGAGCAATACAGATCAGTACAGGGCAGAACAAGACAAAGCAGTACAGGAATAATAGAGCAGAGCACGACAAGGGTCAGGCTATACAGGGCAGCGCATTTGATGGATGAATAGTAGCGACCGACAGACAGATTGCAGATGGAGTTCTCCCTAGTTGAGAGGGAGTGTTAAAATTTGCAACTAGGGCCAAATTCCATGTGGGTCATCTTATTCATGGCTGATAATATTTTTATTAGATTCATCTCATCAAGAGGTGTAGGATTGATCTAAATATCATCCAATTCCGATAAGTATTTATGGAGATATGAATTTATTTTATTTATGGAATTATTATCAAACCGACCTACAACTTATGTAGGCTCAGAAGCCAAACAGTCGCATCTATTCAAACATCAACAGTTGTGTATAAATATAGGAGGACTGTTCCTCATTTGCACTCACTCATCTCATCACATCTCTCTCTCTCTCCTGCGCAGAAAAGAGGCTCTTCTCTATTGTGCAGAAAAGAGACTCTCTCTCACACATGTGGAAGGAAGTTGCTGAATCTGAAGATGCAACTACAGATCCAAACTTTGACCAGCATTGACCATCAAACCTCCTCTTCTGAACTACCCTGAAGGTCCATATATACCTCCTCTGAAGGCCGCATTTTTTGGTGGTGAAATCAAGCCGATCCGACGGTTAGTTTGCGAGATATTGACTGCCCTAGTTTTGCTGATGAAGCCGCTAATGCTGATGCTGTTGATCTAGGGTTTGCTATTGCTTATATAAATCAGATTTATTGTACTATTTCTCTCTGCTTAATTATTGAAGATAAAATAAGATTTGATCAAAGGGTTTCCCCACACATTGTGGGGTTTGTCCCTAGCTAGCCGCCACATCTTGTGTCTCTTGTCTTGGCTTGTTTTCTGTTGATCATTTAATGTTCTATATGCACTTTGCTTATGCACATGTGATTGCTAATCTATGAATAATAATAAGAAATAAAAGTAAATTGCTCTAGGCATAGAACATACCATAACTTAACAAGGATTTCTAGATTCAACATCCAAATTATTGTACTCATAATTTCTCACTGCTGCATAATAATAAAACCCTCAAGTGTTGCAGCAAGTTTCCCAAGTTGGATTTTTCGAGGGACAATTGTCCAAAAATAATGGTGTCATTTTTATTGTGTATGGGCGCTAGAATTTTCTCAATTTCCAGCACTATTATTTCCGTAGTATTTTATTTCTGAAGGTTTTAGTGTGATTTATTTGATATTTGTCGTAGTAGATAAATTGTTAAAATGATTAGAAATCAGAAAAATAAATTCTAGTTGTTGTAATAGGCTTTCAATGGTGAAATTTTAACATGGTATTAGAGCGTGAGTGATCAACCAGGAAGCTCAGAAGAGGAGAAGATAATTTTTCTCCTTAGTGGGAATAGCAAGCTTAAATTCTTGAGGCAGCGCAGTTCCTTGGCAGGTAGACCGAGTTTCTAGGGAAAGAACTTAATTTTCAGTTGCAAGGTTGCATAAAAGTAGAATTTCCCAGGATTATGATTCTAGCAGTCAGAGGGAGCAGTTGCAACTCAGATTTTCACTAAGAATATTTCGGGTTCGATGCAGAGGGTTTTGTAGTAGTTTTTTGTTGCAGAATCAATGTCGGGAGGAATAGAAGATCACACACAACAGAGGAAAAAATTCTCTCATGGAACTTTGAGTCTCAAAAGTTTGATTTTTTTAGGCAGATTGGTAGTAGCAGCGTGCATATTTCCTCATTCCAAAAGGGAGTGCATATAACAGAGCAACAACCAAGTAGAGGGAAAGAGGGAGTTCTCACCAAGTTTTGAGATGGCCATAGAAGGGCTTAGAGATTAGGATAGGTTGGAGGGTTCCTCCAACTATGTCCTTTAGAAGGCTAAAATGTCCTTCCTATTGGATGAATATAGCCTAAAGCTCTACATAGACAGTGTTCTGGAATTTCCCCATGATACAAATTAGTTAAAATAATATAGGAAGGAAATGGGAAAGGAAAAGTGGTTGATCCTGGTGTTGGCATTATGATACATGTGTTGTACTTGATGGCAACACACTTGTAGCAGAACAACTCACTTGTATATGGTAACTAGATGAATCTACAGAAGAGATATCAGATGTGATAGAATGCATGACAGTTGTGACAAAATGCATGGCAGTTCAAAGGAATCAGTTCAGAAGTAACGTACAATCGCAACACTCTCAGATGACAGTTCACAGTGCAGTAGGTTAACAACAAAGAATTACAGATTAGACTACAAAGAATGAAGAAAGAGAGGTATACGCAGGTTCACCTTGACCAAGTTGCATATACACACAGGTTCATTGAACACAAGTAGCGTATACGTACACACGCACTTTCACAGAAGGAAAAGCGTGTATATGTTGGAAAACTAAGTTTTTGGTCCAAGGTATTGACCCTAGGTATTTTGATCCATGGTATTGGTCTAAGGTATTTGGTCCGAGGTATTGACCTAGGTATTTGGTCCAAGGTATTAGTCCTAATTCGTTTTTTATCCATGGTATTGAGAAAGGCCTAAAACTATATAAGGAGGAGAAGATCATTAGGCCAAGGTGTGCAAGTATTGAATATCTGATGATGTGTGATATCTAGTATGTAGGTTTTTGGCTTATGGTGCTTTGCTTGATCTAAACCAAGGATGAACCTTAGCAATTGATGAGGGATAAGATCTAATGATGGATCGGGATCCTAAGGCTTGAAATGAATTATCATTATATGGTTTGATCATGTATAGTCTAGGTCTGAATATTGATGCATGTGTTGTTCTATAAATGTTATGATCTAGGTATGACTAAAGTTTGGAATAGCTGCAAAATTATGAATTAATATTTGCAGACATATACGTTGGTTGGCTTTGATAAAAGCACATATACATGCTAGTTCAACACATCTAAGTAGCGTATACATTATGAAATATGATATTTAAAGTTGCATTTGGATCTGGTTGCTGTTGTAGAATTCTGGGTTCTGCTCTGTGTTCTGGTGACTATATTTTGATGACAATATACTGAATGTTCAGATTTATTAATTGTGATTTGCTTTAGTGACAATGGGCTTTCAATGGTTCAGTTGTGGGTGATTCAGAGATTTATGATTGAATTTCAATGATTGGTTAATGCAGATGTATTTGATGGTTGCAGTGCAGTGGTGGTTGATTTTGAGCTTCAATGTTGATAATGGGTCTAGTATGAAAATTAGATGAAATGAGGCCTTCATGTGTATTGTTGTGTACCAGGAGCATCCAGTTTGAAAATTTATGAAACGTGGTCCCTGGAGGAAGTAAGAAGGTTTTAGCCTTCTATAGGTCGGCGCCTATGTACTAGTAAACATATCGGCCAATACAAGAGCTAGGGGGTTGTAGCTCCCCTCTAGTAGAAGCTGGAGAACGAGAGAAGGTTGTAACCTTCTGCAGGTAGAAGCCTGTGTACTGGTATGAGTCTGCACCAGTACAATGTTGTAAACAGATTTTCTTACTATTAAAAGAAGACAAAGACAACAGCAGCAGGTGGTTTTCACCCACATTGGGTTTCCACCTTAAATATTGGTGTTCATATGTGTTGCTTATGTGTGATGGTTCATTCTGCTATTAACTGCTCATGGTTACTATTTAATGTTTAATAAAGTACTAATGCATAGATTAATGATCAAGATATGATGAATTAACTGAATCATAAGTTCACTAGATATATGTTGGTTTCCTTAATAATAGTTGCGTGCACACGTGAGTTCCCTTCACTGAAGTAGCGTATATAAATCTGATTATGGAAATGAAAAATTTATTGATTTACTAATACTGATTCACCACCCCCCCCCAGTATTATTTCCAAGAATTGGTATCAGAGGAGGTCCTTTGGTAAAAGCTTGATCACTTGAAGGAGATCCGTAGAAAAATGGGAAAGAGGCTAAAGAAGAAAGCACCTTAGAAGAAGAAGACATCTCAAAGGAACTATGACAGTGGGAGAGACAATTGGGGATTATGTGGAAGCAACTCTTCAGATTCAGAATCACCTCAGAATGAAGATGAACAAACAAAAGAACTATCACGTATGAATTTGTTATCCTCTAGTGATACATTTCTCTATCCATTTGAAGATGATGAAAGTGATAGAGAAACATCTGAATTTACTCTTATGGGTGAGATAGAAAGATATCAAATAGAGGCAGAATTTAAAAGGCTCACAGACAAAATTAGAGATCAACAAGATCTATTGGACAAAAGGTAATGTGCGTTCAAAGAAGAAGCTGCCAAACTAAAAGCTCAACTAGAGGAAGGAAACAAGGAAAAGGAAGATCAATGTCAAAAGCTGCAGGATGAAGTGACATCATTAAGAAATGAAGTAAATAAAAGGAGCACAACAATCAAGAAACTGAAAGATAGATCCAGTTACTATGAAAGTCTTGAAGCTAAGATCCTATCTCTAAAAGAAGATCTTGAAAAATCAAATAAGCAGAATGAAGAACTACTCCAAGCTCTTGAAAAACAAGAAAACGAAGTTCTTGAATTAAGGCAACAGATGGAAGAAGGAAGAAAACCCGAAGAAATCATGAAGAAGAAGTATCTTAAAAAGGAATAACAATATCAAGTTCAGGTAAATATACTAAAAGGTAAATTAGAAGAAAAGGATAAGCTTTTATGATTTCAAAATAGTACTAAGATATTGGATTATATTCTTAGTAGTCAAAGGTCTCCTGCCATCAAAATTGGTCTTGGTTTTCATGAATCTGTTGAAGGTGAATCTAGCTCACAAAGTGAGACAAGGAACTCTAATGCAAATCTGAAATGCTCAACAAGGAGATTAGAGGTCAACCCCATCAACAACCAAGGAAAGAATTCTTCAAAGAAAATCTTTTACTCCTAACTGTGGAAGTGATAGTCGTTTATCTCCTCAAATGAATAATGTTGAATGTTTTATATGTCATAATCTTGGACATGTTGCAGAGAGATGCGGAAGTAGAATGGTTCAAGACCATCACACAGAAAGATCATCATCTTCCAAGTACTTTGAGGGATATTGTTTTTCTTGCAATATGTTTGGTCACAAAGCCATTGACTGCTATAGAAGAAATATGAAACATGTAAGATGTTATGCATGTAACAAGTTTGGACATATAGCAAAGGAATGCGGGAGAAAATTTCAAGCACGATACCAAAAGGAGAAAACGTCATCACACTCGAAAATATGGAAGAAGAAGGAAGTACAGTCAGAAACATGTGGCATGGCACAGTGTAGAGACATAATAGACTCAGGGTAATCTGAAAGTATGAAAATTCAATGTTCTAAATCTCATACGCAATTTTCATGAAGACAAGTCGCGTATATACACAAGTTCGAAGCTGCACAGTGTCGTATATGTAGTTTGAGAAAAATGTTGTGGGATAATCTCAAAAAAAATAAATCTGATGTGATATGATTCAGACAATTATCAGTTATCTTTTCTATTGTAGATGACTACAGTCTGTGGATGTTATTTAGAAGTGTTTTTTTCCTCGCAAGTTGTTTATAACTTGATGTATATCTGATTGATGATGATGCCTTGATACTTCTTACTGATATATGCAATGATCAGATCTGACAGTGAATAGGTAGAATAGGTTCAGAGGGAGAATATGCTATGCTTCTAATGAAGCATTGTTGGCATTATGTTTAGAGTCTTTGGCACCTAATCAATGATGATAATGCTTATATGATACATCTTGCTATGTTTCAGTTATGAGTTGCCCATGATAAAATCTCATATTATACTTGGGATCGCATAGTTGGTATTCAGATCAGATTTATGGATGATTTTGAATGACCCTTTGATGATACATATAGCACATATATGTTGCTTACATGGTGATCTTCATAAGGACAAGGAGAAGTACAAAGCTTGAGTACACAACTTCATTATTTGATGATGAGCCACTCATTTCTTTTATGTTGTTGTCATCATTCCTTCGAAGATGCATAAAGTTCATATATGATGCAGGATTCCTATAGTTCTTAGCTCTCACATGGTTGAAGAAATATTGAAAAATGACCAGGGCTCATGATATCTCTTTGATGGATATACAGTATGCTGGATACATGGATGATTACTTAAGTTGCATATTGATAAATATTTTTGGTTGGCCAAGAGAATGGTGTTACTGCAGGTCACATGAAGACATAGCTATTTGAAGATATGGATATTCGAAGACATGGCTTACTTAGTCACATAATGATGATGAGTTCTTACTTTATGATGATAGGTTGATACTCACATATGTTGATTATCGTGGTTGATACTTAACAGATGTGGGATGTTCCCTAGTGATGATTCTTGTGGAAAGATCATGAAGTTATTGATAATGATGTTATGATCATGGATGATGTCTATGGTGTTTTCACATACATATGATATGATGTAAATGATTTGGTGCTACCACTTGGACAAATGACATATGCTTAGTTGATTCATGGAAGGTTATGATAAGGCTCTTTCAACTAAGGAAACGAAGCAAGTTTATCTTAATGAGATCAAGAGGATGAGTTGATGTAGACATACTTTGTCATAGGTTGATGATATTTACACTGTCATATCTTGGGAACTAATAATGGACATATACAGGTTGCTGGTCTGAAGGCTGTTGATAGATGCTTATGGTGTAGGTCATACATGGTGTATGATAGTTGCTGATGACTATCATGGTCTTGTTTAGATATTTGGTCTCTGTTATAAATGTCATGTATATCATTCAATGTAAAGGTCATATAAAGACCCATGATGTAATAATTTGTCTTTTTCTGTCGTAATGAGTCCTTTTTTATCATATGATGTAATTTGTAACCCCACTATGCATGGGAAGGATGAAGTAATAATTGCTATATTTTAGTCATGTATATGCCCACTTACTTGGGAGGATGAGTCAAATTCGGTATATCCCCACTTGGTTGAGATATTGATATATGTATGAGTCATTGGTGATAAGAAGTTCAAAGTCACTTAGTTGAGTTATAGAGTCATGTCATTCTTTTAGAAAATAGTTGCAAACTCTACGTGTGCTCAGGGGGAGCATGGATGATATAGTGCATCTCAGCATGTACAAAGGGGGAGTTTAATCAGAGAATTTAGCATGTGCTTAGGGGGAGAATGATAAATATGAAAGTCTTCTTTTTGGTTCGCCCTTTGCCCTTGATGTCAAAGGGGGAGAGTATTTTGTTGTTGCTTGTTATCTCTAACAGTTTCTACAGCTTGCGGTAATCAACACCAACATGGTTGCCATCAAGTCCAAAGGGGGAGATTGTTGGCATTACGATATATGTGTTGTACTTGATGGCAACCTACTTGTAGCAGAACAACTCACTTGTATATGGTAACTAGATGAATCTATAGAATAGATATCAGATGTGACAAAATGCAGGGCAGTTCAAAGGAATTGGTTTAGAAGTAATGTACAATGGAAACTCTCTAAGATGATAGTTCACAGTCCTGTAGGTTAACAACAAAGAATTATAGATCATACTACAAAGAATAAAGAAAGAGAGGTATACACAGGTTCACCTTCATTGAACACAAGTAGCATATATGTACACACGCACTTTCACAGAAGGAAAAGCGCGTATATGTTGGAAAACTAAGTTTTTGGTCTGAGGTATTGACCCTAGGTATTTTGATCCATGGTATTGGTCCAAGGTATTTGGTCTGAGGTATTGACCCTAGGTATTTGGTCCAAGGTATTGGTCCTAAGTGGTTTTTGATCCATGGTATTGAGAAAGGTCTAAAACTATATAAGGAGGAGAAGATCATTAGGTGCCAAGGTGTGCAAGTATTGAGTATCTGATGAAGTGTGAGATCTAATATGCAGGTTTTTGGCTTATGGTGCTTTGCTTGATCTAAACCAAGGATGAACCTTAGTGGTTGATGAGGGATAAGATCTAATGATAGATCGGGATCCTAAGGCTTGAAACAAATTATCATTATATGGTTTGATCATGTATAGTCTAGATTTGAATAGTGACACATGTGTTGTTCTGTAAATGTTATGATCTGGGTATGGATGAAGTCTGGAATAGCTACAAAATTATGAATTAATATTTGCAGACATATATGCTAATCGGCTTTGATAAAAGAGCATATACATGCTAGTTCAACACATCTAAGTAGCGTATACATTATGAAATATGATATTTGAAGTTGTAGTTGGATCTGGCTATTGTTGTAGAATTCTGGGTCCTGCTCTGTGTTCTGGTGACTGTGTTTTGATGACAATATATTGAATGTTCAGATTGATTGATTGTGATTTGCTTCAGTGAAAATGGGATTTCACTGATTCAATTGTGGGTGATTCAGAGATTTGTGATTGAGTTTCAATGATTGGTTAATGTAGATGTATTTGATGGTTGCAGTGCAGTGGTGATTGATTTTGAGATTCAATGTTGATAATGGGTCCAGTATGGAAATTAGATGAAACAAGGCCTTCATGTGTATTGTTGTGTACCAAGAGAATTCAGTCTGAAAATTTATGAAATGTGGTCCTTGGAGGAAGAAAGAAGGCCATAGCCTTCTGTAGGTCGGCGTCTACGTACTAGTAAACATATCGGCTAGTACAAGAGCTAGGGTGTTGTAGCTCCCTTCTAGTAGAAGCTGGAGAATTAGAGAAGGTTGTAACCTTCTACCGGTAGAAGCCTATGTACCGGTATGAGTCTACACCAGTGCAATGTTGTAAATAGATTTTCTTATTATTAAAAGAAGAAAGAGATGATAGCAGCAGGTGGTTTTCACCCACATTGGGTTTCCACCTTAAATCTTGGTGCTCATATGTGTTGCTTATGTGTGATGGTTCATTCTGCCATTAACTGCTCATGGTTACTGTTTAATGTTTAATAAAGTACCAATGCACATATTAATGATCAACATATGTTGAGTTAACTTAATCATAAGTTCACTAGATATATGCTCGTTTCCTTAATAACAGTTGCGTGCACATGTGAGTTCCCTTCACTGAAGTAGCGTATATAAATCTGATTATGGAAATGAAAAAATTATTGATTTACTAATATTGATTCACCCCCCCCCCCCTTCTCAGTATTATTTCCAACACCTGGATGGAGTCCGAGATCATATAATCTCACACATAGTGTGCAAGGATACTGCTAAAGAGATGTGGGATGCTCTCTCCACACTATATTAGGGAACTTCTGAGCAGCGGAAGATGTTCTTGGAAGAAAAAATGAGGTGCATCAAGATGCAAAATGGGGAAGGCATAGATCCATTCCTCACCAGGATTCAGGGTCTAAGACCAGCTTGCAGCTTTTGGGGAAGCACCTCAACCAATAGAGCTAGTGAGATTGGCACTAAAAAATATCTCTAGCAAGTGGAAAGTTTGTATCCAAAGTATATTGGGCAGAGATAAGCTACCAGAATGGGACAGGTTGTGGTCATACTTGCAGTAGGAGGAGTTAAGGCAAGCTATGTTAAAGATCTCCATCAGTGGAAGTAGTAGCAGTGGATCGAAGGTGGTAAATGTAGAAATTCCTTGTAGATTCAAACTACTTATGTAATTTTCTAAAACAAAAGACTTGAATCTACTCTACTCATCAATGGAAACACTTAATCGATCGAAAAATCACAAAACATGAGACAAGATTCAACCACATATGCTCTAAGATTTATCTAAGGGGAAATATTACTGCTTGAAACCGCTTCCTATCTGTATATTAAATTAGATCAAAAAAAATATAGAAGAAAATACAATGTGTGTTCAACCTAAACAATCTCTGCACAATTACAATCTATCTCACTACCTCATAAGCTTACTCTGGTCAATACTTAGCCAATTATGGGGGTTTCCAAGATCCTATTTCTATGTGTTGTTTCTCAAGGAATTAGAGTCCTATTAATTAGGGAAATCCCCATCTTGAATTGTACAATCCATATAGGCCCTTCTCTCACTACATGCACCACATGTACAA
The DNA here is from genome assembly GCA_031772625.1 of Pinus tabuliformis. Lineage (NCBI taxonomy): Eukaryota > Viridiplantae > Streptophyta > Pinopsida > Pinales > Pinaceae > Pinus > Pinus tabuliformis. The sequence goes on from CM062804.1 coordinate 1,603,868,552, forward strand.
CTCAGAAAATTATACAACTAATAGTACACTGCCCTTAAACTCTAATATCATATGGGTAACTCAAATTTCATGCATGCATGAGTTAATTATGGTTGATTTATTAGTTAAATGGTTGAACACATGAAGTTGCACCCCACTGCTTGACCTACTACTAGTTCCCCCAACAGTTGGAACTATTTTAACTGACATTAACTCAATTTAATCGAATGAAACTATTACAACTCAAATTAAACTCAACCTAGGCTCCTAAATTTTAGGAACCACTCTACATGAATTAAGCTAGGCCATCAAATCGCATTAACGGAGCCAACTAAGTGAAACTAACTTAGTTAACTCATTCTTGTTGTCATGTGATGCAGCATTAACATTTTCTCCTAATTTAATTCAAGGGAAAATTAAATCAGGATTCTCTTGTTGCCATTTTCAACACTCCCTCTCAACAAAAAAGGGATTATATACTACCCCGATCCTGCCTATATGGAACTTGAATTTTCATTTTGAAAATGCATTTGTCAAAATATTTACATCTTGTTCCTCTATAGGAATGTACTACAACAATATGATTCTCCTCTACACACAATCTCGTAAATGGTGATATTGAATTTCAATATACTTGGATCAATCATGAAAAACTGGATTCTTAGAGAGTTTGATACAACTCTGATTGTCACAATAAATGATGGTGGGATCCATCATATGACCAAATAACCCAACAAGAATCTTCCTCATCTAAGTAGCTTCACAAGCTACTTGACTAACAGCCATGTACTTTGCTTCTGTTGAACTGAGTGCAACTGATCTCTGCTTCTTGTTGTACCAAGAAACTTCTACTAACCCAATACTGAAGATGCCTCCTGATGTGCTCTTCCTGTCTGATGGACTACCCACACAATATGAATCTGTGAAGCCTTGCATATTCACTCCCTCTATCCACATGTACTAAAGACCAAACTGATTGGTGTCTCTGAGGTATCTACATAACACATGTTTGGTCAGATGTGTTCATCAAATATATAAGTGAAACCAAAATTTGTCTGTAAATAGTAGCTCCACTACTTCACTTGAAGTAGCATCTTCCTTCCTACAATTCCCTGCTAGAGGAGTCTCCATGTGGAACTTTTTCAGTATCTCACTAACATACTTTCCCTGAGAGAAAAATAGTTCCCATCTCCTTTCCATACTTCCATATCGAGGAAATAATTCATGAGCACAAGGTCCTTCATCTTGAATTCTCTTGCAAGATCCTCTTTGCAAGATTTGACCATCTTATCATCACCAGTTATAATTAAATTATTGAAATATAATACTATAATCAATAATTTACCTTAAACCACAATCTGCATCACTTTTGGTGAAGCCCAACCTGGTGAAATAGTTGTTGATTTTGGTGTACCAAGCACGAGGTGCTTATTTCAATCCATATAGTGCTCTTTTGAGTCTGTAAACACATGACTAACTATCGAAGGAGTCAAATCCTTCAGGATGCTCAATGTACACCTCTTCCTCAATCACTCCATTGAGGAATGTTGTCTTCACATCCATCTGATGTATATTCCATCCCATTTGTGATGTAAGTGTTAGAATTAATTTGATAGAAGAGTACCTTGCTACTGGAGAAAAGGTCTCCTCATAATCAATTCCCTCCACATGAGATAACACCTTGGCCACAAATTTGGCCTTATGTTTCTCAATGCTTCCATCTACTACTTGCTTCAACTTGTAGATCCACTAGAACCTAGCACTGACTTATTCTCTGGCCTTGCGACAACTTCACAAACAATGTTTCTGACTATGGAATCATATTCCTATACCATGGCATCAACCCATACTGGCTTCTGTACTGCTTCCTTGAATGAGGATGGTTCTTTCTCAACTAGCTCACTCATCAGATCCATGTACCCAGTGTCCTGATATGGTGACCACATTCTTTCTAGCATCATGAAATAATATTTCAACTTCCCTGGTTCACTTCCTTCCATCTCTGGATGTCTCTGCATGAGTGGGTGCTTAAATTCTATGCTCCTCTGCTTGTGGCTACTCCACATCATCATGAGGTTCTTCCTTGAGCCAAAATCTCCTCATATATTTATAACTAAACTTCCCTCTCAAGGGAACATCTCATGGCCTTATCTTCATCGAACTTTACGTCTCTACGAACAATTGTCATCCAATGAGGTGGAAGGTACACCCGATAGTTGTGAGGTGTATCAGTGTACCCCACAAATATGCCCAACTCAGTTGTCAGCTCTAGATTTTTCATTGCATCCTTGGTAACATGATAGTAAACTAATGAACAAAAGATCATGAACTGTCGTTATAGCTCCAAATCTCACTCTTATGGTTTGTGATGCTGCACTCATGGCCTAGGGCAACCCCTCCTTCCAGACCTGGTCCAAAATTTAAAAAACAACGTTTTATCCCTTATACGCGACATTGCCCTGAGTTAAACATGTGTATACATGGGTAGGCATATACCCAACTTGCATGTATGTATTAAAACACTTAAAAAAATATAAAACTCCTTAATTTTGGGTGGAGATCGTGGGTTTTACCTGCTGATCACCTGTTAGTGCCCGTGGCCCAACTGTTCCCAACCAACTCCCAACTAAAAAACTACTTTGGGAGAGGTATAAAAAGACCTCAATGGGAAGGCCTAAAGGAGGAGAGAAGAGAGAGAAAGGTTATTATGCTGAGATTTTTCCCTGACTAGGTCTGAAGATCCTTGTGCCTCCTGCACTTCCCCCATTTGTACATGAAACCTTTGTTTCCTTGTGTGTTGATGTTCATCCACTACTTGGGACATCATGGAGTAAGTCATGGAAGGAGTTTTGTTAAAGGCTTGAGGTTGGACGAATCCGAAAGAAGGCTTTGCTTGGAGCTTGCGAAAGGTGACTCAGGTGAAATTATTCCTTTTCTGTACTTTATTTGTCTATAATAAAAGAAACACATGTCTTGGTTCCTGATATAAATCTTCTTTATGTTTATGATATTCATGTTGGAATTCATATGTGAATGGTTGTTTAAATTTCATAACTAACTACCTTTCTTTATAACATGAAGATGGTTTCTTTATAAGGTTTTGTCCATATACTGCTGTGTTCTCCGGAATTGGTTGTTTTGCAGGACAAAGGAGCAAGAGGAACTTGAAGAAGGGTTTGGACCCTAAAGGACCTTCTCAAACGTAGGACCTAAGGTATGCCCCCTTATCATAGAATTTGCTTATAATAGCATAATGGTTGTTTGAATGTGTGTTTCTCTGTATAGACAACTTTCAGTCTGCTAGGGTTTCAACCCAAAAGCCCTAGGGGAACATTTCCCTTAACAGAATTGGCGACTCCGCTGGGGACAACATTGTTGTTGTTCCTAGTTTGGGTGTTTTCAAGCCAATCAGGGCTTAGCTGCCTGTTTGCTTGCTGTTGCTGTGTGGTCTGTTCTTGAATTCTAAGTTTTGCCAGTTTCTTCAGTTTGTTTTTTATTTTTCTTGAAATATTTTATATATGCTGTTTTTCTTAGTTACAGAAGCGCATATACGCATGTTTCCTTAAGTGAACCCATGTATATGCGGGTTTCCTTGGGCACAGTCGTGTATACACGCAATCTGTACATAAGTACAGTCACGTATATCTAGCAATTTTCAAGATTTTTAAATCTTTTTACCTCTGAAGGTCTGTCTGTTGGTTTGATTCAGTCTGAAAAAGTCACTGTCTAGTATCAGTTGTTAGTTTTACAGCAAGCATCTTGTTCCAAATTCTCTCTGATTGTAAGGAGTATTGGTCTTGTTTTTGTTGTTGCAAGCGTCATCGTTTTTTGCTTAAGCACACAAGATTTCTTGCTGGGAATCTTGGCTGCTTTGATTCATCAGGGCAGGAAGATTGATCTCAATCTTTGTGTTAAATCTTACTTTTGGTGACTTTTTGTTTGCTTGACAAAATCGCTTTTTGTGACCATCCACTTCTTTGTTTCATGAAAGTTGTTGATTGATACTTTCTTGAAATTTGTCTTTTTGATCTTTTTGGTTTTTGTTGCCAAAGCTTTCATTGCTGCTTTTGATTGTTAAGAGCATCCTTAAACACATTTCTTTTTGTTGAGTTTTCATCCATTGTGTGGTGTCAACTTTCAAAAGTGTTTGTTGCCTACTCTTCAATCACAAAGTTTCAGTTTTGTTGAGAGCATTTTTGAAAAGACATTTTTATTGTTGCTTTTGAAGAAAACTTTTTGAAAAAACTTAGTTTTGCTTTCTTGAACTTGGTTTTGATTTGGTTTCCTTTTAGTGAATGAAAGTGCTTTTATTTGTCTTGTAACTTGTTTTTAGTGTTTAGACGAAATGAATGGTAGCATCTCATATTCCATCTAGACATTTTAAGTGGCAAAATAAAAATTGATAAGCAAGCAACTTTCATTTCTTGATTTTAGAGTAGTTTTGAATCTTGCATCAGCATATATTTGTTGCATTAGGATAGATTTGCATATCTTTTTAGGCATCCATAGCTTTGTTAACTTTTGTGAGTGTGAAGCATGAATTAACGAAAAGAAAAGAAAAATTTGTTTTATTTGAAGTTCCTCTGAACCCTGTAGAGATTTCTTTTCATCGAAAAACGGAAACAAGTGCATTTGCATGTAGTTTGGTTTTTATTAATTTCTTTTGCGTCAAAAACACCGCTAGTTTCACTTCCGTTTATCCTGTGACTTAAAGAACAACCTATTTTAAAATCAAGCGCTAATTAAAATTCACTAATTTTTTTTTTTTTAAGTTAGATACACCAACAAGTTTTAGGATTTTAGGGCCTTGGATTAGGCAAGTGGAGAGTTAACTCTCCAAGGCCATTTAAACCGTCAAACATAGGAGTCTGAATAGTGAATGAAAATCCAATAGCGTTAGGAAGACCAGGAAAGCTCCGGATCTGGGAGTTAAGCACGAGGGTCTGTGAAGACAGGGAAGAGAGATAACCCCTCTCCTACTTGTCTGAACTTACCTCATGACTGTTCCGCCTAGCTTCTGCGACGAGTTGGTATCCATAGTTGCTACTCCTAGGGATCTACACAGGTGGCTACGGAGGGGAATCTTGTCGCACCTGAGGTCGACGTTGCATCACTCTCAACGATACTACTGAAGGGCACCCTTGCAAAGCTTGGGGGCTTTCACCGGCACAAGCTGTTGTTAGGAGGTCAACGTAACTTCCTCTGTTACATTCGCTGATAGGACTGGGCCCTCATCATCCCAGACTATCTTCGGAAGGCCCCTTAATTCACTTTCTTGTATTTTGGTGTCCGGTCCTAATCACCCGGAGCGGAAATACTCGGAAGTTGTTTGACTGGCTGATATCTTTAGGGACTTTATAGTGTGTGCTCTGTGCTCTTAGTTGGCCTAGCTTTCAATTTTTTGAGTCTTTAGTTAGATCTTAACAAAAAATTCAAAGTGGCTGACCGATCACCTAGACGGTCTCGAAGACTTCGTGGTCTTTCACCACTAAGTTTAGAGCCTTCTCCTAGAAGGCACAGAGGTAATACTGCTGGTGGGTTTCGTCCCATGACAGTTGACGCATCGGGGATTGATCCTCCTCTTGGGGACATTAGTGTTCAAGCAAGGCCTGGCACTTCCCCAGAACAAGAGAGGAACACTCCAGTTCTTTCTCGAGTTCTCTTTCAAGTGGAGAATAACATAGAGGTAGAAGAACTCTCAGAGTCGTTAGCGGCTCCAAATTCTCCCATATCATCTATCCATCTAGACGTATTACAATACGTTGGGACTCCGACGCATAGACCGTCAAGTCCAGGTTACGCTACGTGCTTACCATCGATGACCACTACTGGAAGCATGGCTTCTACTACAAGTGCTACAACTATGCAGACTCTAACATCGGTACAAGGGGGAGGAACGATTTCCATCTCCTCTGCTTCTTTGTTTGGATCTTTTTCTAGCACATCTTTAGTTGGGTCTACTTCCATTCTGTCCACGAGTGGAAATTCCCAAACCAATGATTTTGGTTCTGGATTCTTTCCATTTGGCACCCATTCACAGGGTATTCCATCAGTTCCGTTTAGTGCCGCCACGTCCATGATGGGTGGATCGACTTCATTATAGGGTTTTCCTTTCGGAAGTGGTCATATACCACATTCCAACCCGACAATAGGATCCATGCCTTTTTCTTCTATAGGACAAAGCAGCAATCCTTTCCAAGGTTGGAATAACCCTGGGGTTAGTGGCGCGGGAACTGGGAATCCGTTTTTCGGCCAACAAGTGAATAGGCCGTACTCCATAGTTAGTTCGTTTCAAACTATTACTCCCTTAGCTTCGGCATGGAATCCGTATTAGGGGTTATCAACTCCTTATAATCCTTTACGAGGAAACTTTACTGGTTATGGAGGCTTTGCGGCCGGAGTTGGTCAAACTCCCAATTTTTCTGGATCATAAGGCTTGCCTTTTGGTTCAGTCGGTTCTGTTGGTTACTTCGGGCAGCCTGGTGCCTTCCAAAATCCAGGCCAATCTTTTCAAAACTTTGGGAGCTCCGCCCAATCTGGGTGGAATCCCCAAGGTCCTCCTAGGCTTCCGTTTCTGTCAACTTTGAACTTGCCAGATCTCACTAAGTTAACAAACGATCCAATTAAGTACAATCCGGCCTGGCCTCCGGTCCCAACCAAACTCCCTCCGGACATTCCAAAATTCGAAGGGAAGAGCGGTGAAGACCCAGGCGACCATGTAACCACATTCCATTTGTGGTGCTAATCGAACTCCCTTATCGATGACTCGATTAGGTTGAGACTTTTTCAACGCACCTTGACTGGTAATGCGGCCAAATGGTATATATAGTTGCCAGGGGGCAGCTTTACATCTTTTGCTGACTCAGCTAATATTTTCTTAAATCATTTCCAGTTGCCCGTCCGTTATGATGCCGGAACTGAACTTCTGGCCACTTTTCGTCAGGATAAGGCAACTCACATTTCTAACCATATTCAGGAATGGAGACGGAGAAAGAGGCTCATTAAAGCCGAAATCCCTCTAGAGTACCGTCTCGAATGGTTTTTGAAATCGTTACAACCCGAGATCTCTAAGGATGTCTCCATGTCTGGAGTCTATTCTAAGGAGCAAGCCATTTTTAGGGCCCAACAATTAGAATTGATCTACTCTCAGTCTGGGATCCTACAAAAATACTTACCAGATGCTCCTAGGTCTAAGGTTGACATAGCCAAGTCAAAGCCAGGTCCCCATGCAGATGGTATCATTGGGTCAGTAGACACAAATGTGGTGAACTTGTTGAACCAATTGCAACAGTTGTCTTTACAAACTGTTTCTAACAACCAAGTCACATCGTCTAATCCTCCGACTTCCCAAACCTCTTCGATTAATGCTGTCCAATCTGATAACCCCAAAGGAAATCAAAATTCCAATGGGAAAAAGAAAGGACAAGGTAAGAAAAAGAACCAGGATGGCAAGGCTGACGCAAATAAATCCGACAATAATGCTGGTGGTGGTAGAAATGAGTCTAAAAAGAAATTCAAGTTTCATGCAAGTTGTGCAGTGGAGACCATTTAACTCACCTCTGCCCCAAGATTGAAGACACTCAGCGCTTGTTAGGGCAGCAAGGGACTTCTAGTTCTCAGGCTGTGTTAACCAACCCTTTTCCCCAAGGGCAGCAACTTCTTGCTGGCGCGAGTTCAAACCCTGGAACCTCCGCAGGGGGCAACCAGGAAGGGGAAAAATCATCAAATGTTTTCATGATGGGTTCTAACATCCATGTGGCTACTCGGTCACATGATTACGGTGAAGCCGAAACTTCCAAGGACAAGACTGCTCCCGGAAATACCGACCTTCATATTGAGCGACCCCCTATTGAGACTATACCATGGATACCGAAAGGTTCCTCTAAACGCACGACTATTAATCCTAATGCTAGGGCCACCCAAAATTACTCCATTGTTGAGGATCTGGCTCAGAGTCCATGCGCCATGTCCGCTTTAGAGGTTCTCCAGTCGTGTCCGGCTCAACGAAGTGCTTTACTTTCCGCGATTGGGGCAGTCGATCCAACTAAGTCTTTAGTGCTCACTTTTGACATGTTAAATGTCAAAAAATGACTCCCTCATCATATGGCTTTCCAAATAAAGTCTACATACCAGAAAATTAACATTTCTCGTACCGTTATCGATGAAGGAGCTTCCACGTGCATCATGTCGATGCCATGTTGGAAGGCTATTGGATCGCCTTCGGCTGTTCCTTCACCTACCATCTTGACTGCATTTGATGGTCATTCTCATAAGCCGCATGGGATTATCCCTGCCTTTCCTATATGTGTTGGGGGGAAGGTCGTAAATATTGAAGTAGAAGTCATAGATGCTAACCTAGACTATAATATCCTCTTAGGAAGGAACTGGGTATACGAAATGGATGCCGTTGTTTCGACCCTGTTTCATGTCATTTTCTTTCCTCATGAGGGGAAAATCGTTAAGGTTGATCAATTGGATTATTGTCCAATTGATCCTCAAGCAAGCTCTGACTCTACTATTCCTTTAGTGGATAACCCTCGTCCACCTACTGAGAATTTAGGAGTAGGGATGTATTCCTCGTTGATGGGTACCTTTGATCTTCCCTCTCCTTTCACTAGAATCAATGTCGTTTCATCATCTAAGGAGTCTCCTCGAGAAGAGTCCTTCCGAACTCATTATTTTTCAAACCCTTGGACCTTGCCTTCACCTACGACCACATCAGTTGAAGGACAAGTAAATGGAATGGCATTCCCTATATCTGCAGCTGAGCTTAGATATCAGTCTATCGTCAACTCAGCAGACCACCACTCTACTCCTTTTTCCAAAGAGGAGTTAGATGGTGATGTGGCCCCGGCCTGGAGCCTTGATTCTACCTCTGCCTTGGACTGCTTAGATTTAGTTTTACCTTCTGAAGAAGCAATCCTCAAAGCAATGATGGGTATAGATCGACCTTGGGAAGACTTACACCATCGTTCATACTTTCTTCCTCCATTGCAGGAAGTAGAATCTAGATTCTCTGAGCTCTTTACTAGTGATGTTTGTACGGTGTCAAATCCTTTGGCTCCAACACACATTCGTGCCGAAGGTAATATGTCGGTGATTTCAAAACCAATACCTATAAACATTTCTAGGGACCCTAACGTGATCAAGAATCTCTTCATCGGAATTGAATGTTCCCTTGAAGAAATTCAAATTTACACCGACCTTTTTAAGGAATTTCGAGATATATTTGCTTGGTCTTATGAAGAAATTCCTGGCATTGACCCATCTATAGTTCAACATGAGATCAAGACGTATGAAAACACCAAACCGGTTCATCAAAGGCTTCGGCCGGTTAACCCTAGGAAAGCAGCAGCTATCAAAGCTGAAGTTGAGAAGCTGCTAAAGGCGGGTTTCATATACCCTATTCCTCTTGCTGATTGGGTTTCTAATCCAGTCCCTGTGGATTAAAAGCAAGGAACAATCCGAGTATGCATCGATTTTAGTGACCTAAACAAGGCTTGTCCGAAAGATAATTACCCCACGCCATTCATTGATCAGATTATCGACGAGTGTGCGGGTAATGAGATTTTTTCCTTCATGGATGGTTTTTTTGGTTATAATCAAATTTCTATCCATCCTGAAGATCAACATAAGACAACCTTTATATGTCCCTGGGGTACCTTTGCATATAGAAATATGCCTTTTGGTCTTAAAAATGCTGGAGCCACTTTTCAGTGGGCCATGTCATATGCTTTCCACAACATCAAACATGTCATCGAAACATACTTGGACGATCTTGCTGCTCATTCTTGAAAGAGAACTAATCACCTAGTCATCTTCGAATGGTTTTTGAGCAATGTCGTTTTTATAAAATCCGGTTGAATCCCAACAAGTGTGTTTTCGCGGTTATGTCCGGTCGGTTTTTAGGGTTCATTGTGACAAATGAAGGGATTCGGGTTGATCCCTTCAAGGTTGAGGCAATAGTTCAGTTGCCTCCTCCGTCCTCAATTCGACAACTTCAAAGTCTTCAAGGGAAGGCTAATTTCTTAAGACGGTTTATAGCAAACTATGCCGAGATCACTAAAGGGTTCATGCGTTTGCTACGGAAAGGAGTTCCATTTGTGTGGGACGACTTTGCGCAGCGATCGTTCGATGCTTTGAAAAAGGCATTAGTCTCTGCCTCGCTTTTGAGTCCACCGGATTATGGTAGAGACTTCCTTTTATATCTCGCTACAGCAGAATCAACCATTGGTATGGTTCTCGTTCAGGAGGATGATGCTCTCACCGAGCATGTGATTTATTATTTGAGCCGAGGCTTAATAGGTCCTGAACTTCGCTATTCTCCAGTTGAGAAGTTGGCCTTGGCATCTGTCCATGCTATCCAGCGGCTCCGTCATTATATCCTGCTACGCAAAACTTTTGTCTTAGCGGCGGTCAATCCATTTCAATTTTTCCTTAGTAGGCGAGTGATTGGGGGCAAATATAATCGATGGATAGTCATTTTGCAAGAATTTGATCTCGAGTTCTTGTCGGCCAAGTCTAAGAAATCCATGGTTTTCGCTGAGCTAATTTCTAAGCTGCCTTGTGGAGAGGATACTGTTTATGAGGAAAGTTTTCCCAACGAACCTTTATTCCTCATCTCTTCACTCGACCCTTGGTATGGAGATATCATTGTCTATCTCCAAACTTCGAAGTTTCCCTCTACTTTCTCCAAGGATGAATGTCGAAAATTACGTCACCTGGCTAAAAATTATGTTATCATTGGTGATACATTATACCGTCGAGGGATTGATTCAATCCTTCGGTGCTGTTTAACCTTAGAGGAAGCAGAGTCAGTGCTAAATGACTACCACAGTGGAGCTTGTGGTGGTCATCTATCAGGGCTTGCTACAGCCCAGCGCATCTTCCGTGCTGACTATTTTTGGCCTTCACTCTTTAAAGACTGTGTGGAAGTGGTCAAACACTGTCACCCCTGTCAAATTTTTACTCGGATCATGCGTGCGCATCCAGCTCCTCTTTTTCCCGTTGTCACCGTCGGTCCCTTTACTAAGTGGGGTATTGACTTCACAACTTGTAATCCACCTTCAGCGGCAAATCACAGGTACATTATCGTGCTTGTAGACTACTTTACGAAGTGGGCCGAGGCCATGCCCACTTATAAAAACCATAGTGACACGACAACATTGTTCCTTTTTAATCAGGTTATCTCAAGATTCGGTATCCCGAGAGAGATTGTCACTAATCATGGCAGTCATTTCCAGAATCAATTGATGTCTGAATTGGCTCTCAAATTGGGTTTCCGGCAGGAGCATTCGTCTCCTTATTATCCTCAGGCCAATGGATAGGTCGAGGCAGTCAATAAAACTCTTAAGACGATCCTCCAATGGACAATCGATAAAAATCGGTCCAATTGGCACGTTATGTTGTATTTGGCTCTTTGGGCATACCGGACCTCTGTAAAGACTACTACTGGTTTTACACCTTTTTAGTTGGTTTATGGGATGGAATCTATCTTTCCGGTTGAATGTGAAATTCCATTTCTTAAGTTAGCTGTTGAGCTCCTTCTAGAGACTTCGAGTCTCGAAGAGCGCCTCCTTCACTTGGAACATCTCGATGAGCAGTGTCGAGATGCCGCCACGATGAATGAGGCTCATAAGAAAAGGGTTAAAACACAGTATGATAAATCTGTTCGTCCTTGAGTCTTTTCTGAAGGTGACCTTGTCTTGGTCTATGACCAAGATAAAGACACCTTGGGGGCAGGCAAGTTTAAGCCTATGTGGTACGGTCCTTTCATTATTAAACGAGTTTTAGAAAAAGGGTCGTATGAGTTAATTGATTTTGAGGGAAACAAGCTGGTGGAGCCCTGAAACGGGCTCTACCTAAAGAAGTACTTTGCTTAAGTAGGAGTTAGGCAATGGCTTCTTTGTACATTATGTATATTTGTACATATATCATCGAGAGTTTTTGATATCAACACTTTTTGGTCTGCTGTGGCAGGTGTTGATGGATGACTTGGTCTATTTTGGATTCACCGATGGTGCTAGTCGGCACACTCGGAATCTCGCTTCCGCAACTTGGGTACTCTATTATCCAACTGGTCAATTGATGGTATCAAGAGGCGTATGCATTGGTCCTGCTTCAAATAATATGGCTGAGTATACTGCCGTTATTAATTTACTATCCGAGGCAATTTCTCACGAGATCGACTCGTTGGTAGTTTATCTTGATTCTCAATTGATAGTGTCACAGTTAAACAACATTTATCGGGTAAGGGATCCATGTTTATATCGCTAGTATTTAAGGGTAAGGTTGCTGCAAAGATCATTTACTTATATTAATTATTTTCACATTCCAAGATCTCATAATTGGTTAGCCGATTCTATCGCTAATCAAGCATTAGACTGGCACATCAATCATTCATCACAATAAAATCAAGCATCAAAAAGTCGAACTGTATATATATATAGATATATATATATATATATATATATATATAGATATAGATATATATAGATATAGATATAGATATATATATCATAAAGCGTCTCGAGTGTACATATGTTTGTCCAAAAAATATACAAAATTGGGAATCAAATGCCCATAATCATGTCCGGCATATCTAATGCCCCATCTCAGGATGAGTGGCTAAGTAGGTAACTATCGCATTGGCCACACGCCGAAAAGTGCGAACCCAGTCACGTGGAATGCCAACCACATGACGTTGCATATCCTTAGGAAGGTCCTCTATTGCAGCCATCGGTACTCGGCAACTCAATCTCGCCAAGTGTTGCTGGACGTTATGTAGAGTTCATTTTGTATCAGCAGCTGCCTCTTCGGCTCCTCGGCCGCACAGTCCATGTTGCGGGAACCCATCTGGTCATACCGGCCCAATATCTGGAACATGATCATCATATTAGTCATTTGAATCCCATCAAAAATATTTTTCAAAATTCATTATTATATTTGAAAAATCTAAAAAATCATAAATTCAAAAATTCTTACCAATGTCGCCCCATGCTGCGTTCGATGGTAATGCTAGATCAGGATCTCCTCGGAAATCCAACCCAGCATAGGGGTAGTCATCTATGGCGATGATCTACTGATCCCACCAGGTGAAGAAGTCATCATCAAATGCAGTCCGTGGGACCTCCCCACCCCCTAGATGTTTCATCAGGCCAGCCCACCGGCCCATGCGTGGATCTCGTGGGGTGCTGATGGAAACTGATACCCTAGGGTGGAGTGCGGGGACCTTCTTGAAAAAGAAGGAACACAAGATAGTCCCATATCCAAAGTTTTTGGTCTGTTCCCTCTTGATAGAAGTAAGATGGCTCTTCATGTTGGCTAGAAGAGGAGTACACCAGTCAAATACAGTGGTGAGACAGTCAACTGCAACACTCATGGTTAGCCGTGATGCCTGATGCAGAGAGGTCGATCCGTTCACTCGAGCTATGGTGAACAGGATTATCCTCAGTGATAAACTCGCCACGTGTGTGATGGAAATCTGGCTCCCAACCTTCTTGGAATGTCTCGGGCAATATATCTGTACGTAGTCCTCGATCGTGAGACTGCTTCGTGTCTTGCCCCGGGAATGTACTACCTCTCACCTTCGGGAAAGGCCCGTGATGAAATAGATATCCTCCACTTCTATCCAGAGTGGCATCTGGTCAATCATAAAGGCATCCTCCTCGACATCCCAATAATCAATGAGCATCTCAAGCAGACGTGTGTTTGCTTTCATATTCGGCAGTTTGAAGAATTTAAGCAAACCACATCCCTGTAGGGCTTCCAAAGCATCAGGATTGTTCATGACTTCATTATCCACCGCTGCATGCTCTCTTTCTTGCCAGGTGACCAACATTCTGAGCAAAAAATGATTTTCAACCGTTATTTTTTTGGTTAAAAATGTTTGCGACGTATACGCGGGTCCCTATGCACATAGTCACGTATAGGGCCCGCGTGTACGCGGGTTTCATATTACCAACCCGCGTATACGCCGCGGTGAAATTTTTGGCAAAAAATTCAACGGTGAAACATCAATTAAAAATCTTAAAACCAGTCACAATCAATTGCAAGATAAGTATAAGAGTTACCTAGAGGTTTTTGAAGAATTTGAACGGTTGAATTTGGCGTACAGGAAGTTTGCTCCTTTTGCTCCAACTCTTTGCTCTCAAACTCAAATGGTGAAAAGGGTGAGTCCAAAAGCTCTTTTATAGGTTTTGAAAATGCAAATTTTTTTTCAAAATTTTATTTTATTTGGCCTCATGTGACTTTTAACATGGGAGCTTGGAATGTCGAGAATGGTTTGATTTTCAGGACATTTTGGACGTTTTTTCGACAGTTTCGAGACGGTTCCATGATTGCCGACCCGTCATGGCAGGTATCATTTTCTCACTGGCATATAGGTTAGGGACACCATTTTTCCATTGCATTATGCATACTAGCCTCCATTTGTCGATACACCTGCCATAGGGTTGACCCCATTGTGTTATGGTTCGTAAGCCATATTCACTCGTCGATTCTTTAAATCATGACACGATGGTAGAGCGATCCTTTACATGGGCATCGTAGTTAGCACCTCACTGACATTTGTTGCCCATGTTGCTCTGATTTGAGTAGGCTCGGGAGTCCTCTGTAGTCCCGCCATGACTTATGCGTTGAAGACTCATTCCTCTTTGCTTCTTCGCTTCGTTCTAGCCTTATACCCTAGAGGCTCCTTTGTGTTGAGTTGTACTACTGCATTGCATGTTGACCACTTGCACCTTTTGGCCTATAGCCGGCTTCACTTGGACTCATGTTTAAGCCAACTTTTGACCATGAAGACTGCAAAATCAACCTTGCATACCTTTGACTTCTGTAGCTTGACACACCTTGACATGTGGAAGGAACGCACCTTTGAGTGTCACTGACCAGTTTTCACCTCCCTGCATTGAGCATAGGAATGTTCCATTCCCAGGAACTAGATCATCTGTTTCACTGACACTCATTCTTTCCACTATACCATAGCATTCTTTTATTCTTTTTCAAACTTAACAGAAAAAGACAAAAAAATTAAATATTCCAAAAAGAGCGGGAACGGGTCAATATTTCCATTTATTGTTGGTAGCTAGAGTCAGTCGTGTCGCCCTTGAACAAAGCACTCAAAGCAAAGTCTCCTCCGTTTGGGCGGGATTTAGTTTGACTTAGGTATGCCGTAACCTTGTTATTGAGTCAGTTCTCCCCCGATTGGTTATCTCTTCCAATCATATGGAGGGTTCATTCGTGCCTCCTGCATGACGAACTTATACAGAGTCATCATATGCTGCCACATAGTCACATTGAGTCGTGCTTTTGTTCAAGGGAAGTTAGCCTGAGTCGGCCTCTCTGCGGTGTCTCTTGACTCATTTTTCAGTCGGCCATCCCTGGTTGTCAGTATCATGTCTATCATCACATCAGCTATATTGGTCCTTTACTCGTGCCGGTTTGAGAAGGTCTCCATTGACTTCTTGCTGGCGGGTCTTGTCCTTATCGACGACGACATCTTGCTCTGAGGACAGGCCTAGAGCTGCACCCTGGCCCTATTTTCATTATTGATAGGTCACCTTGTGCTCAGCATCGATCAGTATCATGGGTCTTTGACTGAGTGGTTTCCCTTGTGTTCGACATCAGCTTACATTATCACACATTGGGATTCGTGCAGTACCTTGGTTTCCATTTGACCCTATTGGTGGATACCACGCCTCTGTGTCAGCTTCCATTATTAGTTGGTTCAGAGGGTTTCTGTCGTGCGCTAGCCACATCTTGTGTACGCCGGAAACATACTTCGGTTGGGTTACTACATCTCTTTCATCTAATTCCTTCCACATTATTGGCCTATGCGTTACACTCGCGCTAGATTGATGAAGGATGCCTTAATGCCTTCCTTCTAGCGGATCTTTCCCTATCGACTCCGACTCATTGCTCTGGGGCAAAGATCTAGAATCCATTTGGCAGTACCTTGGGGTTTGCAGTCATTAGTGGCAGATCCTTCGCTATCGATAGTGGGAAACCATCATTGTCTCCTGATTGATAGATTCTTACAGGTGTTCAACTCCAGCTCATCTATTCACACTTGTTAGATTGTCCTGGGTACCTTGATGCTCATTATCATTATCGGTGAGTAGTCTCGCGTTTGTTAACGGTATACATCAATGATCGGTAATCAAACGATTTCTCACATGGTCAACTTCAGATCATTTATTCCCATGGTGTAGAAATGTACCACGACGGTCGGTGAAGACCTCAGGTTGTCTCAGCATTCATTGGTTCACTTGACAGTTGCTCCTGTTGCTGCTAGTTGATACCACTCCACCTTATATGTTGCAGTCAGTCATGGCGACATTCTATATGCTGGAACCTGAGTTTGCAGTGTAGTACCATCCTATTCCATCATGTTCAGTTGGTACCTTTCAGGATCAGTATTTGATATCAGTGATCCATTGCATCTTTCAGCATCATTGACAGTCTTATATGTGATATTCAGACATGTACTTGTTCGATCATGATCAGATGATCCATTATGTATTTTCCAGTCATTTATACTTGTATACTTAGTGGATCCACTTGTACTTGATATGCGGACATGCTTTACTTTTCTGAGCATGGGTATGCCCGCCTCAAACAAAGTTTCTTTCTGATCTCCTTTTGTGGCTTGGCAGGCTGGATTCTGGTGAAGTCCTTCTCGGTTTTTGACAGATTTCCTTTCCATGTACTTGCTTAATACATTTCGGCCATCATGTACCCCTTCTGACCTCATATATTAGGGGGCATCTGTTATAGCTCCAAATCTCACTCTTATGGTTTGTGATGCTGCACTCATGGCCTAGGGCAACCCCTCCTTCCAGACCTGGTCCAAAATTTAAAAAAACGTGTTTTATCCCTTATACGCGACATTTCCCTGAGTTAAATGCGTGTATACGCATGTAGGCATATACCCAACCCGCGTGTATGTATTAAAACACTTAAAAAAATATAAAACTCCTTAATTTCGGGCGAAGATCGGGGGTTTTACCTGCTGATCACCTGTTAGTGCCCCTGGCCCAACTGTTCCCAACCAACTCCCAACTAAAAAACTACTTTGGGAGAGGTATAAAAAGACCTCAATGGGAAGGCCTAAAGGAGGAGAGAAGAGAGAGAAAGGTTATTATGCTGAGATTTTTACCTGACCAGGTCTGAAGATCCTTGTGCCTCCTGCACTTCCCCCATTTGTACAGGAAACCTTTGTTTCCTTGTGTGTTGATGTTCATCCACTACTTGTGACATCATGGAGTAAGTCATGGAAGGAGTTGTGTTAAAGGCTTGAGGCTGGACGAATCCGGAAGAAAGCTTTGCTTGGAGCCTGCGAAAGGTGACTCAGGTGAAATTATTCCTTTTCTGTACTTTATTTGTCTATAATAAAAGAAACACATGTCTTGGTTCCTGATATAAATCTTCTTTATGTTTATGATATTCATGTTGGAATTCATATGTGAATGGTTGTTTAAATTTCATAACTAACTACCTTTCTTTATAACATGAAGATGGTTTCTTTATAAGGTTTTGTCCATATACTGCTGTGTTCTCCGGAATTGGTTGTTTTGCAGGACAAAGGAGTAAGAGGAACTTGAAGAAGGGTTTGGACCCTAAAGGACCTTCTCAAACGTAGGACCTAAGGTACACCCCCTTATCATAGAATTTGCTTATAATAGCATAATGGCTGTGTGAATGTGTGTTTCTCTGTATATACAACTTTTAGTCTGCTAGGGTTTCAACCCAAAAGCCCTAGGGGAACATTTCCCTTAACAACTGTGACACATCTAGTTTTTTCCCTAAAAAATCTTCTTCTGGTGTACTCATCCCAAGAATCTGATGACGAATCCTATTCTATACATATGCATATGCATTGCATGCTTCAGCCCACAAGTGAAATAGTAGGCCTTGATGATGCAACATCACCCGTGTAGCTCCCATAATACTTATTTTCTTCCTCTCAGCCATCCTATTTTGTTGTGGGTTATGGGGTTCTATTAACTCTCATCAAATGCCTTATGATGCACAAAATTTCTTGAAATCATTTGACACATATTCACCACCATTATCGCTCCTACGAGCCTTCACTTTCTTACAGTGTCTTTCTAAACAAGTGCTTTAAATTCACAAAATTTGGAGAATGTATGGTCTTTCTTCTGCATGAATAAAATAAAACACTTATGTGAGAACTCATCTGAAAATATCACGTAATACCCATGCTTGGTCCTGGAGGATGTCGATAAAGGTCCACACACATTTGAGTGAAATATTTCAAGGACTGCTTGTGCTCTACTATCCATATCATGAAAGGTGGATTTGCCGTACTTCCCCAGTGTACACCCTTTGCATGTATCACGTTGCTCTAGTGCACCCTTGGGAAGTCCTATAGAAATATGTTGGATGATCTTCAAGGCTCCATGGTGCAAGTTTCTAAGTCTCCTATGACATAATTCAACAATGTATCATATTTTCACCCTCTTTGCTTTCGTTCTCAACGAAGCACCATATTCTACATCAAATTTGTAGACGTTCTTCACCCGAACCCCAATCCATTTGACTTGTCTCATGGTGATATGTCTAAGGAAAGCCTTTCCTTTGCTAAATATCACAACCTAGCCACGAACTTCCAACATAACAACTGAAACTAAATTCTTCTTTAGACTCGGAACAGAGATGACATCTTTTAATGTGAGAGGAGAACTAGACTCCCTCAAAAAGTAATTGTATTCATACTAGTTGTGCTATACCTTCCATCATCTCCCATATTGATGTGCATCTAGAGGTCCTTATCCTCCAAGTCACTGAAAAATTATTTGTTGCATGTGGTTGCTTGAGGGGGCTTGACCCAGGTTTAGCGTTAGTTAGCCAAACAGATCCCTACACTATTGGCCCTTTCGGCATCATCCCACAGAATGCGAACTGAAGTCTCACCCGAAGCAGTATGGGGGGATGCTGGAACCATGTTTCTGCATCCTTGAGATGGTTGTTATGTCGATTTATTCTGGCTATACCTGCCTTCGCGCAGGTTTCTTAGCCCTTTGTTCCACCCTTTAGTACCTTCGCAGAAGGGTACAATAGGCTTTCACGCAGCCCTATCCTACGGCTCAAGGACTTTCGCATTGCTAGGGCAGAAACCTGCGATATCTCCAAACTAGGCTAAGTGTCTTACTTATCTCATTTACCAATCTTAGTTAGCTTTGTGTAAACAGATGTTCTTACTTACGTTCACTTAACCAACACATTTACATACGTTCGCGCATCATATAAGCATTATAAGTGAAATTCATACCCAACATAACAATATGCATAAACAAGAATTAAAGACACAAAAACTATAGAATACTTATTTTTATTGATAATTCCAGATGATTACAGACTCGACCTGCCCTGTGCACTTAGCTGCAGGGGTCGGCGCATTTAGCTGTAGACCTCTAGGCCTCTGCGCACTCAACTGTAGAGCCTCTACCTACACTACAACCCAAACGTAGACTTCTACTTCAGAGCTATCTCTCATACATCATATCTTCATGTGTCTCCTCTAACTACTTAGAGCTTAATTCTTTTTATACAATCCCATGGTCCGCAGACCATGGGTAGATCTTTTACAACTGACATTACATTTCCAAAATAAGGGCGAACAACCCTATGACTTTTTAACACCTTCGCACTTTGCAACCACAAAATGTAGAGTCTTTACACTTAGATTACAAAATTTGACTAAGATATGGGCTTTTAGCCCTGAAACTGCCCTTGGGGGATCTGGTGCCTAACAGGCCCCCAACACAAACATCATGAATCACCCTCAAGTCTCTCTACAAGCATGGATATCTTAGCATGAAGACCTCCCAGCTCTGTCTAGATGACTACAACCTTGGCAACGCACTGAGGGGCGCTTGCTGGACTTCTTCCACTCTTTGCTCGGTGACTGCCGCTGAATTGCTACCCTGAATCTTTTGCTGAGTTTCTTACAGTGTCGCGACCTTTCCTTCAACGAAAGCTGTGATCGTATATGCCTTATCTATCCATGGTTGTAGGCATGCTTTTAGGACCACTTCTTTGAATCAAGAAGCATCCAACTGTTCCTTAAGCACCTTTTCCTCCTGCATCCATGTGAGCCTCTCTATAAGGGTGACCATCTATGTGGTCCCTTTGACCTCGTCATACCTTTGTTGTAGCTCACACGCCTTTGTCTCTAGGCACTCTACGTTTGGATACTCCTACAGGGTGTTCAGGACCTCGAATGATTGTTCAAAAAGTAGAGTGTAGTTTACTACTGCACTGTCGACTACCGCTATTGTTGTAACAGTGGCAGTACATTGTTCCCTAACTTCCAGCAGAGTTGAAGGCTAAACCCTCAATTGTAATTCTATGATCTGTAGGTTGAGCTCTAGCTAAATCCTAGCCATCTCTATCTGAGCATCCCACACCCCTGTGGCAAACTTACAGAGACGTGCCTCAACCTGTTCTTTTACCTGAATGTCCATCTCTGGTGTTAGTGTCGGTATCTTCATCCCTCCGTCAGAGATCAAATTCTCTTGTTGCATTGCATATTAGGTGTCTCACTCAGTCAGCTGCATTCCATTAGGAGCATGGATCATCTGACGATAGTGGCTTGTTGTACATTTTCCCTCATGTCCTTTACCTACTAGCTCATTTCCATTCATCAAGATCATCTGTAGTCACTTTTTGTCTTTAAATTTGCAAGAGTCATTTCTAGGGTTTCAGTTTCATTAGGTCTAGGGTTTCATCAAAAAGGTCTTCAAAATGTCCAATAATAGTCAACAAGTGCATGAGGAGGTTGAATAAAGTTTCAGTACCAATAAAATTCATAATCTCATGCTCAGAAATGTATTTTTCCTCAAAACCCTGTTTTGAGGAAAAACAAAGTATTTTAGGTTTTTGTTGTATAAATTCATGTAATTTCTGTTCTCATATATGTAAAAACTTCAGTGGAAACCCTGGTCACCTTGCCAAGCTTCAGCTGCTCCATCCCCTGCAAGACAAACAAAAAATCAAGTCATTCAGTTCATCAAAGGCACAAATAAAGTAAACTGCCCAAAAAACAGAGTTGAAAAAGTAAGTTACAATGCAAACATTATAAAAGTGGGTTTCATGAATGAAAAATCAAAATCTCTTGTATATAAATCATTTTCACAATTCAAAAATCTCATTGACATTCAAAGAAGAAAGATTGAGCAAGAGAAGGTCGTGTTGAGCAAAGGAAGCAAGCTTGGAGTAAAACTGTGCAAGTTTGTGGGTGCGGCACATTGGGTGAGAGGCATGGCACATTGGGTTGGCCTCCACAATGTAAAAATACACTAGCGCGACACATATAAAGGGCGCGGCGTGTTGGGTTTGTGGCGCGACGCATAGAGCCGCAAGCCCGATTCCACCTATAAACTCTCTCAAACTTCCAAATTCGCTCAATCTTATGGTGTGCAAGTAAGTCAAGCCTTTTTCCTTGCTAGTGAAAGAGTTTTTCTTAAAATTTATGGTGGCTTAGTGTGAAAAAACTCAAACCCTACCTCTTTGCAATTTTTGCTCAAAACACAATTGCTTAGGGTTTGCATTTGTGATTTTGCTGCCAAGTTCACTCCACCACCTTACTCTTTGACTCCTCCATTTATTTTCTAGTTTCATCCACTCATTCCCTAATTCCTATATTCCTAAAAGTCATTCACCCCTATCCCCAATTCTTATTTTCCCAAATCCCCAACTAAAAAATCCCCAAACCCTAATTGATGTCCTTAAGCTTTCACACTATTCCCTAACCCCCTATTTCCTAAAAAACTTGTCATAACATTCCCAAAACCCCTCATACCCTCTCCCTCCACAATCCCTCATACATTCTTACCCTTGGTGGCTGAAAACTAAAAACACCATAAAAATCTTCATACTCATCAAGAAAATTCACACACTAGCAAACATGGAGTCTGATCCTTCCTATGACCGAGATGAAGAGACACATAGTGACTCTCTTATAGAAATGCATGCACGAAGGAGACCTCACAAGGGTGGAGAACATATACGAGAGGAGCCTACTTCACTTGCCGAGCTGCAGGCCTGCCCTCTTGCTATCACATGCTTCCAACACCAATCCTGTTATCAGTTCTCTGAGATGGTTGCTAGAGTCCAGTATCATCATGAGTTGGCCCAGTTGTTTGTGCTTCATCTACATAATGGCCAAGCCACTCTAGCTGGTGTGACATTCACCTTAACACTGGAGTCTATTTATCTAGCAACCGACATTCCTAATATCGGAGAGCAGAGGAATAAAAGGCAACAAATTGATAGGGAACATTATGAACCATACATCAAGCTCGGTTATTTGAGACAACTCAGCAGAGTTTTTCCCTTTCGGTACCTGAAAGACTCATATGCTCCCTTGATGAAACTCATAATGAAGTATTTCAGCTGTGAGGGCCGATTTTCTCGCCTATATGCTTATCATATCAGATTGTTGATGCACTTTACCAGGGTGAGAATGATGAATCTCCCCTACTTCATGTGCCGAAATATTGAGAAGATGACCACCCTAGTACAACAGAAGACTCCTCAGCAACAGTTTAACAGTATATATCATTTTTCACTCATCAAAATTGTGGTCATGCATCAGCTTGGTTTGCAGGGCATCACATGGGAGGATTTCATTTCTCATGAGTTCTTCACAGCTCCTCAAGTACCTCCAAAAGTTTTTCATGAGACAGGTGGACCTTCACATCAACAGGAGGGTCTTGAGACATAGATCGCTAGTGTGCCGGTGTTTGTCACCTATCAAAAGGGGACTAGAAGGTTGTTTGCAGTAGAAAAGTGAGTATTATCTCCACCCGGGGTGGAAGGGGTCTCGCTTCCTTCTTCAGCACAGTAGGTTCCGGATAAGGGCAAGAGGCCATTACTTGATGAGGGGCCTTCAGGAGAGCAGGAGACAGATTTCATTCTCATTCAAGATGATGACACAGATTTGGGCCCACAAAGCTCAAAGCTTAAGGAGATCATTCAGGAGCAACAGGCGGAAATCAATGCTTTGTCCCTCAACTTAGAAAGAGCTAAGTGGATAATAAAGTACCTGGAGCAAAGAAACAAGCAGCTAGAGGATCAACAAACCATTATGGAGTTGCAGAACATACGAGAAAACCGCCAAGCTGCCAAGAAGAGGAAAGTGAAACTCACATCACTTGAACAAGAAATCAATGCTGATCATGAGTCTTGGCTTGAGAGAGCTAATATCCACTTGGAAAAGTTGTTAGAGAAGGCCAACAGGGAGAAAACAATGTTGAGGCATATGGCCTATCATTACATGGCGAGAAATAAAAGTTACAAGGCAAGAATCAGGAACTTGAAGGCTAAGTTGAAAAAGGCATCGAGGAGGCGAAAGGAGCAAGATAGACTTCAGATATTGGCTGAGGCTTCCTTGGCCCAACACAGCACTTGATGGATAGCACTCAGCCCAAATTTCAAAAAATTTGGGACACTTTTTGCATTTTTGGAATTTTTGGGCTAAAACACAGAATTTTCTACCCAATGTGTCGTGCCACCTGGTGCTTGCTTTTGATGGAGGCCTCCAAATGATGAAAACTCAGCATTTTTGGATTTGTCTTGGAAAAATATGCATTTCTACCAATGGCCAATAAATTTTGACAGGTTTTGAGCCCCCAAAAATGTCAAAAACACCCAAAAAATGACCTTACTGCCCCTATTTTGACACACTGGAAGAAGTGTTGGGAGAACTTAGCTTTGGAGGGGCAAATGGAGGCCAAATTCAAAAATTCCACTTGTTATGGAAAGTAGATAGGTAGAAATTTCAAAAAAGTACACTTGGAGCAGCTTTGGACACTAGGAAGGCCTCCAAAAGTGGCTACAAATAGACGCTACACATAGGGAAATCAGCGCAGCGCATTGGGGAAATTTTGCTCAGTTTGACCAAGTATTCTCTGTTTTTCGCCTAGTTTCTTGATAGTTTGACTTCTCTCCTTCTTAATGTCAAACTTATGATGTAATTTAATGTAAATTGATGGATATTGATGTAATTATGTCAAATTTTAACTCATGGAGGTAGATTCATCTCTCAAAAAGTAGTTTGCAACTGAATGAATCAGTTCCCTAGTTTCTAGAGGCAGGACGTTCCACTACCTAATTTTTAGTTCTCAGTTTAGAATTAGTTGGAACAGATCCTAAAATCATGAGCTAGACCCATAGAGGCTAGGATGAGTTATGGTTTTTCTATATATTGTGATTTTTCAGTCATTAGCATGGTTGGAGTTTTGAGAAAGCTTGGAGCTTATTGTATATTCATTTCAGCAGTTTGGCTAAGGAATAGACCAGTGGTTTGCAGCACTTTATGGGATTCATGTGGGATCTTGCTTTGGTATTGTGTTTCCTTCTGTAAATTGTAAGTTTATATGTGTTTCATGTATTCCATTATCTCTCTTACTTCTTCTTAACTAAAACAAACAAGAATAAAGGTGGAATCCATTGAAATTGTAGTGCTCTACCTAGGGTTTGCTTAGTTATTGATGTTTTCAGCTGTTTGAAGAGGATCCTTGAGCTTTTCTTGCCCTCTTAAACTCCTCACCTGTCTAAATCCCTCCATTTCATTCAATTTGAAGTGCCAAATCAGTTGCCTACCTTGCCCCATAGAGATCTCTGCAAAACTAAGCCTCATTCCCCAGACCCAAATTTGCCTTTCCATTTGAGCCAACAAAACATCATTAAATTCAATCAAAATATTTTGCACACATACCTATCCTAAGATCAGTATTCATATCAGTCATCTCAAGCCCTCATTGATCATATTTAGCTGAGATTGACAAGGAGAGAGCCCTCTCCAGAACTGGTAGGGCTAGCTACTAGGTTAAGTGTGGTTTGATGTTACCCTAGATCCTGCCTTTCTCAGCCTGAGGTAGATTTAGGCACTAACATCTGGAACCATCCGACCGGTTTCCTCCACTACCTACATGATTTTCTTGTTCTGTTCTACTGCCTCGTTGCGTTGTAGTGCCTGTTATCACCAAAATAGCGGTTTACATTGTTCCTAGTCACGGTCTTAGATAAGTATCAAGTCACCCTATGTTTTATTGGGTAGGTGATAGGTTAGGAGTCTCAAAGGTTTCATTTTTCATATCCAAATAAAGTCTAACATCCTTTTTCCATGTTTCATGAGTCTTACATTCTTTTTAGAAACTCTTAGCTTAAGCCATTTTGATATTTTTTTGGAATTAGCCCCGAAACCATGTTTTTGTAGCGCAGACAATGTAAAATGTTTGTTTTGTGCTACGAAAATGCTGCTATTTTCATAGTGCTTTTCCCTGTGTGCTACAAAAGCATGGATTCGTAGAACAGCCTTGTCAAACATCAATCCATTAATATTCTATTAGAATTTTCATTATTAGGTGTCAGCTAGGAGTCAATCCTTAAGCATGCCACCATGCAAACTCATCATTTTGAATTTAGGGCTCATTATGAAAGATAATTTCAAATTTGAAAGAGTTTCCTAGTCTCATCATCTTAGTTTGCATGCAAACCCTCAAGCAAAATTGTTTTCAAATAGTAAGCTTTGGTAATTTTTCACCAAGGTTTTCCTCATCCATAATTCAGGCAAGGCTGACCACCATTGGCAAGTGAGGCTGATCAATAGAATTTCAAGCGAGGCCAGTTTTGTTACAGGAATTCAGAAGGAAAGATGTCAAAGGAGAAGAAACATGACAGGTCTAGTCTTTGTTTAAGAACAAAGCCTGAAAACACCGAGGTCTTAGTCAGACACAAATCAATTGTAGAAGCCTTCAAGAAAGCAGGATGCTGGAAGTTTTGTAAGAAAATACATGGAGGACATACTCAGGTGACAAAGGAGTCTGCACTACATTTCACTGGCTCAAGCACAAAGGTCGGAATGCTGAACTTGCAAATTTCTCTAGAGGTCATAGCTTCGGTGATAGAAATTCTTAGGGGGCAAGATACATGGTTCAAAAACTTCAGATTTGACATGGAACCATGTAAGGTGTTTCTAAAGCCATAGTTTGTAGAAACCAACTTAACCAAGGTAGTTTCCAGAGAGTACATCAAGGACATCTATGCCAATTTTTTCTTCAACATTCAACGTTATTTTACCTGTGAAGGCAGATATCAAAAGGTTTATTATATCATTTTAAAATCCTGTTACATTTTATTCGTATGATTTCTTTAGATTTTCCTTACTTCTTATTTCGAAGTGTAGCTAAGATGGCAGATAAAATATAGTTGAAGTCTCAAGGATGTGAAACTTCCCTATTTCAGCATGGTAATTAAACTGATAGTTCTACATGAACTCAAAAGGATCAACAAACAATGGTCTTCATTTTTGTTTTTATTTGACTTTGGAGTAGAGAAACAAGGTGTAGACATTAGCCCTAGGGTTAAAGTAACTCCATCAGCAGAAACCAGCAAGTCTGTAATGTCCAGGGAAAAAAGGCATGTTAAGTTGAAACCTAGGAAACAGGTGAAAGAGCAAGTAAGTAAAACACCAGTAGTCATTATTGAGACTCATAAATCTACAAAGGAAAATATATCTGAGGTTAAAGGAATGACACAAGAACAGTCAACCAAGAAACTAGTTCAAAGGAGATTGAGTAGAAGTCAAATTGCAAAGGAGAAAGGCAAAACAACGATCTCGAGAGAAGGTTCAAGCTTGAAGGGTGATTTAAATGATATTTTAAAAGCCATTGATATTGTAGAATCCCCTTTGGTGTAGGCAGATGTGATAAAATTTGATCAAGGAAAGTCGAAGAAAATGAAACCCTCCAAGAAACTGGAATTTGAGGGTGATGTTACAACATTTGTTTTCAAACCCAAAAAATCCTTAACCATGCAATCCAAGAAGATGCAAGAGTCCAATATTGAGCTAGGGAGAACAAAATAAGCATCTACTGTTCAAGAATAGCTGATAGACTTTCCGTCTCCTAGACCTGAAGGTAACAAAAACACAGTTCCTGCCACTCAAACTGAAAAAGCCAGTTACAAGGTTATGGAAGAAAGGTTAAAAGCTGCTAACAATGAAATTACTAGACTCAGAGTGAGAGAAAGAGGGCATGCTGCTGAAAGGACAAATTTCAAAAGAATGAAGGCTCTCTGGGAAGCTAAAAAGGTTTCCAAACTAGAAATAGTAAATAGTGAAACTCAGTACTTTACCTGGACTGTTCCTACAATCAAGGAAGCTAGATTTGTAAGGAGGATTAATGCTCAGTTGAGAGCTACAAACAGGAGAATGAAGAGACAAATTGAAGACCTAGAGATATAACTAACCAAATTTGGAAAAGAGTCTACAGCAATAATGAATCAGGGTGATGAAAAAGGACAGTGAAGGATATATATTAAAACAGTTTTGGCACATAAAAAGAGTTTTGGAATATAAAAAAGAAGAACGTCTGTGAACATCTTATAAGGGTAAGTGGTTTTGATTTTTGGTTGATCATATCAGTCTTCAAGGAATTTGAAAAACTCCCAAACTACAGATTTTTGAAGGCTGTGTTGAAAAAGAGCATACACAGCAGTTTCGTAGCGAGCTATGAAACTGTTGAAGATGATCATTTAGCACTTATGGATGCTTTCCGGAGGTGAGGTTTGATTAGTTCCAAATTTTGAAGTTGTTGGTAGAAATGGGATCACATATGAAGTTTCAGATGGTAGTGGTGTAGAAAGCAAAGGTCCAAGAAATGTTTCATAAATGATATAAAAGTCGTGCTACAAAAATAGAGTATTTTCGTAGCACAGTCATGTTTTATCCTTTCCTCCATATTTTCGAGTTACATTGTCTTTGCACAAGTGGAAAATGAAATGTTAATGGATTATTAATGCATGCCACATGTATACCAGCAAAATTTCTTGAAGATAAGCATTAAGGATTAAGGGCCTTAAAAGGAGGAACTCTGTCTCCTAGTTTTTAGGACAGTTAGGTCATGACTCAGCAAGTTTTGTAACATCACTGTGGACATCATCAAGCTCAAAGAGATGGGTTGGTAGCTGATTAAAGAATGTATTGAAGTCGTAGATAAGGTTGTTGAAAGCATGTTTTAGGAGTTTAACTGCTATTTGTATTAGGACTCTTAAAGACAACTAGCTATCAAGTTGTAATTAAGTAGTTTTGTTTTATGAATAGATGGTGGTCAAAGTCAGGAATTCAAATTACTCCAAAAATGGATCATAATATCCAAGGTTGTAAAATTCTATATAAATATTGAGAATCGAATTCCTAAGGGTTGGTAATTTTATTAGCAAAAGAAAGTTGTGTTATTGTAAGAAACTATGGTTTTTCAAACATAATACAGAGATTAGTTTGACTACTCGAGATTCACAAGGAGTTTATGTGTTTGATGTTCTTATGCCTTTTTCAATTACTTATTTGCAGTGGTATGAGCTTGTGATACTTAGAATTTATTGGAAAATGCTCTAACTTCCTTCACATGCTTGTAAACTGTGTTGATTTACTATGTTACTGTTCTATTTATGAACCTAAAGTCTAAGTTCCTTGACTTCCATGTTTTGCTGATCATGTTCTTTTGTTGAAGACTATCTTGACTCCATAGCCCAATAGATATTTGCTAACCTTTGATTTAACCAGTCAACCAGTTATACATTTATCCATTATAGTGCTAGAGTTATCCATCTAATCATTAATCAAAAATCTTAAACCTATTGAGAGAGCTCTCTCAGGTTGAGGAGGCTAAGCCTCAACCAAAAGATTGTTTTGAAAGAGTTACTCAGAGTCTACTTGATTAGCAGCCTATCATGGTTAGGTTTTGTGATAACATTTTGATGCCTCTGTCGGGAGTCTGAAGATTATTCATTCCCGAACTGAAGAAGCTGAACTTTTGAAGGTAGCAGAAGCTCAGAAAGTTTCTCAACACTGCAATCGACCTTGGTGACTCCATACACTTTCAAATATTTAAAGGTGGCTTCGAGAAGGAGATACACATGGAGAAATCATGATCCCAATCCACCTACCATTGGAGACAATCCAAACACTATTTCAAGAGTTAGTCAAATATTTTCAGAAATATCAAGTACTCCATCTTATTCAAAATATTTGCTCTCTGAATTCTCAAGAAGTCCTGAAGACAAAAAAGTTGATGATAAAATTCATGAAGTGTTGTTTAGATTAGAAAATGAAGAGGAACTCATTGGTATTATCTTAGACCTACAAAAGAGAGGAATTGACACCTCAGCCCTAGTATCACAAGAAGACAAAGAAGAGTTTTGGGAAGTTGTTACCTCTGAGCTATTGTTAGAAAAAGAAGCTTTAGATAAATTGAAAGAACTTGACCCTTTCAAAGTCCTGCTGAAATCTAAAGCTAGTTTACCTCTTCCAAATTGGAGTTCATTTGTTAGTGGTTTATAGAATCCAAGTAGTCCTCCTCATATCAGTTCTTCATCTTCTGCCATTCCTAGTAGCTTACACAAACCAAGCAGTCCACCTCATATCAGTTCTTCATCTTATGTTCCTATTATTCCTACAACTACTGTTCCTCCTTTAATCATGGATGCACCTACTAGGTATGCCCTGTTAGTATCAGTCTTTCCAACCTTCCTCCAGTGATCAAATATGCTCTTACAAAGTGGTCTCAGAGTGTCAAGGTCAAATTTTGTCATTTCAAAGAGTTTTCAAGCAAAATTTGGTCACTAGATATTAGGTCTAGGGTTTGCTTTCACTCCTTCTAAAGTTGTCCAAATGTCGGTCCATGTCATCATTCTGCTGAGTCTATCATCATTCATAGGGTTTTCATTATCATGTCAGTGTCTAATGAGTCATTTTACATCTTGTTCATGCTTCAGTTGCGCCTAGGTAAGTTCATTTCCCTCTCCTAGGGTTTTGAAGGAAATCTCTCTTGGATGGTCAAATCATTAGCGAAACTTGTATCCAGATGTTCATACACCTTCCCTTATCCTTCATGTACCTTATCAAATGCTTCCCATCATTGAGATCCCCCAAATTCCTCATTTTCGCACAAACCCTAGTTTCTTGCTACAACCTGGCAATTTTCTAGGTTGGGCCTGTATTTTGCCCTTTTGGACCCCTTCCCCTCACTCAATCTTTGAGATTCCACTTTCCCCTGCTTCCTAACATCCCTCCCTACTCCCAAAAATTTCCTCAAGAATTTAGAAGCCCCTTATCCCCTTCATTTCGCTTCATTTCGACAAAATCCCTTGTTCCACACATCGGGATAAGTTTCACTCAAAAGAAGTTTCTGTTCACACCTAATCTTCAACGATTGGGTAACCTGGAACGTGAACAGTCATCAAGAAGATGAACTGATCCGTCCATTTTATGTATATAAACAATAGCTGTCTAATGAAATAATCAATCAATTTCTTCTGCCCATTCTTGAGTTACCCTGGCCTGACATGGTATCAGAGCACAGGTCCCAGGTTCTAAAAATAGTTGTAACTCCTACCTCTGTCCTGAGCGCTGCTCTGCCCTGAGCGTTGCATCTGTCATGATGTTGATTCTCTGTGCATGAATGTGGGGGTTATACCTTGACTGGTTATACCAAGAAACTTTATTCCTAGGTGATCCTCAATGCCTCCCGGTGTCAGTAAACAAATACGTTCAATATCAAGCTTTGTGATTTCACCGGTTGCCCATTCAACTTCGAAAATGCAATCACAAATATTGTTTGGTTCATTTCTGTGGAGAGACGGGTAAACCTGTCTGAGAATGGCATCATAAAATCTCCGATCATCACCCTGTTCGTATGATGCACATATTTTCGTTCCCTCTTCCACCGTGTGGCACTTTGAATCCTGTAATTGTAGGGACACCCGCCGAAGGTTTCTTCTCATTCATCACTGATCCGTCGGCTTCCATGATCTTTATCCGACGACGACCATCCACTCCTCTTCGCAGCAGCACATTACCCATCCGTCTCTGTTCCTATTCCTTTGTACGCTCTCCCTTTTAATCTCTGTATCACATTCCTTGTACCCTTGTTGATAATACTATTTTATGTGTGTGGAGCGATAAAAAGGTGTCTTTTGAACTCCTAATTACCTTCACATTAATTATCAACCCAGGGACGACTTTTTATTTCAAGAGTGTACTCAGTCTGAGGCAGCTATTTACTCAAGAGTAATGTTTAGTAGTACAGCGTTCAAAGAACACAAGAGTAGACGGATGCTAAACTATGACTAAATTACTTCAAAAGGATAAAATCACACAAGACAGCTTATCAGTCAAGGGTGCGGAAGCGATAACCCATCCCTCTAGAAACTGATGGAAATGAAATTAGAGCATGGACCATAGGTCTGGGAGCTAGGTAGCGACTACTGAGGCTCACTACAGCCTTAGACCTTCTCTCACACCAAAGCAGCAAATGCAAGTAAATGGAACGACAGAAAGTAAAATAGAACAGCAAATAGGAAATGGAAGAGCAAGTCTAAAATGGAACGGCCGTAAATGGAACAACAAACTGGAATTAAAGGAACCGAACAACAAAACTAAGTAATTGGAAAGACACAACAAACTATAAATGTAATTGAATCAACAACCTTAATCCAGCAGCATGAACATTAATCGCAGTTATTGAAGCAATTACAATCGCAGTTATATTTGAGTAGTAACTTAATTGAACAACCATGGCAATTATAAATGAGCAGCAGTTAAATGGACCACGGTTCTTAATTAGACAACGCAGTATTAGATCGAAATTATCAGCAGTACATTTCAAGTTATAATTAATAATTCTATCACTCACGCAATCCAATTATGATTTCAATATAACAAAGTAATTTCTGCGAAATGTTCATAAACAAAAGATCGTTGAACAAAACAATTTAAAGAAATGAAAAGGAAAACAAACCATCACACAGCAGCAATTTTAAATATATGATACACAGCAGCAGCGTACTCCACCAAAGGCTGGGCCCTTAGCCGCCAGCGGACGCTGTTGGGTTACTTCAGAAGGAAAAGAGTGAACAGCAACGCCCAAACTATGTATTAATCATTAAATAGTGAAATCATTACAATAGTTGAAGCTTTGAGACTTACAGCATAAAACAATCCTTCCTTCCTCCTATCCTATCATGAATCCTTGCTTCTAAATCTCTAATTCAAATCATCAATTCGCCATCATTCGAATCCCCAAAGTCATCCTGAAGTCTCTTCAAATCACCCCCATCTCTGATCTTTGTTTTCATTTAAATAGAGAGATCAGAGAGAAGTTACAATAGAGATAACTACAACATGATTTACATTACAAAATTGGTTTGATTCTAACCAGATGATCAACAAGAAAATATATTTCCTTTCATCTCTCAACAAAAGCAAGACGAATTTGGGTTTGCAGCTGAGATTTGGAGGACGGCCGCAACAGCAAATCTGAGAAAATCGTGCTCAAAGAACCCTGCGTTTCTCTCTGTACAAGCCGAATTTGGGCAAACCGTTCTTTGTCAAAGTTAATTGGGCCCGTTCTGGACAAAACCCATGTTCCGGATTTCTCAAATTCGTCTTCATTTGCTCAGAATCTCAACCGCAAAACTGTCACTCCTTAAACCAACGAATTTCTGAGTTGGCAGATTTAAAAATCAAATCTTCAATCTGGAAGTTACCTTGGAGGCTAAAAATGGTGAATAATGTTATAACCAACTTATTAGAACTATCATTGATAAAATAATGCATAATCATCAATTTATTAGAAATAAAGGAGAATAAATAATATAAGAGCATAAATCATCATAAAATGGATTTATATAATAAATTATAATAAATGACATGATGAAGAATGGTAGAAATGGGTGGAATAAACGTTCACAAGTGACAATAATAATGGCATATTAACGACCCAACAATGCGCACACCTCTTGGCTCTTTGGGATTTATGGTTTGTGGTGACAGAGAAGCCATCGAATTCCCCACTCGTTGCGCTTCTGGACGCTCGCAGAGTTCGCTTAGGTAGCATCTCCAAACTCTTCTGCCATTGCTTAAGTGCCTCTGCCTTGGATGCGAAGACTGCCGCCTGTTGAAGAGCCCGAAGCCCTCAAAACTTCCGTCCAGACAAAGGAGCAGTCACAGCGGTATTAAGAGGCATCGGTATTAAGAGAGCACGTTGGAGCAGTTTTTGAATCATTGTTTGGTATTGTTTTAGTGCCTAATGTAACGAATCTATGGCTATTTTTTTTATAAGCTTCAGTGGTGGTAGTTGCCTGATTTGATGCGATCCCCAGCCAGAGACTCAAGAGACTCAATGTGTTGTAACAGTGAAGACTGTGAAGATTAAAACGCGCAGTATCATTCAAAAGTTTTACATATTGCGCTGCTTTCATAATAGTTTTGCATTGATATATATTGAAGTAATATATATTGAAGTAATATATCCCTTATGCGTTTTGCATTGATATATATATTGAAGTGATATATCCCTTGCGCATTTTTTTCAATTGCATAATATATTGATATATTGAAGTGATATATTAATAGAATGAAGTGATCCATTGCGCATTTTTCAAAACATAGTAATATTGCAGTGATATAAGAAATGCTGATGCTTCTATCAAACGTTAGAAGAAAATAAAGTGTATAAGGTTGTGGCATAAGGATTTTTTCAGCAGAAGTTTTTTTATCAACAGAAGTTTTTTTTTAGCAGATACATTCTTTTACAGAATGCATTCAATCATTTCTATGGTAGGAATAGTTCTCACTGGCAAGGAGAACTATCCTGAATGGTCCCGGATGGTAAAACACACCCTCATCTACAATGAGTTGTGGAAGGGAGTGTGTGTCGGAGAAGAAGACAAAGACCCTGTGCAACCTACATCAGATAAAGAACTTGTCATTTGGGAAAACAAGAACAACAAAGCCTATGCATTGATCGCAGCATCTGTAAATGAAGAAGTAAGTCGTCATATTTCATCCTATTCCACTGCCTTTGAAGCTTTACAAAAGCTGAAAGAACTCTATGATACACATTCTGCACTTGAAGTTGTTCAGCTCATGATTAAAATCTTCACTCTTGAACTGAAAAATAATGATCATCTTGCTCTTGCATCTGAAATAAAGTCTATAATGCATGATATTAAATCCACTAAGGTTGAGCTGGATATCTCTCTTATTGCCTTTCTCAAAGCACTCTATCCTACCTACTCCAATTATCTTGAGTCATTACAAGCAAATGGAAATCTTAAAGATATAACCTTTGACTCTCTTGTGAAAAAGTTTGCTGAAAGAGAGAAAGCCTTTGGAAAGAAGACAGTCCCTGAATCTTCTGAAGAGACTGTTTGCCTTGCTCATAAAGAAAAGCATCCATCTCAAGATTCTACAAGAGGAAGAGGTGGACGAAGAGGAAGAGTAAGATACTTCAGAGGCAGGGGGTGCAGACATTCTCAAGGAGAAAAGGCAGATCTGCATTGCATTCGCTGCAAACGAAATGGATCACATGATGATTCTACATGCAAGCTACCATGGGACAAAATTGAGCAGAGAAGAAATCAGCGGAAAGGTAAAACTGATGACACAGACAAAGGTAAAGCACCTGAATCCGCTCACTATATTGAGGCACAATGTAACATTGGAGTAAATGAAGATTTGTTTAATGCTTCACTTGCTTCTTCGAAAAATGATTGGTTGCTTGATTCAGGAGCAACCTGTCATATGACTCATAGGAAAGATTTTTTTGAAGATTTCACTGACAATGTTGATGGAGCAGTATACTTTGCAGATCAGTCAAAAATCAAGCCATCATGGCTTGGCACAATCAGGCTTAAACTGCCTGGTCTTCCAGACTTTCTTCTGGATCATGTTCTATATCTCCCACTGCTCAAGAGAAACTTGTTGTCTCTGGTCCACATCCGCCAACAAGGTCACTCCATTCATATGTTTGATGGAAAGCTTGAGGTCAGAAAGGCATCTGACCACTCACTTGTCATGAGGGGTATAGAAGAAGAAAGACTTCTTAAACTGCAAGGAACCTCTGCTCATGCACAACATTTCTCATATATTTCTCATCATGAAGAAGGTACACTTCCGTCAAGTTTATTATGGCATGCTAGATTTGGACATTTAAACTATGATAGTCTCCGCTTGTTGAAGAAAAATGGTGTTGTTGGTTTGCCTACAATTCCTAGAAAACATAAGCAATGTGATGCTTGCATTCTAGGAAAGCATAGCAAACAGTCTTTTCATGATTCACATTCAAGAGCACATAGGAAGCTTGAACTCATTCATTCAGATTTATGTGGTCCAATGCCTGTTCCTTCTGCAAATGGAAATAAATATATCATGACATTTATTGATGATTACACCAGAATGTGTTGGGTTTATTTATTGAAGAACAAATCTGATGCTTTTCAAACATTCAAGAATTTTCATAAGTGGATTGAAAATGATGCACAATCTCATATTGGGTCTATTCGCACTGATAATGGAAAAGAATATACATCAAATGAATTTGAAAACTATCTTCGCCAACATGGGATCAAACATCAAACAACTGTACCTTATAATCCCCAACAGAATGGTGTAGCAGAAAGAATGAATAGAACAATTTTGAATATGGTACAATCCATGATTTTCTTCAAAAATGTAAAGATAATGTTTTGGGCTGATGCTGTTCTATGTGCTGCATATATAAAGAATAGATGTCCATCTAGTGCTATAAGAAACAAGACTCATGAATTGTGGTATGGACATGTTCCTTCGGTAAAACATCTCAGGATTTTTGGTTCCACCTGTTATGCTTTAATACCAAAGGTACATAGAAACAAACTTGGTGCTAGAAGTCGTAAGTGTATCTTCCTGGGGTATTCAAACACCTCTAAAGCATACCGTCTCTATGATGAAGTAAATAAAAAGTTTGTTGTATCTAGAGATGTCATTTTTCTTGAATCATCCAAATCTGACAGTGTTGTTGAGCGGAAACTTGATCGCTTGGATAAATTCACAAAAACGAAATCATTTCAAGAGTTTGATAATCAGATTCCACATCTTGAAGAGGGAATTCCTATACTAGATCAACATGTGGAATCTTCTTCTGAAGAACAATCTCCCGTGCATGAAACTCCAACACCGGATGATCCTTTAAGTGATGTAATTGATAGAATTGGGAGACTCAATCTTGATTCAGTCCCAACTCAATCAACAGAGCAGCCTGGACCATCTCAGAAAGGTCCCCCAAAGTGGCTGACAAAGACACTTGAAAGTGTTCATCCTGATGAAATTGGAAAAACAGGAACCAGAAATACAAACCGACAAGATGGAGGTGATGTAGATAACTCTAATTCACCTGTTGATATGGATGTTACTTATGATTGTGAATTGAACTTGTCTACAGATTTTGAACCAACTTCCTTCAAAGAAGTTGCTTCTCATGATGAATGGAAAGAAGCGATGCAGAAGGAGTATGATGCCCTCATAAAGAATGGCACTTGGAAGCTGGTTGATCCTCCATTTGGAACCAAACCAATTGGCTACAAGTGGGTCTACAAGAACAAGTACAAAGCTGATGGCTCACTCGACAAGCACAAAGCTAGGCTTGTGGCAAAAGGTTTTGCACAGAAGGAAGGGGTAGATTATGAAGAAACTTTTGCCCCCACAGCAAAATGGGCCACCATCCGGACACTCTTTGCACTAGCTGCTCAGAACGGTTGGAAAGTCCATCAAATGGATGTAAAAACTGCATTCTTGAATGGAGATCTAAAAGAGAATGTTTTTATGTCCCAGCCTGAAGGATTTGCTGTGAAAGGACATGAACACAAAGTATGCAAACTTGTGAAGTCCTTGTATGGCCTCAAACAAGCACCACGAGCCTGGTATGAAAAACTAACTGAGCATCTTCTGAAACTCAACTTCAAACATTTTGATCTTGATGATGCAACTTTATTTGTCAAGAAAGTTGGCAAAACAGTTGTATATCTTGTGGTATATGTAGATGATCTTTTAATGACAGGGAACAATGAAAGATATATTGCATCCATAAATAAAGAATTAGGAAAAAGTTTTGAAATGACTGATTTGGGCTATGTTCATTACTATCTTGGCATTGAAGTAACCCAACATCCAAAATCCATATTTCTTTCTCAAAATAAATACATTGGAGATTTGTTAAATAGATTTGGCATGACAGAGTGCAATCCTCTTTCTACTCCAATGGAACAAAACTTGAAGCTCACATCTATTGAAGGAAAGGAATTTGAGGATGCAACAAAGTATAGACAGCTTGTAGGAAGTCTCATCTACCTCACTACTACCAGACCAGACATTTCATTTGCTGTTGGAATCCTCTCCAGGTTTATGCAAAAGCCTTGTGAGGGACACTGGTCTGCTGCAAAAAGAGTTCTAAGGTACTTGAAGGGAACTCAAGACCTTGGAATCAAGTATACACAGGTGGACGACTTCAGCTTGATTGGATACTCTGATTCAGACTTCGATGGAGACAAAGAAACTGGGGTATCTACTTCAGGATATGCTATGAGTCTTGGATCAGGAGCTGTCTCCTGGAGATCACGCAAACAATCAGTTCCAACAGATTCCACAACAGAAGCAGAATACGTGGCAGCAGCTGAAGCAACGAAAGAAATTGTGTGGCTCAGGAAAATTCTTGAAGATTTGCAGGTAAAACAAGTACAATCAACTCCACTCATGATTGATAACACCTCTGCAATAAAGTTGGCCAAGAACCCAAAGTTCCATGATCGTACTAAGCACATCAATACTAAATATCATCTGATCCGACATCATGTTGAGGCCAAAAAAATCCATCTCCGTCATTGTTCCACAAATGAGCAAATTGCAGACATCTTCACCAAAGCGCTTGGAAGAGAAAAGCTTGAAAGATTCAGAACGATGCTTAGACTCACCAACATCCCTTCAGATTAAGGGGGGGAATGTTCACACCTAATCTTCAACGATTGGGTAACTTGGAACGTGAACAGTCATCAAGAAGATGAACTGATCTGTCCATTTTATGTATATAAACAATAGCTGTCTAATGAAATAATCAATCAATTTCTTCTGCCCATTCTGGAGTTACCCTGGCCTGACAGTTTCAGAGCAATCAAACATGAATTTTGGAAAATTGAGAGAGGTTTTTGTCCACAACATGCCAAAGAAGAAAACCCTCCCTCACTTTTTACACAGGTGTCATGGTTTTAGAGAAATGTCAAAAATACCGTTGCCTCAGGAAAATCGAATGCACCTCTGAAGTGACCTTGGAAAAATCAAGTTTTCTCCTAGCTTGGTTGGCTGAATGACTTTCTTCATGAGTCAAATGATATCTAGACACAAAGATCTTTCCAATGAGCTATTATGAGCTCAATTTGGAGTTGAGGAAGGCATTCAAAACTTGACTGCAACAGCACTCTGCCTTGAGGCAGCCTCATTTGACACATTTTGACCCGTCTTGGGAGATTTGATTTTTTACAAGCAAATGAACTCCAAATTGAAAACATTCTAGGTGGGTTGGAAAGTAGACTCAAAGACCTTTCCAACGAGCTATCCTGCGCCCTATTTTGACACTGGGAAGGCCTCCAAAATCCTCCTGCAAAATGCACTATGTTTCAGAGGCGCGCTACGCGTCAAGGAGGGCGCGCTACGCGTCAGGGAACCTTTCTCAGTGTTATTTTGCATGTGCGCTACGCGTTGGGCAAGGCGCGCTACGTGTTGGGTTTTCTACTCAACAAACTGCCAGCAAGCCATCAAATCGATTTTTCTCTCAAGCACATTGCAGGTAGTCCTCTCCTTCATGGTTAGATTTGGTTTTGCAAGATGAAAGAGAAAATTAATATGTTAAAATGCCATGAAAATGAAAAGTCAAAACCCTACTTTGCTGTGGAAGATTTAAAAACTTAATGGTGCTAGGGTTTCAAAATATTTTGCTGTCCAAGGTTGCCCATTTTTTATCCCTCTTTTCCCTCATCTCCATCCACATTCTCCTTCAAAATTTTCCCATAAAATTTCGTAATTTTCCTCTCTTAATCCCAAAACCTACTTCACCCCAAATCCCTACAATATCAAGATTTCCATATCCCTTCCCTTCCCTAAATTCCTTGTTTTATTTCCATTATTCCCTAATTCCCTGATATTCTCCCCTTCCTAATATTCCCTTGTTACATTTGTTTTCCCCTTGGTCACAGCATTGTTTAGATCAGAAGAGCAGTTCACATTCAATTGTATACAACAGCTTCACATATCAGCATTCATCCAAGGCAGTCGTGCAACAACAGTTATGTCATCCAGTCATTCATCCGATTATGAAGTGGAAACCCAAAGTGACTCACCCTTGGAAGGACATGCACTCATGAGGCTTCATAGAGGTGGCAGAAATATCATTACTTGTCCCGGAACTTGGTGTACAAAGTGAGAATCGAAAGTTTGAAAGCAAAGGTAAAGAGAGCTTCAAGGAGGCAAAAAGTGGATGAAGGACTCTAGATATTGGCTGAGGCATCCTTGGCTCATCATTGCCCTTGATGAAGAATCTACAGTCCAAATTTCAAGAAATTTGGAGAAATTTTTGACATTTTGGAATTTTTGCACTAAAAAACAAGTTTTTTCCCTCAACGCGTAGCGCGCCGCGCGCTACCCTTAAGTTGGGGAGGTCCATTTCACAAAAACTCAGCATTTTTGGATTTGTCATGAAAAAATACACTTTCTCAGCCACTGCCAAGAATTTTCATGGACATTTGAGCCCCCAAAAAGTAAAAAAAAAACAAAAAATGACCTTCTGCCACTTTTTGGACACACAAGAAGCAGTCTTGGGAGATTGCAATTTTGGAGGGGAAAATGGCCACGAAATTGAGAAATTCCACTTGGGCTGGAGAGTAGACATCCAGAAATTTCCAACAAGCCCACTTGTGCCTCATTTGGATGCCGGGAAGTGCCTCAAAAGTGTCCTGAAAGGTGCGCTACGCGTTGAGAAATGGCGCGCTACGCGTTGGGAAAATTTGCCAGTTTTGCACCTTCAGCTCAGGAAAACACAGCATTGACTAGTTTTGACTTTTTGGTGGGATTTTTCACCCTCCTTGATGTAATTAATGTAATTTTATGTTTACATGACACTTATTTACCTATTCTAGAAGATTCATTCATAAAATAACAAAAATTTAATGAATGAATTGGTTTCCTAGCTTATAGAGGCAAGTTGTTTTGACTGCCTAGATTTTAGTGCTTTGTTTAGAATTGGTTGAAATAGCTCCTAGAATGATGAGCTCGACCCCTAGAGGCTAGGGAACAGGTTGGCATGGTCTATATTATGTATTTTTCAAATCATTTTCATGGTTGGAGAGGTTGGACTCTTGAGGGATAAGCTTAGACTGTATTACTCTTTGTATCTCTGCAATTTTGGCAAAGGAAAGACCAGGGTTTTGCAGCACTATTTGGGATTCCTGTGGGGATTTGTGTTAATGGTGTGTTTCTCTCATGTACTTGTAAGTTTTTTATGTGTATCATTTTCCTACTCCTCTCTTCTGCAAATTAAGTAAATGAAGTGTTAAGGTAGAATTCATGGTTTCTATGCTCTGCCTTTAAGTTTGCTTAATATCTATGTTTTCATCTGTTTAAGGAGAACTCTCGATGGTTTCTTGCTCTACTTAGCTCCTCACCGATCATTTCTATCCATTCACTTATTTCAAAGGCGTCAAGACAATCTCCTACCTTGCCCCAAAAAGACCTCTGCAAAAACTGTGTCTCATCCCTGCACCCAAAATTGTTGTGCTCAGTTTTCCAACAAAACTCTAAAAATTTAAAATCAAACTTTCCCTATCAGTTTACTAGCCTAAAATCAGTGTTCTTTATTGGTCATCTCAGCCCTTTGAAAACCTTTTGCCGAGATAGGCCCGGAGAGAGCCCTCTCCTGTCCCCGTAGAGCTAGCTACGAGGCTAAGTGGTTTGACGTTGCCTTGGATTTTGTCTTTTTCAGCCTGAGGCCAAATTTAAGCGCTAACATATTGGCGACCATACTAGGAAAGAACAAATGGTTTGCTAGTTGATGTCATTTGTTTTATAAGCTACAGACGGAGCCTAAAGTTATGCCAGGTAGCCTTCGAAACGCTTTTGCTTTGCATTAGTGAAAGTAGATAAACGCTGCTTCAGTCAATCTCCGGTCTAGCTTGTAAACGTGACATTTAACTTGTTAATTACCCCAGTACATGTATCAAGTTCAGATTTGATTGTTGATGGTGGACAACGATCAGACACTGGCAAGGCTGAAATCATTCACCTGGCGACTCTAAATCATTTTCGAGATTAGATCCAAAGACTCCACTGGAGGATTATCCCAACCAACAAAAACATGAAAGTACAATATGGACAGATCAGGTACTCAAGTTGGAATTTCATCCAAGACATTTTGTTCTTTGTCATAAATTATTTCTTCTCTTTTCCCAAGAATGTCAAGACTGCGTTGCAAAGTATACTATGCTTGAGAAAAGATCCCAGGCCTGCATTTGATTCCTTCCCTTTGAAGATTGTGAATACCAAAGATTTGCATACCTTTGAGCTTGATCAAGACCTTTCTTCTAAATCTTGTGATGACCATCTTCAAATTGATGAGCCTCAAGAGACCAAGACTGATTCTATACCTGCTGTACATACCCCTACACCTTGTAAAATTCCAGATCGGTATAAACCTCTTGTTTTACCTTCTGTTCTTCATACTTTCCCCAAAAACTATGATCTATACTTGCTGAGGTTTGATGGTGAAAGTAAGAATGTCAACGCTGAGCAACATGTGCAGAATTTTGAGTCTTTTCTAGATCTTTTTGAAGTTGATGAAGAAGATGTCAGTATAAGGCTTTTTGCTCTTTCTTTGCAAGCTAAAGTGAAGAGTTGGTTCAAAACCCTGCCTGATACGAGCATCTCAGATTTCCAGCAGTTCGTCAAAGTTTTTCTTGACAAGTGGATGATCGGGCATAACCTTTTCTTAATTGTAGAAGAGTATAACCAGCTGAAAAGACTACCAGGGGAGACAATACAACAGTTTTCAGCCAGATTTAATCAAGTTTATTATTCAATGCCAGTTGATATAAGGCCTACTCCTAGATCTGCTCTCTTGCACTATCCAGGTGCCTTTGATCCGGAAATGGAGTTTCAACTGAGAGAAAGGAATCTGGCAACACTTCATGAGATGCAGAACAGTGCAGTAAATGTAGAGGCTCATCTGCTGATCCGAAGGGCAAGGTTGAAAGAAGAAGAGATGAAAAACATAGATCAGGCCGAATCAACATCTCTAGAGGTGAAGATTGACATTTTGGTAAGTGCCGTGGAAAAGATGATGGACAAGATCAACACAAGGAATGATTATGATGTTCAAGGCTCGCTGATTGAAAAGGAAAAAGTTGTTGATCCAAAACATCTTCTTTCTTATCCCAGTTGTCATAGATCTGATAATGATTGTCTTATAGATCATCTTGGCGAAGAAATAACTGTTGATATGACCTGCATGCTTGATGATATGTTTTATACCAATGATTTGCCTCAGCTTGATCAGTATGATGATGATTATGTTCTCCAAACAGAAGCTAATCTTGCAGACAAATCAGCAGCTAGTTTGTGGGAGGAGGAAGAAGTTCACTTACAACAGCTCGAGTACAATGATAAACCGATGCATATCAGCTATGACATTGACGAGGAAAGTGCAGCAAAGTTTGAAGTAAGTGGAGGATCTTTGCCTTTTTGTTTTGATTCGTTTCAGTTCATCAGAGATAACTACCATGCAATCAGAAATCAAATGTCAACAAGTCTTGATTTGAATCATCTTGAGAGCAATGAAAATTTTGTTCAAGACTTCTCATATTCAGATTTGCAACCCCCGAAAGCCATTGATTGTCAAGTTGCAGCTGAAGACTTGGAAGTGGACACACATGATTTAATGATTCAAGGTGACTCCGTACCATTCTGTTTTGAATCATTTCAGTTTTTGAAGGGTAGATTGCATAGTAAATCCTCAAATGAATAGCCTATAACAAATCAACAATCTCTCAGTGTTAATGTTGAGGATGAGACAGATAACAAAATTCTTGAGCAGCCTGTAGCATCAGCTTTGCAGCCACCAAATGAAATTGAAGGGTAGATTACAAATGAAGCTATGGAAGACGAAATACATGATTTGATGATGCAGGAAGATTCTATACCCTTTTGTTTCGAAGCATTTCAGTTTGTAAGGCAGAATCTTTGTAAAATCTCTCAAGAAAAAGATGAACAGCTAGAAGGATGTCATACATTTTCAATGGATACATTACAACAGTCTTTTCAAGTTTTTCATGATCCAATAGCTGATGTTTTGGATGAGGTTTGCAGTCAAAGTCTTTCTTCATTGACTATGTGTGAGCTTGAAACGTGTATTGATACGAATTTGATCCAGCAGCCGGTTTCTTTCTCATTTTTAGCAGAGGTCTCATCACAAGGATCAGATCAAAGTTTGCATTCATGGTATGAGGAAAAGAGAAGTAATCCATTGGATGAGCTAAGTTCCAGTGTGCTTGAATTTCAAGATCCTTATGCAGTGTTTTTGGAGGCGGATAGAGAATTCATATCATTCAACTGATTTGTTTCTAAGTTATCATGGGAGTTGTCGTTCATTAGTTCTCTCTTGTTGTTCATAAGTGAGCACTTGCGGAGAATTCAAACAGCAGACGGGATACTTACTTGGTTGCATTGGTTGTTTCATTTCACTTGATCAGGTGATGAATGAAACTGTTAGAGTAGGTTTTGATGAATAAGCTCAACCTTGAGCATCATTTCCAGTTTGTCGGTTTTGTTTAAGTATCGAGTAAGTTTTTAGTTGAGTGAGAGTCAATTTGTGTTGTCAAGTCATCAGTTTTCAATCATGCATTTCAGCTTGAGTTTTTGACTCCATTGCCCAATGGATGAAGGCACTGTCTAGCTCTTCCAGAGATCTATCATTCTTGGCACCTCCAAGGAGCTACCATCCCCATTGGAGCCAATGTTAGTATCAGTCTTTCCAACCTTCCTCCAGTGATCAAATATGCTCTTACAAAGTGGTCTCAGAGTGTCAAGGTCAAATTTTGTCATTTCAAAGAGTTTTCAAGCAAAATTTGGTCACTAGATATTAGGTCTAGGGTTTGCTTTCACTCCTTCTAAATTTGTCCAAATGTCGGTCCATGTCATCATCATGTCAGTGTCTAATGAGTCATTTTACATCTTGTTCATGCTTCAGTTGCGCCTAGGTAAGTTCATTTCCCTCTCCTAGGGTTTTGAAGGAAATCTCTCTTGGATGGTCAAATCATTAGCGAAACTTGTATCCAGATATTCATACACCTTCCCCTATCCTTCATGTACCTTATCAAATGCTTCCCATCACTGAGATCCCCCAAATTCCTCATTTTCGCACAAACCCTAGTTTCTTGCTACAACCTGGCAATTTTCTAGGTTGGGCCTGTGTTTTGCCCTTTTGGACCCCTTCCCCTGACTCAATCTCTGAGATTCCACTTTCCCCTGCTTCCTAACATCCCTCCCTACTCCCAAAAATTTCCTCAAGAATTTAGAAGCCCCTTATCCCCTTCATTTCACTT
This sequence comes from Pinus tabuliformis, assembly GCA_031772625.1. Taxonomy (NCBI): domain Eukaryota; kingdom Viridiplantae; phylum Streptophyta; class Pinopsida; order Pinales; family Pinaceae; genus Pinus; species Pinus tabuliformis. The sequence continues at coordinate 1,603,913,018 of CM062804.1, forward strand.
CATTTCGACAAAATCCCTTGTTCCACACATCGGGATAAGTTTCACTCAAAAGATGTTTCAGAGAAATCAAAGATGAATTTTGGAAAAATAAGAGAGGTTTTTGTCCAAAACATGCCAAAGACGAAACACCTCCCTCAAGTTTTACACAGGTGTCATGATTTTAGATAAATGTCAAAAATACCGTTGCCTCAGGAGAATTGAATGCACCTCTGAAGCGATCTTTGTAAAATCAAGTTTTCTCCTAGCTTGGTTGGCAAAATGACTTTCTTGATGAGTCAAATGATAACTAGACACAAAGAGCTTTCCAATGAGCTATTATGAGCTCAATTTGGAGTTGAGGAAGGCATTCAAAAGTTGACTGCAACAGCACTCTGCCTTGAGCCAGCCTCATTTGACACATTTTGACCAGTCTTGGGAGATTTGATTTTTGACAAGGCAAATTAACTCCAAATTGAAAAATTCTAGTTGGGTTAGAAAATAGACTCAAATAAATTTCCAACGAGCTATCCTGCACCTGATTTCGACACCGGTAAGGCCTTTAAAATCCTCCTGAAAAATGCACTATGTTTCAGAGGCGTGCTACGCGTCAGGGAGGGCGCACTTCGCGTCAGGGGCGCGCTACGCGTCAGGGAACCTTTCTCAGTGTTATTTTTCACGTGCGCTACGCGTCAGAGGGGCACTACATGTTGGGCAAGGCGCACTACGCGTTGGTTTTTCTACTCAACAAACTGCCAGCAAGCCATCAAATCGATTTTTCTCTCAAGCACATTGCAGGTAGTCCTCTCCTTCATGGTTATATTTGGTTTTGCAAGATGAAAGAGAAAATTAATATGTTAAAATGCCATGAAAATGAAAAGTCAAAACCCTACTTTGCTGTGGAGGATTTAAAAACTTAATGGTGCTAGGGTTTCAAAATATTTTGCTGTCCAAGGTTGCCCATTTTTAATCCCTCTTTTCCCTCATCTCCATCCACATTCTCCTTCAAAATTTTCCCATAAAATTTCGTAATTTTCCTCTCTTAATCCCAAAACCTACTTCACCCCAAATCCCTACAATATCAAGATTTCCATATCCCTTCCCTTCCCTAAATTCCTTGTTTTATTTCCATTATTCCCTAATTCCCTGATATTCTCCCCTTCCTAATATTCCCTTGTTACATTTGTTTTCCCCTTGGTCACAACATTGTTTAGATCAGAAGAGCAGTTCACATTCAGTTGTATACAGCAGTTTCACATATCAGCATTCATCCAAGGCAGTCGTGCAACAACAGTTATGTTATCTGGTCATTCATCCGATTATGAAGTGGAAACCCAAAGTGACTCACCCTTGGAAGGACATGCACTCATGAGGCTTCATAGAGGTGGCAGAAATATCATTACTTGTCCCGGAACTTTGTGTACAAAGTGAGAATCGGAAGTTTGAAAGCAAAGGTAAAGAGAGATTCAAGGAGGGAAAAAGTGGATGAAGGACTCTAGATATTGGCTGAGGCATCCTTGGCTCATCATTGCCCTTGATGAAGAACCTACAGTCCAAATTTCAAGAAATTTGGAGAAATTTTTGACATTTTGGAATTTTTGCACTAAAAAACAGGTTTTTGCCCTTAACGCGTAGCGCGCCGCGCGCTACGCTTAAGTTGGGGAGGTCCATTTCACAAAAACTCAGCATTTTTGGATTTTTCATGACAAAATACACTTTCTCAGCCACTGCCAAGAAGTTTCATGGAGATTTGAGCCCCCAAAAGGTCAAAAAACAAGAAAAAAATGACCTTCTGCCACTTTTTGGACACACAGGAAGCAGTCTTGGGAGATTGCAATTTTGGAGGGGCAAATGGCCACGAAATTGAGAAATTCCACTTGGGTTGGAGAGTAGACATCCAGAAATTTCCAACAAGCCCACTTGTGCCTCATTTGGATGCCTGGAAGTGCCTCAAAAGTGGCCTGAAAGGTGCGCTATGCGTTGGGAAAATTTGCCAGTTTTGCACCTTCAGCTCAGGAAAACGCAGCATTGACTAGTTTTGACTTTTTGGTGGGATTTTTCACCCTCCTTGATGTAATTAATGTAATTTTATGTTGACGTGACACTTATTTACCTATTCTAGAAGATTCATTCATAAAATAACAAAAATTTAATGAATGAATTGGTTTCCTAGCTTATAGAGGCAAGTTGTTTTGACTGCCTAGATTTTAGTGCTTTGTTTAGAATTGGTTGAAACATCTCCTAGAATGATGAGCTCGACCCTTAGAAGCTAGGGAATGGGTTGGCATGGTCTATATTATGTATTTTTCAAATCATTTTCATGGTTGGAGAGGTTGGATTCTTGAGGGATAAGCTTAGACTGTATTACTCTTTGTATCTCTGCAATTTTGGCAAAGGAAAGACCAGGGTTTTGCAACACTATTTGGGATTCCTGTGGTGATTTGTGTTGATGGTGTGTTTCTCTCATGTACTTGTAAGTTTGTTATGTGTATCATTTTCCTACTCCTCTCTTCTGCAAATTAAGTAAATGAAGTGTTAAGGTAGAATTCATGGTTTCTATGCTCTGCCTTTAAGTTTGCTTAATATCTATGTTTTCATCTGTTTAAGGAGAACACTCGATGGTTTCTTGCTCTCCTTAGCTCCTCACCGGTCATTTCTATCCATTCACTTATTTCAAAGGCGTCAAAACAATCTCCTACCTTGCCCCAAAAAGACTTCTGCAAAAACTGTGTCTCATCCCCGCGCCCAAAATTGTTGTGCTCAGTTTTCCAACAAAACTCTAAAAATTTAAAATCAAAATTTCCCTATCAGTTTACTAGCCTAAAATCAGTGTTCTTTATTGGTCATCTCATCCCTTTGAAAACCTTTTGCCGAGATAGACCCGGAGAGAGCCCTCTCCTGTCCCTGTAGGGCTAGCTACGAGGCTAAGTGGTTTGATGTTGCCTTGGATTTTGTCTTTTTCAGCCTGAGGCCAAATTCAAGCGCTAACATGCCCCACTCCTACTCCCTGTTGTTTTGCATGACCTTCCTAGTAAATATGCTACAAGGATCCCTACCTAGGGTAGTGATGAAGAAATTACAGCAGAAGAACAAGTAGATAGTTTTAATGATTTTGTTGACAGAGACGAAGTCGATGATAAAGATGTGAAGTTAATACTATTTGCATAGAGCTTTATTGGTGAAGTTAGAAAATGGTTTAAAGCTCTTACACTGGGAAGCATTTGAAATTGGGTTGAGTTTGAAGATAATTTTCGAAGAAAATGGGGAAACAGAACTAATCCAGTTCAAGCACTTACTGAATATAACAGCCTTAGAAGGGCACCTGATGAAACTGTTGAAAATTTTTCAAAAAGATTTAATAAAGTTTTTAACTCAATTCCAGCTCATTTGAAACCTTCGGAAGCCTTAGCACAAATGAGATATGCTGAAGCATTTGATTATGACTTTTCTATATTGTTGAGAGAAAGAGAATCACCTACACTTGCTGAAATGCAAAGTGATGCAGTAAAGGTAGAGCTAAACATGATAGCTGCTAAAAAGTCAATGTTGGCTAGCGGAAGCCCCGTGCAACGGTTCAGGGGCGTGAAGCTGGACATTTTGGGTAAAGTTAGGGTAAAAACTCCGCTGAATGCACAAAGTGTGAATTGTAATAGCTTGAGTCAAAGAGTAGTCCGCCTGTAAATAATGTAAAGAAATATAAAAAGAGTCGGCCTGCGTAGGGGTCACGGGTCGGGGAAGGGTATAAATAGAGCTAGGTGTCGAGTGATAACAATGGTCGTTTTCACCTCTAATTATTTTCACATTAATTGTCAACCCAGGGATGACTTTTTATTTCAAGAGTGTACTCAGTCTGAGGCGACTATTTACTCAAGAGTAATGTTTTCCAGTATAGTGCTTAAAATACAAGAGTAAATGAATGCTTGAAAAGAAACCAAACTACAACAACATAAACTCAAATGCTCTGAAATCCAACTATTCACTCAGCAAACATCAATCGAGGATATAGTAGCAATAACTCATTCCTCTAGAGATTGATACAATTTAAATCAAACTAGAACAAGACAATCAATCTGAGAACGAGGAAGCAGTAACCAATGTTCTCTACAGTTGATAGCCCTGCATTAAAGCAATTAAAAGGAAATAGAAATTGACCTAAAGCTGTTATTGAAAGTAAATTAGGAAAACTCTTTAAAAGCAAACTCTTAAAATTAACCAACAGAAATGAACAACAAAGTAAATGGGTAGCAAACTGTAATTAAAAGGAATCTGAACAGCAAACTCTAATTTGTTGGCATTATGATTCAAGTGTTGTCCTTGATGGCAACTCACTCAGAGGTTGGTACAAGTGCTCAGAGGTTGGTACAGGTGATGGCAACTTAATCAGAGGACAGATCTTAGTACAGCAGACCAAGAAAGTTCATACACGCAGGTTCATTAAGCCCAAGTCGCGTATACACGCTAGTTCACTATATACCAAGTCGCGTGTACGCAGGTTCGCTATATACCAAGTAGGGTATACACGCAATTTCATGAACGGAAAAGAGCGTACATGTCGGAAAGCTTACTTTTGGTCCGTGGTAGTTAGTCCTTGGAAGTTGTGCCTATGGTTTTGGACCATGGTGTCTCGATGGACGTGTTGATCCCTAGTATTGAGTTGATGGTATTGGGTTACTATGGTTTTGGACCATGGTATTGTGAAGGGCCTAAAGCTATATAAGGAGAAAGATCATTAGGCCAAAGTGTGAGTGCGTGAGTAATGAAGATCTGAAGAAGTGTGAGATCCAAGTTCTGGTTATGGGTTGGTGATCTGAACCAAGGTTTCACTCATGTGGAGGATGATGAATGATGGAACGAGATCTAAAGGCTTGGAATGATTATCTTCATATGGTTTGACTGTGGATAGACTAGATCTACTGATGCATGTTTATTATTATGATCTGGGTATGTTTTGATGTTTGATATAGCTGCGGAGTTTTAAGCTTGAATTTGCAGATCTGTACGCAGGTTGGTTTTGGTAAAAGAGCGTATACACGCAGGTTGGGTTCATCCAAGTAGCTTATACAATGTGAAGTATGATATTTGAAGATGGAGTTGGATTTGGTTGTTGTTATGTTGTCTGGTTGTTGTTGACAGGGTTTCAGTGATTCAGTATTGGGTGATTCAGTGATTGATGATGCAGGTTGTACTACAATGGTGATTGTCTTATGGATCCTATATGAAAATGTATGAAACGTGGTCCCGGGAAGATCGTAGGCTGGCACCTACGTACTGGTAAATATATCAGCCAGTACAAGAGCCAAGGGGGTAGTAGCTCCCTTCCAGGAGCAGCTGGAAAACGAGTGAAGGTTGTAGCCTTCTGTAGGGTTGGCACCTACGTACTAGTAAATGGATCGGCTAGTACAAGAGCTAAGAGGGTTGTAGCCCTCTGCAGGTTGTAGCCTGCGTGCTGGTAAAGGACTGCACCAGTACATTGTAAAAGAAGTTTCTTATTAAAAGAAGATAGAAACAAATTGCAGCAGGTGGTTTTCACCCACATTGGGTTTCCACCTTATATCATGGTGTTCATGTGTGTGGCTTTTGTGTGATGATCTGTTCTGTTATACTGCACCTGTTTACTGTTAATATGGTTAATAATGTTCTGATGCATTTACTGAAGATAAGCTAACTGAATCATAAGATTTCTGGATATACGCTAGTTGCTTTATACACAGTAGCGTGTACACGCGGGTTCACTTAACTAAAGTAGCATATATGTTTCTGAGTATGAAATTGAAAAGTTTTTATCTGATCTGATAATACTGATTCACCCCCCCTTCTCAGTATTATTTCCAACAATTGGTATCAGAGCAGGTCCTTTGGTAGAAGCTTGATCGCTTGAAGGAGATCCGTGGAACAATGGGAAAGAAGCTTAAGAAGAAAGCTCATAAGAAGAAGAAGACATCTCAGAAGATCTATGACAGTGGGAAAGTCGATTGGGGATTAGGTATAAGAAGTTCTTCAGATTCAGAATCAGATTCAGAATCAGGTATGAATGTGTTATCCTCTGATGTTCCTGCTATATTTCCTTGTGAAAGTGATGGAAGTGATAGTGAAACTACTGAACATGCTTTTATGGGTGAGCAAGAAAAGTATCAAATAGAGGCAATATTTAGAAGGCTTGCAGACAAAGTTAAAGATCAACAAGATCTATTGAACAAAAGGGAATGTGCTTTCAAAGAAGAAGTTACCAAACTAAAGGCCCAACTAGAAGAAGGAAACAAGGTAAGAAAGCTTCTCAAGGACAAGGAAGACCAATGTCAAAAATTGCAGCATGAAGTGACATCATTAAGAAAAGAAGTCAACGAAAGAAGCACAACCATCAAGAATCTCAAAGATAGATCCAGCTACTATGAAAATCTTGAAGCTACAATCCTCGCACTAAAAGGAGATCTTGAAGAATCAAAGAAGCAGAATACAGATCTACTCCAGGCTATTGCAATACAAGAAAACGAAGCCACCAGCTTAAAATCTCAACTAGAATGTGCCTTCCGAGTTCGTCAAATGCAGCAGGATCTGAATGAAGAACAAGAAAAGGAGATTCTCAAACTAAGGGAACAAATGGAAGAAGGAAGGAAAGATGAAGAAGATTTGAAAAAGCAATCTCTTGAAAAGGAAGAACAGCTTCAGGTTGAGGTAAATATCTTGAAAGGTAAACTAGAAGAAAAGGATAAGCTTTTACGATTTCAAGATAGTTCTAAAGTCTTGGATGATATTCTTAGTAGTCAAAGGTCTCCTGCTATCAAGACTGGTCTTGGTTTTCATGAATCTGTTGAAGGTGAATCTAGTTCACAAGGTGAGGCAAGGAACTCTAAAGAGAAATCTAAAATGATCAACAAGGAGATGAAAGGTCAACCCCATCAACGATCAAGGAAAGAGACTCCTCAAAGAAAATCGTTTACTCCTCCTATGAATAATGTTGAATGTTATGTATGTCATAATCTTGGACATGTTGCAGCCATATGTAGAAGAAGAAGGTTTCAAGACCATCATGCAGAAAGATCATCACATTCAAGGTACTTTAATGGATATTGCTTTTCTTGCAATATGTTTGGCCACAAAGCTGTTGATTGCTATAAGAGGAATATGAAACATGTAAGATGCTATGCATGTAACAAGTTTGGACATAAAGCAAAAGATTGTAGGAACAAAGCTCATGATAAGAAGAAATCATCAACATGCTTGAAGATATGGAAGAAGAAGGAAGTTCAATCAGAAAAATATGGCACAGCACAGGGTACTCAGCATAGCACAGACATAACAGACGCATGGGGAGCTGAAGGTGTAAAACTTCAGTGTTCTAATTCTCATACGCAAGTTTCATGAAGGAAAGCCGCGTATATACGCGAGTTTCACACTGCAAAGTTGCGTATATGTCAGTTTGTGAAAAAGCAGTGGGGACAGACTCAGAAAAGGGGTCTGATATGATTCAGTCCAGTATATGCTCTATTGATTAACAGTTACAGTTTGCTGAGGATGTCTGGAAATGTCTTGATACTTATGGCACAGGCTCAGGGGGAGCATATACTTCAAATAGTGCATTGTTGGCATTATGTCTAGAAATTGTTGATAAAGTCTATGAAACTAAATGATACATCTTGTTGTTTGATCAAAGGAATAGTATTGCAGGTTGATGATTATGGTACAGATCATGATGCTGCTGGTGGCTTTCATAAGTCTTGGTATAGATATTTCATCACTATGTCATGTATATCTTTTGTGATATCTCCTTTATGATGTCAAGGTCATGTAACGGCCTATGTTGGTTTCCCCACTATGCCTGGGATGAATGATGTAATGTTCATGTCTTATCATGAGTAAACTCTTAATGTATCTCCACATGGTTAGGTGGATGAGTCAATATTGGTATATCCCCACTAGGTTGGGTGATGAGTGTATGTATAGAGTCTTTTGGTGATAGGAAGGTCTTCTATGATGTACAAGTCTTTGTTCTTCTTGAAGAACATCTTTTGCAGATCTTGCCTACAGTCAAGGGGAGCATGAACAACACAATTCAGCAAGAGCAGGATGGATAGATTGGTACACTTTGGCATACACAAAAGGGGAGCACATTTGGAGATTTCAGCAGGTACTCAGGGGGAGTATGGACAGCAGAAGGTATACCAAAGAAGAGAATATCTTGGTCCACCCTTTGCCCTTGATGTCAAAGGGGGAGAGTGACTTGGTGTGGAGGTTTCCATCAAGTCCAAAGGGGGAGATTGTTGGCATTATGATTCAAGTGTTGTCCTTGATGGCAACTCACTCAGAGGTTGGTACAGGTGCTCAGAGGTTGGTACAGGTGATGGCAACTTAATCAGAGGACAGATCTTAGTACAGCAGGCCAAGAAAGTTCATACACGCAGGTTCATTAAGCCCAAGTCGCGTATACACGCTAGTTCACTATATACCAAGTCGCGTGTACGCAGGTTCGCTATATACCAAGTAGGGTATACACGCAGTTTCATGAACGGAAAAGAGCGTACATGTCAGAAAGCTTACTTTTGGTCCGTGGTAGTTAGTCCTTGGAAGTTGTGCCTATGGTTTTGGACCATGGTGTCTCGACAGACGTGTTGATCCCTAGTATTGAGTTGATGGTATTGGGTTACTATGGTTTTGGACCATGGTATTGTGAAGGGCCTAAAGCTATATAAGGAGAAAGATCATTAGGCCAAAGTGTGAGTGCGTGAGTAATGAAGATCTGAAGAAGTGTGAGATCCAAGTTCTGGTTATGGGTTGGTGAGCTGAACCAGGGTTTCACTCATGTGGAGGATGATGAATGATGGAACGAGATCTCAAGGCTTGGAATGATTATCTTCATATGGTTTGACTGTGGATAGACTAGATCTACTGACGCATGTTTATTATTATGATCTGGGTATGTTTTGATGTCTGATATAGCTGCGGAGTTTTAAGCTTGAATTTGCAGATCTGTACGTAGGTTGGTTTTGGTAAAAGAGCGTATACACGCAGGTTGGGTTCATCCAAGTAGCGTATACAATGTGAAGTATGATATTTGAATATGGAGTTGGATCTGGTTGTTGTTATGTTGTCTGGTTGTTGTTGACAGGGTTTCAGTGATTCAGTATTGGGTGATTCAGTGATTGATGATGCAGGTTGTACTACAATGGTGATTGTCTTATGGATCCAGTATGAAAATGTATGAAACGTGGTCCCGAGAAGATCGTAGGCCGGCACCTACGTACTGGTAAATATATCAGCCAGTACAAGAGCCAAGGGGGTAGTAGCTCCCTTCCAGGAGCAGCTGGAAAACGAGTGAAGGTTGTAGCCTTCTGTAGGGTTGGCACCTACGTACTAGTAAATGGATCGGCTAGTACAAGAGCTAAGAGGGTTGTAGCCCTCTGCAGGTTGTAGCCTGCATGCTGGTAAAGGACTGCACCAGTACATTGTAAAAGAAGTTTCTTATTAAAGGAAGATAGAAACAAATTGCAGCAGGTGGTTTTCACCCACATTGGGTTTCCACCTTATATCATGGTGTTCATGTGTGTGGATTTTGTGTGATGATCTGTTCTGTTATACTGCACCTGTTTACTGTTAATATGGTTAATAATGTTCTGATGCATTTACTGAAGATAAGCTAACTGAATCATAATATTTCTGGATATACGCTAGTTGCTTTAGACACAGTAGCGTGTACACGCGGGTTCACTTAACTGAAGTATTGTATATGTTTCTGAGTATGAAATTGAAAAGTTTTTATCTGATCTGATAATACTGATTCACCCCCCCCCCCCCCTCTCAGTATTATTTTCAACATAATTAATGGAAATGAACAACAGCAAAGCCAAAATAGCAATCTGTGATGAATAGCAAAAACCTTAGTCTAGGGAAATAAATGTAGCAATCGTATCCTACAGGAATCAGATAACAACCTTTACTCTAAGAATAAATCAGATAGCAAATGGAAATAGAATGGCAACTAATTAGAAATGATATATAGAACAGCCTACGGTGCTAAAATAAATAATACACACAGCATACAGAGATATTAAGAAAAACAGTAATCTGAGTCTGATACCACAAGTATTAATCCTGGTTAGAAAGGGTAACGATTACAATTCATAATGGAACCACAATGTCAATTGAACAACAATTGTATGAAGTATAAACCATAGACAAATACAGTAATACCAGCTTAAGAAGGTTACAACTTGATTACTCTGCAATTAAACAGCAATAGCATTCTGTAGAGAACAACAATGTTACATTAACGACTTTAAAGGAATAACAATACGTTATAAGATCAGAATGCACATTACGACTTTCTTGTTGCAGAGAACGATATATGAAACATAATAGAGCTACAATATAAGATAACAAAACACACCAGATCACCGATTCAAGCCGATAATACAAACCACGCATAAACCAAAAAGATAATATACACTAGTAGCAGCATACTCCACCAGAGGCTGGGCCCTTAGCCGCCAGCGGATGCTGCTGGGTTACTTCAGATGAACAGAATGAACAACAACTCCCAAATCATGTATTAATCATCAAATTGTGAAATCATTACAATAGCAAAAGCTTGAGAATTACAACATGCAACAATCTCTTTTTCCTCCTATTCTATCCTATCCCATCATCATTCTTGAATCTCCAATTCTGAATCTCTAATCCTCCATCATTTTCCATCCCCCTCTCTGATCTTTGTTTTCATTTAAATAGAGAGATATCAGAGAGAAGTTACAATAGAGATAACTACAACATGATTTCTATTACAAAATTGGTTTGTTTCTAACCAATTGATCAACAAGAGCAAGGCGAATTTGGCTTTACAGCTAAGATTTGGAGGACGACCACAACAACAAATCTGAGAAAATCGTGCTCAAAGAACCCTGCGTTTCTCTCCGTACAAGCCGAATTTGGGCAAACCGTTCTTTAGTAAAGTTAATTGGGTCCGTTCTGGACAAAACCAATGTTCCGGATTTTCCAAATTCTACTTCATTTGCTCAGAATATCAACCACAAAATTGCACTTCTTATTCTAGCGAATTTCTGAGTCGGCACTTTTAATGATCAAATCTTCAATCTAGAAATTAGCTTGGAGGTTTAAAAATGGTGAATGATGTTACAACAAATTTATTGAAACTATCATTGATAAAATCATGCATAATCATCAATTTATTAGAAATAAAGGAGAATAAATAATATTCATTCATAAGAGCATAAATCATTATAAAATGGAATTATATAATAAATGACATTATAAAGAAGAGTAAAAATGGATGAAATAAGTGTTTAAAAAGTGATAATAATAATGGCATATTAACGGCCCAACATACCCCCACACTCAATATGTTGCATGTCCTCATGCAACAAAAACTGAATATATTGCATGTCTTCATGCAACCCAAAGACAAAACCCATGTGTTAACCAAGCAATAAAAATTTGTTCATCCCAACTCATGAAATGGATAGAACAAATGAATACTTCCTTAATTAATGAATATTCAAACTTAGCGATTTTGATGAAGGCATAAAAATGAAGTTGCACCAAAATATGATATAAGTAACAACAAACTTCATTAACCATTTTCTCAAAAACTACAAACCAGATTTTGTTGAAACGTTGCAAGTAAATTTGTAATATATGAATGTCTCTATGATCCAAAAATCAAATTGTTTTGATGCACGGATCATGAGATATAAACAAAATGGTTGTATGTGATAGTGCATGATTTCCGAAATTTTACGAAGTAATTTAACTTGAAATTATCTGGGTTTATGTATTTTAATGATACGTCTGTGTTATCTAGAAATCACAAGAATTGAGTTCATAATTTTAAAATATGTGGAAATCAATTTCTACACTGAAATTGTATGCCTTGAGAAAGAAAGTAGAAAACATTCGTCATGCGTAGCAATTCCTCCCCCTCTCTGAAGAGTTAGCATGTCCTCATGCGATGCTAGAAAACAAATAGAGGTGGTTGCTACCAGCTGTTGAATTCTATGCTTGGTGTAAAACAACATGGAATAAGGGAGATGTTAAGAATAATAAGAATAGCAATGGATGATAAATAATATGAATGACATGGTTATAAGAAAGAAATGAATGAAAGCGACACTCCTCCAAACCGAAAGATGATATGTCGCTGAAAAATAGGAAGTAATAAAAAATGTGAAATGAAGGATGATAAATAATGCTCAAAATGGATTTTCATTAAATTCTCCTAAATTCATAATAAATCAGAAAATTATGCTATTTTACCTCAAGTTTTGACCTCCAAAAAGAGAAAAGTGAAATGACATATATGTACTGGCATTTGTTGAAGCTGATGTAGGTAGAGTTGGTGCTGAAAGTGATGCAAAAGGTGGAATCCAAGCAAGCACATCATGTCTGAACAGTTGTTCACGTTCACGAGTTGCTCGAGCCTCTTCTGTTAGTTGCAATAGTGTGGTCATGCTTCGAATAGAATTTGGCCCATACTTGTTGTTTGCCTGTAAACAAATCACTATGTTGCATACAATGTTCTTGAATTCATAGTGTTAGTTTTGAATAAAAATAGATAAGATGCATGCAAAACTTTCAATCAGAAAAACTTTTGTATACATGCAATACGAATATTTTTTCAAATCAACAAGTTATGGCAGAGTGCAGTAATCATATTGCATGCTATCGCATGATGCATACATTCCCCCCTCCAATTGGAAAAGGGATTCCATGACCATAAAGCCTATGAAAGGTGTTATGTTGACGGCAAGGCAAAGGAATGAACAATACAATAGTAAATGAAGCAAAGTACACATATCAATGATAGGACAACGAGAGATATGGTTATAATGAGAGTAGAGTGTGTAAAAATAGTTATGAATAAAAGATAGGACACTTTGGATTGATGATAGGTTATGCAAAAAAAAAAAAAAAAAAAGACAACAATATGCCAAAAAGATGCTTTATTGATGGTATTCTAGCTGAAAATGATGCGATTAATCATAAAATAATTTCTCATGCATAAAGGTTCAAAATAGGGAAAATTAAGGAAATAACTTCTCCGAAAAAAAGAAAAAAGTAAGAAAAGGGTATTATAGTAATAATTGACGATAAGATATAACTTCAATACCATAAGCAGAGGCTTTGCTGCCAGCAAGCGTCCATAGCCTCGGCAGGGTTGCTTTTTAACCCATATGAGCCAGGATCCTCAATTTATAAATGGAGAGTTACATAGTTGTTCTATAGAAGAGACCAGTGTGCTGGCGTGGTAACCAGATAACCACACTGCCATTCACTGGGATGTAGCAAAAGTGATCAGGCCGGCTCGTGATGAGACCTCCTGTTCCAAGGATAATTTGGCTATCCAATGGATCATAACCCTGGTGTGGTGGCCATAATGGGAATGCCACTTTGTTACAACCTCATGAACATGGTAGGCTGGCTCGTAATAAGACCCCCTATCCTCCATCTGCGAACAATTTTTTTTTGTTATTACACATTTTTATGATAAAAAGAGGGAGGTTCAGTACTCCTTAAGAGTAGGGATGGTGGAAGAAGTTGAACATGTCAATAGAAAAAAAATATACCCATAATCTCACTTATTACAGATAGAGAAGATTATAACCAGGAAGGGTGGAACCAGCATGGTATTAAGATGATCAATCAGTATCATGTTCAGCAGAAAACAATGTAGTAAAGTAGTATATAAATAATTGTGTCCCTTTTGAAAATAAGCTATCATCAAGGAGCTGTCCTGTTAAAGATCATAACATGAATGATATTAACTCGCTTCAAAAGAATCCATAATTCTTGTCCTCATAAAAATAATGTACTTCATGCCATAAAAGGGAATCAGTAAAATGTGGTTGAGATGAATTAGGAATAATCCCACAAGAGGAAGAAAATGGTTGCTCTCAAAAATACTCCTAAAGTGTTGTTTCTTTGAAAGAACAACAAAAACACTCAAAAAAAGTGTTGTTCTTTGTAGGGAACAACAAAGGAAATGCACACCAAAAAAAGAAAAAATACACATGAAAAAGTGTTGTTCCCTGTAGGGAACAACAAAAAAAATGCATGTAAAAAAGTGTTGTTCCTTAAGAGGAACAAAAAAATGCGAAAATGCTGTTCCTTCGGAAAGGAACAACAAAAATGTGAAAGTGTTGTTCCTTTGGAAAGGAACAACAAAAATGTGAAAGTGCAGAAGTGTTGTTCCATTTGGAAAGGAACAACAAAATGTGAAAGTGCAGAAGTGTTGTTCTATTCGGAAAGGAATAGCAAAACGTGAAAGTGCAAAAGTGCTGTTCCATTCGGAAAGGAACAACAAAACGTGAAAGTACAGAAGTGTTGTTCCATTCGGAAAGGAACAGCAAAACATGAAAGTGCAGAAGTGTTGTTCCATTTGGAAAGGAACAACAAAACGTGAAAGTGCAGAAGTGTTGTTCCATTCGGAAAGGAACAACAAAAAGTGAAATTGCAGAAGTGTTGTTCCATTCGAAAAGGAACAGCAAAACGTGAAAGTGGAACAACAAAATGAACCGTGGAAAAGGAACAACAAAAGGAACCGTGGAAAATGAACAGCAAAATGAACCATGCGAAAGGAACGACAAAGTGAATCGTGGGAAGGAACAACAAAATGAATTGTGGGAAAGGAACAACTGACACAAAAGGTGCTGTTATTTTAAAAAAAGAACAACAAAACGAAAATGTTGTCCCTTTGGAAAAGGAACAGTAGAAACAACAAAATTGCACACAAATGTTGTCCCTTCAGAAAAGGAACAGCAACATGCACAAACATAAAATGCAAGCACGCAAAGAATGAATTAGTTGTTCACTGTATTGATGCTGAGGATGGGTTATAGTTTGAATGAAGCAACACCTGAAACACAAAATATAAGAGAAATCAGAAAAGAGACAACATTTTATTTAAAAATAGTATGTAAATAAATAAATTAAGTTACAACATCTATGATATTATGTAAAAAAATGATCTCTTCGAAAAATGTTTTGGCAGCAAAGATATGACATGAATCTTCAAATGGAAATAAATTCTTCATTTCTTCTGTTATGAATCTGTTGGATAATGAGTTGGATGAAATTCCTTTATTTCATTAAAATTTCTTTCAAGAATCACTTGTCCATAAATTGACCTTCTTTTTCTCCTAGGACCTGCAAAAAATGAGTATCTACCTGCAATAAAACATTAAATCATGGAGAAAGAGAGGTGCGCGGGCTCCCCTAATCCAGGAATTATGCAAAAAACTAACAATTAGTTACTCTGTATAACAAATCCATTGAGAAAATAACAAAGTAAAATTTATTTGTCACCTGCGGGAGAGCAGTGGTCGACCATACTAACCAGCAGTGTTTTAATCACAACTTTTTTGTTTTTCGTCCAAATTGAATGATTCCAAAGTCAGATGAGAGCTAATTCAAAGGTGTATCTCCAATAGAAACAGGTTTTAAAAATTCAATGATATGATATGTCCATTTTAGTTAGAACAACTTGCATAACAAAGTCATTTTCGATTACCCAGCTTAGACCAACAGTTGATATTTCAAGCATAATTTTTTCGTTTGATGTCAGATTCAAATGATTCAAATTGAAAATGAAAGTAGATTCATTTATTTATTTCCAATAGAAGCAGGTTTTGAAAACAGGAAGAATTGATAGGTCAACTACTGTAAGGAACAACCGGAAATACATAGTTTTAAGAGTGCTGATTTATGATACATAGTTAGTATTTTGGTCATAACTTTCTCATATGATATCAAAAATGAGTGATTCCAATTTCATTTTAAACTATATTCATAGGGAAATATACCATAGAAACATGTTTTAAAAATTCATTCATTTATGCCTCCAAAAACCAACTGTCCCAACTCTGTTCCTGAGCTGCCTCCTAGACATCTGGTCAATGTTTTGGTTCTAACTTTTTCGTTTCAAATCCAGATTGAATGATTCAAATAGGGTTGGAAAGTAGAAATCAAGGGATAATTAGGATAGAAATAGGTTTTAAAAATATTCCCTTTTGGTCCCTCAAAACATGACTGTCCCGACTGTTTTTTCAAAAATTTCATCAAGCCCGCAAGACAAAAAATATGATATTCAAGCATTTTTTCCATATTGATGATAAAAATGAATATAAGTGTTTGTAGAATTGTTATTTGCAATATAATTCATCCACATACACATAAATTAGAAAAAATTATCACCGATGTTGATTCCGATAGCGTGTTGCAACAAAAAACAACTAGTTGCACATAAAACAAAATGCATTTATTTATTCCCTTATTTATTTTATTTTATATACTAACCTATTTTGATTTGAAAAATGAATATGAATACGTATATGAGTACTTCC
Source organism: Pinus tabuliformis (assembly GCA_031772625.1). Taxonomy (NCBI): domain Eukaryota; kingdom Viridiplantae; phylum Streptophyta; class Pinopsida; order Pinales; family Pinaceae; genus Pinus; species Pinus tabuliformis. Next base: position 1,603,929,343 of record CM062804.1, read on the forward strand.
AGTGGAACCATTTTCGAAATAGGGCTTCATGTATGCACATACCCAAACTTGAAAAATGCATATTAATGAACATTAGGGTATGAGAAGCCAACTTCCCTTGAAAAGATGGTATCAAAAATTGTTGAAGCATAGAGTGATGTTGCAAACAAATGATGGAGTGAAACCAATATTCAATGTATCCGTTACTTTCTTGATTTTCCATATCCATCATATCATGAAGTTCTTGAGCTTTTAAAATGGTTTGTTGGTGAAAACTAGAAGAAACTTTATTTGTTTTCATAACTTCGACAATTTTTGAATTTGAAACATTCTGAATCTCATTGTAAGTATTCTCCATTGGTGCATGTGAGATAGCTTGGGTGGGAAGGGTGGGTAAATTTTGTAGTTCAACATTGTAAGCATGTTGTACTGGTTTATTATGGTGAGGGTGTGGAATTAGTTGAGCAGGAAAATGTGTATGGAATGGAGCATTTTGATGATGTAGATGATTGGGTTGAGTGAATGATTTTGATGGGCAAGCAAGATGTTGTGGAAGAGCTGGTGAAGAATATGGAGAATGTGTTTGTGCTACAAGATTAGGGAGAGTAGTCATGCAATCATAAGGTGAATCCTGCCAAACTTGTAGACAAGATTGATGGTTATATTGACATGGCTGCCCTAACACATTAGTGTTCCATAATGGATTATGCAAGTAAGAGAATGAAGAGGAAGTGTTTTGAACCATACCTATTGACCTTGTTGCAGCTTCCCCATCTCTTTGATATGCCACTTCCAAATTAGATAAAGAAGAACAACCATCTATGGTATGCTCCTTTCGGTCATGAGGGCAAAACACTTCATCAAATTCTTCATTTTTATGAACCTGCAAAACATCCAATTTTGCATTTAGAGAGCTAATAAAATCAACTTTAAAATTTTCAAATAAAGCATTGATTTAAGCTCTTATGTCTCCTATTCTTGTAGCAGATTTGGAAAACAAAGAACAAACATCTCTAGGATTCTTACCAGCCTTGGAGATTCTTCTTAAATACCTTATGCACAACTCACAAACGTCATCATATGATAACTGAAAAACATCACCTTTTCCTATTAGATTTAAGAGTTCTAAAAATTCATATTTGATTCCTTTAAGAAGGAGTGTTTTTAAGATTTCTTTTTCCAAATGCTTATGCTTTGATTTTTGAAGGTTGTATAGAAATCGATCTACATAGTCCTCCAAGATTTCATCTTCCCCTTGTATCATATTGAAAATATCCTCATTTGTATTGCAATAGTATTGGTACTTATTCAAGAATATGTTCATCATGTCCTCCCATGTTTGAATGCAGTTCCCACCTAGGCTCATGAACCATTGGAGAGCTGCTCCTTTTAGAGTAAGAGGAAACATTTTCAACCTTTGATCGTTAGTGTAATAATCATATCCTCTACAAAGTATTTCGAACTCAAATAAGAATGTATCTGGATCTTCATTTGGTAAACCATGAAAATTTGGTAGAGAAGATGGGGGAATTATGTGCATTTGTGTCACTCCTCCTAGATCTTTGATAGGAAATTCAAAAGTAGAAACGTGAGCCATTTCTTATCATAATATAAGATGTTTTTCATGTGTTTCTTCGAGGCTCCTTATTCAAATGTTCCTGTCAATTAGTTAGTGAAATGGGTGGTGCTTACATCACCACTTAAGTGAAATCATGTGATTTGTTTTTCAAAATTTCTATTTTTTTTTTAGTAATTCACACAAAAATTCAAACATTTATTTCTACCCTAAGTTCTTTAACAATTTTGTTGGAAAACGGGTGGGGGAATAGGGCTTTTACATGCTCCTGTACGCAGGTTCTTACCTTCCATTTTTAATACCCAATTCTTTCCTAACAGGCACTCATCAGTTGCACACTACTCTTTAAAAATGGCTACACTCTCCCTGGCAACGACGCCAAAATGTCGAGCGATAAAAAGGGTCTTTTTCACCTCTAATTATTTTCACATTAATTGTCAACCCAGGGACGACTTTTTATTTCAAGAGTGTACTCAGTCTGAGGCGGCTATTTACTCAAGAGTAATGTTTTGCAGTATAGTGCTTAAAATAAAAGAGTAAATGAATGCTTGAAAAGAAATCTAACTACAACAACATAAACTCAAATGCTCTGAAATCCAACTATTCACTCAGCAAACATCAATCGAGGATATAGTAGCAATAACTCATTCCTCTAGAGATTGATACAATTGAAATCAAACTAGAACAAGACTATCAATCTGAGAATGAGGAAGTAGTAACCAATGTTCTCTACAGTTGACAGCCCTGCATTAAAGCAATTAAAAGGAAATAGAAATTGACCTAAAGCTGTTATTGAAAGTAAATTAGGAAAACTCTTTAAAAGCAAACTCTTGCAATTAACCAACAGAAATGAACAACAAAGTAAATGGGCAACAAACTGTAATTAAAGGAATTTGAACAGCAAACTCTAATTAATGGAAATGAATAACAACAAAGCCAAAATAGCAATCTGTGATGAATAGCAAAAACCTTAGTCTAGGGAAATAAATGTAGCAATCGTATCCTACAGGAATTAGATAACAACCTTTACTCTAAGCATAAATCGGATAGGAAATGGAAATAGAATGGAAACTAATTAGAAATGATATATAGAACAGCCTACAGTGCTAAAATAAATAATACACACAACATACAGAGATATTAAGAAAAACATTAATCTGAGTCTGATATCACAAATATTAATCCTGGTTAGAAAGGGTAATGATTACAATTCATAATGGAACCACAATGTCAATTGAACAGCAATCATATGAAGTATAAACCATAGAAAAATACAGAATACCAGCTTAAGAAGGTTACAACTTGATTACTCTGCAATTAAACAACAATAGCACTCTGTAGAGAACAACAATGTTACATTAACGACTTTAAAGGAATAACAATACGTTATAAGATCAGAATGCACATTACGACTTTCTTGTTGCAGAGAACGATATATGAAACATAACAGAGCTGCAATATAAGATAACAAAACACACAAGATCACCGATTCAAGTTGATAATACAAACCACACATAAACCAAAAAGATAATATACAGTAGCAGCAGCGTACTCCTCCAGAGGCTGGGCCCTTAGCCGCCAGCGGATGCTGCTGGGTTACTTCAGATGAACAGAATGAACAGCAACTCCCAAATCATGTATTAATCATCAAATTGTGAAACCATTACAATAGTAAAAGCTTGAGAATTACAACATGCAACAATCTCTTTTTCCTCCTATTCTATCCTATCCCATCATCATTCTTGAATCTCCAATTCTGAATCTCTAATCCTCCATCATTTTTCCATCCCCCTCTCTGATCTTTGTTTTCATTTAAATAGAGAGATATCAGAGAGAAGTTACAATAGAGATAACTAAAACATGATTTCTATTACAAAATTGGTTTGTTTCTAACAAATTTATCAACAAGAGCAAGGCGAATTTGGCTTTGTAGCTAAGATTTGGAGGACGGCCGCAACAACAAATCTGAGAAAATCGTGCTCAAATAACTCTATATTTCTCTCAGTACAAGTTGAATTTGGGCAAACCGTTCTTTAGTAAAGTTAATTGGGTCCGTTATGGACAAAACCAATGTTCCGGATTTTCCAGATTCTGCTTCATTTGCTTAGAATCTCAACCGCAAAACTGTCACTTCTTATTCCAGCGAATTTATGAGTTGGCACTTTTAATGATCAAATCTTCAATCTAGAAATTAGCTTGGAGGTTTAAAAATGGTGAATGATGTTACAACCAATTTATTGAAACTATCATTGATAAAATCATGCATAATCATCAATTTATTAGAAATAAAGGAGAATAAATATATTCATTCATAAGCACAAATCATTATAAAATGGAATTATATAATAAATTATAATAAATGACATTATAAAGAAGAGTAAAAATGGATGAAATAAGTGTTTAAAAAGTGATAATAATAATGGCATATTAACGGCCCAACATAGAGCTATAAAAAGGGTCTCTTTCACCTCTAATTACCTCACATTAATATGTCAATCCGGGAGCATTTTGTTATTTCAAAGAGTGTCTTAGTCTGAGGCTATCATTTTCCAGAGTAATGCTAGTAGTACAGTGTTCAGAAATACAAGAGTAAACGGATGCTTGTCTATGGCTTAACTACTTCGAAAGAGTAAATCACACACCCAAAAGACTAAGCAACTTATCAGTCAAGGGTTCAGTAGCGATAACCAATCCCTTTGGAAACTGATGGAAAAGGAAATCAGAGAACAAATCATGGATCTGGGAGCCAGACAGTAAATGCCAAGGCTCACTACAGCCTTAGATCATCTCCCACACCAAAATAACAAATGCCAGTAAATGGAACGACAGACAAGAAAATGGAACAACAAATAAGAAATCGAACATCAAGTCTGTAACGGAACAACAATTCTTAAATGGGACAGCAGCTAAGAAATGGAACAGCAACTAAGTCTCACAAGCAGTAACAAACTTAATCTATCAAATCAAATGCATTAATTGTAATTAAACAACAATCTCTCACTCTTAAGGTAGATCGAACAACACACACCAATGGAACAACACTGATTACTGATAAGTTATGGAACAACGCTTGAAAGCCATACACGCATACAACATACTTAAATAGTAATCTGATCTAAGCATCAATCTCAGTTAGAGGGAATATGACTACGTTTCAAAATAGAACAGCATTGTTCATCAATTCAACAATCATAAAGAACATAATTCCCAAGTTGAATTCCGTAACGTGAATGTACAGCACAAAAACTCTGTAATAGAATAGTAACAGTATTCTGTTGAGACTAATAATATTAGATCAATTCTGAAAAGAACAGCAATATAATGCAGAGTCAATACAACAATTCTGTCCGTGGAAACCTTAATGAATTAAACATAACAGAGCATGTGATGTAAACTTATAAAACACACCAGATTACCAAATAACGACGATAAGCAAACCACGCATAAACCAACGTAATAATACAGGAGAAAGTGTCCTCCAGGGCCGGGCCCTTAGCCTCCAGGGGTACACCGCTTGAGGTTAATCCAGACTCAGAGATGAAGTAATCACCAAGTTTGTATTAATGCATAAAGCAAAATTACAATAAACCAGTTCTTATCGAGACTCGATGATCAAAGTTTTGATCTTAAAAGAAATTACATAAAAACATAATCATATCTCCCTTCTCCCGAGCTAACAGTGCTGTCCCTTTTATAAGGGTGATGGCAAAGATGTCTAAGTGCAAAAATAGATAAAACAGCGATCCCTCAGGATCAAGGATCCTGAGGGATTCGCCGAACCGTTAATCCTCAATCATTTCTTTTCTCTCCTGTGCCGAGCTGGTATCTCCACCTCCTTTTCTGGGCCTATTTGCTTTGATTTGCTTTGCCTTGTTTGCATTCGGTCTCCTGTCAAAGGGACAGCAGTTATCTCGTCCTTGTCCTTTCCTTTGGAACGGAAACTTCTCGTTTTCACTCCTCCCTGCATAAGGAAATGACAATTGTCAGCGTTTTAGTTTTACATATTAATCTCACATGTTTCGTTATAATCCTTTATCGTTTTCCAAGTTCATGATGCAAAAAGGTTTGCAAGTTCTACTGAAAAGATACTGAAATAATCATCAAAAACATACCTTTTTTAGTACTCCACACTAGGCTCTATGAGGAGAAGGCAATTGTTTTGTGAAGAGATGAATGGTAATGGGTTCTTAAAAAGAAGATATTCTGAAAGCGTCTGTAAGTCCGAGTCGAGAGTTAGGTAGGAAATAGAGGCTCTACAGCTATGTGCGTAGAGACCTAGAAAGTCCGCAGCTATGTGCGCAGACCCTTGCAGCTGAGTGTGCAGGGCGGATATGGATGTATTGGAGAAGATTGTTAATAAAGAAAAGTTTTCTTCTATAATTCTATATTATCGTGCATCTGTCTTTATGGTTTATCTTTCTATAACTGGTTAATGTGAATGTGATGAATGTATGCAAATCTGGGTTCATTTTGTGCATAAATAAAATATGTTGATTAAATGTTTGCTTAAAGACCCTGTTGAATAGTTCTAACTGCATCCTTCAAATAGAATAGCGCATGAATAAGAAAATTATAATCACTCTGGATCAGCATGAAGGGCAAGCAGCACAGAGTTATAGAACAATGCACGAACCTTCCAGTACACATCTAGACATCCCTACGGTGTGGAAACCTAGTTCCAGCACCCTCCCCTGCTACCTCGGGTGAGACCTCAGTCCGCGCTCCGTGGGCTATTGCCAAAAGGGCCGATAGCTGCGGGATTTGTTTGGCTACATAATTCTTCCAAACCTGGGTTAGGCCCAAACAAGCCAACAAATGGTTCCACTGCCGGGACCGGGATCTGCCTAAGGGGTGTCTAATGTGGGAACATTGGAATCCTATGAAGAAAGAACTTAAAGATTGGTGGGATCTGAAGCTTCGTGAGTTCGCGGTTCAGGAAAATAGAAATTCGTGGATATCAGAGGAACAATGGTTGGATCGCTATATATTCACAGACATACATGAGATCTTCTTTGTAACATTCCCGATAGAATTATATGAGTGGATCGTGAAGTTAGCTGATAGTGTGGGGAGGTGCAGATTGGACCAGCCCATAGTGTGGACTCCAGAACTGGTGCGAAGGCTGGAAGCCACCAAAGATAGACTTGCACACGTGGTAGACCACTGGTTAGATCGGATCATTGGGGGATTTATCACTGAATTCGCAATAGATACAACCATAAGTTACAGTGAAGCAGAAAGGCACTTTCTCCAAGGACTGCGGGGTAGGTGCATCAAATCATTGAATACTTGGATTAAGATGCTGTTGTGTGAGAAAAAGATTTTGCGCATGTATTGATGTCTAGGGTAACGAGGAGTGGAAAGGGTTATTGAAGAATAGGAGAAGTAGAGAACAGCTCGTTAATTTCTATCTCATGGTAAATCTAGGAGAATCTCGCCAGGTTCTCACTAGGAAGTGCAGTCTGATTAATTAAAAAACGCTTCCCACTGATACCACCTCCGTCTACACTGCCACCTGCTTCACCCGAGTTGAGTCCATCCAGGACACATTGAATAAAGAGTTTGGCTGGCCAAAGTTTGAAGCCCAGTCGGTCATTGGATTCAAAGAAATAGCAATGTTGTTTGGTGAAACTCCATGGGATCTGGACCAGAGATTAAAAAGTACTATTCGTGAAGCAAATATGACCTTAATAGATGGACAACATTGCGCATGGCTTGTGGCATCCTTGACACCCCATTTAAGGACGGCTTTGTCACAGCATAAGATATCAACCCAAGCCGAGGCACTGGAGGCAGCAATGAGGCTACACGTGACCTCAACACCAGACCCAGGGTTGGGAGTTCAGCAAATCCATGCGCAACTTCAAAACTTAAGCCTGGAAGTGCAGAGTCTAAAGTAGGGAAGAATGTCCCAACCTGAGGTACACCTGAAGGTAGGCTGTATCAAATGTAAGAGCCCAACGTACAACAAGGACCATTGCCCGGTTTTCTTGAACTATCTGGTAAGAGGAGGTTTGATGCCATTAAAGGTAGAAGTAATGTAGGACCAAGTACTTCGTAGGTACTTTGGTGCGTGATTTTCCAGGAAGGAGGGAAGCATGCGACCGATAACTACCACCTATAATAGAAGTACACCTAGACTTCGGAACAACTGTATTGCAACTTTTGTTGATCAGTGGGACAGGATGAATGAATGTGTCGAAGTTATGACTTAATGCTAGAAAGAACCCCAGCCTACCGAGTGTAGACTGAGGTGCGAGGAGGGTTTCAAGGACGCAGTAGGGGAAGAGGATTAGGGCCCAGATGGGGCTATGGTCAATTAATTTGTTATAATTGTGGAGGACAGGGACACTACGCACGTGACTGCACTAACCCAACCAGGATCTCATGCTCCTACTATGAGCAGTTTGATCACGAATTAATAGACTGTTCAATTTTAATTGGCCAATTAAGTGAAAAAGGAGTAATTCAACCTCCACCAAGCCAGAATATCCAAACTATGCGTGCAGAACCTCGCAAAGAGGACCCTAGCATAAATATGGTACTAAGAAGTGGTGCAACTGAAGGAAATGAAGGCAGGGATAGGTGCGACACACCTATGAAGGAACCACATGTGGAGTCAAAGCAAGGAAGGATGGAGCCAAGAGAAGCTCGGCTGAGATTCACAGAAGCTTCGACCTCAGATAGGAGGGATCAAACGGAGTCAGGAGTGGACACCTCTATGGTCACTACCTTTTTGGAAACCTGCATGAAATTGTTGCGCGATCGAAAGGCTCTTCAAATATTGCAAGTGCTGATCACCAGATGTGCCAGATTTAGTGAACCGCAAGTCGTTCGGAAGATAGGAAGACATGATTTATGCATCGGATGCGAGATGAGACTAACTGCGCAAATCAGTGACTATGAAATGAATCAAGTGATCTTGGATTTAGGCTCATATGCGAACGTATAGCCTAAACAGACCTGGGAACGGATGGGCAAACCGATAGTGCAATGGTCCCCGATTCAGTTACTAATGGCCAACCAACAAAAGATATTACCAATGGGCCGATTGCAAGGTATAACGGTAAATATCGACGGTGTGAGTACCCAGACCATTTTGAAGTTATAGAAATTATTGACGACAACGATCCTTACCCAACACTGCTAGGAATTGATTGGGCTACATAAATGAAGGGGGTTACTAACTTAAAAAGGCACACGATTACCTTTGAACAGAAGTCACTACGGGTGGTAGTTCTGTTGGATCCAACAGAAGGAGAACGCTATACCGAACCCATACGCGATGAAGAAGGTGATGACGAAATTGATTTCATTTATTAGATAACTGTGAAAGACCAAGATCGTATGTAGGCCGCCGAGAATACAGAAATCTCATGGGAACGCGATAGCATCTACACCATGGACTCTGAGGAGGAAGCAGAGTGATGGCAGAATCGATTGCAGGAAGTTACAACACTCAACTGTAATAGGGTGACTCAATCAGCACGATGTAATGAAAACCGCCACCCGGGAAGGAAGGACGTGACCCCTAAAAAATAGCTCACATGTGTAGTTCAAGAACAGCCTAGTGCGTTAGCAGACAGGTTATGTGTACTAGCAGAAGAATCGTGGAAGCTCAGATATAAGCTAAAGTTGCGACTCCGGATTGGAAGACATGCATGGTGAATAAGATGGCATAAAACAATAGCTCGAAGAATACGAGTGTATGGCGAATGGCCGACACCTCAAGAAGACCAGAGTGGAACACAGGATCATCAAGCTAGGAAGAACCTCTTCCTTATAGCCAAATCAACCACTATAGGTACAACTTATCCCACTAGGGATGGCACCCGCAACAAGGTCCAGCAGCTGTGGAATGCCATTATGCATGCAAAATGATGACTGGATGAGTTGGAACACACTGAGGCCCGAATCCGTGACCACAGTATGAAGTTGGACAAAGCCATCACAAAACTTCAATTATAAGTAGCCTATTTAGATGACGAAAAGGAATTTCCCAAGTAAAATAACATGGTTGGCTTTCCTACCCTGATGCGGTTGCACCCAGAGCCACAGGGGTGCACACACCATAGTTGCATAATAGAAGCAGAAGGACGTATAGGGTGCTCATGACCTGGGTCAGTGGGGAACCGGAAGACCCACATGAGGAGTTCGCCCTTCTAACTATCTGTTGGAGGTTCAGTCCCAGCACCCCAAGCAGTTGGAAGAGGGTGTGCAACTATAAAACAGGCTGCTGTAAAGTTGCGTGATATGACCACCGGATCCATGCAGAAACCACGTCTGTGTCCCTGGGGATTCGTTGCTGTAAAGGAAAGATGGAAAGTGACCATTAAAGATACTGCTCATGGTATGATGGCGCATTTAAAGCACCTTGAAGTAAGCGGCGGGCCATTAAGGCAAAAGCATAACCGTCCAAATCACATTTATGAGCTATCACAAGAACAAGCCGCCGGTTTTCGGGTTCAATCGATATATAAACAGAGCAAAGGTCACACCACCACGTCGTACTGTCCAGCAAGAGAATCGGTTCGTATTACCTACATCATGAGCAACAAGGAAGTTGAAAACAATTTGTGGTTTCTGGCATTTCCACAGCACTACAAAGATGTTATCCTGAAAGCTCAGAAGCCTATCACCATTAGCCCATAGCCAGAGCCACCGTAGGCAGCCGAGCACTCTAGATGCCCTTGGACGCTGAAGACCAAGAAGAAACCTCCACTTCCAGAATTCATTAGACGGTCGCCATGATACTAGCCTGTTGGCAAATCCACAATGAAAGAAAAAGGTAAAACTATTATCATCGATAGTGAGGAAGAAACAGTAGAGTCTCCCGTGCAGATAGAAGAGGAAGTCCCCGAGGCGGACCCTGTATAGCCAGTGCGACAACCCAAGTATGTGCCTCCAAACAAGGAGACGAAAAAGTTACATGCCAACCTGGACGAATTCAACGATATAATCACTACTCCCTCTCTCCCGAAAGCCATCCCAGTGGAAAACTCAGTGGTTGGCCGTGTCGCGACAATGAAATTCAAAGATTGTGACCTTGCAGATTGAACAAAATTTCCCCATCTAGCGACGGATGCCTTAATGGACCACAAGATAGATGTCGCTTTGACCACTCTACACCCAAAGAAGTGGTTACGAAAGGTGGACGAAGCCGGATTACTTTGTCTCCTGGAAATCCCGCACTTTCTTCGGCCCCCCATTACTATGTTAGTCATCAAACAGTTGCTCTTTCTAGTGCATAGAGATACATTATGGGTAGGTAAACCCGTCAGCATTACAACAAAACTTGTTCACCGGATCTCGCATCTTCCTTGCATCGGACGGCATCCTCAAGAAATTACTGGTAAAAGCAACGATGTAAGGATGACAGAACAACTAAAGAAGACGTATAAGCTTGCCAAGGGACCGTGAGGATATGTCATTCATAGTATCTTCGACGACGCAGTCAAGGTGGCCACGCAGTTACTGGCAGGAAAACTTGATGCGAAAATGTCAGGGCTATGAGGTCCCTGCCATCGTTATCGCACTGGCTGAAGAATGTGCTACTGGTGTGCGGTTCAACTGGTCATAGTTTCTTTGTGAAGAGTTTCTGACCAATTGTTGCGAAGTCCAGGAAGAAGGTAAGATGTTCCATTATTCGTGGCTGTTGTTGTCTCTCATGCTGGTTGCTACTGAGTTGCCTGAAGACAGCCAGTTTCCTATTTTAACCCCGGAATGGCCGGAAGCCGCGCAATATGCGTCCCTCTGGGTGACAAAGGATGCAAGAAAAATTCATGAGATTAAAATATTTTGGATCTTAATAGACGCGAATGTGCGACAGTGGATTACTGAGTTACCACGCTTGACAAATGAATTTTATGAGAGTATGAAGCACTTTGCGGAATTCAAAGCAGATATGCATCATGTCTACATCAGGGCACGGAAGGACCCAGCCCAGGAATGGACCCCTCTTGGGTTCATCATCACTAATGACATTGTTAACAAGATTGTCGAAGCTTGGCCAGTGGCTTGGTGAGGACCCGAGGCTGTGGAATGAGATGAGGCTACTATTCAAAAACAAAAAGAGGAAGCCAAGCGCAGCGCACAACAAAAGAGGAATGACCAGTATACTACACAGGTTAAGGCGGCGCAAGAGCCCAAACTCGCAGCAATGGGTAAACCACTACCAGGCATGCCGACACCAGCAAAAGAAAAAGGCACTCAGAAGGAAACCTCTCAGCCAGCTGCAATGGATATGCTGTCCACTACTACGGGTAACCCATTGAAGTGCTCAGCCACACCAAAGAGCTCAAAGCCACGAAATAAAGCAAAATCATCTAAGATAGATAATGAAGTAACCACCCTAATTGAGGTCAACCTAAATGACATCGAAAACATCATTCGCAAAGCTACTCGGGAGGCAGTTGATGAGGCTATGTCAAAGCAGTACATTGTGTTGGGGGAGCTTCAGACACAGTTACCGAACTGGGATCAAGATTGGCGCGGGTAGGCACTAATGGTTTTGCAGAAACTTCCAGTATGACCACAGTGGCACCATTGCTCAAAGCCCAAGTTGTTCATTCTACCTCCATTTCAGTAGGCATGTTGGTCACCAACCAACCAGCGGACTGAGCCATACTAGAATGACTTACTGGACTAGGGTTGAATGTGGCTGCACTCCCGCGCGATAGTTTGCAACAACTCCACGACAGTATCACAGTCAAACTTCGTGCTAGGGCCAGTCGTGTCGACCATATACTCCACGAGCAAAAAATTAATATGGAACAACTACAACTCCAATGTGATGAGGCAGTCACACAAAAAAGGCAGCTGGAAAAGGTAGTAGCAGAAGCCTGTTCGAGCACCCAGACATTAGAAATTACAAGGGACTTGCCCATTGAAGCACAGATTCATACGCTGGCTATGGAGTTCCGAAGGACACAAGAGGAGGCTGGATGGCTCCAGCTAGAGCTTAGCACGCAGATTATCGAGTTACGCTTACAGGTACGGTTAGAGCCTAGATTTGTCTCAGGCTGAAAAGCCAAGGTTCTAGGTCCACATCAAACCACGCTCAGCCTCGTAGCTAGCCCTACGAGGGCAGGAGAGGGCTCTCTCTGGGTCGATCTCGGAAAAAGACAAGCGATGGGGCTCGAGATGACTGTAAACAAAGCTAATTTTAGGCTAGGTGTGAAGTACAAGGGTTTGATTTGAGTTTTTGGGAGTTTTGTGCTAGAAACAGGGAAGGCAAATTGGGCTCGGGGATGAGGCACAGTTTCTGCAGAGTTCTGATTGGGGCAAGGAAGGCAAATGTTTTTATGCTTTAAAGTGAGTGAATGGATAGATCAACTGGTGAGGAGCTAAGGAGAGCAAGAGAGTCTCAAGAATTCTCCTTAAACAAATGAAAACATGGAAATTTTAACAAATTCAAAGGCAGAGGATAACAGTTAATGGATTCCACCTTAATCACTCATTTGTTCAAATTTAGAAGAAAAGACAGGAAAATGATACACATAACACTAATTAACTTACAATTACTTAGAGAAGCACACCATCAAAAACATAAAGCCACATGGATCCCAAACAGTGCTGTAAAACCTTGGTCTTTCCTTAGCCAAAAATGCAGAGATAGAATGTACAATGATATGCGAAAGCAATCCCAAGTGTCCAACCCTGAAAATGACTTAGGAATTACATGATATAGACTGGCCCAACCCATTCCCTTGCCTCTAGGGGTCGAGCTCATCATTCTAGGAGCTGTTTCAACCAATTCTAAACAAAGCATTAAAATCTAGGTAATCAAAACAACTTGCCTCTATAAGGTAGGAAACTGATTCATTCATTAAATTTTCATCTTTTAGGGAATGAACCCTCTAGAACAAGTAAATAAGTGCCAAAATTACATCACAAAGTAAAACTAGTAAAACTGGCCAAATTTTTGAGCTGGAAGGTGAAAAATTGAGCAAAAATCCTCTGTGCGCCGCGCCAATTTCTTTGTGCATCGCGCCACTTTGAGGCTAAGTTTGAGGCACTTCCTGAAGTAAAAATTGATCCCAAGTGTGCTTTTTGGAAATCCCTACCTGTCTACTTTCCAACCCAAGTGGAATTTCTAAATTTGGTGCCCATTTGCCCCTCCAAAACTTCAATCTCCCAAGACTGCTTCCTGTGTGTCAAAATAGGGGCAAAGAGGTCATGTTTTGAGTGTCTTTGACCTCCTGAGAACTCAAAACTTGCCCAAAATTCTTGGCCATGCACCAGCAGCCATGATTTTTCATAAAAAATCCAAAAATATAAACTTTTTGCGATTTGGAGCTCCCTAGAAAAAGCGCGCGCCACGTGGCGCGGCGCACAGGGAGAAAAACCCTGTTTTTTGTACAAAAAATTTCCAAAATGTCAAAAATGCCCCAAATTTCTTGAAATTTGGGCTGGTGCTTCTTCATTAAGTGTTATGTTGGGTAAAGAGGCTTCGTCCAACATCTGAAGATGATCAAGCTCCCTTTGCCTCTTTTGCTTCCTTATTCTAGACCTGTGGGGTTGATGTGTCAAACTGTGTTGGACTGTCTTAATGATTGTGCAACCTCTGCCACCAAGGAAAAATAGTGAAATAAGGAAGAGGAGGGAAAAGTAGTGAGGGATTAGGGACCATTGGGACTATAGGAATTAGGGAAATGTAGGAGGTTTTTGAGGGATTTGATGAATAGGGTTAGGAATTGTTGTGTAGGGTATGAGGTGTGGGGTTTGAGAATTTGGGAAAGGGAATATAGCAGAAGGAATTGATGAAATTAGGGAGATAGTGGAACTAGGGAATGATGAAATCAAAACACAAATGAGATGAGGGAGTGATCTTGGTGACAAAGCAGTGATTTGAAATCCTAGCAACAAGTTTCCTTGAGGTATTTTGAAAGATAGGGTTTGATGTTTTTGTTTTAACCATTACCATCCATAAACCACCCTAACCTAGCAAAAACTTGGATGAAACACACAAATGGAGGCTCTACCTACTTGTGGAATGAAGAATTTGCAATTTGGAGGAAGATTTCAATGAATTTCAGGCCTTTTAGCCCAGTGCACCGCGCCTTTTTGCAGGAGCCTTTTGGAGGCCTTCCCAGTGTCCACATTGGGTGCAGGATAGCTCGTTGGAAAGGTATTTGAGTCTAATTTCCAACCCAATCAGAATTTTTCAATTTGGAGTTCATTTTCTCTATCGAAAATCAAATCGCCCAAGGCTGGTCAAAATGTGCCAAATGAGGTTGCCTCAAGGCAGAGTGCTGTTGCAGTCAACTTTTGAATGCCTTCCTCAACTCCAAATGGAGCGAATGATAGCTCATTGGAAATATCTTTGTGTCTAGTTATCATTTGACTCATCAAGCAAGTCATTTGGCCAACCAATCTAGGAGAAAACGTGATTTTCCCAAGGTCACTTTAGAGGTGCATCAATTCTCCCAAGGCAATTGTATGTTTGACATTTCTCTAAAACCATGACGCCTGTGTAAAACGTGAAAGAAGTTTTTCGTACTTAGCCTATTTTGACAAAAACCTCTCTCAGGTTTCCAAAATTCATCTTTTATTACTCAGAAACATCATTTGAGTGAAACCTATCCTGATGTGTGGAACAGGGGATTTGTCGAAATGAAGCGAAATGAAGGGGATAAGAGGCTTTTAAATTCTTGAAAAAATTTTGGGAAGTAGGGAGGGATGTTAGGAAGTAGAGGAAAGTGGAATCTTAGAAATTGAGTGAGGGGAAGGGGTCCAAAAGGTAAAAACACAGGCCTAGCCTAGAAAATAGGGTTTGTAGCAAGAAACTAGGTTTGTGCGAAAATGAGGAATTTGGGGGGATCTCAGTGATGGGAAATGTTTAATAAGGTACATTGTGGATAGTGGAAGGTATATGAATATCAGGATACAAGTTTTTCTGATGATTTGACTGTCCAAGAGAAATTGCCTTCAAAACCCTAGGAGAGGGAAATGACCTTACCTAGGCACAACGGAAGCATGAACAAGGTGTAAAATGACCCATTGGAACTTGACATGATAAAGAAAACCCTTTGAATGATGGTAGACGCAGCTGAATAGTGACATAGACCAACATTTGGACAACTTTGAAAGGAGTGAAAGCAAACCCTAGACCTAATACCTAGTGACCAAATTTTACTTGCAAACTCATTGAAATGACAAAATTTGACCTTGAAACCTTAAAATCACTTTGTAAGAGAAAGTTTGATCACTGGAGGAAGGCTGCAAAGACTGACACTAACATTGGCTCCAATGGGGATGGTAGCTCCTTGGAGGTACCAAGAACGACAGATCTCTGGGAGAGCAGACAAGTGCCTTCATCCATTGGGCAATGGAGTCAAAAACTCAAGCTGAAATGCATGACTGAAAACTGACGACTTGACGACACAATCTGACTCTCACTCAACTAAAAATTGACTCGATACTTAAACACAACTGAAAAACTGGAAATGATGCTCAAAATAAAGCTTATTCATCAAAACCTACTCTAATTTTCTTTTTCACTGCCAGATCAAGTGAAATGAAACAGCCAATGCAACCATGTAAGCATCCTGGCTGCTATTTGAATTCTCCGCAAGTGCTCGCTTAGGAATAATAAGAGAAAACTACTGAACGACAACTCCCATGGAAAGTTGGAATCAAGTTGACTACTGATAAACTTGCAAAGCATGAATTGACTGGATGACTTTAAGAATACTGCGAAAGGATCTTGATATACATCGCTATTGATTTCCATTAACACATTACTACTCTGGTCCAAGTAATCTTCATAGCTGGATATTAAGATTTTTCTCACATTTGAGTTGTCTTGCTTTGGTGATTGCAGCAAGCTGCCAAAAGGGTCTTGAATTTCGTGAATAACCAAACTCTGTTGCTGATTCCAAACAGAACAAAAGTCTCCTTTATCAATCACCTCATATGACTGCAAACCTTGGTGTGAGCTTTGTAATGAAAAATCTGTTAAACAAGACAATGAAGATGACTTTCGAATAAGATTATTATCAACATTATTTTCTGTCACATGGTTAGCTAATGGAGAAGATCTTTTAAAGCACACATCATCCAACACATGAGCAATAGGATCATCAAAACTTTGAGAAGACTGTTGCGATGTATCCCTTAAAACGGTATGACATCCTATTAGCTGTTCATATTTTTCTTTAGAGATATTATGAAAATTCTGCCTTATAAACTAAAATGCTTCAAAACAAAAAGGTACAGAATGCTCTTGCATAATTAAATCATGTATTTCGGCTGCAATACCTTCATCTATAATCTGACCTTCATCCTCAACATTAAAACCTAGAGATTGTTGATTTCCTACAGGCTGCCCATTAGAAGATTTACTGTGCAATTTACCCTTCAAAAACTGAAATGATTCAAAACAGAAAGGTAGGGAATCTTCTTGTATCATTTGATCATATGTGCCAGCTTCCATGTCTTCATGTGCAACTTGAAAATCAATGACAAGGTTTTCATTGCCCTCAAGATGGTCCAAATCAGGACTTGTTGACAACTGCTTTCTGATTTCTGATTGCATGAATGTTGTCTTTGATGAATTGAAACGAAGCAAAACAAAAAGGCAAAGATCCTTCACTTACTTCAAAATTTGCTGCACTTTCCTCGTCACTGTCATAGCTGATATGCATCTGCTGATCACTGTTTTCGAGCTGCTGAAGTGAACTTCTTCCTCCCACAAAATAGCTGTTGATTTGTCTGCAAGATTAGCTTCTGTTTGGAGAACATAATCATCATCATCATACTGATCAAACTGAGGCAAATCATCAATATAAAAGACATTATCAAGCATACAAGTCATATCAACAGATCTCTCTTCTCCAAGATGATCTATAAGACAATCATTATCAGATCTATGACAACTCGGATAAGAAAGAAAATGTTTTGGATCAGCAACTTGTTCTTCTTCAATCAGCGAGCCATGGGCTTGAACATTATTCTCATTCCTTGTGGTGATCCTCAGCATCATCTCTTCTACTGCACTTACCAAAATGTCAAGCTTTACCTCTAGAGATGTTGATTCCTCCGGATCTATATTTTTCATCTCTTCTTCCTTCAACCTTGCCCTTCGGATCAACAGATGAGCCTCTACATTTACTGCATTGTTCTGCATCTCTTCAAGTGCTGCAAGATTTCTTTTCCTCAGGTGAAACTCCATTTCCGGATCGAAGGCACCCGGGTAGTGCAAGACAGCGGATTTAGGAGAAGGCCTTATTTCAACTGGCATTGAACAATAAACTTGGTTAAATCTGGCAGAAAACTATTGTATGGTTTCCCCTGGCATTCTTTTTAGATGGTTATACTCTTCTATAATTAAGAAAAGGTTCTGTCCGATCATCCACCTGTCGAGAAAAACATTGACGAATTGCTGGAAATCTGAGATGCTCACATCAGGCAAGGTTTTGAACCAACTCTTGACTTTGCCTTGCAAAGAAAGAGAAAAAAGCATTATACTGACATCTTCTTCATCAACTTCAAAAAGATCTAGAAAATTCTCAACATTCTGCACATGTTGCTCAGTGTTGACATTCTTACATTCAGTGTCAAACCTCGGCAAGTATAGATCATAGTTTTTGGGAAAAGCATGAAGAACAGAAGGTAAAACAAGAGGTTTATACCTATTTGGGACTATAAAAGGTGTAGGAGTATATACAAGCGCTACAGGATCAGTTTTGGTCTCTTGAGGTTCATCAGTTTTAAGACGGTCATCACAAGATTGAGAAGAAATGTCTTGATCAAGCTCAAAGGTATGCAAATCTTTGGTATTCAAAATCTTCAAAGGGAAGGAATCAACTGCAGGCCGAGGATCTCTTCTCAAATACAGTATACTTTTCAAAGCCTTCTTGACATTCTCGGGAAAAGAGAAGAAATAATTTATGACAAAGAACAAAATGTCTTGGATGAAATTCCAACTTGAATACCTGATCTGTCCATATTGTCCTTTCATGTTTCTGCTAGTCAGGATCATCCTCCAGTGGAGTCTTTAGATATGATCTCAAAACTAATTTAGAGTCGCCAAGTCAATGGTTTCAGCCTTTCCAGTGTCTGATCGTTGTCCACCATCAACAATCAGATCTGAACTTGATACATGTACTGGGGCAATTAACAAGTTAGATGTCACGTTTACAAGCTAGATCGGAGATTGATTGAATCAGCGTTTATCTACTTCCGCTAATGCAAAGTAAAAGCGTTTCGAAGGCTACCTAGCATAACTTCAGGCTCCATCTGTAGCTATAAAACAAATGACATCAACAAGAAAACCATTTTCTTCCCCAGTATGGTCGCCACTTTGTTAGAGCCTAGATTTGTCTTAGGCTAAAAAGACAAGGTTCTAGGTCCACATCAAACCATGCTCAGCCTCGTAGCTAGCCCTACGAGGACAGGAGAGGGCTCTCTCCGGGTCGATCTCGGCAAAATAAAAGCGATGGGGCTCAAGATGACTGTAAATAAAGCTAATTTTAGGCTAGGTATGAAGTACAAGGGTTTGATTTGAGTTTTTGCAAGTTTTGTGTTGGAAACAGGGAAAGGCAAATTGGGCTCGGGGATGAGGCACAGTTTCTGCAGAGTTCTGATTGGGGCAAGGAAGGCAATCGTTTTTATGCTTTAAAGTGAGTGAATGGATAGATCAGACTGGTGAGGAGCTAAGGAGAGCAAGAGAGTCTCAAGAATTCTCCTTAAACAGATGAAAACATGGAAATTTAAACAAATTCAAAGGCAGAGCATAACAGTTAATGGATTCCACCTTAATCACTCATTTGTTCAAATTTAGAAGAAAAGATAGGAAAATGATACACATAACACTAATGAACTTACAATTACTAGAGAAGCACACCATCAAAAATATAAAGCCACATGGATCCCAAACAGTGCTGCAAAACCCTGGTCTTTCCTTAGCCAAAAATGCAGAGATAGAATGTACAATGATATGCGAAAGCAATCCCAAGTGTCCAACCCTGAAAATGACTTAGGAATTACATGATATAGACTAGCCCAACCCATTCCCTTGCCTCTAGGGGTCGAGCTCATCATTCTAGGAGCTGTTTCAACCAATTCTAAACAAAGCACTAAAATCTAGGCAATCAAAACAACTTGCCTCTATAAGGTAGGAAACTGATTCATTCATTAAATTTTCATCTTTTAGGGAATGAATCCTCTAGAACAAGTAAATAAGTGCCAAAATTACATCATGTTTATCCAATTACATCAATATAGATAAAAAATTACATCACAAAGAAAAACTAGTCAAACTGGCTGAATTTCTGAGCTGGAAGGTGAAAAATTGAGAAAAAATCCTCTGTGCGCCGTGCCAATTTCTCTGTGGGTCGCGCCACTTTGAGGCTGAGTTTGAGGCACTTTCCGAAGTCCAAATTGAGCCCAAGTGTCCTTGTTGGAAATCCCTTCCTGTCTACTTTCCAACCCAAGTGGAATTTCTAAATTTGGTGCCCATTTGCCCCTCCAAAACTTCAATCTCTGAAGACTACTTCATGTGTGTCAAAATAGGGGCAGAGAGTTCATTTTTTTGAGTGTTTTTGACCTCCTGAGAACTCAAAACTTGCCCAAACTTCTTGGCCATGCATCATAAGTCATTATTTTTCATGAAAAATCCAAAAATATAATTTTTTTTCAATTTGGAGCTCCCTAGCAAAAGCGCACGCCACGTGGCGCGACGCATAGGGAGAAAAGCCCTGTTTTTTGTACAAAAAAATTCCAAAATGTCAAAAATGCCCCAAATTTCTTGAAATTTGGGCTGGAGCTTCTTCATTAAGTGTTATGCTGGGCTAAAGAGGCTTCGGCCAACATCAGAAGACAATCAAGCTCCCTTTGCCTCTTTTGCTTCCTTATTTTGGACCTGTGGCGTTGATGTGTCAAACTGTGTTGGACTGTCTTAATGATTATGCAACCTCTACCACCAAGGAAAATAGTGAAATAAGGAAGAGGAGGGAAAAGTAGTGAGGGATTAGGGACTATTTGGACTATAGGAATTAGGTAAATGTAGGAGGGTTTTTAGGGATTTGATGAATAGGGTTAGGAATTGTTATGTAGGGTATGAGGTGTGGGGTTTGAGAATTTGGGAAAGGGAATATAGGAGAAGGAATTGATGAACTTAGGGAGATAGGAGAACTAGGGAATGATGAAATCAAAAGAAAAATGAGATGAGGGAGTGAACTTGGTGACAAAACAGTGATTTGAAATCCTAGCAACAAGTTTCCTTGAGGTATTTTAAAAGATAGGGTTTGATGTTTTTGTTTTAACCATTACCATCAATCAACCACCCTAACCTAGCACAAACTTGGATGAAACACACAAATGGAGGCTCCACCTACTTGTGGAATGAAGAATTTTCAATTTGGAGGAAGATTTCAATGAATTTCAGGCCTTTTAGCCCAGTGCGCTGTGCCTCCCCAGTGCGTCGCGCCAGTGTAAATTTACACTGGAAAATTTCTCCCAGTGTGCCGCGCCTCCCCAGTGCGCCACGCCTTTTTGCAGGAGCCTTTTGGAGGCCTTCCCAGTGTCCAAATTGGGTGTAGGATAGCACGTTGGAAATATATTTGAGTCTACTTTCCAACCCAACCAGAATTCTTCAATTTGGAGTTAATTTGCCCTGTCAAAAATCAAATCTCCTAAGACTAGTCAAAATGTGCCAAATGAGGTTGCCTCAAGGCAGAGTGCTGTTGCAGTCAACTTTTGAATACTTGCCTCAACTCCAAATTGAGCTTATGATAGCTCATTGGAAAGATATTTGTGTCTAGTTAACATTTGATTCATCAAGCAAGTCATTTGGCCAACCAATATAGGAGAAAACTTGATTTTCCCAAGGTCACTTCAGAGGTGCATCAATTCTCCCGAGGCGATTGTAGTTTTGACATTTTTCTAAAACCATGACACCTGTGTACAAAGTGAAGGAGGGTTTTCTTCCTTGGCCTATTTGGGACAAAAACCTCTCTCAGGTTTCCCAAATTCATCTTTTATTTCTCAGTAACATCATTTCACTGAAACCTATCTCGATGTGTGGAACAAGGGATTTGTCGAAATGAAGCGAAATGAAGGGGATAAGGGGCTTCTAAATTCTTGAGAAAATTTTGGGAAGTAGGGAGGGATGTTAGGAAGTAGGGGAAAGTGGAATCTCAGAAATTGAGTGAGGGGAAGGGGTCCAAAAGGGAAAAACACAGGCCTAGCCTAGAAAATAGGGTTTGTAGCAAGAAACTAGGTTTGTGCGAAAATGAGGAATTTGGGCGGATCTTAGTGATGGGAAATGTTTAATAAGGTACATTATGGATAGGAGAAGGTATATGAACATCAGGATACAAGTTTTTCTGATGATTTGACCATCCAAGAGAAATTGTCTTCAAAACCCTAGGAGAGGGAAATGACCTTACCTAGGCGCAACTGAAGCATGAACAAGGTGTAAAATGACCCATTGGAACTTGACATGATAAAGGCAGCCCTTTGAATGATGGTAGACTCAGCTGAATAGTGACATAGACCGACATTTGGAAAAATTTTAAAGGAGTGAAAGCAAACCCTAGACTTAATACCTAGTGACCAAATTATACTTGCAAACCTATTGAAATGACAAAATCTGACCTTGAAACCTTAAAATCACTTTGTAAGAGCAAGATTGATCACTGGAGGAAGGCTGCAAAGACTGAAACTAACAGGTACCACCACCAATGCCCCCAGAGGTAGTAATACAATGTAGGAACATTATTGCTATGGGGTGCACGACGCTTACACGGTCACTCCAGGAATGTACCGAGTTGCTCAATCAGTCGATTGATATGCTCACTATCCTTCAGGAAGATCCCACACTCTGTAAATTGGAAGCAGAGGTCTAGGAGCTCCAGCAAGCCTATGATTAGCTCAGGGGGACTGCGTAGACCGTTGCTATCCCGCAGCGGTTGGCCAAGATGAGGGAGGTATAGGACATGAAACTCCAAGCCGAAGCCGCGAGACAGAAGGAAGCAGTGGTGAAAGCCCGTATCCATCCATGGTTGGACGAGGCATTTGCAATTTAAACCACCATAGAGCATAAGGTAGCACATATGAAGGTCGAATGTGCTATAATGGAGACAGCCGAGACAGGGGCAGAAATATCGGTACCGCAGGTGGAACGGATGTAGTGCATGACGAAAGAATTTGTTGCTAGTACCAGTGACACAGTAAAGTTGTTGACCGATCTCCACGCAAAGATGGACGCACCAGCTCAGTGACTCGGGACAAGTCACGATGATTGTGTTGGAGGACTGTTGGGTAGCAGAAGCCCCGTGCGACGGTTCAGGGGTCTAAAGCTAGACATTTTGGTAAAGTTGAGGTAAAAACTCTTCTGAACGTGCAGAGCGTGAATTGTAATAGGTTGAGTCAAAGGGTAGTCCACCTGAAAATAATGTAAAGAAATATAAAAAGAGTCGGCCCGCACAAGGGTCGCGGGCCAGGGAAGGGTATAAATAGAGCGAGGCTCTATGAGGAGAAGGAAATTGTTTTGTCAAGAGATGAATGGTAATGGGTTCTTAAAAAGAAGATAGTCTAAAAGCGTCTGTAAGTCCGAGTCGAGGGTTAGGTAGGAAATAGAGGCTTTGCAGCTGTGTGCGTAGAGGCCTAGAAAGTCCGCAGCTGTGTGCGTGGACCCCTGCAGCTGAGTGCGCAAGGTGGATCTGGATGTATTGGATAAGATTGTTAATAAAGAAAAGTTTGCTTCTATAATTTTGTATTATCACGCATCTGTCTTTATGGTTTATCTTTCTATAACTGGTTAATGTGAATGTGATGAATGTATGCGAATCTGGGTTCGTTTTGTGCACAAATAAAGCATGTTGATTAAATGTTTGCTTAAAGACCCTGTTGAATAGTTCTAACTGCATCCTTCAAATAGAATAGTGCATGAATAAGAAAATTATAATCACTCTGGATCAACACGAAGGGCAAGAAACGCGGAGTTATAGAACAGTGCGTGAACCTTCCAGTACACATCTAGACATCCCTAGGGTGCAGAAACCTGGTTCTAGCACCCTCCTCTACTACCTTGGGTGAGACCTCAGTCTGCACTCCGCAGGTTGTTACCGAAAGGGCCTAGAGCTGCGGGATTTGTTTGGCTACATAACTCTTCCAAACCTGGGTCAATCCCAACCAAGCCAATAGTCAAAAATGGGAAAAACTAAATGAAAGAAGAAGAGAAACCTTCCTCTTCAACTCCTGAAGATAAATCAAATTAAATGATGAAAACCATGGAGAAGTTGATGGATAGGTTAGCTCTTGGAAACACTTCTACTCCTTCTATGCAAAATGAACCTCAGTTTAGAAATCATCAATTTAGGAGACCTCAAAACAACAAAAACCAAGAGAAAATAGAAACCAGCAACTTGATCCTCCAGTGAGACCTCCTTTTCAGCAGAATTTGGTTGATGAAGAAGATGATCTTGAAATTCCTGAAGAATCTATCCATTGTCTTGATGAAGAGATGTCAGGAATTTTATTGACTAAAGAAGAGCATGATGAGTCAGATTTGGTCAATCAAGGAGAAGAACCTTCAGAATATCTTAAAGGGTATCAGCATGCCATCTTTGAAATGCAAAAGCAATATAATATTAGAAACATAAATGTGCCGATTATTGCAAACAAAGAGCAGCCTAAGAAAGATGCTCCAAAGGTTGCTGAGGTTAAAAATGATACCCCAAAGATTGCTGAAAGTAAAAAAGACACTCCACATGGTAAAAAAGAAACTCAGCTCCCTTCTACTATCAAAGAAGCTGAAAAATCTATTTCTGTTTTCAACCTTGAGAATGAAAATTCAAAGATTAAAATATCAGTCCCTTTTAGTGAGATTCTCAAGGTAGATAAATATAGAAGCAATATTGTTGAGATGTTGAATTCACATCCAGGAGCTGCTGATATTTTAAATGTCCAAGAAGATAATCCTACTATATATTTGGGTCCAAGGTTAGAAGATGATCAAAATGAAGAGTTTCCACTTTCTATGTAAGCATTAGTATTCATGATATGAGTTTACGTAATGCTATGTTGGATTCAAGGGCTTCTCATAATCTCATGTCCAAAGTAATTATGGAAAGGTTGGGGTTACAGGTAACAAGACCATATAAGGATTTGTTTTCTTTTGACTCAAAAAGGGTTCAATGTATTAGTTTAATGAAAGATGTTGTTGTTGGTATAACACAAATCCCAGCAAAAACAATTGTTATGGACATTGTTGTGGCTGATATTCTGCCAAAGTTTGGGATGTTGCTATCAATATGATGGGCAAGAAAAATTAAAGGCACAATGCAGATGCACCTTACTTATGCCACCATTCATGTTTTTGGTGAACAAAGGAGATTGTATCGAGAGACTAGAATGGCTAATATGGTAAGTAGAAAAGATAAACCTTAGAATTTTACTATTTATTCATTTAATACTGAACTTGGATCTGCTATTCTTTTCAATGAGGCAGTTGATAGTGGTCTGGAAGAAATGAAAGCAGAAAATCAACACTCAGAAAATCAGCAAGTAAATGACAAAGAGATGGAGGGATGGTGGTCATTATACTTTGATGGATCAACATGAAAAGAAGGGGTAGGAGCAGGAATTTGGATTACAAGTCCAAGTGATAAGAGTAAGTTTTACCCTTACAAACTGAATTTTGATTGCACAAATAACATGGTTGAATATGAATCTTTGATTTTGGGTCTAGATGTTTTGACAAGAATGAAGGTTCGGAATATTTTTGTTTTTGGAGATTCTGAATTGGTTATTAGACAAGTTGAAGGTGTCTATCAAAAAATGATGTAAGAATGTGAGCCTACAAAAATCTAGTTTTAGACATGTTGGAGAATTTTCAAGCCTATTCTTTCATTGTCAAAACTAGAGACCAAAATTCCATTGCTGATTCTCTTGTTGTTTCGGCAAGTCTTTTTGTCATTCCTATTCATTCTTCTGAGAAATATGAGATTGAAGTTTGTCATAGACCAACTATACCAGATAATATCACCAATTGGCAAGTTTTTGAAGATGATCAACAGGTAAAGAATTTTATTGAGCTAAAAGAAGAATTTGAAAGTACTCAAGTAGATCAACAAAACATGCTTGTTGTGTCTAAAGAAAATTCTAAAGTCTTGCAATTAAATAATAATTCAATATCAGGGGTCTTATTCCTCTTGAGAAGCTTTTTAATCAGAATGATGTGTTCAAAACGCCAAAGATACAAGCTGATGAAGAGGAAGTAGAAAACTGTAATATGGGTACATCAGCTTTGCCTAAAATGATTAAAATTTCAAAATTTCTTTCAGTTGATATGAAATTCAAATGTATTGAGATAATGAAGAGGTTTGTTGATGTTTTTGCTTGGAGTTATGCTGACTTAAAATAGTATGATCCTTCCATTATTCAACATACTATTCCTATTAAAGGAAATGAGAAACCATTCAAACAGAAGTTGAGAAGAATTAATCCCCTTCTCATGACATTGATTGAAAAGGAGATTAAGAAACTTTTTTGATGCTAAAATCATTGTCCCAATTAGATTCTCAAATTGGCTTGCAAATTTGGTTCTGGTTAGAAAGAAGAGTGGAGAAATCAAAATTTGTATTGATTTTAGGAATTTGAATAGTGCTTCACTAAAGGACAACTATGCTCTTCCCAAGATGGATTCAATTCTACAAAATATATTTGGTTCACAAAGAATGTATATGCTTGATGGCTTCTCAGGTTACAATCAGATTCTTGTGCATCTGGATGATCAGGAGAAAATAGCCTTCACAACACCATGGGGCACATTCATGTATGCCAAGATGCCTTTTGGTCTCATGAATGTGGGAGCTACTTTCCAAAGAGCAATGGACATTTCTTTTTTTGAAGAAAAGGACAAGATGGTGGTTGTTTATCTTGATGACATAATAGTATTTTCAAAGAAAGAAGAAGATCACTTGAAACACCTAGAAAAAATTCTGTTGAAATGTAGAATGTTTGGTATCTCTCTCAATCCTACTAAAAGCATCTTTGCTTTAACTTCAAGCAAATTACTTGGTCATATTATTTCTGAAGATGGAATTAGGATTAATCCTAATAGAGTTAATTCCATTCAAAGGGTAGATTTGGCAAGAAGTAGGAAAGAAATTCAATCATTTCTTGGGAAAGTGAATTTTGTTAGGTGCTTCATTCCTAACTTTACTGAGATTGGCAAAGCTATAACAAGGATGTTAAAGAAAGGAGTTGATATTAAATGGAAAGCTGAGGCAAAGAATTCTTTTGATCAAATTAAGAAGGCACTCACACAAGCACCAGTACTCATCAGTCCATATTTCTCAAAAGAATTTCTGGTTTTTACATTTGCTTCTGAAAATACAATTGTTGGAGTTTTACTTCAAAATGGAAAGCAAGGTACTGAACAACCTATCTCTTTCTTTAGTAAAACATTAGCTCATGCTGACCTGAAGTATAATATTCTAGGAAAACAGGCTTATGCTTTGGTAAAAGCTATTAAAGACTTCAGAATTTACATTTTGCATTCTCACATTGTGGCATATGTTCCAAGTATTATGGTGAAAGACATTCTAACTCAGGCAGATCCTGATGGTAAGAGGGGTAAATGGATCACAAAATTGTTGGAATATGATATAGACATCAAACCAACCAAATTAGTGAAAGGACAAGGATTGGTGAATTTAATGACTCAGTCAAACCTGGATTGTCTTGACATAAATTTGAATGCAGAAATATCAGAAATTTCTGATGATGAAGAAGAATTGGTCCCAATTGATGAGAAACATCTTGTTTCAGATTGGTCTAAGGATGTGGTATTTGTGCAAAGCTCCCACTGATCTAACAAAGTCCAAAGCAAGGTTTGTTAAGCTAAAATCTTTGAGATATTTTATATTTGACATAAATATGTTTTGGAAAGATACAAGAGGAATTTTGCTGAATTGCTTACTTGAAGAAGAGGTTGAAAAAGTCATTGAAGAATTCCATAAAGGCGATTGCAGAGGACACCATTTTTGGAAGGCTACAACAAATAAGATTCTAGGAGAGGGATATTTTTGGCCAACAATGTTTAAAGACATTTACAAAAGAGTTGTTGCATGTCATGAATGCCAAATTTTTGAAGGAAGAAGAAAACTTGTACCTCTACCTTTGGTTTCTATCTATGTGGAAGCACCCTTCCAGCAGTGGGGGTTAGACTTTATTGGAGAAATACATCCATCATCATCAAGACAACATTGCTGGATTCTCACAACAACGGACTACTTCACCAAATGGATAGAGGCGATCCCAACAAGGCAAGCTAATGATTCTGTAATTATTTCTTTTTTAGAGAATAATATATTGTCTCCATTTGGCTACCCCGTGAAGATTATAACAGATAATTCTCAAGCTTTCAAGTCTAAGAAAATGATTAATTTCTATCATCAATATCACATCACTCTTGGACACTCTACAACATACTATCCACAAGGAAAT
Source organism: Pinus tabuliformis (assembly GCA_031772625.1). Classification (NCBI taxonomy): domain Eukaryota; kingdom Viridiplantae; phylum Streptophyta; class Pinopsida; order Pinales; family Pinaceae; genus Pinus; species Pinus tabuliformis. The sequence continues at coordinate 1,603,957,358 of CM062804.1, forward strand.
GGTCTTGCTGAATCATCAAATAAGAGTACTGTAAGGATCATCAAAAAGGTATTGCAGGAGAACATGAAAGCTTAGCACTTAAAGCTGAAGTATGCCTTATGGGCTGATAGGATATGTACAAAAGATCAATTGGGACTTCACTGTATGAATTAGTTTATGGTGCTAAAGCTATTTTTCCGACATCACTAGGGGTACCAGTCATGAAACTAATTCAAGGACTTGAAGAAGAACCAAATGCCATATAGAGGAGGATAAACTAGCTGATAGCTTCATAGGAAAAGAGAAATGAAGTCTATGACAACCATCAGCATGCTCAAAATAGAATTAAAAATACATTTGACAAGAAGATTAAAGAAGAGGGTTTCCAAATACAAGACAAAGTGCTGAAATGGGAGGCCAAAATTGAGGAAAAGGGCAAGCATGGTAAGTTTGAGAATTTATGGTAGGGTCCTTTTAAGATTGTTGGTTTTCATGGGAACAACACTTATATATTATAGGAAATTGATGGATGATCATGTGCTGGAGGGCCTGTCAATGGCAGGTTCCTAAAGCATTATACTTGCTGAAGTTTCATCAACCACTCATGACATTTGTATCTATTCCATTTTTATCAGTTTTTATTGCTAATAATGATACACTGAAATAGAGAGCTTAAGCCCGGACTGTAGGCCCAATAGTTTGAAGAAGATGCTTGTCAAATCAAATAAAAGTATTTCTATTTTACTAAAAAAAATGTATAGCAATGGATCTATGAGTTCTTAGTGTGCCACAACGGTACACTATCCCAAGTGGAGCCACTTTTATCACCACAATAGGGGTTTACATTGTTCCTAGTCATGGTCTTAGATAAGTGTCAAGTCACCCTATGTTTTATTGGGTAGGTGATAGGTTAGGAGTCTCAAAGGTTTCATTTCTCATATACAAATAAAGTCTAACATCCTTTTTCCATGTTTCATGAGTCTTACATTCTTTTTAGAAACTTTTAGCTTAAGCCATTTTGAATTTTTTTTTGAAATTAGCCCCAAAACCACGTTTTCATAGTGCAGACAGTGTAAAATGTCTGTTTTGTGCTATGAAAATGCTGGTCTTTTCGTAGTGCTTTTCCCTGTGTGCTATGAAAGCGCAGATTTGTAGAACAGTCTTGTTAAACATCAATCCGTTAATATTCTGTTAGAATTTTCATTATTTAGTGTTAGCTAGGAGTCAGTCCTTAAGAATGCCACCATGCAAACTCATCACTTTTAATTTAGGGCTCATTATGAAAGATAATTTCAAATTCGAAAGGGTTGCCTAGTCTCATCATCTTAGTTTGCATGCAAACCCTCAAGAAGAATTTTTTTCAAACAGTAAGCTTTGGTAATTTTTCACCAAGGTTTTCCTCATCCATATTTCAAGCGAGGCTAACCACCATTGGCAAGCGAGGCTGATCAACAAAATTTCAAGCAAGGCCAGTTTTGTTACAGGAATTCAAAAGGAAAGATGTTAGAGGAGAAGAAACGTCACAGGTCTAGTCTTTGTTTAAGAACAGAGCCTGAAAACACCGAGGTCTTAATCAGAGACAAATCAGTTGTACAAGCCTTCAAGAAAGTAGGATGCTGGAAGTTTTGTAAGAAATTGCAGGGAGGACATACTCAGGTGACATAGGAGTTTTCACTACGTTTCACTGGCTCAAGCACAAAGGTCAGAATGCTGAACTTGCAAATTTCTCCAGAGGTCATATCTTTAGTGACAAAAATTCCTAGGGGCAAGATACATGCTTCAAAATCTTCAGATTCGACATGGAACCATGTAAGGTGTTTCTAAAGCCAGAGTTTGTAGAAACTGACTTAACCAAGTCAGTTCCCAGAGACTACATCAAGGAAATTTATGCCAATTTTCTCTTCAACATTCAACGTTATTTTACCTGTGAAGGCAGATATCAAAAGGTTTATTCATATCATTTTAAACTCCTGTTAAATTTTACTGGTATGATTTCTTTAGATTTTCCTTACTTCTTATTTCGAATTGTAGCTCAGATGGCAGATAAAGTACAGTTGAAATCTCAAGGATGTGAAACTTCCCTGTTTCATCATGGTTTAATTAAGCTGATAGTTCTACATGAAATCAAAAGGATCAACAAAGAATGGTCTTCGTTTTTGTTTTTATGTGACTTTGGAGCAGAAAAACAAGGTGTAGACATTAGCCCTAGGGTTAAAGGAACTCCATTAGCAGAAACCAGCAAGTCTGTAATGTCCACGGTAAAAAGGCATGTTAAGTTGAAACCTAGGAAACAGGTGAAAGTGAAAGTAAGCAAAACACCAGTAGTCATTCTTGAGACTCCTATATCTACTAAGGAAAAGATATCTGAGGTTAAAGGAATGACATAAGAATAGTCAACCAACAAACCAGTTCAAAGGAGATTGACTAGAAGTCAAATTGCAAAGGATAGAGGTAAAACAGTGATCTCGGGAGAAGGTTTGAGCTTGAAGGGTGATTTAAATGATATTTTAAAAGCCATTGATATTGCAGAATCCCCTTTGGTGCAGGCAGATGTGATAAAATTTGATCAAGGAAAGTCGAAGAAAATGAAACCCTCCAAGAAATTGGAATTTGAGAATGATGTTACAACATTTTTTTTCAAACCCAGAAAACCCTTAACCAGGCAATCCAAGAAGATGCAAGAGTCTAATATTGAGCTGGGGAGAATAGAAGAAGCATCTGTTGTTCAAGAAGAGCTGATAGACTTTCATTTCCTAGAATTGAAGGTAACAAAAACACAATTCCTGCCACTCAAACTGAAAAGGTCAGTTACAAGGTTATGGAAGAAAGGTTAAAAGCTGCTAAAAATCAAATTGCTAGAGTCAGAGTGACAACAAGAGGGCATTCTGCTAAAAGGACAAATTTCAAAAGAATGAAGGCTCTCTGGGACGTTGAAAAGGTTTCCAAACCAAAAATAGTAAACAGTGAAACTCAGTACTTTACTTGGACTGTTCATGCAATCAAGGAAGCTAGATTTGTAAGGAGGATTAATGCTCAGCTGAGATCTACAAACAGGAGAATAAAGAGACAAATTGAAGACCTAGAGATACAACTAACCAAATCTAGAAAACAGTCTACAACAATAATGAATCAGGGTGATGAAAAAGGGTAGTGAAGGATATATATTAAAACAATTTTGGCACATAAAAAGAGTTTTGGCATATAAAAAAGAAGAAAAATTGTGAACATCTTATAAGGGTAAGTGGTTTTGATTTTTGGTTCATCATATCAGTCTTCATGGAATTTTGAAAAACTCCCAAACTACATATTTTTGAAGGCCGTGTTGAAAAAGAGCATACACAGCAGTTTCATAGCACGCTACGAAACTGTTGGAGATGATCATTTAGCACTTATGGATGCTTTTCGGAGGTGAGGTTTGATTAGTTCCAAATTTTGAAGTTGTTGGTAGACATGGGAGCACATATGAAGTTTCAGATGGTAGTGGTGTAGAAAACAAAGGTCCAAGAAATGTTTCATAAATGATATAAAATTTGTGCTACGAAAATAGAGTATTTTCGTAGCACAGTCATGTTTTATCCTATCCTCAATATTTCCGAGTTCCATTTTCTTTGCACAGGTGGAAAATGAAATGTTAATGGATTATTAATGCATGCCACATGTATACCAACAAAACTACTCGAAGATAGGCATTAAGGATTAAGGGCCTTAAAAGGAGGAACTCTGTCTCCTAGTTTTCAAGACAGTTAGGTCATGACTCAGCAAGTTTTCTAACAACACTGTGGACATCATCAAGCTCGAAGACATGGGTTGGAATCTGATTAAAGAATGTATTGAAGCCATAGATAAGGTTGTTGAAAGCATGTTTTAGGAGTTTTACTCCTATTTGTATTAGGACTCTAGCTGTCAAGTTGTAATTAAGTAGTTTTGTTTTATGAATAGATACTGGTCAAAATCACGAATTCGAATTCCTCCAAAATTGGATCATAGTATCCAAGGTTCTAAAATTCTATATAAAGATTGCGAATCGAATTCCTAAGGGTTGGTAATTTCATTAGCAAAATAAAGTTATGTTATTGTAAGACACTGTGGTTTTTCAAACATAATACAGAGATCAGTTTGAATACTCAAGATTCATAAGGAGTTTATATGTTTGATGTTCTTATGTCCTTTTTCAATTACTTATTTGTAGTGGTATGAGCTCGTGATACTTAGAATTCATTGGAAAATGCTCTAACTTCCTTCACATGCTTGTAAACTGTGTTGATTTACTATGTTACTATTCTATTTATGAACCTAAACTCTAAGTGCCTTGACTTCCATGTTTTGTTGATCATGTTGTTTTGTTGAAGACTATCTTGACTCCATAGCCCAATAGATGTTTGCTAATCTTTGATTTAACCAGTTAACCAGTTATACGTTTATCCATACTATTCCTAGAGTTAGCCATATAATCATTAATAAAAAATCTTAAACCTATTGAGAGATCCCTCTCAGGTTGAGGAGGCTAAGCCTCAACCAAAAGATTGGTTTGAAAGAGTTACTCAGAGTCTACTTTATCAGCAGCCTATCAGGGTCAGATTTTGTGATAACATTTTGGTGCATCTGCCAGGAGTCTGAAGATTATTCATTCCCGAAATCAAGAAGCTAAACTTCTGAAGGTAGCAGAAGCTCAGAAAGTTTCTTGAGGCTGCAATCTACCTTGGTGACTCCATATACTTTCAAAGATTTAAAGGTATCTTCGAGAAGGAGATACACACAGAGCAATCTTGATCCCAATCCACCTACCATTGGAGGCAATCCAAACACTATTTCAAGAGTCGGTCAAATATTTTCAGAAATATCAGGTACTCCATCTTATTCAAAATCTTTGCTCTCTAAATTCTCAAGAAGTCCCGAAGACAAAAAAGTTGATGATAAAATTCATGAAGTGTTGTTTAGATCAGAAAATGAAGAGGAACTCATTGGTATTATCTTAGTGTTACACAAAATATTGTCACCATGACATTCTGCAGTCATTGTGAGTCTATCACCACTCATACTTTCCTCCTATGCAAGTCTTAAACCTCAGCTCTTCATGTCAAGCCTTGAAAAATGAGAGAAAGTCCTTGAAAATCTCTAAAACTCTGGTTCCACACTTTCTCTTAGCATTACTTGCAGTCCCGCACCCCTTGGTCATGTCCTCTGCAGACCTGCCCGCTCTTTCTATAAAGGAAAGGGTGCGGACCCTTGTAAAAGTCAAAAAAGGTGCAAGTTTATTATTAAAAACTCACTTTGGGTTAATTCTGGACGCTTCTAGAAGGAATCTTAAGGTGGAAAGTTCGCTCCTAGGTGGTTCATGCATCCCATAACTAAAGGAGCTAACCCCTTGATGTTAGGAGCTTATCCCTTTGAAGGAGGACTCTATCCCTTTGAAGGTGGACCTGGTAACTTCCTTCCTTTGCACTATAAAATGAGGCATTGCGCTGGTTGCTAGAGAGGTTGAAAGCTGAATATTTTTGAGGGTAAATGCTGTTGGAATTTAGACTTCCTACTTGAGCTTGAGAGGAGATATTACATACCTTTTGATCTCTTTGGGAAGAGTGTGAAGCTTGTCAAAGTAGAGGAGATTCTTGCTAGACCCTAGGAGGAGCTTGTACAACATCAAGGCACCAAGGTTGTAAAGTTCTTCTTTGTTTAAAGTTAATACAATCAAGTTCATTTTTCTCAATAAACTGTCTTTTATGGTTTATCTCATGAATTCCTTGATCATCATGATAAATATGATTTATTATATTGGATATGCAGGTGTTATTTGATGTGTGCTTGTTTGTGTTTGTAGGTTCTTTAAAAGGAAACTCATTTGGACAGTCAAAGCGTGGCTGCCACAAACTAGCATTGGACTTGAGGTAGGGTCTAAAACATCTCTTGGCTGTTATATATAAATCACAATATTTAGAGAAAGATAGAATGTGCTTGTTTTGCTTGTCGCTAGATATCTGTAGATACTAGGTAGATCGGTCTTGTCCACAAGAACGATTTATCTGGCCGAAAAAATGGCGACTCCACTGGGGACTTGAATTTTGGTTTTTTGCCTTTACTTTTACTTTGACTTGAGAAACTTTTTCTTTGTTTCTGGTTTTTGCCTGATGTGTGTGGGATTGGGTAGTTTTTAGGATCTGGAGTATATTTTGTTTTTTCCAAAATTTTGAAGAGGACCGCACGTTCTATTTGTAACATAGTGCGGACATCGCCACACTATTACTTTACTACACAGAGCGGTACCGTGTCTGGTTATACTGGAAGCCTGCGGACCCTGTCAAAATTTTTGAAAAACCTAAATTGTTTTTCTCCAGTTAAGTTTAGTTTTTATTTTCGGCTTTTAGTGTCTACCCAGATCTGCATGTGTTCTGTCAAAAAGCCTTGTTTATGAGTTTCTTTCAGCAAATTCTTCATCTCATCAATATCCATTAAGTTAATTGGGTGTTTTGAGTTTCTTTTTTGAGAAATTCCTAATTTGATTTCCTTTGGTCATTACTTGGAGGTTTGTCTCAGTCTTTTCACAATTTTCCATCTTTTTGCTTTTGTTTTTGCAAAAAAATTTCCCCCTCATTCGCCGGGGGGGGGGGGGGGGTGCTAAATTGTGTATGAGTGTTAATCGCCTTTGAGTGTTTTTATTTTTTGATTTTTGGAACTCTGACCCAATTTTCTTGACTTGCACTTGATTGGTTCTTAGATTACATTAGAATCATCTTGTGTTTGAGAATTCTCTTGCATAGATCACATTTGCATAATTAGAATTCTCATTTTCAGAATATGAATGACAAATGTGCATAGATTACATTTGCATACTTTTCAAGTGAATTGTGCATAGATTACAATTGCATAGTTTACATTCTGAAAAATTAATCGTAGATTTAGATCAGTTTTCTTTGATTTGAATTTACATATTTTTATGCTTGTTTTTAACACACAAAAACAAAAATAAAAAAACTCTTTCGGAATTGATTTGCATTAATTTTTCTTGATGAAATTAGTGCACTAGAGAATTTCTTATATTTTCTCTTAGTGATCAATTTTTTGCACTGTTGGAAGTGAATGGAAACTCTCTCCTTACTTTAGTTAGGATTCATCGAATTGAAAAGATTACATTATCATATTCGATTGCATTCATTTTTGGGTCGGGTCATAACACCATTGGTTTCATATCCATATACCCTTTTGAGTAATAACAGCCTAAATAACACAACACTTAATTAAAATTCATCTAGTAATTTTTACATTTTTAGGGCTCTTTCCACCAATCTAGCTTAGGCTAGTGTCTTGGAATAGGTTTTAGTTAACTCTCCAAGACAGTAAAACAAACAAGTAGCTATATCTTGCGGTAGGAAATAAATTCCAATTGTTACATCTATGCTCTGGGAAGCTCCTCTTAAAGGAGTCAAGCACGAGATCATATCTGAACCAATGAGGTAATCAATCCTTCCTCATTGGGAACGATAGCAGATATACACGTATTAAAAATGGTAAACCTCAGATTGATCATTGTCGAGGAGCCTGGGGTCACTTGTTGGTAAACCTTGGATTATGTCAAGGAGCCTTCAAGGGGATTGAGCTTTGTTACTTTGCCCTTGCGTGTGTATCGGATCGTAGACTGTTCCCCCAGGTATATTTGTTTCTATTGGTAACCTTACTGGCCATAATCTATAGGATTGTTTACTAAGGTGATGGTGGAGGGAAGATCCCACTGTACCTGGAGCAGACGTCGACTAGACTCACTTGGACTCTCTGGGGGGTTCTCTTCACTCGAGACAGTTTTGTGAAGAAACTTTGCCAGTCTGTTTCATTAAGCAGGTTGTCAGGGTAACTATTCCAACCACCCTTTGTGTATTGAATTTTGCGACGTTGGATTTCATCACAAACTAGTGTTTTTAGTACGGGAAGTTACTATTTGTGTGTGGTTTGACTCCTAGATTTGATAGCGCGCGTTAATTTGTTTGTTTTTACTTTTAGAGACCATAGGTGTGAATTGTGAATTTTAATTGTTAGGTGTGAATTATGAATTGTTAATTTTAGTTTTAAATTGTTAATAAAATTCACTGAAGTTGAATATAATGGCAACTGTTCCGGAATTTACCAACCAAGGAACCCCTCTTAATGAGAATCCTAGTACTTTTCCTTGCATTGGAAATGTTGGTCCTCCTTATATGGCTACTTTGTCATTACCTGGATTTACAATAGGTCTACCGATATGGTTATTTTCAACTTCGTTGGCCCGAAATACTCCAATTGTTCCACCTCAACCGAATGCTTCACCTCAACAGAGTTCACCATCTCAACATCACCAACCTTCTGTTGACCCTTTACCTTCTTCACCTAATATTTCTTCCTCCATTTCTTCCTCTTCGCTTGGTAAAAGCCTTGACGCTAATAACCAGGTGATTAAGAAGAAGAAGAAAGAGAAGAAGAAGAAGAAAGATAAGAAAGAAGTCAACCAACCAACCATGGCTGTAAGTGTTAGTTGTGTTGAGGAAACCTCCAACATGCATCGTAAACCCAAATACCCTTGAAGGCTTTGTAAGGGTGACCACTTCCTTATCAATTGTCCTAGTATTCCAAAGGTCTTGGAAGTATGGTCAGAAAAATCTCATCAACTTTCCGTTGATCCATCAACCAGTGATAGTCAGGTTCCTGGGAAAAAGGGTAAAGTTAGGTTTCCTTGTAAGTTATGCAAAGGGAGTCATCAAACTCACATTTTCCCTCACATGGATGAAGCCTCAAAATTGTTGGAAAACCTTACTGTTCCATAGTAAGAATTTCCAACTGGTTACCGTAAACTTTCTCCCAACCTACCGTCAACTGACAGAGTGATTGATCTAATTTCAAGTACAGCCAATCCCACTCTTCCATTGGAGAGTGAAACTCATATCACTCAGGTTGATGATCCATTAGTTGATCAAGTGCTTGATTCAATTTCACATTCGGTCGATCCCACTCTCCCTTTAGAGACTGAACTTCATACCGCTTAGGTTCGTCTTGTTACATCAGATTCTTCTACGCTGGGGGCATTTCACCTGTTTCTACAGAACCCCCTCCAAGTACTGAGGTCTTTTCCTTTGATTGGAATAGACTGACAGAACCTCCTCTTCCTTCCTCCTTCCCTTTCCAAATCATTGTCAAGGCTGGTGGTAGGGACATACACCGCACGCAGGTAGATGAAGGTGCTTCTGTTAGTATTTTATCCTCAAGTGCTTGGAAATCTTTGGGTTCCCCTCAGCTTGTGCCTATTACGCAGAATCTGAAAGCTTTTAACAAAACCATTAGTGAACCTTTAGGTATCCTTCCTAAGTTTGCTATTACCTTGGAAGGTAAAACTATCTGTATTGATCTTATGGTAGTTCAAGGTCCCTTGGATTTCAATTTACTCCTTGGGAGAGACCATGTTTATGCAATGAAAGTTGTCATATCAACACTCTTTCGCGTGATGTATTTCCCTCACAATGGAAATATTGTGACTGTAGACTAGCTTTCGTTCCCTAGTCTTGTTTCAACTACCAATAATATGACACCCCTAAATGTTCCTGATTCTAAAGTGGTATCTACCCTGTTAAAGGGAATTACTCCCCTAGGGCTTTTTGGGTTGAAACCCTAGCAGACTGAAAGTTATCTATTCAAAGGAACATGCATTCATACAGCCATTATGCTATTATAAGAAAATTCTATGATAAGGGTACGTACCTTTGGTCCTACGTTTGAGAAGGCCTTTAGGGTCCAAACCCTTCTTGGAGTTCCCTTCTTCTCTTTTGTCCTGCAAAACAACCAATTCAAAGAACACAACAGTACATGGACAAAAACTTATAAAGAAACCATCTTCATGTTATAAAGAGAGGTAGTTAGTTATGAAATCCAAACAACCTTTCACATATGAATTCTAAACATGAATATCATTGACATAAAGAAGATTCATTTCGGGAACCAAGACATGTGTTTCTTCTATTATAGACAAATAAAGTACATAAAAAGGAATATTTTCACCTGAGTCACCTTCAGAAGACTCCAAGCAAAGCTTCCTTCCGGATCCGTTACAGCCTCAAGCCTCTAACAAACTCCTTCCATGACTTTCTCCATGATGTCATAAATGGTGGATGAACATCAACACACAAGGAAACAAAGGTTTCCTGTACAAAATGGGGGAAGTGCAGAAGGCACAAGGGACTTCAGACCTGGTCAAGGGAAAAATCTCAGCATAATAACCTTTCTCTCTCTTCTCTCCTTCTTTAGGCCTTCCCTTTGAGGTCTTTTTATACCATCTCCAAAGTAGTTTTTTAGTTAGGAGTTGGTTGGGAACAGTTGGGCCACGGGCACTAACAGGTGATCAGCAGGTAAAACCCGCGATCTCCGCCCGAAAATAAGGAGTGTTATATTTTTTTAAGTGTTTTAATACATACACGCGGGTTGGATATACACATACCCGCGTATACACGCGTTTAACTTAGGGCAATGTCGCGTATAAGGGATAAAACACTGTTTTTTAAATTTTAGGACCAGGTCTGGAAGGAGGGGTTGCCCTAGGCCATGAGTACAACATCACAAACCATAAGAGTGAGATTTGGAGCTATAACAGATTCCCCCTAATATATGAGGTCAGAAGGGGTACATGATGGCTGAAATATATTATGCGAGTACATGGAAAGGAAGCCTGTCAAAAACCGAGGAGGACTTCACCAGAATTCAGCCTGCCAAGCCACCAAAGGAGATCAGAAAGAAACACTGTCTGAGGCGGGCATACCCATGCTCAGAAAAAGTAAAGCATGTCCGCATATCAAGTACAAGCGGATCCACTAAGTATACAAGTATAAATGACTGAAAGATACATAATGGATCATCTGATCATAATGAACAAGTACATGTCTGAATATCACATATAAGACTGTCAATGATGCTGAAAGATGCAACGGATCACTGATATCAAAGACTGATCCCCAAAAGGTACCAACTGAACATGATGGAATAGGATGGTACTACACTGCAAACTCAGGTGCCAGCATATATAATGTCGCCATGACTGACTGCAACATATAAAGTGGAGTGGTATCAACTAGCAGCAACAGGAGCAACTGTCAAGTGAACCAATGAATGCTGATACAACCTGAGGTCTTCACCGACCGCCGTGGTACATTTCTACACCATGGGAATAAATGATCTGAAGTCGACCATGTGAGAAATCGTTTGATTACCGGTCATTGATGTATACCATTAACAAAAGCGAGACTACTCACCGATAATGATAATGAGCGTCAACGTACCCAGTACAATCTAACAAGTGTGAATAGATGAGCTGGAGTCGAACACCTGTAAGAATCTATCGATCAGGAGAAAATGATGGTTTCCCACTGTCGATAGCAGAGGATCTGCCACTAATGACTGCAAACCCCAAGGTACTGCCAAATGGACTCTAGATCTTTGCCCCAGAGCAATGAGTCGGAGTCAATAGGGAAAGATCCGCTAGAAGGAAAGCATTAAGGCATCCTTCATCAATCTAGCGCGAGTGTAACCCGTAGGCCAATAATGTGGAAGGAATCGGACGAAAAAGATGTAGTAACCCAACCGAAGTACGTTTCCGGCGTACACAAGATGTGGCTAGCGCACGGCAGAAACCCTCTGAACCAACCAATAATGAAAGCTGACACAGAGGCGAGGTATCCACCAATAGGGTCAAATGGAAACCAAGGTACTGCACGAATCCCAATGTGTGATAATGTAAGCTGATGTTGAACACAAGGGAAACCACTCAGTCAAAGACCCATGATACTGATCGATGTTGAGCACAAGGTAACCTATCAATAATGAAAATAGGGCCAGGGTGCATTTCTAGGCCTGTCCTCAGAGCAAGATGTCGTCTTCGATAAGGACAAGACCCGCCAGCAAGAAGTCAATGGGGACCTTCTCAAACTGGCATGAGTAAAGGACCAATATAACTGATGTGATGATAGACATGACACTGACAACCAGGGATAGCCGATTGAAAAATGAGTCAAGAGACACCGCAGAGAGGCCGACTCAGGTTAACTTCCCTTGAACAAAAGCACGACTCAATGTGACTATGTGGCAGCATATGATGACTCTGTATAAGTTCGCCATGCAGGAGGCACGAACGAACCCTCCATATGATTGGAAGAGATAACCAATCGGTGGAGAACTGACTCAATAACAAGGTTATGGCGTACCTAAGTCAAACTAAATTCCACCCATACGGAGGAGACTTTGTTTTGAGTGCTTTGTTGAAGGGTGACACGACTGACTCTAGCTGCCAACAATAAATAGAAATAATGTCCCGTTCCCGCTCTTTTTGGAATATTTAATTTTTTTGTCTTTTTCTGTTAAGCCGGAAAAAGAATAAAAGAATGCTATGGTACAGTGGAAAGAACGAGTGTTGGTGAAACAGATGATCTAGTTCCTGGGAAAGGAACGTTCCTATGCTCAATGCAGGGAGGTGAAAACTGGTCAGTGACACTCAAAGGTATGTTCCTTCCACGGGTCAAGGTGTGTCAAGTTGCAAAAGTCAAGGGTATGCAAGGTTGATTTTGCAGATGTCATGGTCAAAAGTTGGCTTAAACACGAGTCCAAGTGAAGCCGGCTCTAGGCCAAAAGGTGCAAGTGGTCAACATGCAATGCAGTAGTACAACTCAACACAAAGGAGCCTCTAAGGTATATGGCCAGAACAAAGCGGAGAAGCTAAGAGGAATGAGTCTTCACCGCATAAGTCATGGCGGGACTACAGAGGACTCCCGAGCCTACTCAAAACAGAGCAGCATGGGCAACAAATGTCAGTGAGGTGCTAACTAGGATGCCCATGTAAAGGATGGCTCTACCATCATGTCATGATTTAAAGAATCGGCGAGTGAAGATGGCTTGCGAACCATAACACGATGGGGTCGACCCTATGGCAGATGTATCAGTCAAATGGAGGCTAGTATGCATAATGCAACGGAAAAAATGGTGTCCCTAACCTATATGCCAGTGAGAACACGATACTTTCCATGATGTGTCAGCAGTCATGGAACCGTCTCGAAACTGAAAATCGTCCAAAATGTCCTGAAAAACAGACCAATCTCGACATTCCAAGCTCCCAAGTTAAAAGTCACATGAGGCCAAACAAAATAAAATTTTGAAAAAATTTTGCATTTTCAAAACTTATAAAAATCATTTTGGACTCACCATTTTTACCATTTGAGTTTGAGAGCCAAGGATTTGGAGCAAAAGGAGCAAACTTCCCACAGCCAGATTGAACCATTCAAATTCGTCGAAAACCTCCAGGTAACTCTTATACTTAACTTGCAATTAATTGTGACAGGTTTTAGGATTTTTGGTTGACGTTTCACCGTTGAACTTTTGTCCAAAATTTCCTCACGGTGTATACGCGGGTTGGTAATATCGAGCCCACGTACACACGGGCCCTATACGTGACTGTGTGCACAGGAACCCGCGTATACGCCGCGAACCATTTTAAACAAAAACTAACGGTTTTGAATCAATTTTTTCTCAGGATGCCTGTCACGTGGCATGAAAGAGAGCACCCAGCGGTAGACAATGAAGTTATGAACAGTCCAGAAGCATTAGATGCCCTACGGGGATGCGGTTTGCTTAAATTTTTCAAATTGCCAAATATGAAAGCGAACACGCGTCTGCTTGAGATGCTCATTGATTATTGGGATGTCGATGAGGAAGATTTTATGATCGATTAGATGCCGCTCAGGGTAGAAGTGGAGGATATCTATTTTATCACGGGCCTTTCCCGAAGGGGAGAGGTAGTACAGTCCCGGGGCAGGACACGAAGTGCCCTTTCGATAGAGGACTATGTACAGATATACTGCCCGGGACATCCCAAGAAGGTTGGGAGCCAGATTTCCATCACACATGTGGCGAGCTTATCACTTAGGATAATCTTGTTTACCATGGCTCGGGTGAACGGATCATCCTCTCTGCATCAGGCGTCACGGCAAAACATGAGCGTGGCAATTGACTGTCTCACTACTGTGTTCGACTGGTGTACTCCTCTTCTGGCCAACATGAAGAGCCAGCTCACTTCTATCAGGAGGGGTCAGACTAAAAACTTTGGATATGGAAGCATCTTGTGTACTTTCTTTTTCGAGAAGGTTCCCGCACTCCGTTCCAGGGTAGCAGTTTCCATCAGCACCCCACGCGATCCACGTATGGGCTGGTGGGCTGATCTGATGAAACGTCTGGGGGGTGGGGAGGTCCCAAGGACTGCCTTCGACGATGACTTCTTCACCTGGTGGGATCAGCAGATCATCGCCGTGGATGACTACCCCTATGCTGGGCTGGATTTCCGAGGAGATCTTGATCTAGTGTTACCACCGAATGCAGCATGGGGTTAGATTGGTAAGATTTTATGATTTTATGATTTTTTTTTGGATTTTTCAAATATAATGATGAATTTTGAAAAATATTTTTGATGAGATTCAAATTACTGATATGATGATCATGTTCCAGACATCGGGCCGGTACGACCAGATGGATTCCCGCGGCATGGACGGCGCGGCCGAGGAGCCGAAGAGGCGGATGTTGATACAGAACGGACTCTGAACAATGTCCAACGACACTTGGTGAGATTGAGCTGCCGAGTACCGATGGCCATCATAGAGGACCTTCCTAAGGATATGCAGCGTCATGTGGTTGGCATGCCACGTGACTGGGTTCGCATTTTTCGGCGTGTGGCCAATGCTATAGTGACATACTTAGATGCTCATCCTGAGTCGAGGCATTAGATATGTCGGACATGATTATGGGCATTTGAGTCCCAATTTTGTATATGTTTTGGACACACATATGTACACTCGAGACGTTTTACGATATATATACATATATATACAGTTTGGCTTTTTGATGCTTGATTTTATTGTGATGAATGATTGATATGCCAGTCTAATGCTTTATTAGCGATAGAATCAGCTAACCAATTATGAGATCTTGGAATATGCAAATAGTTAATATAAGTAAATGATCTTTGCAACAACCTTACCCTTAAATACTGGCGATATAAAGATGGATCACGTATCCGATAAATGTTATTTAATTGAGACACTATCAATTGAGAATCAAGATATACTACCAACGAGTCGATCCCATGAGAGATTGCCTCGGATAATAAATTAATAATAGCAGTATAGTCGGCCATATTGTTTGAAGCAGGACCGATGCACACGCCTCTTGATGCCATCAATTGACCAGTTGGATAATAGAGTACCCAAGCTGCGGAAGTAAGATTCCGAGTGTGCCGACTAGCACCATCGGCGAACCCAAAATAGACCAAATCATCCATCAACACCTGCCACAGCAGACCAAAAAGTGCTGATATCAGAAAACTCTCGATGATATATGTACAAATATACATAAAATACAAAGAAGCCATTGCCGGGCCAAAGCTAAGCAAAGCACTTCCTTAGGTAGAGCCCGTCAGGGGGCTCCGCCAACTTACTCCTAGGGATGTTTATAGGTACGACGATCGAACCAATCAATATACTCTCTTCGGCAAATGAATGTGTTGGAGCCAAAGGGGCCATACAAACATCACTAGTCGAACTAGAGGACCGAGATTCGACTTCATGCACAGGGGAACGAAAGTGTAACCGACGATGTAAATCTTCCAACGGTCGATCTACAACCGTCATTGCTTCGAATATCGCTTCGTCCGATGGAAAAACAATATCTGAGCAATCCGATGCAGAGGTGGAATCAAGGGTCTGAAAATGAGCCACATCACCATCTATTTCCTTCCCAGAGGAAGGAGTAGAATGGTTATCTACAGAGTTATCGATAGATTCACATCTAGGTTCTATTGTAGATATAAGAGATTCTATTCCACCCACTTGTCGTCACCTGATGTGGTCACAGATGAAGCTAAGGTTCCAGGATTCGAAGAATAAGGAGTTTGGACAAACTCTCTCCGTAAAGGATCCCTGGAGGATGAAATTGTATCTATACCAGCTGTATGAGGGGGAAGATTAAACGTACCCATCAATGAAGAGTACATCCCGACTCCTAGATTCTCAATAGGCGAACGAGGGTTACCCACTAAAGGAATAGTAGAGTCAGAGTTTGCTTGAGGATCGACTGGACAATAGTCCAATTGATCAACCTTAATGATTTTCCCCTCATGAGGAAAGAAAATGACACGAAACAGAGTCGAAACAACGGCATCCATATCGTATACCCAGTTCCTTCCTAAGAGGAGATTATAGTCTAGGTTAGCGTCTATGACCTCTACTTCAATATTAACGACCTTTCCTCCAACACATATAGGAAAGGCCGGGATAATCCCGTACGGTCTATGAGAATGACCATCAAATGCTATCAATAGGGTGGGTGAAGGAACAACCGACGGTGATCCAATGGCCTTCCAGCATGACATAGACATGACACACGTGGAAGCTCCCTCATCTACAACCGTCCGAAAAATATTCGTTTTCTGGTAGGTAGACTTTATCTGGAAAGCCATGTGATGAGGAAGTCTCTTTTTGACATTACTCATATCAAAAGTGAGAGCTAAGGAATTACTTGGATCTACTGCCCCCATTGCCGATAGCAAGGCACTTCGTTGAGCAGGACACGACTGGAGAACCTCTAACGCGGACATAGCACATGGACTCTGGGCCAGATCCTCAACAATGGAGTAATTCTGGGCTACCCTAATATTAGGGTTGATAGTCGCGCGTTTTGTGGAACCTTTCGGTACCCGAGGTATAGTCTCGACAGAAGGTCGCTCAATATGAAGTGGGTTGTTAGTTTCGGGAACTGATTTACCCTTGGAAGTTTCACCTTCACCATAATCGCGTGACCGTGTGGTCACATTAGCGTGAGCACCCATCATGAAAACATTTGATGACTTGTCCCCATCCTGGTTGCCCCCTGCGGAGGTACCAGGGTTTGAACTCGCGCCAGCAAGAAGTTGTTGCCCTTGGGGAAAAGGGTTGGTTAACACAGCCTGAGAACTAGAAGTTCCTTGCTGCCCTAACAAGCGCTGAGCGCCTTGAATATTGGGGCAGAGATGAGTTAGATGGTCTCCATTGCACAACTTGCATGGAAACTTGACTTTCTTTCTCGACTCATTTCCACCACCACCAGCGTTGTTTCCGGATTTATTTGCATCAGGTTTCCCATCCTGGTTCTTTTTCTTACCTCGTCCTTTCTTTTTCCCATTGGAATTTTGATTTCCTTTGGGGTTATCAGATTGGACGGCATTTATTGAAGAAGTTTGGGAAGCGGGGGGATTAGACGATGTGACTTGGTTGTTAGAAGCAGCTTGTAAGGACAACTGCTGCAATTGATTCAACAAGTTCACTGTAGTTGTGTCTATTGACCCAATGATACCATCCGCGTGCGGACCTGGCTTCGACTTAGCTATTTCAACCGTAGATCTAGGAGCATCTGGAAAGTATTTCTGTAGGATCCCAGACTAAGAGTAGATCAATTTTAATTGCTAGGCCCTTAAAATGGCTTGCTCCTCAGAATAGACTCCAGACATGGAGACATCCTTGGAGATCTCGGGTTGTAAAGACTTCAAAAACCACTCGAGACGGTACTCCGGAGGGATTTCGGCTTTAATGAGCCTCTTTCTCCGTCTCCATTCTTGAATATGGTCAGAAATGTGGGTTGCCTTATCCTGACGAAAGGTGGCCAGAAGTTCAGTTTCGGCATCATAGCGGACAGGCAACTGAAAATGATTTAAGAAGATATTGGCTAAGTCAGCGAACGATGTAAAGCTG
This sequence comes from Pinus tabuliformis, assembly GCA_031772625.1. Taxonomy (NCBI): domain Eukaryota; kingdom Viridiplantae; phylum Streptophyta; class Pinopsida; order Pinales; family Pinaceae; genus Pinus; species Pinus tabuliformis. The sequence continues at coordinate 1,603,975,099 of CM062804.1, forward strand.
CCCCTGGCAACTCTATATACCATTTGGCCGCATTACCAGTCAAGGTGCGCTGAAAGAGTCTCAACCTAATCGAGTCATCGATAAGGGAGTTAGATGAGCACCACAAATGGAATGTGGTTACATGGTCGCCTGGGTCCTCACCACTCTTCCCTTCGAATTTTGGAATGTCTGAAGGGAGTTTGGTTGGGACCGGAGGCCAGGCTGGATTGTACTTGATTGGGTCATTTGTTAACTTAGTGAGATCTGGCAAGTTCAACGTTGCCAGAAACGAAAGCCTAGGAGGACCTTGGGGATTCCACCCAGACTGGGCAGAACTCCCAAAGCTCTGAAAAGATTGTCTTGGAATTTGGGAGGCACCAGGCTGCCCGAAGTAACTAGTAGAACCGGCTGAACCAAAAGGCAAGCCTTGTGGTCCAGCAAAATTCGGAGTTTGACCAACTCCGGCTGTATAACCTCCATAACCGACAAAGTTTCCTCCTAAAGGATTGTAAGGAGTTGATAACCCCTGATATGGATTCCAAGCCGAAGCTAGAGGAGGAATAGTTTGAAACGAGCTAACCGTGGAGTACGGCCTATTCCCTTGTTGGCCGATAAATGGATTCCCAGTTCCCGCGCTACTAACCCCAGAGTTATTCCAACCTTGGAAAGGATTGCTGCTTTGTCCTACAGAAGAAAAAGGCATGGATCCTACCGTCGGGTTGGAATGTGGTATATGACCACTTCCAAAAGGAAAACCCTGGAATGAAGCCGATCCGCCCATCATGGACGTAGCGGCACTAAACAGAACCAATGGAATACCCTATGAGTGGGTGCCAAATGGGAAGAATCCAGTACCAAAAGCATTGGTTTGGGAATTTCCACTCGTGGACGGAATGGAGGTAGACCCAACTAAAGATGTGCTAGCAAAAGATCCAAACAAGGAAGCAGAGGAGATGGAAATGGTTCCTCCCCCTTGCACCGATGTTGGGGTTTGCATAGTCGTAGCACTTGTAGAAGCCATGCTTCCAGTAGTGGTCATCGATGGTAAGCGCGTAGCGTAACCTGGACTTGACGGTCTATGCGTCGGAGTCCCAACGTATTGCAGTACGTCTGGATGAATAGATGGTAGAGGAGAATTTGGAGCCGCTAACGACTCTGAAAGTTCTTCTACCTCTATGTTATTCTCCGCTTGAAAGAGAACTCGAGAAAGGACTGGAGTATCCCTCTCTTGTTCGGAAGTGCCAGGCCTTGCTTGGCCGCTAATGCCCCCGAGAGGAAGATCAATCCCCGATGCGTCAACCGGCGTGGGATGAAACCCACCGGCAGTATTGCCTCTGCGCCTTCTAGGATAAGGCTCTAAACTTGGTGGCGAAAGACCACGAAGTCTTCGAGACCATCTTGGAGATCGGTCAGCCACTTTGAATTTTTTGTTATGATCTAACTAAAGACTCAAAAAATTGAAAGCTAGGCCAACTAGGAGCACAGAGCACACACTATAAAGTCCCTAAATATACAGCCAGTCAAACAACTTCCAACTATTTCCGCTCCGGGTGATTAAAACCGGACACCAAAATACGAGAAAGTGAAATAAGGTGCCTTCTGAAGATAGTCTGGGATGATGAGGGCCCAGTCCTATCAGCGAAGGTATCAGAGGAAGTTACGCTGACCTCCTAACAACAGCCTGCGCCGGTGCAAGCCCCCAAGCTTCGCAAGGGTGCCCTCCAGTAGTACTGTCGAGAGTGATGCAACGTCGACCTCAGGTGCCACGGGATTCCCCTCCGCAGCCACCTGTGTAGTTCCCTAGGAGTAGCAACTATGGATACCAACTCGTCGCAGAAGCCAGGCGGAACAGTCGTGAGGTAAGTTCGGACAAGTAGGAGAGGGGGTATCTCTCTTCCCTGTCTTCACAGACCCTCGTGCTTAACTCCCAGATCTGGAGCTTTCCTGGTCTTCCTAACGCTATTGGATTTTCTCTCGTTATTCAGACTCCTACGTTTGACGTTTATATGGCCTTGGAGAGTTAACTCTCCACTCGCCTAATCCAAGGCCCTAAAATCCTAATCTTGTTGGTGTAACTGACTAAAAAAAAAAGTTCTAGTGAATTTTAGTTAGTGCTTGATTTTATTAGGTTGTTCTTTAAGTCACAAGGTAACGGAAGTGAAACTAGTGGTGTTTTTTTTTTGACGCAAAAGAAATTAATAAAAACTTAACTACATGCACATGCACTTTTTCGTTTTTCGATGAAGAGAAATTTCTATAGGGTTCAGAGGTACTTCTAATAAAACAAATTTTTCTTTTCTTTTCGTTAATTCACACTTCACACTCCCAAAAGCTAACAAAGCTATATATGCCTAAAAAGGGGATGCAAATCTATCCTAATGCAACAACTATATGTGGATGCAAGATTTAAAACTACTCTAAAAACAAAAATGAAAGTTGCTTGCTTATCAATCTTTATCTTGCCACTTAGAATGCCTAGATGGAATATGAGATGCTACCATTCATTTCGTCTAAACACTAAAAACAAGTTCTAAGACAAACATAAAGCACTTTCACTTCACTAAAAGGAAACCAAATGAAAAGCAAGTTCAAGAAAGAAAAACTAGGATTTTCAAAAGATTTTCTTCAAACCAACAAGCAAAAAAGTCTTTTCAAAAATTCTCTCAACAACACTGAAACTTGTGATTGAAGAATAGGCAATTAAACACTTTTGCGAATCAACACCACTCAATGGATGAAAACTCAACAAAAATAAATGTGCTTGAAATCGCTCTTAACAATCAAAAGCAGCAATGAAAGCTTTGGCAATGAAAACCAAAAGATCAAAAAAACAAATCAAGAAAGTGTTAATCAACAACTTTCATGAAACAAAGAAGTGGATGGTCACAAAAAGCGGTTTTGTCAAGCAAACAAAAAGTCACCAAAAGCAAGATTAACACAAAGATTGAATTTAATCTCCCTACCCTGATGAAACAGAGTAGCCAAGATTCCTAGCAAGAAATCTTGCGTGCTTTAGCCAAAAACGATGACGATTGCAATCAACAAAAAACAAGACCAATACTCCTTATAATGAGAGAGAATTTAGAACGAGATGCTCGCTGAAAAACAAATAACTGATACTGGAAAATGACTGTTTCAGACTGACTCAAACCACCAGACAAACCTTCAGAGACTAAAAAGATTTATAAATCTTGAAAATTGCAATATATACGCGACTGTACTTAAGTACAATTGTGTGTATACGCGACTGTGTTTGAGGAAACCTGCGTATACGCGGGTTCACTCGAAGAAAAAAGCATATATACGCCTCTGTATCTAAGAAAAACAGCGTGTATGAAAAGCTTCAAGAAAAATAAAAAACAAACTGAAGAAAATGGCAAAGCGTAAAGTTCAAGAATAGACCAGACAGTAACAGCAAGCAGACAAGGCAGCTGAGCCCTGATTGGCTTGAAAAACACCCAAACTAGGAACAACAAGAGTGTTGTCCCCAGTGGAGTCGCCAATTCTGTTAAAGGGAATTACTCCCCTAGGGCTTTTTGGGTTGAAACCCTAGTAGATTGAAAGTTAATCTATTCAAAGAAACATGCATTCATACAGCCATTATGCTATTATAAGCAAATTCTATGATAAGGGTACGTACCTTTGGTCCTACGTTTGAGAAGGCCTTTAGGGTCCAAACCCTTCTTGGAGTTCCCTTCTTCTCTTTTGTCCTGCAAAACAACCAATTCAAAGAACACAGCAGTACATGGACAAAAACTTATAAAGAAACCATCTTCATGTTATAAAGAGAGGTAGTTAGTTATGAAATCCAAACAACCTTTCACATATGAATTCTAAACATGAATATCATTGACATAAAGAAGATTCATTTCGGGAACCAAGACATGTGTTTCTTCTATTATAGACAAATAAAGTACATAAAAAGGAATATTTTCACCTGAGTCACCTTCAACAGGCTCCAAGCAAAGCTTCCCTCCGGATCCGTTCCAGCCTCAAGCCTCTAACAAACTCCTTCCATGACTTTCTCCATGATGTCATAAATGGTGGATGAACATCAAAACACAAGGAAACAAAGGTTTCCTGTACAAAATGGGGGAAGTGCAAAAGGCACAAGGGACTTCAGACCTGGTCAAGGGAAAAATCTCAGCATAATAACCTTTCTCTCTCTTCTCTCCTTCTTTAGGCCTTCCCTTTGAGGTCTTTTTATACCATCTCCAAAGTAGTTTTTTAGTTAGGAGTTGGTTGGGAACAGTCGGGCCACGGGCACTAACAGGTGATCAGCAGGTAAAACCCGTGATCTCTACCCGAAAATAAGGAGTGTTATATTTTTTTAAGTGTTTTAATACATACACGCGGGTTGGCTATACACATACCCACGTATACACGCGTTTAACTCAGGGCAATGTCGCGTATAAGGGATAAAACAATGTTTTTTAAATTTTAGGACCAGGTCTGGAAGGAGGGGTTGCCCTAGGCCATGAGTACAGCATCACAAACCATAAGAGTGAGATTTGGAGCTATAACATACCCTGCCACTGGTTAATTATTCGGCAACTGGTCGCATGTTTTTAGTTACCGATGTAAGTGAGCCTCTCACTATTTGCTCATCATCCTTTGATTTAGATCCAGTAATTGATATGGAAAACTCTATTGGATTACTTGAACGCGATGTTCTTATCCCTTTTGAGTCCCTTGACATGTGTTCCCTCTAGAGAACTATTCTTCCTTCTGATGAAGACCTCTTGGAAGCCATGATCAAGTTGTGTCCATTAACATGTCTTTCTTCCAGTTGGAAGCCATAATCAAGGGCTTCGAGGAAAGTTCCTTTTACTGTGTCGACCTCGTTAAAAAATGAATCAGTGAGTATGAGGACAGTTCTTTTCTTGTGTCAAGCTCGTTAAAAAATGAATCAAGGATTTTTTAGCATAGTTCCTTGTCTTGTGTCAAGCTCGTTAAAAAATGAAACAAGGAGTCTTGAGCATAGTTCCTTGTCTTGTATCAAGCTCATTAAAAAAATGAATCAAGGATTTTATGAGCATAGTTCCTTGTCTTGTGTCAAGCTCATTAAAAAAATGAATCAAGGATTTTAGAGCATAGTTCCTTGTTAGGTAGATTGTAGAGAGTGGACTTGAGCATAGTTCCTTGTCTTGTGTCAAGCTCATTAAAAAATGAATCAAGGATTTTATGAGCATAGTTCTTTGTCTTGCGTCAAGCTCGTTAAAAAATGAAACAAGGAGTCATGAGCATAGTTCCTTATCTTGTTTTCAAGCTCGTTTAAAAAATGAAACAAGGGTTTTGAGGATACTTCTTTTCCTGTGTCAACCTCACTAAAAAATGAAACAACTCCCTTGAGTCTTTCCAAGATCTTGAAAGTAAACCTTCATTTCATCCACCTCGTTGAATGCAATGAAACTTGGGGGGCATGTACCTAATTTTGCGTCATTATTCTGGGGGCATGCGAACTATAACAAGCATAGTTTTCATTTCAAGCTTGCGTAAACATGAAACCGAATCCAAGCAGAGTTCTCTATGGTTCAAGCTTGTGTAAAAATGAACCTATACCCGATTTACATCTCGTGATTGCCGTTTTTATTTGCTAAATTCTGTTAGATGAGCCTTGGTTGTTTTCATTCCATCGCCCCCATCTCTTTGGCTGATCATATGCTTTCACTTGGTTGTTTACCCTTCCTGAGGGACTGCATCTATGGGTGGTTTATTAGCCAGCCTCTTAACCATTACATGTTTTGAGTAGTTCCTCCATTGTTGGAACCAGTTGCTACCCTTTATACCACTCATTCCTCTAGGACGAGTCCTCTTTAAGCTCTTTTCTGACTCGTAAAATATGAAAAGATTGTTGAGTTTTTCTTTTTTAACTCGTTAAAACAGAATTAAAAAGACGGTCCACTTACAGCTCTTTTCTAACTGTATAAACATGAAAAGATTGTTGGGCTTTTGTCGTTTCAAGTTCGATATTGGTTATAAAATGACGTGTCCTTGATCGCTTTTTTACTTTTTCGGATCAAAGACACTAATTATGAAAAGTACTCCTTGATCGTAATGGTCAAGTGGTTCTCTCAAGTATTATTTTATACTTTTTCGGGCTTGGAGACACAAATTTACGAAAAAGGACAACCATGGAGTTTTCTTAAGTTTTTCTTCTGACTCCCTAAAATTTAAAAACGCCGAGTTTCTCCTATACTGGACTCGTTAAAATTTAACAGTAAAGGACCCGTTCAATTACAAACAGGAACGGACCACTCCTTCTTAGGGTTCGAATTTAAACTAAGTTGGACTCATTCGAAGGATGAGCTTATAATCAAGCAAATGTTATCCTCCTCAAGCTTGTCAAAAATAAAGAGGTACTTGCCAGAAATGGTGGGGGAAAAGAGAGAAAAATGAACCTGTTTGTTATACTTTGTGTCTCAGAAAAGCATTCAACCACTCTTGAACACGACACTTTTTGTTCACTTGGGTTGGGAAATCCTTTGCCTAACAGTTAATCGAACCATATTGAAAGTATTCAGCTGGTTTCTGGGTATTAGCTTTGGGTCAATTGTCACCAAACCATCTGCAATGTCGTTATGTTCTCAAGAGGTCAGTGCAAATAAACCATTCATCTGAAAAATATCTCTCATCCATCTTGACCATCCCTGAGTCAGTGCTTGCAAACATATTTCTTCAAACTTGATCTATGATTTCGTGTTGTGGGCTTGCCTACTACGGATCACTTTCTATCGACTTCAGCTCATTATCTAGAAAGATGATCTAGAAATCGTCAGTACCTTGGAATCTGCATGCCTCAATGGCAGGTTTCTCGCCTTCGACGACAGGTTGCATCATTGACCTTCGATCAAAGGATTCTGTGACATGTTTGACATCAACTCATCTATTCACATTTCATGGATTGTACTGAGTACTTTGAGAGCCATTGACATTACTGGTGGTTTCTCTCACACTTGTTAACAGTTTACATCATTGACTCGTAATCAAGTGGTTTCTACCATGTTCGACTTCGACACATTCATTCACATGGATAGAATCGTACTATTTCGCGAAGTAGAAATCAACACCCTGGATCTAGTTTCCACCATCCAGGCTGCGAGGAATTTTGTTGTTCATTGTATAGTGGACTATTCATAAACAGATGGTTGCGCCCATACTGTGTCTACATATGTCTATACTTGTGATGTATTACAAGATCATTCCTATATCAGAGCAGTTTAGTTAGTTTTCTAGTCAGTTTTGATCTGAGTATGGGAATGCCTACCTCAGCGATGATATGATCACACACACACACACACACACACACATATATATATATTGTATTGAATGTTTTTACAGGTTCCAACCAGGCTCTCCACAGGATGATCCTCGAAATGATAAAGTACTTCACTCTTCTTAGATGACAAATACTATTTATTACAGACTTCGCACTTTAGGGGGCAATATTTTACACAAAATATTGTCACCATGACATTCTGCAGTTAGTATGAGTCTATCACCACTCATACTTTCCTCCTATGCAAGTCTTAAACCTCAACTCTTCATGTCAAGCCTTGAAAAATGAGAGAAAGTCCTTGAAAATCTCTAAAAATCTGGTTCCGCACTTTCTCTTAGCATTACCTGCGGTCCCGCACCCCTTGGTCATGTCCTCTACGGACCTGCCCGCTCTGTCTATAAAGGAAAGCATGCAGACCCCTGTAAAAGTCAAGAAAGGTGCAAGTTTATTATTAAAAACTCACTTTGGGTTAATTCTGGATGCTTCTAGAAGGAATCTTGAGGTGGCAAGTTCGCTCCTAGGTGGTTCATGCATCCCATAACTAAAGGAGCTAACCCCTTGATGTCAAGAGCTTATCCCTTTGAAGGAGGACTCTATCCCTTTGAAGGTGGACTTGGTAACTTCCTTCCTCTGCACTATAAAATGAGGCATTGGGCTGGTTGCTAGAGAGGTTGAAAGCTGAATATTTTTTAGGGTAAATGTTGTTGGAATTTAGACTTCCTAATTGAGCTTGAGAGGAGAGACTACATACCTTTTGATCTCTTTGGAAAGAGTGTGAAGCTTGTCAAAGTAGAGGAGATTCTTGCTGGACCCTGGGAGGAGCTTGTACAACATCAAGGCACCAAGGTCGTAAAGTTCTTCTTTGTTTAAAGTTAATACAATCAAGTTCATTTTTCTCAATAAACTGTCTTCTATGGTTTATTTCATGAATTCCTTGATCATCATGTTAAATATGATTTATTATATTGGCTATGCAGGTGTTATTTGATGTGTGCTTGTTCGTGTTTGCAGGTTCTTTAAAATGAAACTCATTTGGACGGTCGAAGCGTGGCTGCCACAAACTAGCATTGGACTTGAGGTAGGGTCTAAAACATCTCTTGGCTTTTATTTATAAATCGAAATATTTAGAGAAAGATAGAATTTGCATGTTTTGCTTGTCGCTAGATATCTGTAGATACTAGGGAGATCGGTCTTGTCCGCAAGAACGATTTATCCGGCCGACACTTAGACCTGCAAAAGAGAGGAATTGACACCTCAGCCCTAGTATCACAAGAAGACAAAGAAGAGTTTTGGCAAGTTGTTACCTCTAAGCTATTGTTAGAAAAAGAAGCTTTAGATAAATTGAAAGAACTTGACCCTTTTGAAGTCTTGTTGAAATATAAAGCTAGTTTACCTCTTCCAAATTGGAGTTCATTTATTAGTGGTTTACAGAATCCAAGTAGTCCTCCTCATATTAGTTCTTCATCTTCTTCCATTCCTAGTAGCTTACACAAACCAAGAAGTCCTCGTCATATTAGTTCTTCATCTTATGTTCCTGTTACTCCTACAACTAATGTTCCTCCTTTAAATATGGTTGCACCTACTATGTATTCCCCACTCCTGCTCCTTGTTGTTTTGCATGGCCTTCCTAGTAAATATGCTGCTAGGATCCCTACCTATGGTAGTGATGAAGAAATTATAGCAAAAGAACATGTAGACAGATTTAATGATTTTGTTGACAGAGAAGAAGTCGATGATGAAGATGTGAAGTTAAGACTATTTTCACAGAGCTTTATTGGTGAAGTTAGAAAATGGTTTAAAGCTCTTACACCAGGAAGCATTCAAAATTGGGTTGAGTTTGAAGATAATTTTCTAAGAAAATGGGGAAACAGAACTAATCTAGTTCAAGCACTTACTGAATATAATAGCCTTAGAAGGGCACATGATGAAACTGTTCAAAATTTTTCAAAAAGATTTAATAAAGTTTTTAACTCAATTCCATCTCGTTTGAAACCTCCGGAAGCCTTAGCACAAATGAGATATGCTGAAGCATTTGGTTATGAATTTTCTATCTTGTTGAGAGAAAGAGAATCACCTACACTTGCTGAAATGCAAAGTGATGCAGTAAAGGTAGAGGTAAACATGATAGCTGTTAAAAAGTCAAAAATGGGAAAAACTAAATTGAAAGAAGAAGAGAAACCTTCCTCTTCAACTCTTGAAGATAAATTAGACTCAATGATGAAAACCATGGAGAAGTTGATGGATAGGTTAGCTCTTGGAAACACTTCTGCTCCTCCTGTGCAAAATGAACCTTAGTTTAGAAATCCTCAATTCAGGAGACCTCAAAACCAACAAAGACCAAGAGAAAATAGAAACTAGCAACCTGATCCTCCAATGAGACCTCTGTTTCAGTAGAATTTGGTTGATGAAGAAGATGATCCTGAAATTCCTAAAGAATTTATCCATTTCCTTGATGAAGAGATGTCAGGAATTTTATTGACTAAAGAAGAGCATGATGAGTCAGATTTGGTCAATCAAGGAGAAGAACCTTCAGATTATCTTAAAGGGTATCAGCATGCCATCTTTGAAATGCAAAAGTAATATAATATTAGAAAAAGAAATGTGTTGATTATTGCAAACAAAGTGCACCCTAAGAAAGATCCTCCAAAGATTACTGAGCTTAAAAATGATACCCCAAAGATTGTTGAAGGTAAGAAAGACACTCCGCTTGGTAAAAAAGACACTCATCTCCCTCCTGCTATCAAAGAAGCTAAAAAATATGTTTCTGTTCTCAACCTTGAGAATGAAATTTCAAAGATTAAAATATCAGTCCCTTTTAGTGAGATTCTCAAGGTAGATAAATATAGAAGAAAGATTATTGAGATGTTGAATTCACAACCAGGAGCTGCTGATATTTTAAATGTCCAAGAATATAATCCTACTATATATTTGGGCCCAAGGTTAGAAGATGATCAAAATGAAGAGTTTCCTCCTTTCTATGTAAGCATTAGTATTCATGATATGAGTTTACATAATGCTTTCTTGGATTCAAGGGTTTCTCATAATCTCATGCCCAAAGTAATTATGGAAAGGTTGGGGTTACAGGTAACAAGACCATATAAGGATTTGTTTTCTTTTGACTCAAAAAGGGTTCAATGTATTGGTTTAAACAAATATGTTGTTGTTGGTCTAACACAAATCCCAGCAAAAACAATTAGTATGGACATTGTTGTGGTTGATATTCCGCCAAAGTTTGGGATGTTGCTATCAAAATCACGGGTAGCAAAAATTAAAGGCACAATGTAGATGGACCTTACTTATGCCACCATTCCTGTTTTTGGTGAACAAAGGAGATTGTATCGGGAGACTAGAATGGCTTATATGGTAAGCAGAAAAGATAAACCTCAAAATTTTCCTATTTATTCATTTGATACTGAACTTGGATCTACTATTCCTTTCAATGAGGTAGTTGATAGTGGTCTGGAAGAAATGAAAGCAGAAAATCAGCACTCATAAAATTAGCAAGTAAATGACAAAGAGATGGAGGGATGGTGGTCATTATACTTTGATGGATCAGCAGGAAAAGAAGGGGCAGGATCAGGAATTTGGATTACATGTCCAAGTGATGAGAGTATGTTTTACTCTTATAAACTGAATTTTGATTGCACAAATAACATGGCTGAATATGAATCTTTGATTTTGGGTCTAGATGTTTTGATAAGAATGAAGGCTCAGAATATTTCTGTTTTTGGAGATTCTGAATTGGTTATTAGACAAGTTGAATGTGTCTATCAAACAAAGGATGTAAGAATGAGAGCCTACAAAAATCTAGTTTTAGACATATTGGAGAATTTTCAAGCCTATTCTTTCATTGTCAAAACTAGAGACCAAAATTCCATTGCTGATTCTCTTGTTGTTTCGGCAAGTCTTTTTTTCATTCCTATTCATTCTTCTGAGAAATATGAGATTGAATTTCGTCATAGACCAGCTTTACCAAATAATATCACCAATTGCCAATTTTTTTAATATGATCAACAGGTAAAGAATTCTATTGAGCTGAAAGAAGAATTTGAAAGTACTCAAGTAGATCAACAAAACATGCTTGTTGAGTCTAAAGAAAATTCTGAAGTCTTGCAATTAAAGAATAATTCAATAGCAAAGGGTATTATTCCTCTTGAGAAGCTTTTTTATCAGAATGATGTGTTCAAAATGCCAAAGATACAAGTTGATGAAGAGGAGGTAGAAAACTGTAATCTGGGTATATTAGCTTTGCCTAAAATGATCAAAATTTCAAAATTTCTTTCAGTTGATATGAAATTCAAATATATTGAGATGATGAAGAGGTTTTTTGATGTTTTTGCTTGGAGTTATGTTGACTTAAAATAGTATGATCCTTCCATTATTCAGCATACTATTCCTATTAAAGAAAATGAGAAACCATTCGAACAGAAGTTGAGAATAATTAATCCCCATCTCATGCCATTGATTGAAAAGGAGATTAAGAAACTTTTTGATGCTAAAATCATTGTCCCAATCAGATTCTCAACTTGGCTTGCAAATTTGGTTCCCGTTAGAAAGAAGAGTGGAGAAATCAGAATTTGTATTGTTTTCAGGAATTTGAATAAGGCTTCACTAAAGGACAACTATCCTCTTCCCAAGATGGATTCAATTCTGCAAAATATATTTGGTTCACAAAGAATGTTTATGCTTGATGGCTTCTCAAGTTACAATCAGATTCTTGTGCATCTGGATGATCAAGAGAAAACAACCTTCACAACACCGTGGGGCACATTCATGTATGACAAGATGCGTTTTGGTCTCATGAATGCAGGAGCTCCTTTCCAAAGAGAAATGGACATTGATTTTTCTGAAGAAAAGGACAAGACGGTGGTTGTTTATCTTCATGACATAACAGTCTTTTCAAAGAAAGAAGAAGATCAGCTAAAACACCTAGAAAAAAATCTGTTGAAATGTAGAAGGTTTGGTATCTCTCTCAATCCTACTAAAAGCATCTTTGCTTTAACTTTAGGAAAATTACTTGGTCATATTATTTCTGAAGATGGAATTAGGATTGATCCTAATAGAGTTAATGTCATTCAAAGGGTAGATTTTCCAAGAAGTAGGAAAGAAATTTAATCATTTCTTGGGAAAGTGAATTTTGTTAGGCGCTTCATTCCTAACTTTGCTGAGATTGTCAAAGATATAACAAGGATGTTAAAGAAAGGAGTTTATATTAAATGGAAAGCCGAGGCAAAGAATTCTTTTGAGAAAATTAAGAAGTCACTCACACAAGCACCGATACTCATCAGTCCATATTTCTCAAAAGAATTTCTGGTTTTTACATTTGCTTCCGAAAATACAATTTTTGGAGTTTTACTTCAAAAGGGAAAGCAAGGTACTTAACAGCTTATCTCTTTCTTTAGTAGAACATTAGCTAATGCTGACCTAAAGTATAATATTCTAGAAAATAGGCTTATGATTTGGTAAAAGCTATTAAAGACTTTAGATATTACATTCTGCATTCTCACATTGTGGCATATGTTCCAAGTACTTTGGTGAAAGACATTCTAACTCATGGAGATGCTGATGGTAAGAGGGGTAAATGGATCGTAAAATTCCTGGAATATGATATAGACATAAAACCAACCAAATTAGTGAAAGGACAAGGATTGGCGAAGTTAATGACTTAGAAAACCTACATTGCCTTGACATAAATATGAATGCAGAAATATCAGAAATTTCTGATGATGAAGAAGAATTGGTCCCAATTGATGAGAAATATCTTGTTTCAGATTGGTATAAGGATGTGGTATTTGTGTTACAACATCACAAAGCTCCCATTGATCTAACAAAGCCCAAAGCAAGGTTTTTAAAGCCAAAATCTTTGAGATATTTTATATTTGGCAGAAATCTGTTTTGGAAAAATACAAGAGGAATTCTTCTGAATTGTTTACTTGAAGAAGAGGCTGAAAAAGTCATTGAAGAATTCCATAAAGGTGATTGCGGAGGACTCCATTATTGGAAGGCTACAACAAATAATATTCTAAGAGCGGGATATTTTTGGCCAGCAAAGTTTAAAGACATTTACAAAAGAGTTGTTGCATGTCATGAATGCCAAATTTTTGAAGGAAGAAGAAAACTTGTACCTCTACCTTTGGTTCCTATCTATGTGGAAGCACCCTTCCAGCAGTGGGGGTTAGACTTTATTGGAGAAATACATCCATCATAATCAGGACAACATTGTTGGATTCTCACAGTAATGGACTACTTCACCAAATGGATAGAGGCAATCCCAACAAGGCAAGCTAATGATTCTATAATTATTTCTTTTCTAGAGAATAATATATTGTCTCGATTTGGTTGCCCCATGAAGATTATAACAGATAATTCTCAAGCTTTCAAGACTAAGAAAATGATTAATTCCTGTCATCAATATCACATCACTCTTGGACACTCTACAACATACTATCCACAAGGAAATGGTCTTGCTGAATCATCAAATAAGAGTATTGTAAGGATCATCAAAAAGGTATTGCAGGAGAACAAGAAAGTTTGGCACTTAAAGCTGAAGTATGCCTTATGGGCAGATAGGAAATGTACAAAGAGATCAATTGGGACTTCACTGTATGAATTAGTTTATGGCGTTGAAGCTATTTTTCCAACATCAATAGGGGTACCAGTCATGAAACTAATTCAAGGACTTGAAGAAGAACCAAATGCCATACAGAGGAGGATAAACCAGCTGATAGCTTTGCAGGAAAAGAGAAATGAAATCTATGACAGCCATGAGCATGCTCAAAACAGAATTAAAAATACATTTGATAGGAAGATTAAAGAAGACAGTTTCCAAATACAAGACAAAGTGTTAAGATGGGAGGCCAAAATTGAGGAAAAGGGCAAGCATGGTAAGTTTGAGAATTTATGGAAGGGTCCTTTTAATATTACTGGTTTTCATGGGAACAACACTTATATATTGCAGGAAATTGATGGAGGATCATGTGCTGGAGGGCCTGTCAATGGCAGGTTCCTAAAGAATTATACTTGCTAAAGTTTCATCAACCAGTCATGACATTGTATATATTCCTTTTTTTTTTTTCAGTTTTTATTGCTAATAATGATAAGTTGAAACAGAAAGCTTAAGCCAGGATTGTAGGCTCAATAGTTTGAAGAAGATGCTTGTCAAATCAAATAAAAGTATTTTTGTTTTACTAAAAAAAATGGATAATACTAGATCTACGAGTTCTTAGTGTGCCACAAGGGTACACTATCCCAAGTGGAGCCACTATTATCACCAAAATAGGGGTTTACATTGTTCCTAGTCATGGTCTTAGATAAGTGTCAAGTCACCCTATGTTTTATCGGGTAGGTGATAGGTTAGGAGTCTCAAAGGTTTCATTTTTCATATCCAAATAAAGTCTAACATCCTTTTTCCATGTTTCATGAGTCTTACATTCTTCTTACAAACTCTTAGCTTAAACCATTTTGAAAATTTTCTGGAATTAGCCCCAAAACCATGTTTTCATAATGCAGACAGTGTAAAATGTCTATTTTGCACTACAAAAACGCTGCTCTTTTCATAGTGCTTTTCCCTGGTCACTATGAAAGCGCGGATTCATGGAATAGTATTGTCAAACATCAAGCATCTCGCCATGAAAACTCATCATTTCGAATTTAGGGCTCATTATGAAAGATAATTTCAAATTCAAAAGGGTTTCCTAGTCTTATCATCTTAGTTTGCATGCAAACCCTCAAGTAGAATTGTTTTCAAACAGTAAGCTTTGGTAATTTTTCACCAAGGTTTTCCTCATCCATAATTCAGGCGAGGCTGACCACCATTGGCAAGTGAGGCTGATCAATAGAATTTCAAGTGAGGCTGGTTTTGTTACAGGAATTCGAAAGGAAAGCTGTCAGAGGAGAAGAAATGTCACATGTCTGGTCTTTGTTTAAGAACAAAGCCTGAAAACAACGATGTATTAGTCAGAGACAAATCAGTTGTAGAAGCCTTCAAGAAAGCAGGATGCTGGAAGTTTTGTAAGAAATTGCAGGGAGGACATACTCAGGTGACAAAGGAGTTTGCACTACATTTCACTGGCTCAAGCACAAAGGTTAGAATGTTGAACTTGCAAATTTCTCCAGAGGTCATAGCTTCGGTGTGTAGAAATTTTGAATAATTTAACACATATTCAATGGAGATTATCCTGATCATGTACTAATGCGGAAAACATACACAATACATAAGCTCCTCTACGTTGATCAAGAATATAGCAGCATCAATAACAATAAAACATCAAGAGCATTCACACATTAACACAGTATGTATCACGGGGAAAGCATCTCGCTAAAAACCCCACACTATCTGTATATTAATGATTGAGTCATGTAACATTACACAACATAATACTTCTCACAAGTATCTCCACCTCTGTTACACACAATACAGCTCAGATCTGATCTCCAAATCTCTTCCACTGCTTGCCTGCCTCCACTGCTCAATACTTGCTCAAGAACTGATGAGAATTGCTTCCCAAACTCGATTTTCACCTGCAAAATAGTCACTCACTCTTTGTGGACGTGAGAAAAAGCTAAAAATGCGGGCCAAATACGTGAGCAAACTCATTGGCATACTCAATCCTTTGATTGTGCAAGATCTGGTGCACAACTATAGTCACAACTGATAGCAATCTGATTCTCTACCACCTGTCCCTGTTGAACTGAACATGCACTGACATGCAACTGAGTTAACTGATGTATTCTTTAGTTGTATTATGAGTTAATAATTAGTTTAACAACTCATCATTAGTCTATCTGCAGTTAGACTAACTACAACCAGTTTAACTAAGTTAAACTGAACACAACTCCATCAACTGTACCTCCAGTCCACTAAACTCAACTCACTTGAGTTCTAACTGAAGTCATGCATGCAACAACTCAACTGACTCATAAGAAAAACGAATTTCCTTCTGACAGCTGCATGTGCCACTTCTGTAGCTCAAACTGAAGTGCTCCAAGAGAATAAGATTAAGTTTATAGTCCAAATATTATTGTGAGATAATAATATTTGACTTTTCTATTTTTGACAGCCAGTCTAAAAATAGACTTGATCACTCACACTGTGATCACTCACACTTTCATCAAAAATAGAAGTCCATCTATTTTCCCAACTTGATCAATCATCCATAAACATAGACATGATCCATATGTCTAAAAATAGACATAGTCTAAAAATAGACTTGCGCCAAAAATAGCCTGCGGGCCCACTTAGTGAAGGCGACTCTTTTCACTAAGCTCCATCATCTTGTTGCAATCTCAACACTCCCTCTCAACAAGATATGGATTATCAGCAACCCCTATCCTGCCTCGGTGGTACTCGAATTTGCTCCTGGTGAGAGCCTTCGTCAGAATATCAGCATCCTGATCCTCCGTTGGAATGTACGAAAGTAACATGATCCTCCGCTGCACACAATCTCTGATATGATGGTACCTGATGTCAATATGTTTAGATCTATCATGAAATACAGGATTAGCCGAGAGTTTAATGCAACTCTGGTTATCACAGTAAATCACAGTAGGATCCAAATGAGAACCGAACAAACCAATTAGGATCTTCCTCATCCATATAGCCTCGCATGCAGCCAAACTTGCTGCCATATACTCGGCCTCCGCTGAACTGAGTGCCACGGATCTCTGCTTCCTGCTGTACCAAGAAACTGCTGTCGATCCGATACTGAAGACCCCTCCTGATGTGCTCTTTCTGTCTGTTGGGCTCCCTGCCCAATCTGCATCCGTGAAGCCACATAGCTTCACCTCATCCTCCTGTCTGTACCACAAACCATATCCCGATGTGCCTCTCAAGTAGCGCAATACATGCTTGCCCGCCTTCCAGAAGAGCTTGGTAGGCTTAACCATAGCTTGTGAAAGCTGGTTAACTGCATAGCATATATCAGGTCGTGTATTGACCAAATACATCAGCGACCCCACCAACTGTCGATAAACAGTGGCATCCACTTCTTCTCCCGAAGTGGCATCCTCCTTCCTCCAACCTCCAGGAAGAGGAGTATCAACAGGCTTGCAGCCATGCATGTTGAACTTCTCCAGTATCTCCCGAGCATACTTGCCCTGAGAAACAAACAGTCCACCACTGCGCTGCCATATTTCCAATCCTAGGAAATAGTGAAGGAGGCCCAAATCCTTCATCTCAAACTCTGTAGCAAGATCCTTCTTGCATGACAGTATCAACAGCTCATCACCCGTTAGAATCAAATCATCAACATACAGTACAATGATAAGCAACTTACCCTCCACCACAATCTGGTATAGGTTCGGATCCGCCTCGCTCTTGGAGAATCCAAGTCCTGTGAAATAGTTGTCTATCCGTGTGTACCAAGCACGTGGTGCTTGCTTCAACCCATACAGCGCTCTCTTGAGCCTGCAAACATGCGACTCGCTGCTGAAGACTTCAAAGCCTTCGGGTTGCTCAATGTACACCTCCTCCTCAATGACTCCGTTGAGGAACGCAGTCTTCACATCCATCCGATGAATGTTCCATCCCATCTGCGCTGAGAGAGCAAGAATCATCCGTATGGAAGAATACCTTGCGACAGGTGCAAAGGTCTCCTCATAATCGATCCCCTCAATCTGTGAAAAGCCTCGGGCAACAAATCTTGCCTTGTACTTGTCCACACTCCCGTCAGCTGCCTGCTTAACTTTGTAGATCCATCTCGAACCTACCACTGATTTCCCTTCCGGTCTAGGAACAATCTCCCATGCACTGTTTCTGACAATAGAATCATACTCTTCCACCATGGCATCTACCCATGCGGGATCCTCCACATCTTCCTCGAAAGAGGATGGCTTAGTCACAACACACTTGCTCATAAGAGCCATGTATCCAGTGTACCGATCAGGTGACTGTCTCTGCCTGCGTTGGGCTGTAGGTGGTCCTACAACTTTCTCTGCATCTTGAGCCAGTCGCTCAGCTTCTGTCAAGCGCTTTCGCCCTCTGATGGTTGGCGCTGCATGAGTGGTCTCCTCCACTCCATGAACCTCGTCCTGTGGCTGATCCACGTCCTGAAGCTCATCCTTAGGAACTAATAGCTCCTCATCTGCATGCAAGTGTAGCTCCCTCTCAAGCGAACACTTCATGGCTTTCTCCTCCTGAAATTTTATATCCCGTCGCACAACAGTTTTACCACTATCTGGCAAATACACACGATAGTTGTGGGGCGTATCAGTGTACCCCACAAATATCCCAACCTCTGCAGTCGGTTCCAACTTCTTTCTGGCATCCTTCGTCACATGCATGTAAACGTTAGCACCAAAAATCCTCAAATGAGAAAGATCAGGCTTCTTACCAGAATAAGCCTCCTCGGGTGTACTCATGCGAAGTATCCTATGAGGACAACGGTTCTGCACATAAACTGTTGTATTGCATGCTTCCGCCCACAAGTGAAGGGGTAGGCCCTGATCATGCAACATTGCCCGTGCAGCACCCACAATCGTTCTGTTCTTCCGCTCAGCTACCCCATTCTGCTGTGGGTTATGGGGAGCTATGAGCTCTCTACGAATCCCTTCTGCCTTGCAGAAATCCTTGAACTCGTCCGAGATGTATTCACCACCATTATCGCTCCTAAGAGCCTTCACCTTCTTCCCCGACTCCTTCTCGACCAGTGCTTTGAATTCACAGAACTTTGAATATGTCTCGCTCTTCTTCTGCATGAAGAAGATCCAGCACTTACGAGAGAAATCATCAACAAAAATCACATAATACCTGTGTTTTGCTGTCGAAGCAACTGAGAAAGGTCCACACACGTCTGTGTGAATTCTCTCAAGGATCGTCGTGGCGCGACTATCCTTCTCGTGAAAGGTGGCTTTCACAAACTTCCCCAAAGTACACCCCTTGCATTGATCTGACTGCGCAAGTGTGCCTTTAGGAAGCCCTATAGTGATCTGCTGCAGTATCTTCAAGGCTCCATGGTGAAGGTGACCCAATCTCCTGTGCCACAACTCACCATCATCCCGGCTCACCAATCCTTCTGCCTTGCCTGCCATTGTTGCGCATCCATCTACATGCAACTGATAAAGGTTCCTCACTCGAACCCCTATCTTCCGGGTCTCACCAGTTGTCTTGCTGCGCAGGAAGGCCTTTCCCTCGCTGAAAACAACATCATACCACTTGTCTTCTAACATCGCCACTGAGATGAGATTCTTCTTCAATCCTGGAACATACATGACTTCCTTCAATACAAAGGGTTTACCAGACTCCCTCTCAAAGGAAATGGTACCGATACCGGTCGCACTGTATCTACCATCATCGCCCATCTCGATGTGCACTCCAAGATCTTTGTCCTCCAGATCAGAGAACAAATCTCTATCTCCCGTCATGTGAAAAGACGCACCACTGTCCAGGAACCACACTGATCCCATCACACTTGAAACCAAGCATGCGATCAATGAAAAATCAAGCTCAAACTGAGAAGCTAAAGCCTCTCCCCCTGCAGATCCAGCAGCTTGCTTGTTCTTCTTCTTCTGCGGACAATTTGTGGCATAGTGTCCATGCTGGTGACAGTGAAAACACTTCACCTTGGACATATCCTGCTTCTTGCCTTTCGCACCAGACTGAGAAGCCTTCTTGCTCTTCCCTTTCTTTGCTTTGGCAGCCAAAGCACAATTCTCTTCATCAGCTCCCTTTGACGAAGATCCGTCCCTGGTACTCCGCCTGATCTCCTCCTGCACAAGATCTGAACATAGTCTTTCCCATCCTGGCAACTTCTCCCGACCATTGACAGAGTCCTGATAGGAATGCCAACTCTTCGGAAGACCAAGGAGAGCCAAGCTCACCAAGTCCTCATCATCGACAGTAACCCCCACACTTCCCAGCTCATCTCGACACTGAGTGAACTTCGTGAGATACTTGGGAATACTGTCTCCCTTCTCGCATTTGATGTTTCTGAGTTTATCTTTGAGCGCCAGCTTCCTCTGATCGCTCTTGCTTTGGAATAATTCTGTTAATGATTTCCACATCAAATACGGAGTAGCCTTTCCATGGAGGCGGGACACAATGTGATCCTTCACGCCCTCCAACAGAATTCTTCGACATTTTGCGATCTTCTTTTGCCAAGCATCAGCTTGAGTAGCATCATTAGGCTTTGGGATATCCGTATCTATGAATTCCTTCAGCCCGTTATCATCCAATACTGCCTCCATCCTGTCCTTCCATGCAATATAGTTTGAGCTGCCCTCAAGAGCATACTCCAATCGCAATCCGTTGAAAGACATTGCTGCGTTGTCACCAAGAAAACACTGCTGCAAATTCGAATTCCACCAGCAACCAACTCAACTGCTTCCGATCAACCCTCGCTTGATATCCTGTAAAAATCTCTTCTACAAATCAAGCTGCTCTGATACCATGTAGAAATTTTTCTACAATTATCTCGCTCTGATACCATGTAGAAATTTTGAATAATTTAACACATATTCAATGGAGATTATCCTAATCATGTACTAATGCGGAAAACATACACAATACATAAGCTCCTCTACGTTGATCAAGAATATAGCAGCATCAATAACAATAAAACATCAAGAGCATTCACACATTAACACAGTATGTATCACGGGGAAAGCATCTCGCTAAAATCCCCACACTATCTGTATATTAATGATTGAGTCATGTAACATTACACAGCATAATACTTCTCACAAGTATCTCCACCTCTGTTACACACAATACAGCTCAGATCTGATCTCCAAATCTCTTCCACTGCTTGCCTGCCTCCACTGCTCAATACTTGCTCAAGAACTGATGAGAATTGCTTCCCAAACTCGATTTTCACCTGCAAAATAGTCACTCACTCTTTGTGGACGTGAGCAAAAGCTAAAAATGCGGGCCAAATACGTGAGCAAACTCATTGGCATACTCAATCCTTTGATTGTGCAAGATCTGGTGCACAACTATAGTCACAACTGATAGCAATCTGATTCTCTACCACCTGTCCCTGTTGAACTGAACATGCACTGACATGCAACTGAGTTAACTGATGTATTCTTTAGTTGTATTATGAGTTAATAATTAGTTTAACAACTCATCATTAGTCTATCTGCAGTTAGACTAACTACAACCAGTTTAACTAAGTTAAACTGAACATAACTCCATCAACTGTACCTCCAGTCCACTAAACTCAACTCACTTGAGTTCTAACTGAAGTCATGCATGCAACAACTCAACTGACTCATAAGAAAAACGAATTTCCTTCTGACAGCTGCATGTGCCACTTCCGTAGCTCAAACTGAAGTGCTCCAAGAGAATAAGATTAAGTTTATAGTCCAAATATTATTGTGAGATAATAATATTTGACTTTTCTATTTTTGACAGCCAGTCTAAAAATAGACTTGATCACTCACACTGTGATCACTCACACTTTCATCAAAAATAGAAGTCCATATATTTTCCCAACTTGATCAATCATCCATAAACATAGACATGATCCATATGTCTAAAAATAGACATAGTCTAAAAATAGACTTGCGCCAAAAATAGCCTGCGGGCCCACTTAGTGAAGGCGACTCTTTTCACTAAGCTCCATCATCTTGTTGCAATCTCAACACGGTGACAGAAATTCCTAGGGGGCAAGATACATGGTTCAAAAACTTCAAATTCGACATGGAACCATGTAAGGTGTTTCTAAAGCCAGAGTTTGTAGAAACCGACTTAACCAAGGCAGATCCCAGAGATTACATCAAGGATAGCTGTTTAGTCAATTTAGTATGTCCTAAATTGCTACATTAATTATCAATCCAGGAGTCGTAGACTGATGAAGTGTGGCGCACTATATGTGCAAGATAGCCCCTTCTTACCTTTTTGTCGTTTTCAATTTTTATTTTGTTTTGGGGGTTTTTATCTTCGTTTGTCTCCTAATATGAATGGAAATCCTATCCCTGAGTTTTAAGAATACTCTAGAAGGAAAGTATGGATATAGATTTTAAGGCAATTATGTCTTTTATAATGATTTCAGAACTTAACACTTCAGAGGGTCTTAGAACATACTAGTGGTGAAATTAATACTTGAACAAGAATAAAAATGTGCTGCTATTCAAATCAAGAAAATAATGAACTACTGATCATGAAACCATTATCTCTATTGCTGTCTAAATACAGAAAAATGAATTAAGCTACTACACTCAAACAAATCAAAAATTGCGATCTAGTAAAAGTAAAATCAATTCACATCATTCATAGTCCGATACCTTGCCAGGTAGTCTAAGCTATGGCTTTCGGAGATAACGTCAATGATATGAGCAAGTTGATGTCTAATTGTAGAAAAGTAAAACTAAAATAAAATCACATCATTCATAGTTCAATACCTCACCAGGTAGTCTAAGCTATGGCTTTTGGAGATAACATCAATGATATGAGCAAGTTGATATCTAATTGCAGAAAAGTAAAACTAAAATCAAATCACATCATTCATAGTCTGATACCTTGCCAGGTAGTCTAAGCTATGGCTTTCGAAGATAACGTCAATGACATGAGCAAGTTGATGTCTAATTGCAGAAAAGTAAAACTAAAATGAAATCACATCATTCATAGTCCGATACCTCGCCAGGTAGTCTAAGCTATGGCTTTCGGAGATAACGTTAATTATATGAGCAAGTTGATATCTAAACTAACTAACAAAGCAAGTGAATAAGACTGAAATCAACAAAACAGAACTGGAATTAAAAAAACTAAGAAAAGAAAAGTCAGCAGAGAGGCTAATTCCATGTCACTAATTATTGCGAAAATTGTATGAAAATGTCAGGGCCTACTCTATCCTGAAACATACACACACTGATCAGTGTTAACAACAATATACATAACTTGAAAAATCATGTACAGGAATGAAATGTTAATACCATAGCAAATGAAATATACACAGGTGGATAAATATGAAATATGTGCAATAGAAATAAAGAAACAATGCATAAAAACTTTACAGCAATAAGAAAAACGAAACCTCAGCATGCAGGGGCCCTTTGCATGGCCTTGGTCAACAGGCTATCAGTCCAAAATTATGCTCATGCAGTCATATAAAAACAGAGTCTTCTTTTATAATTAAAAACAGAGGAAGAATCCTCTCATTACCATAGTGGGATTAGTGTCACGGCACAATAGACTTAACAGCAAAATTATATCAACAAAAGCTTCATAATTGTTTTCCTGTGAAACTACGTCAACAGAGGACACGTAAAAGACAGTGTCCATGAATTTAGCATAATGGTTGTCGAGATTATTCAGTCTATCAAAAGTGGTTGTTGGATTCGCATCGTGGGGCAGTCTACAACTGTCAACATGACCCCAGGGATCTAGGAACAGCCACGAATCCTTCACGTGTTTGAAAACAGAGTCCTGTTGCTGTAGGACTCCTCTATTTGACCACCGCTTGACCACCGTTGACCACGGCTTTCCTTAATGAATCCAGTTGAACCAATAGGACCTGATCCATGTCCAGGTCATTCCTGATCTGCCCACGTGTCCTGTTTTGCATTATGACACCTGCAGCCTGGAGTTTAACAAAAACAACTGTGGAAAGTGGCTGCATTCTGCAGCTAATGAGCAAAATCTAAGTCAAACAGCAAACACAAAAACATAGTTAGAAAACCACTTAAATGCTCTTTTAAAATCAATATGCAATGATTTTGATAGCTTATGAGGTCCAGGTGAGGGGAAAAAGTCTAGGAAAGTGTGTAGGAGATATGTAGTTTCAGGACTCAACATACCCCCACTGTGAAGGTGTTGCATGTCCCCATGCAACCAAAACTTTGACCCTCCTCCTTTCAGTTCATGTGTTCTGAGACCTCTGCCAACACATCCAGCCTTCTTTTCTTCTTTCTTGGGACCACTGTCATCCTCGACTTCCTCATTAGGCACTTGAATTTGAGGTTGATGAGAGCCTTGCTCAACCTCCTGTTCTTTTTCTTCAATTTTCTATTTTTCTTCTACCATAGCCCAAGATGCAACATGGTGTTGTCGTGAATAATCTTATCTAACCTGCCCTGTTCTTTCAATGTTTCATTTTCTCTTTTGATGTGTCTATTTAGGACCTCCAGCTCAAAAACTTCCTATTTTAGTGATTGGATTTGAGCTTCTTGAGCTGTATTAGGCTGGGCAAATGAGGTGCCTTGGTCTGTGGCAGTTTTCTCCAACGTCTCAATATAATCATACATTTCTTGCTGGATTGGATCTATCTCAGGTGTAGTCTTCCTTGGGCTATCCCAAAAATCTAGGTGAGAGGGACTGATCTCAAAATCTAGCCGAGAAGGACTATTTTCAAAATATGGCTGAGGAATAGGAGTATGGTGTGGGCCACGGCCAGGAGGGATTGCTGAAGGTTGTTCCGATGTTTCCCCTCCTAAATCAATAAAGTGGGGCCCTTTAATTTGTACTTTCCTCAATTTCCCTTTAAGTTTGGAACTTCTTCTTAAATTTTGTGGGCTAGTGTCCTCTTTCTCCCTACTCTGTTTTTCTTTCCCTTTCTTCTTTACTGCAGCTGACTGTTCCTGAAGGTAAACTAGTCTTTCAGATAGTATTTGGTGGTCCTCTTCTGAGGAAGGTTCTGGGGTTTGATAGAGAGCCTCAATATCTCTTTTCCCTTTTGATTTTCTTGGCTTCTTACCCTCAGTTCTTTCCTTCCTACTTTCAGACAGTTTTTCTTCCCTACTAGTTTCTTTAACTATGTTAGTAGGAGTGTCCTGAATTCTAACACTTGTTTTCTTTCTTCTGCTTTTCCTTGATGAGCTGCTTTCAGGTGTTTCATGTGGATCTTGAAAGAAATTTCTAACCAAAAACTGCTCCCAGATGTCCTTCTTTTCCTTTAATTGTTTTTCAATCAAAATTTTCACAAGGCCGTGATGGTACAGGTGGGGTTCTACGTCCCCTAGATTATTTTGGACGGTGATGGACATTTTTTTCAGGCTATTTAACAAAAATTAGGGCAAATTAATAGTTTGATTTTCTAGAAAATTCATCAGCAACCGGGTGTGGTACATATACATTGACCCAAATCATCCCTCACATGTAATGAATTTCTAGATTATCAATAATAAACTAGCCCACTTTTCTTCTAAAGCAGAGACAAGGATTCCACGTTTGAAAATGGTTATGTCCATCCCTGGATTGCATAGGATAACCCTCCATGCTCTCTCGTCAAAGCTTTTATTTTTGAACCACCATTCTCCCTCTTGTGGGAGTTCCGTTGCGGCTACTATGGATGCTTCTGTGACTGAGAATTTAAGGTCTCCAACCTCAGCTTCCACGCCATCAAAAGACCTCGCAAAAGTCTTCGTAACTTCCTTGTTGTAGCCTCTGAATTTCTGAATGAATTGTAGCCACCGTGCCTTCCTTAGCATGCTTTTCAATTGCGGATACCCTTCCATAAATTTGGGCCCTTCCGGTTCTGCTCTCAATAGAGGACCCATTCCTTCCCCTGCTTTAAAATACGTCTTCGTAAGTGATAGACTGATGGAGGTGAGACAGTTGTGCTTGCGGGAGATGTAGAAGTACTATGGAGAAAAAATAGTAGTCGTAAATGGAGGAATAGAGAATAGGTAGCGAGAATGAGTTCACAGAACGAAGGCTAGAATGAGTTCACAAAACGAAGGCTTATGTGAGCATACTAGAATTATAAATGCAACTTCGATGGAGCAGTATGGAAATAGAGTGAGCCCGGCAAAGTTTTGAACTAGACGGCTACGGAATAGATGTTAGCATGCTCACAAAATGGATACGGAATTTGTGCAGTAGGAAAGAGCCGTGACCAAATTGATCACGTTCTCATAATTATCCGGTTTAACAGATGGAGTGTCAAAGTATGATTGTACACGAGTTAAGTTTGGAGATGGATCATGAGGCCGTTAAAAATTAATGCAAAGTTCGTGGTGGAATTATGTAAAGGCCATGGAGTGGTTATGGAAGCTATCAAGGCGAATCATTACATATAATGGAGCCGGTGGTTTCATAACTATGTAAAATGTGTTTTAAAATGCTATTTGAAATGAACTTTGCTCGTACCTTGGAACTTACCACTTCCGTCCATTGACCTTTGATTGGCTGCTTCCTGATAATGCTTCTAGATGCTTTATATCTTCAGAATATCTTCCTTTTGCCATACCTGCATTTGATTTTCATGATCATTTAACTAACATCTAACTGTCAGTATTGAATAACAGAGTGATGGCTGCGGAATCAGCTTTTAGTTGCGGAAACTAAATTCAGCTGCGGAAACTGACACAGTGAACATATTACTGAATGGAGATGGATAAATGATGACTGAGTGAATGAAAACTGGTCATTAAGGAATTTTATTGGCGGAATGAGATGATGAAATGAAATGAAATGAAGTGAAGTGAAATGTCATGAGACTATGAATACAATGAGAAAAGATTTTTTTTGGAAAATATAGGGTGTCAGGAGTTCCTTTTTTTCACCCTGTATTTCTGTATAAGACTGCCAATCAGTGATTGGTTTTCAGGCTTATACACATTTTTTTTTTATTTTTTTATTTTTTTTTTATAAAAACAGAAGAGAACAAAGGCTAGGCTGGTGGAGAAGAAGGATTCTTCTTCACCAGCCTTATTGCAGAACTATCTTGAAAGATTTTGACAAATTCCTCTTTTGAGAGTGGCTTATGATAGATCTTTATTCTGTGGCCATTCACAATAAGAGGAGTTTGATGTTCATCAATGGTTTTGATTCTTAACGCTCCATTGTTAAAGATTTTGTCAATCTCATATCGCCCAAGCCAATGAGTCTAAAATTTTCCTTTGAAATCTTTAAACTTGGAATTGAATAGCAATGCCCAATCTCCTTCTTGAAACTTTTTCTCCTTGATGTATTTGTCATGCCACTTAGCTCTTTGATATTGAACTAGATCATTTCTTAGAATTGATTATTGCTTGATCTCATCTAGCTCATTCAACTGTTCCATTCTATGCTTTTGGGCTTCTGATAGATCCATTCCCAATTGAACTGCCATCTTGAAAGTTTTGACTTGGAACTCAATGAGGAGCAGGACTTCTTTCCCATAAACAAGTTCACAGGGAGAATGTCCTGTTGTATTTCTCCATGTAGTTCTGTAGGTCCACAAGGCTTCAGGAAGCGTTTCTGCCCAATCTCTTCTGTGTAGATGAACAGTCTTGGTGATAATGCCTTCAATAACTTTGTTTATAGACTCCACTTGACCATTTGCTTGCGGATGGTAAGGAGTAGATTTTTTGTGCTTGACTTTGTATTCTTACATCAGCTTCTCCACCAGGTTGGATGTGAATTGACCTCCCTGATCTATCACAATTTCTCTTGGAATACCAAAGTGAGTAAAAATATCGTCATAAAGAAAACTAACAACTAAATGCTCAGTAGCAGAAAATAATGCTTTGGCTTCTACCCATTTAGTGACATAATCAGTACATACCAATATATACTTTCTTTGTTTAGATGGTGGGTTAATAGGTCCAATGAAATCTAAAGCCCATTTTTCAAAGGGTTCGATGAGTACCTGTGGCTGCAATGGCATTTCATTTGAAAGGGTAGGTTTCCCTACTCTTTGGCAGTTGTCACACCTTTTGACATATTGTTTTGCATCTTTGAAGAGGGATGGCCAATAATATCCTAAAGAGAGGATTTTATAGGCTGTCCTTTTGTCAGCAAAGTGTCTGCCGCATGGTTCATCATGACATGCTTTGAGGATATCAGGCATTTCATCTTCCCTAACACATCTTCTAATCACAAGATCTAGCCCTGTTTTAAACAATTCATTAGAAATCCATGAATATTTTGAACTCTCCTGAATAATCTTTCTTCTTTCACTAGGAAATAAATGTGGAGGTAGTTTCCCTATAACCAAATAGTTAGCTATATCTTCATACCAAGGGGTCTTAGTAGTTACTGCAAATAAATATTCATTAGGAAACTTGTCCTCTACAGGAGAATCTTCTTTAGTATTTTGAACCCTAGACAAGAAATCAGCTACTGTATTTTGTTTCCCTAGTCTATCCAACACAGTAATATTGAATTCCTGTAAAAGTAGGAGCCACCTTGTAACTCTACCATTAGTAATAGGTTTGTTCATTAGATATCTAATTGCAGAATGATCAGTATGAATAAAAGTTTCATAGCCTGTTATATAATGTATGAACTTATTGATTACATGAACAACAACTAAGAACTCTTTTTCAGTCACAGTATAGTTCAACTCAGTAGGAGTTAAATTTTTACTGGTATAGTAAATGGCATAAGGAACTAAATCTTTTTGACCCAACACAGCTCCTAAAGCTGTATCTGAAGCATCTATAGAGATATGGAAAGGAAGTTTCCAATTTGGTCCTCTCAAGATAGGCGCTTCAGATATTCTTGTTTTCAAGTTTCAAATGCTGATTGGCAATCAGGATCCCATTTGAATTCACAGTCTTTTGTAAGCAATTTGAAGAGTGGAGATGCTATTTTAGTGAAGTTTTCTATAAATATTCTATAGTATCTAGTGAATCCCAAAAAACTTCTAATATCTTTTTGACAATTTGGAATAGGCAACTTGGAGATGACTTCAACTTTTGATCTATCAACTTTAATCCCATCCCCTGAGATATGATGTCCCAAAACAATACCTTTAGTAAACGTCATAAAGCATTTTTCATGGCTTAGTGAGAG
This sequence comes from Pinus tabuliformis, assembly GCA_031772625.1. Taxonomy (NCBI): domain Eukaryota; kingdom Viridiplantae; phylum Streptophyta; class Pinopsida; order Pinales; family Pinaceae; genus Pinus; species Pinus tabuliformis. The sequence goes on from CM062804.1 coordinate 1,604,004,012, forward strand.
GTTTGTTTCTTTACATCTTATAAGGACTTTTCCAAATTTTCTAATGCCTCTTCAAACGAATCACCATAAACTGTAAAATCATCCATATAAACCTCTACACAATCATGGATTAGATTAGAAAAAATTCCTAGTACTGCTCTTTGGAATGTTGCAGGTGCATTACATAATCCAAAAGGAAGCACTCGATAAGAAAAAGTTCCCCATGGACAGGTAAATGTTGTCTTACCCTGATCTTCAGGTGCTACTCGAATTTGATTATAACCACTAAAACCATCCAGAAATGAAAAGTACTTTTTTCCTGCTAATGTATCTAATACTTGATCGATAAAGGGCAAAGGAAAGTGATCCTTCAAAGTTGCTTTGTTTAATTCCCTGTAATCAATGCATACGCTCCATTTACCATTATTTTTGGGTACTATAACCAAAGGAGAAACCCATCGGCTATCTGAAATTGGATAAATGAAGTTTACATTGAGTAGTTTTTGGAGCTCTTCTTTCACTATCTCCCTAAGATTTAGATTCATCCTTCTCTGAGGTTGTCTGATTGGTATACTATTTTCCTCGATATAGATATGATGGATGCAAGTCTTAGGGTCAATACCTTTCATATCAGTATACTCCTATGCAAATGCAGTAGAATGTTTTTGCAAGATTTTGGTTAGCTCTTCCTGTTGTGATTTTTCCAAATTTTTGTTGATATTCAATGTTTTACCTGGAAGAATCTCAATGGTAGAACCACTGAACTCTTCCATAGAGTAAAGAGACATTTGTCTTAATGATAAGTACTCAATATCATAATCTAACTAAAATTGTTTGTGGTCATATTCTGAAGATGTTTCAAAATTTTCCAATGTGTTCAAAAGTTGACTATCTTCACTGATTTCAGAAATGGTAAAGACAGGTTGTATACTGTCCTCATCATCGACCCATTCATTGTCTCCTACTTCTGTAATTGCTTTTGCTGGAGGATACAGATTGAATTTCTTTGTTGAAATACCATCAGAAATGTACATATCTCCAGATCTACAACTAATGAAAGCATCAACTATGGCTAGCCAAGGTCTTCCTAAGATGAGTAGGTGCCCTCCTAAAGATGAGTAGGTGCCCTCCTAAATTACTCTTGGGAGTCAAAATCATGAAATCTACTGGATATTCCCAAGAATCTAAGGAGACTGAAATATCTTCTAATACACCATCTGGTTTGATTATTGATCTATCTGCAAGTTGCAGTAAGGTGGGTGTAAAAAGAAGATTAGGAAGTTTAAGCTACTCCATAGTATGTCTACTCATAATGTTGATAGCAGCCCCTAAGTCAATCAAAGTATTTTTAATTTCTATCCCATTTATATGTGTCTTGAAAATTGGACTACCTGGATCTACATATTTCTGCATGGTAATTTTTCCCATCATGATATCTGCAATTTTTCCTACCAGGTGGATTCTTCTTGTATCTCTTGGTTTCCTTCCTGGTCTCTTAAGACTCAACTCCTTTATTGTTTTTGCTAGAATAGGAATCTTTGTAATGGCTTGTAGCAAGGGAATCTTGATACAGACATTCTTTAATTCATCTAGAAAATCATAGTCAGGCAACAAGATTTGTTTTTCTACCCCTTTGTCAATTTGTAATCGTTCAGGGAAAGGAGGTGTGGATGAAGATGCAGGTTGCTCAACTATGGGAGTTGTGGGAGTTGACTCTTTTTATTTTTCTTTTTGAATGTTTGGGTTTTGAAGAGATGTTTCCTCAGAACCTTTATTGGCTTTAAGAGAATCCTCTTCAGAGGTATCTTGCTCTTGAACATCTATAGAAGGTTTTTCTAAAACTCTACCAGACTTGAGTTGTACATCATTAAGAGGAACAATCATATAGGTAGGAAATTGTTGTCCTTCTACCATGTAAGCATTCTGAGGATTTTTATTGTTGGGATTTGGCAATGGCTGGGTTGGTAGTTGATTTGTCTTTTGTTGAAATGGAAGCAAGAGTTGAGAATTTGGATTTTGTTGAGAAGGTTGTTGTTGCGGAAATGGTAATGAAAGTTATGGGTTTTGATTTGGAAGTTGTGGATTTTGTTGATTTTGAAAAGATGGAGGATATTGATAAAATTGAGAAAATCTCCCATAAGGATTTTGCATCCCTTGTGCCCATGATTGGTATGGATTTTGAGATTTTGGCCAAGGTCGTTGCCAAGAATTCCAATTTGGTGGGAGATGAAAGTTCATAGGATTGTTAAATCCTTGATTTTGTGGCCCATACCATGGTATTCTTGAAACAAAACAAAGGGACTCTACTGAATTTGGATCTTCTTGAAAGACATCTTTGAGCCCAGGAATTGAAGGACAATCCTTGGTCTCATGGCTTCCTGAGAAAATCACACATGTTTCTACAACTTTTGCATCCAGGGGACATTCCCTTAAAGCATGTTTCTTTCTACATTTTGGACAAAAGATGGCTAAGGCTTCGGCTTTTGCTTTCTGTTTGTTTTGTATTTTAAGGGTGTCTAGTTGTTCACTAAGGCTCCCTAGAATATCAGTTTTGAACTCATCAAGCATATTGCCAATCTTTGCCCTACTTACTGATCCAGTTGCAGATTTGTTTGCTCTAATAAGAGAAGGATCTCTAGGCCCTTTTCCAGTTTTAGATTTTCCCCTTGAGAGATGGACACATGATTCTGCTATGTCATGGAGTGAAAGTTGAGAAATATCTCCCTTCCCCATCATGTTTAAAATATCTATCCATTCATCTCTAATGGCTTTTAATAGAAGGGCTTTCAAGGTTTCATCATCTAAATTACTCATTTTTTCTCTCTTTAATTTGTATTGAAATCTTTCCAGTAAATCCTCCAAGTTTTCATTTTCTTTTTGCATCATCTTGAATACCTCATCCTTATGATTGGTGGGCATACAATAATCTAGGTATCTATCCAAAAATGTTTGTTTCATATCATTCCAAATCCTAATAGATTGAGTGACTAATCCCATGAACCATTTCAAAGCAGCTCCTTTCAATGTTGAAGGAAACAGTTTGAGTTTTAGAGAGTCTTCCATATAGTCATAGGTTCGGCACAAGACTTCAAACTCAAATAGAAATGTTTCAGGATCCTCACTTTGAAACCGATAAAAGTTTGGGACGACAGATGGTGAAATGTTTTTTATTGTTTTATGGGTTTCCTCATTAGCTATAGGGAATCCAAATGAGTTATCTCCATCCCTATTTCCCCCAATATTACCTCTACCTCCTCCATTGTTTCCTCTTCCTCTACCTCGACCCCCTCCTCCAAATCCATTTACTACTTCCTCTGTCATGATAGTTTCCTCAGAGTTCTCAGAGTCCTCTGGTTCTTCTATTAATGGCGAATGAGGAAGAATTTCTCCCTCCTCTTCTTCAGGTGATTCTACTTCTTTGATTACAATACGTTCCCCTATAGAAGTGAAGAAAGGTTCTTCTCCTAGGTCAGATTTAATGGATAATGTGGGAGAGTCTCCTAATTCGGCTGTTGCCCCTTTAATTCCAGGAATCCTAAGGCTGGGAGTGTGAGTCGGAGATGATGGAGGTGTATCTTGTCTATGCCTTGAAGCAGCTGGAGTTGTGAAAATCAAACTTTTGGCCCTAGCTATAAACCTTCCCCTAGAATCTCTTGCTCTATGCATGTCATTTTTTTTATTTTTATTTTTTCAAGTCGGGCTAATAATTCTCTTTTTGATATTCCAGGTCACACTAGGTGCAAGAAGAGAGCATAATCAAGAAATTATTGAACTAACAACTCTCTTTTTTGATCCTCCAGATCATACTAGGTGCAAGAGGAGAGCATACTTCAAGAAGTTATCAATTTTTCCCCTTTTTTTTATGTAAGAGATCAGCTACCTAGTTACACTTCCCTAGCAACGGAACCAAAATGTTTAGTCAATTTAGTATGTCATAAATTGCTACATTAATTATCAATCTGGGAGTTGTAGACTGATGAAGTGTGGCGCACTATATGTGCAAGACAGTCCCTTCTTACCTTTTTGTCGTTTTCAATTTTTATTTTGTTTTGGGGGTTTTTATCTTCGTTTGTCTCCTAATATGAATGGAAATCATATCCCTGAGTTTTAAGAATACTCTAGAAGGAAAGTATGGATATAGATTTTAAGGCAATTATGTCTTTTATAATGATTTCCAGAACTTAACACTTCAGAGGGTCTTAGAACATACTAGTGGTGAAATTAATACTTGAACAAGAATAAAAATGTGCTGCTATTCAAATCAAGCAAATAATGAACTACTAATCATGAAACCATTATCTCTGCTATTGTCTAAATACAGAAAAATGAATTAAGCTACTACACTCAAACAAATAAAAAATTGTGATCTAGTAAAAGTAAAATCAATTCACATCATTCATAGTTCGATACCTTGCCAGGTAGTCTAAGCTATGGCTTTCGGAGATAACGTCAATTATATGAGCAAGTTGATGTCTAATTACAGAAAAGTAAAACTAAAATAAAATCACATCATTCATAGTCCGATACCTCGCCAGGTAGTCTAAGCTATGGCTTTCGGAGATAACGTCAATGATATGAGCAAGTTGATATCTAATTGCAGAAAAGTAAAACTAAAATCAAATCACATCATTCATAGTCCGATACATCACCAGGTAGTCTAAGCTATGGCTTTCAGAGATAACGTCAATGACATGAGCAAGTTGATGTCTAATTGTAGAAAAGTAAAACTAAAATCAAATCACATCATTCATAGTCCGATACCTCGCCAGGTAGTCTAAGCTATGGCTTTCGGAGATAACGTCAATGATATGAGCAAGTTGATATCTAAACTAACTAACAAAGCAAGTGAATAAGACTAAAATCAACAAAACAGAACTGGAATTAAAAAAACTAAGAAAAGCAAAGTCAGCAGAGAGGCTAATTCCATGTCACTAATTATTGCGAAAATTGTATGAAAATGCCCGGGCCTACTCTATCCTGAAACATACACACACTGATCAGTGTTAACAACAATATACAGAACTTGAAAAATCATGTACAGGAATGAAATGTTAATACCATAGCAAATGAAATATACACAGGTGGATAACTATGAAATATGTGCAATGGAAATAAAGAAACAATGCATAAAAACTTTACAGCAATAAGGAAAACGAAACCTCAGCGTGCAGGGGCCCTCTGCATGGCCTTGGTCAACAGGCTATCAGTCCAAAATTATGCTCACGCAGTCATATAAAAATAGAGTCTTCTTTTATAATTCAAAACAGAGGAAGAATCCTCTCGTTACCACAGTGGGATTAGTGTCATGGCACAGTAGACTTAACAGCAAAATTACATCAACAAAAGACTAACTCTATGCATTTGGAAACGCGTTATTTATAACAAAAGCTTCATAACTATTTTCCTGTGAAACTACGTCAACAGAGGACACGTAAAAGACAACGTCCATGAATTTAGCATAATGGTTGCCGAGATTATTCAATCTATCAAAAGTGGCTATTGGATTCACATCGTGGGGCAGTCTACAGTTGTCAACATGACCCCAGGGATCTAGGAACGGCCACGAATCCTTCATGTGTTTGAAAACAGAGTCTTGTTGCTATAGGACTCCTCTATTTGACCACCGCTTGACCACCGTTGACCACAACCTTCCTTAATGAATCTAATTGAACCAATAGGACCTGATCCATGTCCAGGTCATTCCTGATCAGCCCATGTGTCCTATTTTGCCTGATGACACTTGCAACCTAGAGTTTAACAAAAACAACTGCGGAAAGTTGAATCAGTTGCGGAAAGTGGTTGCATTCCGCAGCTAATGAGCAAAATCTAAGTCAAACAACAAAGACAAAAACATAGTTAGAGAACCACTTAAATGCTCTTTTAAAATCAACATGCAATGATTTTGATAGCTTATGAGGTCCAGGTGAGGGGAAAAAGTCTAGGAAAGTGTGTCGGAGATATGTAGGTTCAGGACTCAACAACAGCTATGCCAATTTTCTCTTCAACATTCAATGTTATTTTACCTGTGAAGGTAGATATCAAAAGGTTTATTCATATCATTTTAAACTCTTGTTACATTTTACTAGTATGATTTCTTTAGATTTTCCTTGCTTCTTATTTCGAAGTGTAGCTAAGATGGTAGATAAAGTACAGTTGAAATCTCAAGGATGTGAAACTTCCTTGTTTCATCATGGTTTAATTAAACTAATAGTTCTACATGAACTCAAAAGGATCAATAAAGAATGGTATTTGTTTTTGTTTTTATGTGACTTTGAAGCAGAAAAACAAGGTGTAGACATTAGCCCTATGGTTAAAGGAACTCCATCAACAGAAATCAGCAAGTCTGTAATGTCCAGGGAAAAAAGGCATGTTAAGTTGAAAGCCAGGAAATAGGTGAAAGAGCAAGTAAGTAAAACACCAGTGGTCATTCTTGAGACTCCTAAATCTACAATGGAAAAGATATCTGAGGTTAAAGGAATGACACAAGAACAGTCAACTAGAAAACCAGTTCAAAGGAGATTGACTAGAAGTCAAATTGCAAAGGAGAAAGGTAAAACAATGATCTCGGGAGAAGGTTCAAGCTTGAAAGGTGATTTAAATGATATTTTAAAAGCCATTGATATTACAGAATCCCCTTTGGTGTAGGAAGATGTTGTTATAGACATATTTGGGCACTACAACCCCAAACTCATATGTCCATAAACTAAGGGCTCCTTAAGTCCCTAAAAGTGTTGTTTCACACCCTAAAGGATCATGGTAAACTGATTACATCATTTCCTAGAAGTTCCACCTGAAAAACTACTCAGAATTGGCCAAAACTGGACCATACAGACTGCTCCATGGGCAAGGTGCGATGCATACTGACTGCCTAACTATCCAGGTGTGATGCATACTAAAATGGCCTTCTGTGGGGTTCAATGAGCGAGACTAGACAAATGGCAGAGACGGTTTGCAAGGTGGATGATCATGGAATCTTCTTGAAACTTCTCCTGTGACACTTGCCTCTTTGAATTCGCCCAGGGATGAGTAAGAGGTCATGAAATCTCCAAGTGGAACCAAGAACTATTAGTGGAATTATACTATTCAAAAACCCAGAGCTAACTCACACCCTTGCAAGACATCTATAAATGGATCCCTCATCTGAGAGATCTAGAGGCTGGAATTTTGTATTTTGTAAGGAAGTGTTGTTGGTTTGTTGGTGAGAAGAGACATTGCATTGTTATGTGATTTTCTTGTTCATGAGGTGAAGAGGGCTTCTACAACTGGGAGGATGATACTAGATCAAACAACTGGGTTGTAATCCTCTCTTACATTACTATTAATAAAGTTATTTTATTTTCCTCCATATAATCTTGTATTTGTGAATATTATTGTTTACGAATGCAATTGTATGGTTAATGTGTTTCTGATTCTGCATTGTTTATGATGTTTTAGATAGAGATGCTTTGATAGTTTGCTGTTACTTTGACTCTACAGGTATTCTTTGAAGTAGGAAAAGTAGGAGAGGAGTGGCAAACTCTATCAAGGGAAAGAGAAATCAAGCTCGGATAAAAGCGGAAGGTCCAAGTTGGCCCTCTTTTCTTCTCTTCCATCTATCACACTTAAAGGAACTCTTGAAAAGCTTTCATTGTTTGTTTCTAAGATAGCTACCCATCTTAGTGGGACTAGCAGTTCGAATCGACACTAATTTTCCTTGAAACAAAATGGCGACTCCACTGGGGACCGAATAGTTTGTTTTGTTTGTTTATTGTTTTCTTTATAAACTACAGAGGGAGCCTGAAGTTAGCCAGCTAGCCTTCGAAACGCCTTTGATGTGCAATTGCGAAGTAGATAAACGTTGCTTCAGTTAATCTCTGGGTTGGTTTATGAACTGAACATCTGACTTACAAAGCATCCTAAGTGCCTTTGTGGTAGCTTAGAACCTCATTAGATCTTACCATTATGCTTTGTTTTTACTGTCCATCATTACTCAGCCTAAATCACTGAACTTAGCTACAGGTTTTGCGCAAAAACCAAGCTCAGTCTCGCTCCCTGGCCCATCGCACTGTCTGTAACTGTGCAACCTAGATGCATCACACCTCTCGTGTGTTGCAGGTGAGATGCATCCCTGTTTCCCTGTGTTGCAGGTGCGATGATTGAGTGACATTGTTTTCTTCTCTGAAATTTGGTTTTTCCTCCTTGTTTTCAGCTTTATTCAGTAGTTTTGTTGTTCATGATTAGTACCTTCTTGCTAAAACCATCTTCCTTCACATTATTTTAGCCTCCATCAGTTAGGAATTGTAAATGTTTTTGTGTATTTGTCAATCATTTATAGTCTTGCTTTATCGAAAGTAGCCTAATCGAACTGTCGTTCTTGATGCAAGTGTCGTAATTGTCATTATGAATCAAAAGAAGAGTGTCATAAAGTCTTCCTCTTCTAGATAGTTGATTCTACTTTTTTCATTGTACTTGATTTGAAATTATTATTATTTGAAGTGTCGAAAATAGTTTTCAATTCGAAATCGAAAAGTGTAGTCTTAGTCTTCCTTTCATTTTGAAAAGAAAATTGTTAGTACTGTCGCTTTGAAAGAAAATAGTTCAGATATGTACTTAGCTTTCTTTTTTGGCATTCACACATTAAGAAAGCAGAAAACAAATACATGCATGTGCATCTGCATTTTAACTTCATAAGAAATTTGATTTAGGAAAGTGCATTTAGTGTGTGCTCTATGCTCTTTGCTGAAAGAAAATCATAATCTTCTTTCCTTTGTAGCTAGGATTTTGATTGCCAAAAGAACATAAATGCCATTTATCATTTTAGATTGCATATTTAGGAATTTCACATCTACATCATGTGGTGAACCTTGAAAAACAAACTTCTAAGCAAGATCAACCATAAAATAAATCTCAATGAACATAAAAACGCTTTGGAACCTAATGCAACACATCTAGAAGTCTAGGCTAGAGACGTGTTCCGACGTCGTAAAACCTTGTAACTATCATTTTCATCAAAGGTTGGGTGATTCCTCCCCTTTGATATGGCAAGTGCCAATACAGACTTGTGCTCCCCATACCGTCGAGTATATATTGGGAGACCATAATAGGCTGATATCCTTTATCCTTAGGAAGCCGTGTCTACCGCCCTATCGATCGTAATGCACTGAACACAGCATTTGGGAAGATTTTCTGCCATACATAAGTCCTTGGTAATTTCTCTATCATTTATCACCGAGGTGTATTTTGCAGTTTTACGATCGATTTGGTAAACCCTTTGTCTAGACTTCCAGAGCAGTCAATTTCGTTCCTTTTTCACTCCTTAAAAGAAAAGGTCCATCTGAGCACTTGTTACTTCAGGCTCATTAAAAATTGAAGGCAACTAGAGTCACCTTTAGCTTTTTCTCGACTCTTAAAAATTGAAAAAGAAAATTGCATCAAAGTGTCTTTAAAATTTATTTTAATCGGAATAACATCCTTGTTCCTTCATTGATCTGAGGTTGAGATAATGGAGTCTACCAATCAAGGAATCCCCCTTGGAGGGAATCCTAGTCCTTTCTCCTCTTGGGGAGATATTGGTTCTCCAAATATGGCTACATTGTCCCTTCCAGGAATCACAATCGGCCTGCTAGTATGGCTTTTCTCAACCTCTGTCATTCAAAATACAGCAATTCCTCAACAATCTAATCAGCAACCAAATGATACTGAAGTTACCCTTTCACCTTCTACTTCGTTTGTTTCTCCTTCCCCTTCTTCCTCTTTTCTTCGTGAAACTAGTGACACTAAAAACCAAGTAGTTGAGAAGAAAAAGAAAGGGAAGGAGAAGAAGAAGAAGACGACATCATCTGGTGAAAATCCGCACGCTAAAGTTTCCAAACCAAAAACTCCATGTGTAATTTGCAAGGAGAGACATTACCATCAAGATTGCCCTTGCATCCCACGGACCTTGAGAGAATGGTCTCCCTGTTTGCACCATTCGGTGTCATCAACCCCTGACAGTCAGGTTGACAGCGCACCATCAACTAGTGAAAACGAAGTCAATAGACAGAAAGGAAAAGTCATAGTTCCATGTAGGTTATGTGAAGGTGATCATACTCTTCACCGTTGTCCTTTTCTGGACGAAGCCAAAAGCATTTTGGATAACCAGCCTACTTCACCGCAGCAACTTCCACCTGGATAAAAGAAACTCTTGCCAAGTCCTTCACTAGTTGAAAACCTGATTGACATAATCGAATCACCTATCATTGAAAGTGAACCTTCTGAGTCCATACCAGATCAAAGTCAACTGGTCGAGATGGCAGTCAACCCAGTCTTGCCTTAAGAAAATCCACCTTCAGATGATATAATCTCCAAAGAGGATGAGAATGACACCGTTCAAATTCTTTTTGTCAATACAGAGTCTAATGAACTTGGGGGAAATCCACCCATTCCTTCACAACAGGAAGGGATCCCCCCAGTTCATGAAACTTATCCAGACATATATCCGGTACCTCCTTTGAGTAGTCTAGTCATTTTCTTTTATTGGAATCTGTTAGAGTCGGTCTAGTCATCCCTCCGTCAGAGATCAAAACTTTTTTTGGATTTCATTTTTAGGTGTCCCATCTTGCTCGATCAGTTGCATTCTGTTAAGAGCATGCCATAAAATCTGTCGGAAGGGCTTTGTCATTCATTCCCCTCATGTCTTATACCTGCTGGCTTAAGTTTTTTTCATCGATGTCTATTAAAGTCCATGACAATCAATGTCTAATCTTTTAATGGGCAAAGAGTCATGTAAAATCATAGGTCTAGGGTTTCACAAATTGAGTCGTTAAAGTGTCTAATAATGCCAGCAGGCCAGAGGGAGGTTCTACACATGTTTTTATTTCGCGAATTTCATCATCATATGGATGGTTTGTGACTGTTCTTCAAAACTCTGTTTTGAAGAAAAGTCAGCATTTTGTCCTTTGTAATAATTTTCAAAGTTTTCAGTTTTTGAAATCTTCAGGCGCAACCCTGGTCTCCTTTGCCAAATTCCATGTCAGCTATCCCTGCAAAAATTTGCCAAGAATTTCATTGTTTCAGTCAAAAAATCAAAAAGGAAATTCAAAAACAGAGTTGTATTAAAATAGAAAAAGTGCCAATGCCAAAACATTACAAAGATGGGTCTTGGAGAGTTAAAAATTAAATCCATGCCTTTATAAAGACATTTTCATGAAGATCAATGTTATTTGCATGCCAAGACCAAGGAGAAAGCCATTCAAAGCAAATTTGTAGAGTTAGTGTGCGATTTGGGGAAAGTTAGAGGTAATTTGGCCAGCGCAGTGCACAGAGCAGGTGGCACGGCACACTGAGGAGGCGCGGCGCACTGGGAGAAAATTTCTAGTGCAAATCTGAATGGGCGCGGCTCACTGGCAGAGCGCGGTGCGTTGGATATGCAGCGTGGCACACACACCTGAAAGCCCGAATTTGTTTCAAATCTCTCCAATTTGCCCTTTATATGCATGGATTTGCCAAGTAGGGTCAACATATTGATGTTTCATCCATTTTTGTGCTGAGTGATGGTGGTTTATGGATGCTAATGATTGAAACAAAAATTCAAACCCTTTCATTTTGAATTCCTCACATGCAAGCTGCTGCCTAGGGTTTCAAAACTTCATTGCCACCAAAGTTACTCTTTTCCATTATTTCCTTTGTCCTTAATTCCATTTGTTCCCATTGTTCCCATCCCTAAAGGTTACTAAACCCCTATCCTAAAATTCCCTTTCCCAAAATTTTCAAATATGAAAACCCTAAACCCTAAACCCTATTCCCATACCTAAATTACTAAACCCCCTCCCATATTTCCCAAACTAATCTCTCCCAATAATTCCTAATCCCTTGATATTATTTCCCCTTCCTAATAGTCCCTGTTTTATTTGTTTTCCCATTTGGTGGCAGAGTTTTTACACATCACTAAAGAGCAGTCTAAACAGTTTTCATACAGCAGTATCTTTTTCTCCAAGGCAGTTTGAAAAACAGCAGTCATGGCATCTGAGCATTCATCGGACTATGAAGTGGAAACCCAAAGTGACTCACCCTTGGAAGAACAGGCACCTCAGAGGCCTCATAAAGGTGGCAGACATGTTAGATAAGAACCAACCACCCTTACAGAATTGCAGGCCTGCCCTCTTGCCATGTTTTGTTTTTAGCATCAGTCATGCTATGAGTTTTGTCAAAAGGTGGCTAGTGTTCAATTTCATCATGAGCTGGCTCGTCTTTTTGTGCTGCACTTACATGGAGATCAAGCTACCTTAGTCGGTGTCACCTTCACGCTTACACCAGAATCTGTCTCATTAGCAACCGGCATACCGAACATTGGAGAACCATGGCACAAGAAGCAGAAGATTGACCGGCAGCATTATGAGCCATACATTAAAACCGGTTTCTTGAGGCAGCTCAAGGGAGTGTTCCCATTCCGATATCTGAAAGATGAATATGCTCCACTAATGAGATTGATCACGAAATATTTCAGCTGTGAGGGATGGTTCTCTCGTCTCTATGCTTATCACATCAGGTTGCTCATGCATTTCACCAGGGTACGGATGATGAACATTTCGTATTTCATTTTCCGGAACATAGAGAGGATGACCACCCTTGTGCAACATAAAACCCCTCAGCAACAACTTAATAGTGTCTATCATGTTGCTCTTATTAAGATTTTGGTGGTTCATCAGCTTGAATTACACGACATCACCTAGGATGATTTCATCTCTCGTTATTTCTGCAGAGCTTCACAGGGATTATCAGAGGTTAAGCATGAAGGTGGACCTTTTCATCAGTATGAGTGCCATGATACTGCTAATGTGTCGGTATTCATCACATATCAGAGAGGCACCAGACATTTGTTTGCAGCGGCAAAGCGAGTGTTATCTCCACCCGGGGTGGAAGGGGCCTCGTTTCCTCCATCAGCATCACAGGTACAGGACAAAGGCAAGAGGCCAATGCAGGATGAGGGGCCTTCAAGTGAAAGAGAGACCGACTTCATTCTCATTCATGATGATGATACAGATACGGGCCCACAAAGTGCCAAACTTAGGGAGATCATCTAGGAGCAGCAAACAGAGATCCAAGCCTTATCCCTTGACTTGGAGAGAGCTAAGTGGACCTTGAAGTAATTGGAGCAAAGGAACAAACAGCTTGAGGATCAGCAAGCAATCATGGAGTTACAGAACATCCGCGAGCATCGCCAAGCTGCACAAAGGAGAAGAATTGAGATCACGTCATTGGAGCAAGAGATTAATAAGGATCGGGAGGCTAATCTCGAGAGAGTTAACATGCACTTGGAGAGGCTATTGGACAAGGCTGATAAGGATCATGCATTGTTGAGACACTTGGCTTTCCACTACATGGCACGAAACAAGGTCTGCAAGGCACGAATCAGGAATTTAAAGGCAAAATTGAGGAAGGCAATAAAGAAGAAAAAGAGACAAAGGGAGCCTGATCGTCTTCAGATACTGGCCAAAGCCTCTTTAGCCCAACATAACACTTAATGAAGAATCTCTAGCCCAAATTTCAAGAAATTTGGGGCATTTTGACATTTTGGAAATTTTTTGCACAAAAAACAGGGTTTTTCTCCCTGTGCGCTGCGCCACCTGGCGCGCGCTTTTTCTAGGGAGCTCCAAACTGCAAAACGTTTATATTTTTGGATTTGGCATGAAAAATCATGACTGCTGGTGCATGGCCAAGAAGTTTGGGCAAGTTTTGAGTCCCCAGGAGGTCAAAAACACTAAAAAAATGACCTCTCTGCCCCTATTTTGACACACAGGAAGTAGTCTTGGGAGATTGAAGTTTTGGAGGGGCAAATGGGCACCAAATTCAGAAATTCCACTTGGGTTGGAAAGTAGACAGGCAAGGATTTCCAACAAGAACACTTGGGCTCAATTTGGACTTCAGGAAGTGCCTCAAACTCAGCCTCAAAGTGGCACGATGCACACAGATTTTGGCGCAGCGCACAGAGGATTTTTGCTCAATTTTTCACCTTCCAGCTTAGAAATTTGGCCAGTTGGACTAGTTTTGCTTTGTGATGTAATTTTTTATCTATCTTGATGTAATTGGATGAACATGATGTAATTTTGGCACTTATTTACTTGTTCTAGAGGATTCATTCACTAAAAAGTGAAAATTTAATGAATGAATCAGTTTCCTACCTTATAGAGGCAAGTTGTTTTGATTGCCTAGATTTTAGTGCTTTGTTTAGAATTGGTTGAAAAAACTCCTAGAATGATGAGCTCGACCCCTAGAGGCAAGGGAATGGTTTGGTCTAGTCTATATCATGTAATTCCTAAGTCATTTTCAGGGTTGGACAGTTGGGATTGCTTTGGCATATCATTGTACATTCTATCTCTGCATTTTTGGCTAAGGAAAGACCAGGGTTTTGCAGCACTGTTTGGGATCCATGTGGCTTTATCTTTTGATGGTGTGCTTCTCTGAGTAATTGTAAGCTCATTAGTGTTATGTGTATAATTTTCCTCTCTTTTCTTCTGAATTTGAACAAATGAGTGATTAAGGTGGAATCCATTAACTGTTATGCTCTGTTGGCATTATGATTCTAGTTTGGCTCTATGGTACAGGTGTTGTAGTTAATGGCAACTCACTCAAGTGGAAAAACTCTATTCAGGCTCTTAAAATAATGGAAAATAAGAGGTTCGCAGGTGCATCGTTCAAAAGGTGCAGACTCGCAGGATCGCCATCCAGGGAGTGCGGACATACTCGTAGGTTCACCGTTCATAAGGTGCGGTTCCCCAGTTCACTCACTCCAATGCAGAGAAGCGCGCTCACGTGGGGTATCCTATGTTTGGCCCTTGGTTTTTAGCCCGTCTTTTACGATCCTATGGTTTTGGCCCGTGGTATAGGATCTAATTTATTGAACCCCAGTTTGGATCCCTTGTATTGGTTTTTTATGGTTTTGTCCCATGGTGTAGATAAGGGTTTGACTATAAAAGGAGAAGGAGATCACTTGGCTAGATACCTGTGAAAAATTGAATATCTTAAGATCTGAAATTTTGGGTGTTTGGTTTTACAAAGCTAAGATCTAAATCAAGGAGAAATCTTAAGGTGAATCTATTGATAAGTCGTGAACTCTCGGGCGTATGATCAGACCTGTGGATCTGACTGACTGTGGCACATTGGAGGACTATTAATTTGGCCCTAATCAGAGGTTCGCAGGCGATCCATGGCATAGGTGCGGGGGTACACAGTGCAGGAGAAGATGCATTGCGGGGGTACGCAGCACATAAGAAGGCGCAGTGCGAGGTACGCAACGCAGAAGAAAGCAAAGTGTGGAGATACGCAGAGGCACAGAAGGAATAGTGCGGAGGTACGCGGTCTGACACACAGTGCAGTGCGTATCTGAGTTGAGGTACACAATTCAGCAGAAGGGGAAGTTGCGGTGGTACGCAGAGAAGCAGAAGGATACAGTGCGGATCTGCGCAGTTCAGGCACAGAAAGGTTGCGGATACCCGCAGATTTATATTGGTGAAGTTGCCGACCTGTCTTGAAACATTTATTGGCTGTATTTTATCTATTGTTGCAGAGTTCTGGGTTTAGATTTCTGGTATTACAACATTCTGAGTAGTTGGGTGATTCATTGGTTGTATAAGGAGATTGGGTGATTTGCATGTACTTGATGATTATTTGATCTTCTTGGATCCAGTCTGAAAATTAATGAAACTTGGTCCTTAAAGAAGTAGAAGAACAAAGGGGGTTGTAGCTCCCTTCTAGGTGAGACTGGAAAACGAGACAGAGTTGTAGCTCTTTGCAGGTTGTAGCCTGCGTACTGGTAAAGGACTGCACCAGTACAAAATCCTTGTAAAAGAAGTTTCTAAATTGAAAGAAGATAGAGACATATTGCAGCAGGTGGTTTTCACCCACATTGGGTTTCCACCTTATATCTGGTGTTCTTTGGTGTGCTTATCTATTTTTCTAGTTCTTGTTCATTATTATATGGTACTAACATACAAATTAATGATCAATATCTGAAGAATAAATTAAAGTATAAATCTTGAAGGCATATTGAAAAGAATTTGATAATACTAATTCACCCCCCCCTCAGTATTATTTCCAACAATTGGTATCAGAGCAGGTTCTTCAGAAGAAGCTTGATCGCTTGAAGAAAGATCTTGCATCATGAGCAACTACGAGAGGGAAGCATCAATCAGGCCACCGATTTTTGATGGGACAAACTTCGTTTATTGGAAGGTAAGAGTTACTGCCTATCTTCAATCTCTTGGTACAGAAGTCTGGGATATCATAGATACAGGGTATACTTTTCCTTCAACAACTCCTACAGATCCGGCTGAGAAGAAGAAATATGAAACAAATGCAAAGGCGGTCAATACTATATTAGGATGCCTATCTCAATCAGAATTTGTCAAGGTAATGCAGTTTAAATCTGCAAAAGAGATATGGGACAAGATTGTTCTGAGCTGTGAAGGAGATGATCAGGTAAAAAGAGCAAAACTTCAAACCCTCAGGATTCAGTATGAAAATCTCAGGATGTATAATGATGAAAGTGTGGCTAACTATTTTCTTCGTGTAGATGAGATTGTTAATTGTATGAAAAATTTGGGTGAAGAAATAAAATAGGTTGTTGTGGTTGAAAAAGTTCTAAGATCTTTGTCCCCTAGGTTTGAATCTAAAGTTTCTGCTATAGAAGAAAAAGAAAATCTACAAAGCCTTAAAATGTCACAGCTTCATGGAATTCTATCTGCTTATAAAATGAGGAAAGGAGGTCCATCAGATAGGAGAGAAGCTGCCTTCAAGGCTTCAAGCAAAGACAAGTACTACGAGTCAGGACACGTGTCAGAAGAAGAAGAAGAATCAAATTTTGTCAGAAATCTTCAACGTGGTACTGGACGGTTCCGAGGTAAGTTACCTTTCAAATGCTTTGCTTGTGGGAGAGTCGGTCACTATGCTGCCAAATGTCCTCACAAGCATAAGATTGACAAAGGAAAGGAACCTGTTAGATGGAACAAGAAATAGAATGCAACTAAGAAAAGTTACTACACTCATGAAGATAGTGATGGCCTATCAAATAGTGACGAAGATGAACAAGGTAATGATTATAAACTTTTAATGGCCTTTGAAGATGATGATTACATGGATGCTATAGATGTGGATGAATTTTATGAAGAGATTTCTAGACTCAAGACATGTTTAGAAGAAAAGAATGTGATCATTGATACTCTGCAATTTCAACTTGATGAATTAGAAAAATCTCTTGAGAAGTTAGAATGTAAAATTGTTGGCCTTAGAAAAGAAATTGAGAAAACAAAGGTTCTTAATCTTAAGTTTGTTAAAGGATCTGAAACTATGGATGAGATTATCAATGTACAGCGTTCTCCACTAATCAAGACAGGTCTAGGTTATAATGGAGAAACATCTCAAGCATCCACCTCAAAGAGTTATCTTGATGCAGCAAGGAGGAATGAGCAAAAGCCCAATGGAGATCATCAGGTAAAGCAGGGACGAATTACATCAAGAACAAACAGAGACTACCAGGTAAACCAGGGGCAATCCAATCTTAAGGGTGAACAAAAGCTACAACCAGCCACAGGTAAAAACTTCTTAATTTGCTTCAAGAATGGATGACAATAGAAATTACAATCATTTGGTTGGTTGATTTGATAATCGCAGAAGTTTCTTCAATGGCCAATGTTTCTCTTGCCATAACTTTGGTCACAAAGCAGCTCAATGTGTTGCCTATAAGACAATCATGACTAGAGAAGCTCAAAAACAAAGAAGTATGACCGGGATTACGAAAAGGACCTATAACAATTTTTCGGCCCTTGAAAATGAAATTGAATGTTCTTTTTGTAATAACTTTGGTCATGAAGATTCTGAATGCAGGAGCAGGTTTCTGCAGACAAAGGAACAAGCCTCAAGCACTCGAACATGGAGAATAAAGGAACCACAAACAGAAAGATGTGGGATAGCTTTTTATGCAGAAGGACAGGAAAATCTATGGTACATCGACAGCGGATGTTCGAAGCATATGACAGGTGATAAAGAAAAACTTGAATCATATACTGCTTTAGAAAAGGGTAAGAAAGTTTCTTTTGGAAATGATACCCCTGCAGCCATAAAAGGAAAAGGCACTGCTCACTTGAAAGAAAAGGTCAAAGCTGGAAATGTTTTGTATGTTGATGGCTTGAAGCATAATCTACTGAGTGTCAGTCAGATGTGCGATCAAGGAACCGAGGTAATATTTCGATCAAATGGATGTAGCGTTCGTGATCTTGATACTGGAAAAACAGTGATCAAAGGCAGAAGAACACCAAATAATCTATACATATTTGAAGAAGGACAACAACAATGCTATTTGAGCAAAGATGATGAACATTGGTTATGGCACCGGAGGTTGGGGCATCTAAGCTTTTCACAAATAAGGAAAGCATGCAAATACCAGGCAGTTCGTGGTCTTCCAGATATCAAAATTCTAGACAACACCATATGCAAATCATGTCAGTTTGGTAAGCAAACCAGAACTAACTTCCCTGAGAAGGAAGGATCAGCCAGCAGGCCTCTTGAACTAGTCCATACAGATGTGTCCATTTAGGACAAGGTCACCTCGAGGAGAAGAATACTTTATATTATTCATTGATGACTTCTCCAGGATGGTTTGGTTGGGACTTGTGATGTTAGAAAATTATATATTACGGAGCAATGGAACACATAAAATATTGCAGAAATATAAACACAGAAAACGCACAAAACAAGAGAGACACAGATATACGTGGTTCACCCAGTTTGGGCTATGTCCACCCCGAACAGCCAGTCCTTCCTTTTTATTATCCAGCAAAATGAAGAGGCACAACCTACAGCAAATCCGCTGTAATATCCTCTGTTTTCTCTCACAGTCTCACCTCTCTGTTTCTCGCTCACAGAATACACATCTATCACACAGCCTCAAATATTATACCCTCATATGAAGAGAGGGGTTGCCTTCTAGGGCAAAAAAACCCTAAACTAAACATAAGTTCTACCGTTAGATCATCCGCCTAATGAACGGCCCAGATTGACTAGAAATTACTATACTTTTACAAGGCAATTTTATTGTTGTTTTTAGCTTCGGGGGCGCTGCCCCCGAAACCCCCCACCACGGGGGGCTCCCAAAGGTCGCAGCCGCCCCCCCCCCTCAACCCCCCCCCCCCTGCAGCGAATATTTTACGGGTGGCGTTGCCACCCCCATTTCGAACTGGGGTCCTATGTGGCGATACCTTTGAATATAGAAGATAATCAGGCTCCACACCCAACAATCTCCCACTTGGAGACTGATTGTAGCAACTCCACCGCTGCTCCATTTGCTGGACAATGACTCCTCTTTGGACCTGGTTGTTTCTCATCTTCATCGTCATCCTTGAAGACCAACTGAAACTGAGCATATGCTCAGTTTCTCCCTAGTTACAACTTTTGTTAGCATATCTGCAGGATTCTGGCTAGTGTGTATCTTTTCCAGCTTCAACTCTCCATCTTCCAACACTGATCGTATGAAATGGTACTTGAGCTGTATGTGTTTAGTCCTGGAATGAAATGCTGAGTTCTTTGCAAGATGAATGGCACTTTGGCTATCACTGTATAACGTGCCCATATCATGCTCCTTACCCAATTCACCCATAAACCTTTGTAACCAAATCATTTCTTTACTAGCCTCTGTAGCAGCAACATACTCTGCTTCTGTTGTTGAAAGTGCAACAACACTTTGGATTTTTGAAACCCAACTGACTGCTGTTCCTCCAACAGTAAATACATATCCTGTAGTGCTACTCCTGTTATCTCTGTCACCTACCATATCTGCATCAACATATCCTTGTAGGGAGATGTTTGAACCACCAAAGCATAATGCTTGATTTGTGGTACCTTTCAAATATCTGAGAATCCATTTCACTGCCATCCAATGTTCCTTTCCTGGATTGTTCATGTACCTGCTTACAACTCCCACTGCATGTGCAATATCAGGCCTTGTGCAGACCATTGCATACATTAAGCTTCCAACTGCTGATGCATATAGAACTTTAGACATATAATCCATGTCTTCTTGGGTCTTTGGGCACATTTCCTTGCTAAGTTTGAAATGGCTAGCAAAAGGTGTACTAACTGGTTTTGCATTGTGCATGTTAAATCTTTTCAACAGCTTTTGTATGTACTCATTCTGAGACAATGTTAATTTACAATTTTTCCTGTCTCTAGTTATTCTCATACCAAGGATTTGTTTTGCAGCTCCCAAATCCTTCATTGCAAATGAATTTTCCAATTTTCTTTTGAGCATATTTATTTCCTGCATGTTAGATCCTGCAACAAGCATGTCATCTACATACAATAACAATATAATATAGCTGCCATCATTTTTCTTTTTCAAATAAACACAATGATCAGAGTGACATCTAGTATAACGTTGTTCAGACATAAACTTTTCAAATTTTAGATACCACTGCCTTGGAGCCTGTTTTAAGCCATACAAGCTCTTCTTCAACCTGCACACTAGTTTCTCCTTCCCTTTCACCTCATATCCTTGTGGTTGTTGCATATATATCTCTTCCTCCAAATCCCCATGGAGAAAGGTTGTCTTTACATCTAATTGCTCAAGATGTAAATCTTCAACTGCTACAAGACTTAAAATAGTTCTGATTGAAGTCATTTTAACAATAGGAGAAAATATTTCATCAAAATCAATACCTTTCTTCTGTGCAAACCCCTTCACCACAAGTCTAGCTTTATACCTCTGTTTTCCTCCATCTTCTTCCTTCAGCCTGTAAACCCATTTATTCTTCAATGTAGTTTTTCCTACAAGCAACCTGACTAAATCCCAAGTCTGGTTATGCATTAATGAGTCCATCTCTTCTTCCATGGCTACCTCCCACTTCTTCCTGCTTTCAACCTGCATTGCTTCTTCATAACATTCGGGTTCACCGGAATCAGTCAACAATAAATAATATAATGAAGGAGAGTATCGTTCAGGGGGTCTACTTATCCTGGTAGATCTTCTAACACCACTTTCAGGTGTTTGGGGTGCCTGTTTTTGTTGTGGTTGTTGCTGTTGTTGTGGTTGTTGATTATTATTATTTTCAGGCACCTTTACTTTTTCAGTGATTTCATCAAGAACTGCGTATTCCTTGTTTTCCTTTTCCTGTTTCTTTTCCTGCAACTGATTCTTATACAAGACCTTTTCATTGAATATTACATCTCTGCTCCTAATGATTTTGTGATTTTCGTAATCATATAAGCAATAACCAAAATCATTAACACCATATCCAATAAAGGTATATTTCTTTGACTTTGCCTCAAGCTTTGTTCTATTTTCTTTATCAATATGGACAAAGGCCTCACAACCAAAAGGCTTTAAAATAGAGTAGTTTACCTTTTTACCTGTCCATGCTTCCTCTGGAACACCACCATCCAAGGAACTTGAAGGCCCTTTGTTTATTAGATAAACAGCAGTATCTACAGCATCTGCCCAAAACTGTAAAGGCAATCCTGCATGCAATCTCATGAACCTTGCACGCTCCATGATTGTTCTGTTCATCCTTTCTGACACACCATTTTCTTGTGGTGTTCTTGGAGCTGTCTTCTCTCTGTGAATTCCATGCTCTGAACAGTACCTATCAAACTCTTTGCTGCAATATTCACCTCCATTGTCTGATCTAAGACACTTCAATTTCTTTCCTGTCTCAATCTCAACCAAAGCTTTCCATTTCTTGAAAGTATCAAATACATCAGATTTATTCTTAATACAATAAATCTAAGTTTTTCTAGTTGCATCATCAATAAAAGTAACATAATAACGAGAGCCACCGAGAGAGGATACCTGAGCAGGTCCCCATACATCTGTATGCACAAGCTCTAATTTTTCATTCTTCTTTTCTTTCCCAACTCTGAGAAATCTGAATCTCTTCTGTTTTCCATAAATGCAATACTCACAGAAGTCCAAATCAACATTCTTCAAACCTGGCAACAAATTCCTTGAGTGAAGAATCTTCATCCCCTTTTCACTCATGTGTCCGAGCCTATGATGCCATAATGCTACATCTGCTCCTTTGGAAGTTAAAGCATTAACAGAGTTAGAAATACCATTGCATAAATACAACGTACCAACCTTTTCGCCTTTTGCTATTACCAGGGCTCCTTTGGTGACCTTCCAAGCTTTATCTGTGAAAGTTGTCACACAACCTTCACCGCCTAACTGCCCTGTTGAAATCAGATTTTTCTTTAGATTTGGAACATGCCTTACCTCCTTTAATAGCCATTGGTTTCCATTCTGCTGTTTTACAAGAACCTTACCCATTCCAACGATTTTACAGGGTTTATCATCACCCAGATGAACTTGTCCAAAATCTCCTTGAACATAGTCATGAAAGTATTTCTTATCAGGTGTGGCATGGAATGAAGCCCCTGAATCTACTACCCAGGAATCAGTAATATTTTCGAAAGAAAGAATCAAAGCATCTTGTAACACCTCACCTATCACATTTTCTTCATGATTGTTTTCTTGTTGTGCATCTCCTTCTTTTCCCTTCCGAGATCTACAGTCTTTCTTTAGGTGTCCTTTCTTTCCACATTTCCAGCACACTATCCCCGATCTGGACTTGGATCTACCTTTCCTTGATTTAGTGCGATATCCTGAGCTCTTTCCTCTTTCCATTTTTCTTCCTCTAGACTCTGCACTCAAAGCATTTCCCGATGTCTCACCGGAGCTTTTCCGTCGCATTTCCTCGCTAAGGATAGCACCAACAACATCATCAAACTTTAAAGTACTAGATCCAGAAACGGACTTACTAATGGCCATTACCAAACCATTCAGCCTTTCTGGTAATGAGCACAAGAATAACAGAGCTCTAACTTCATCATCAAATTTTACCCCTACAGAGCTTAACTGACTTGTAACTGTATTAAAATCATTTAAATGGTCTGCAACAGATCCACCTTCCGGACATCTTCATATTAAATAACCATTTCATAAGAAATACCTTGTTTGAGGCCGAGAGTTTTTCATATAGTTTCGACAGCGTCTGAATCAAACCCTCTGTCGTGGTTTCCTTCGAAATGTTGAAGGCGATTGACGCAGCAAGGCACAACCGTATTGTTCCGAGTGCCTTTCTATCGAGAAGGTTCCATTCTTCGTCTGTCATACCCGTCGGCATCTTTGATTTTCCGCCCAATGGTAGGTATAGATCTTTCTGATACAGATAATCTTCCATTTGCATATTCCACAGCGAGAAGTTTTTGCGTTAAATTTCTCGACCCTAAACTTACCATCTTCCGCCATTGCTCCCACTCAAACCAAGAACCCTTCTTTCCTGCGATTTTATCATCCAAATAGACCTTCAGCTCTGATACCAGTTGGTAGAAAATATTATATAGTACGGAGCAATGGAACACATAAAATATTGCAGAAATATAAACACAGAAAACACACAAAACAAGAGAGACATAGATATACGTGGTTCACCCAGTTTGGGCTACGTCCACCCCGAACAACCAATCCTTCCTTTCTATTATCCAGCAAAATGAAGAGGCACAACCTACAGCAAATCCGCTGTAATATCCTCTATTTTCTCTCACAGTCTCACCTCTTTGTTTCTCACTCATAGAATACACATCTATCACACAGCCTCAAATACAATATCCTCATAGAAAGAGAGGGGTTTCCTTCTAGGGCAAAAAACCCTAAACTAAACATAAGTTCTACCGTCAGATCATCCGCCTAATGAATGGCGCAGATTGACTAGAAATTATTATACTTTTACAAGGCAAATTTACAGTTGTTTTTAGCTTCGAGGGCGCTGCCCCTGAAACCCCGCGCCAGGGGGGGGCTCCCAAAGGTCGCAGCCACCCCCCCCTGGACCCCCCCTTGCAGCGAATATTTTACGGGCGGCGTTGCCGCCCCCAATTTGAACTGGGGTCCTATGTGGCGATACCTTTGAAAATAGAATATAATCAGGCTCCACACGCAACATATGAAACATAAGGACGAAGCATTCAAAAAATTCAAATCTTTCAAAGCCTTGGCTGAAAACGAATCATATCACAAAATTAAGTGCCTCAGGTCCGACAGAGGTGGGGAGTTTACCTCAAATGAATTTTTTGATTTCTGTGAAGAACATGGAATAAGAAGGGAATTCTCTACAGCTAGGACTCCTCAGCAAAATGGAGTGGTGGAAAGGATGAACATAATGGTCCAACAAATGGCTCGTGCTATGCTTGATGAGTCTGGGACTCTCGCAAGCTTCTGGGGTGAATCTGCATTTGCTGCGGTTGTTATTCTCAACAAAACAAATGTCCGAGTGAACAGCACTCAAACTCCTCATGAGCTCTGGTATGGTGAGACTCCTTCGGTAAAGCATTTCAAAATTTTTGGGAGCAAATGCTATATCAAGAACACTGATGAACAGCTTGGCAAACTTGAACCTAGAGCAGATGAAGGCATTCTCCTTGGTTATTCTCCCCACAGCAAAGCATATAAGTGTTACAATAAAAGACTTGGAAGAATTGTTGACAGCATTGATGTAGTGGTTGATGAAAAAGGATACATCCCTAGGCAAGTAAATCATGAAAATATCGAAGAGGATGAAGACTACTCTCCAAATCAGGAAAATGATGAAGAAGAACCTCAAGAGGCACCTGAGGAGCAAATAAGGATAGAAGAGAAGACTCCATCCAGTTAAGTTCAAAAGAATCATCCAGAATCTCAGATTTTGGGGCAGAAAGAAGCAGGTGTACAAACAAGAAGAACAATTGCAGAAGCCTCAAGCTATTTGGCATTGCTCTCCTCCACTGAACCACAAAATGTAAGAGAGGCATGCAAAGATGAATGCTGGGTCAAGGCGATGGATGAAGAACTTGAGTAGATCGAAAAGAACAACACTTGGGAGTTGGCTCCCAGACCAAAAGATAAGAATGTCATAGGGACAAAATGGATCTTCAAAAATAAGTTGAATGAAAATGGAGAAGTAATTAGAAACAAGGCCAGACTTGTGTGTAAAGGGTATGCTCAACAAGAAGGAATAGACTTCGAAGAAACTTTTTCTCCCGTTTCTAGACTTGAGGCCATCTGAATGTTCCTTTCTCTCTCAAGCTTTCAAAAGTTCAACGTTTTTCAAATGGATGTGAAATCAACCTTTCTAAATGGGGACTTAGAAGAAGTGTACATTGAGCAACCAGATGGTTTCATCCTTGGGAATGATCCAAATCTTGTATGTAGACTAAAGAAGGCTCTCTATGGTCTTAAACAGGCTCCAAGGGCTTGGTACTACCGTTTGGACAAATATCTTCATCAACAAGGTTTTTCAAAGGGGTCAGCAGATAGCAATCTTTACATAAAAATTGAAAATGACAAATTACTAATACTTGTTGTGTATGTAGATGATATTATCTTTGGCAGCAATGAAGAAGCTATGAGTCAAAGCTTTGCCTTGGTAATGCAGAAAGAATTCGAAATGTCTTTGCTTGGAGAACTGACATATTTTCTTGGATTGCAAATCCAACAAAATGAAGGCGGGATCTTCTTGTCTCAAACCAAGTATCTCAAGTAGATTTTGAAGAAATATGGCATGGAAGATGCAAAACCAGTATGTACCCCCATGGTCACAGGTTGTAGCCTCAGTGAAAATGATGAATCAGCAGCAGTGCATCAACCAACCTACAGATCTATGATTGGAAGTCTACTTTATTTGACAGGTACCCAACCAGACATCAGGCATGCAGTGGGAATAGTTGGAAGATTTCAGGCAAATCCAAAGGAAACTCATCTTCATGCAGTGAAGAGAATTTTCAAGTACCTTCAAGGAACTCAAAAATATGGCTTATGGTATCCTTTTGTGGTCACCAACAACCCCCCTCTTCGTTTGATATTAATAATAACATCAAGCAAAGGGGGACCCTTAGCCAAAAATCCAAAAAATATTTTTCTTTAAAAAATTCTTTTGTATCAGCTCCCTAAAAGCTATATCGCGTCGCAACGGAAAAAGGAGCGCTTGCCCAAAGCGCATAAATACACTAAAAAAGAGCGACGCGAGAACCCATCGCATCGCGCGCATTAAGAGCGTTTGAAAAAGGAGAACCTAAAGAAAGGCCGACGGTCGATATGCGACGTCGCACGTCGCAATGCCACACGAGCAGCACAAAATGACAAAGTGAAAACCTTGCGATGTTGCGATCTGCGATCTGCGACCATGAAAAGCTGCGATCTGCGATATTAGCGATCTGCGATATTTGCGATCTGCGACCTGCGATATCTGCGATCTGAGACAACACTTAATAACGTCGTAGCCATCGCAAGAATTCTCCGACATACACGGTAGATCCAAAAATGAAAGCGCGCCTTAAGGGAAATTAATGACCGCATGCTCGAATATCCAGAAATGATTGTATCGCATTTATCGAAGAGTCAAGTTATGATGAGTGTCATTAATTTTGCATTCATTAGAATTTAATGCTTTCATGTCAATCTTTTCGTCATTTCCCTTCTTCTTTGCGTAAACTGCAAGACATGCAACTTATATAAATCTATATGCAGGAAACATCTAAGGAGAAGGGAAGAGCGCCAATAGGACAACAGAGAGAAGATGCCTCCGCAATTGGATACCGCATGCAGCAGAACCGCGGATTCCAGAGTATTTCCCAACAGGCACTGATGAAAATAGACTGTCCAAGACTCAGAGTCAAAGGCGCACAAAAGCAGCGTGTTTACAAAAGATCCTGAAGCTCAGACTTGGTAAAGCAGAGAAATAAGCGCAAGAGAAGAAAGACGTTCCAGAAAAGCCTGGAACAAATAACGGAAATAGTTCTCGAAACAGGGGATTGTCCATACAGCGCAGCTTCTAACTCACTGAGTCATTCGCACGACCGGAAAGCAAAATAGCAGCAGCAAAATCAGTTCGAAAAGAAACTGGGTTGTACTAAGTGTGCACACAGCGAATACACCCAGCTAGAGAAAGGTTTTCGAAAATATCTTCTAATCTAACAGAAAGAGGTGCCAGCGCTTGTTGTTTCTAATTTTCAAGCTCGAACAAAAGGAAAGGACAACCAGCCGACTCTTTCAGGGTGAACAACGCATTACTTACAGCACTAAGGAGCAGATACAGAAACGCTTAGAAATTAGATTCAATTTTTAGAAATAAATTTGTTTTTAGTAAAAGGGCGGTCATTTGAAGCCGTTCCCTGAATTTGTGTAAAGTAAAATTAGTCGGTTACTAGTATTTAACCCTTATCGTTGCATTGGAGAAGGGTCCGAAATTTTGTCAAAAAACTTGTCCTCAGAACATGCACTTTTGCACCCTCGGAGGGGGTTTTTGATGAATGGACGGATCAAGATTTATTTATGTTTGCATTTTAATACCTGCTACTGATGTTGCACTTCTGTACTCTTAGTAGGCATTAGAAGCAAGTAGAAATAGATCATTATTGCTTAAGGTCTGTAAGTTTAAAATCAGTCATAAATGGTACTTTTATCTCTTGACTAGTTTCTGCTTGCATTCTTAGAGTAATATACAACTGATGTTATTTATATGTTAACGTATGAATGAGTGGACTACCATTTGGCACTTTTGTACGGTGGAGTCATTGATT
This sequence comes from Pinus tabuliformis, assembly GCA_031772625.1. Classification (NCBI taxonomy): domain Eukaryota; kingdom Viridiplantae; phylum Streptophyta; class Pinopsida; order Pinales; family Pinaceae; genus Pinus; species Pinus tabuliformis. Next base: position 1,604,031,543 of record CM062804.1, read on the forward strand.
TGTGCTTAATACATGAATAGCTGATTATGCAATATGCTGTTCACAACCGTTTTGCTTAACTTCTTACGCAAGAGGGTTCATCTTACTTTGATTTATATTCTCATAATAGCTGAATAATCTTCATTACCAGTTATTCTGTGAAATCTTTCTAGATTGCATAATGGAAAAATTCTGTCCCGGGTTAGTGTAGATTAGATGTATTGTTTTTGTTAGATTAAAGTAGTATAAAGTCATCTCAGAATTTAGAATTAGATTAGTTAAGGAATAATTACTTATTTTCTACTATCATTTTCCACACACACACACATCACCATTTTCTACACACACACACACCCCTTAGAACGGGAAGTTGGTCCCGTCATCCCCAGTCGGACCCGCCACACCAAACGGGCATGGAGCCGCCAACCAGGTTCCCGACCGGGTGGGTATCCCCCTTGTTGTTGACCCGATTTCGGGGCCCTCAACATATTTGGCGCTAGAAGGAGGGCACGAACTATGAATGGCACCTAAAGCAATATCCAAATACCATTCTGAGAGTAATACACCCTCATCAACTCCCTCGACTTCTGCAACACGGTTAAACCCGGAGTTTGAAGTCGCTCGAGTATCCACCACTGCTACATATACGAATATATCAGACCGATCTATTATTGAACCCCCTGAAATTCAAACTTTGATTCGTAAACTCCAGGGATTCTCCATTTTTAACTAGAAGTCTAATAAATCTAAAAGCAGTGTGACTTCGCAGTACAACCCTGCTCATCCCCTTACCAGATTAAAGAGTGAAAAATTTGGCATACAACCACGTGAACTCCCTCTTCCTACCAGAAAAAGAGCAAGGAAAACACCTCAAGAGTCTGACAGAGAGACTCTCTCATCCACTTCGTCCATATCAACTCCCTCACCACGAAGTCAACCACCCACTTTTCCATTCCAACTCACTCACCCGTCTTCCACAAACCTTCCTCTTCGAACATCAAAGATCCTGATTTCTTCACCTTCTCAGCATCAGGGGTCAGTTTCTGCACTTCCATTAGCTAGCAGTTCCATGATGGCCCAGTCTCCATGGAACAATCCTGGGGCGGTTTTAATGCCTCCACCCCTGAGCCCTATACCGGCCCATCCAGAGAAGTGGCTACCTAAATTTAACCCAGAAGCAGGTATGCTAGCCGAAGAACATATCAATAATTTCATGCTTTCTGTTAATCTCAACGGAGTTACTAACGAAGACGCTGTTGTCCGGCTCTTCCCTTATACAATGCAAGGAACGGCCGGGTCATGGTACTTTTCGTTACCTTCCGGATCCATCACAAGCTGGGACATTTTTCAAAGTCAGTTCCTCACTAAGTTTGGTGATGACCGATCTACGGCGACATTGATTAATGACCTATCTAATCTTAAGGCTGAGGCTAGAGAACCCATTAAAGACTTTAACTTACGGTTCAATAAGATCCTCAACAAAATCCCCGCTGCTTCACAACCCAGCGAGGAAGTAAGATGTGAATGGTACATCATGGCTTTACCTCCAAACTTGGCTATCTTCGTAGATAGGGCAAACAAGACCACATTAGTTGACAACTTGACAGAAGCGTTAGCAGTGGAAAGACGCGTGGTAGCCCTAGAAAAGAGATCTGCTATAGAAGAACGCAAATAAAAGAAGATCTCTTTCAAAGAAGACACCAAGAAGAAGCAAACGAAAGATCCTTTCGATTTGGAAGGGTTACAAAAAGTGTTGAAAGCCATGTCCAATGAGATGGTCGATATCAAGAAACAAGTAGCAGAGACTTCTTCGAAAAAGCCCTTTAGGACTTTTAAAAGAAATCCTCCCATGGACATAAAACCACCCAGTGTTGTCTCAAACGTTGAGTCTGAAGAAGACGAAGAAGAAGAGAATACCACTGAAGGGTAGACCGATGAGGAAGAAGTTGTAGAACTTCAAGGAATGTGAGATTTCATCCTCCCACAGGAAGAGGATCAAGAAGCATTTCCTGTTAGCACGAGAAGCAAAAATCAGCTTGATCCTCCCCAAACTACCCCAAAACAAAAGGGCGCAAGCCCTGCAACAAAAGAAAGGGTCGTAACCAAAAAGACAACTGCTAAAGTGACCCAGTTTAGCCCAGTCCAATCTGAACAAGCACCTCCATCAAGAACACTAATAGTGTCGGATGAAATGGATTATAACATCATTGATGACATGAAGAAGACTAGGGCTAATATCACTCTGTACGAATTGAGTAAACTGAAACACCAGCAGAAAATCATGATGAAAGAATTACATGCTGTGCCTACTACATCTTTACCTACAGCTGTGGCTTCCCACAATCTGGGAAGACCTCCAACCAATACGATAAATAAAATTGATCCAAATGACATCGCCTTGATTGGAGGAAGATCAAGGTCTCATACTCCTCCTTTTCTACTCACATATGAAATCTTCAACAAAAACGTGCACAATTGCTTGGTCGATTCTGGTGCTTCAACGAATATTTTACCCAGGTCAATATGTGCCAAATTGAATGTGAAACCTTAAAAATCTGCAGTACGTATAGTTCAACTTGATCGATCCCAGGTCGAAGTGATTGGTGAACTTAATCAGGTGACCATAAGATTGTCCACTAACCCAAAAGTGTGTCAGGTTATCGACATTCTGGTAGCCGATATCCCTGAGTTCTATGGCTTGATTCTTAGCAGGGATTGGTCAGAGAAACTCCATGGATATTTCTCAACCGACTGGTCGCACATGTGGTTACCATACAATGGTAAACCAAATCAGATAAAGGTTGAACGAGAGTTGCACCAAAAATACATAGTGACAGAACTAGAAGGAGAAAATGAAGCCATCACATACAATAGCAGCATTGTAGGCCATTACGCAATAGATTCTTTCCTAGGCAATTTCAGTGCTCATATTTCACCATACTTAGAGAATTCAGTTTTATCCCAAGTTGAAAATTTCTTCCAAACTGATGACTCAAAATGTTTTAGTCTTTTAGATAATTCTGTAAATACTTCTTTATTTTGGAAATTATATTTTGACGGATCTAAATCCAACGAAGGGGCAGGAGCAGGATGCGTTCTGATCAACCCAGACGGGAACAAGGTTATGCTCACATGCAGACTTGAGTTCGATTGCACGAACAACACAGCGGAGTACGAAGCCTTGGTTCAAGACCTATACAAAGCAATCGGATTGAATGTTAAGTATCTTCAAGTCTTTGGAGATTCTGAGATCGTCGTAAAACAGGTACGTAACACCATACATTGCCTGTCTAGTCATTTAAAGCATTATCAATCGTTAGTGCAAGATCTCACTTCACATTTCATAGCATTCAACATATCGTCAATTCCAAGAATTCAAAACGCGAGTGCAGACCTGTTAGCTAACGTAGCCTCTCGACTTATCCCTTCCGAAGATTTTAGTCCTGATAGGTTTTCAATAGAATTGATTTTTAAACCTTCCATTCCTGACAATATCACCAACTGGAGAGTGTTCAACGACGACCCAGACATCGTAAGTTTCCTCACCTCTGAAGGATCTTACACAAACCAGATAATTGACGAAGACTGTCATGATCACCAGATACAACAAAGTAGCAATGATAATGCTATACCCAAATCGGTGGTCAAATTAGAAGACTTATATGACTTGAAAAGTCGGTTCAAAAGGTCGGCTAATGCTAAGCTTTATAGTTCAACTCTGAACTACGAATCAGTCAACCTGGGAACCGACGAAAAGCCGCAAAACGTTAATCTAGGCCAGGGCTTAGCCCCTGAAGAAAAATCAGCATATATCCGCCTTCTGAGACAGTACAAAAACGTTTTTTCTTGGAACTATGATGAGCTGAAGACTTACAACACTTCCATCATTCAGCATGTTATCCCTATGACTGACAACGAGAAACCTGTCCAACAGAAGCTCAGGAAAATACACCCTAACCTAGAAAACCAGATAAAAACCGAGCTTAATAAGTTGTTGAGAGCCAGAATAATCTTCCCCGTTAGGCATTCCAAATGGGTATCCAATATGGTGCCCGTTAGGAAGAAAAACGGAGACATTAGAATCTGTATCGACTTCCGAAATCTCAACAAAGCCTGCCAGAAAGATAACTTTCCCCTCCCACCTATGGAGCAAATTCTACAGGCAGTAGCAGGCTCAGAATTAATGTCATTCCTGGATGGATTTTCAGGATACAATCAAGTACTGGTGCATCCTGATGATCAGTTAAAAACTACGTTCCGAACCAAGTGGGGCACTTATGCATATCGGAAGATGCCATTTGGTCTGATCAACGCCGGAGCTACCTTTCAGAGAGCCATGGACATCTTGTTTAAAGGATTGGTCAATAAATCAATAGTGATTTATCTGGATGATATAATAGCGTACTCTAGAAAATGAAACAACCATCTCCAAGATTTGAAGCAAATCTTTCAAAGATGCTTGAGGTATGGGATTTCGCTCAATCCAAAGAAATCTTTCTTTGCATTAAGCGAAGGGAAATTGCTTGGGTTCATAGTATCTAAATCTGGTATTCATATAGAACCCGACAGAATCAAGGAAATTTCCGAAATATCCATACCTCATAACAAGAAAGCCATGCAATCCTTCCTTGGACAGATCAATTTTGTCAAAAGATTTGTCCCGGATTTTTCACGTATTATTTCACCCTTACAAAATATGATAAAAAAGAATTCAAATTTCAAATGGGGTCTAGACGAGCACGAAGCATTCAACTTAATCAAACAAGCCATCATCAACGCTCCATCTTTGGCTACCCCAAATTTTTCAGAAACTTTCATCTTATACACGTTTGCCTCAGAAAGATCTTATGCTACGATTTTAACTCAAGAAAATCACGAAAAGGTAGAAGCCCCAATCACATTCTTTAGCTCGAACTTACAAGGTGCTGAAATCAATTATTCTGACGTCGAGAAATAGGCATATGTCGTTTTCAAAGCAATCAAATATTTCAGACCTTTCTTGCTAAAAGGCCATACCAAAGTCATAGTACCGTTTCCAGCGGTAAGAAACCTCCTGATACAGAAGGATGTGGGCGAGAAGAGAGCGAATTGGATCACCGCCTTACAAGAATACGACCTTGAGATCAAATCGGCACACATCGTAAGAGGCCAACGCTTCTGCAAGATGTTAGCTGGAGCATCGCAAATCCCCGAGAACTCGTCTGAAGAGGTATACGCGTATGAGGTAAGCCTAAACGACTCAGAATCATTATATGCTGACACCATTTATTTTCTTAAGAACAGGTATGCTCCATCACGTCTAGATCATACCAAGAAAAGAGCTCTGAGATTAAAAGCTAAGCAATACCAGCTCATAAATGATGTCCTGTTTAAAAGGAATTATGATTCTGTACTTCTTAGGTGTCTTGAGAAAACTGAAGCCGAGAAGGTTTTGCAGGAACTTCATGATGGACCAGCAGGTGGACATTATGCCGGAGATGCGACTGCACACAAAATATTGCGTGCAGGATATTATTGGCCCACACTGTTCAAAGACTCATACAATCACGTAAGGAAATGCCAAGTCTGCCAGACTGCTGCAGGAAAACAAAGGAAAGCATCCATGCCGCTACAGCCGGTCAACATCGACCAACCATTCAGTCAATGGGGCTTGGACATAATAGGGGAGATCGTTCCTCACTCTTCTAAGCAGCATAAGTATATCCTTACGGCAACTGATTATTTTACCAAATGGGTAGAAGCAGTTCCTCTCAAGACAGTTCATTCTGAAAACATTATTGAATTCATAAACCAATTTATCATAACTAGGTTTGGATTGCCAACGGCCTTAATGTTTGATAACGCTTCATATTTTTCTGGAAATGCTATGACTGAGTTTGCGCTCAAAAGAGGGTTCAAACTGAAATATTCTGCCAACTACTATCCGCAAGGTAATGGATTGGTTGAATCAACAAACAAGAACCTAATCAGAATTATCAAAAGAACAGTTGACCAAAACCAAAAGATGTGGCACAAAGCGCTGGTAAATGCTTTATGGGCTGATAGAATCACAAAGAAAGCTTCGATCGGCACTTCTCCCTTTAATTTAGTTTACGGGCAGGAAGTGGTTCTTTCGACTCACTTAGTCATTCCCTCTTTGTCTTTAGTACAGTACATCGATGAAGTACCTACTTCCTCATTACAATTAAGACAAATGGAAATTATCAAACTAGAAGAACAAAGAGAACAAGCTAGGAAAACCCATGCAGATCACCAAGCGCTAATAAAATCTTCTTTTGACTCAAGCATCATAACCAGAAAAAACTTTCAGATGGGTGATTTAGTTTTGAAATGGGATAAGGCACATGAAAAAAAGGGAAAACATACGAAATTCCAGAAGCTGTGGCTTGGCCCTTTTCAGATTGTAGAAGTCGTAGGCCCGTACAGATTCGTGTTGCAGGATCTGGCAGGTAGGAGAGATTCTTTACCTGTCAACGGATTGATTCTTAAATTATATTTTCCATAGAAGAGAAATTCTTCTAATTTTTGTAGGATAGATTTAGTTTTTATATTTCAGTTTGTTTTGTTTTTCTCTTTTTGATGAATAAAACCCGTTGTAGATGATCATGTGAAAAGGATTCATGAAAAGAGCACGCCAATTCTCTATCAGATTTTGATTTCGCTTGTACAAATAGCAAAATTTCTGAAAAAACTGAATTTTATTATTAACAAATAGAGTTAACTTCACCTTGATTACGATATTAGTTTCAACCCCAAAGAACTTTGACGAAGGCAACCTTTGGTGAAAAAAATTGTTTTGTATCAGCACCATGAAAGGTATCATCAATAATAAAATAAGTACTCTCTGCAAAACTGTTGTTTTAAAAAACTCTATTATTGTTGTCCAGAGCTTTCTTAAGGAAAAACAATGACTTCCTCCCTGCTAAAAGGGAATTGCAGCATTCAGAGAAATAATCCAAGCAAAACACTATATCTCAAAGAATAAGAGGTCTCATCATGAGCCGGCTTATCATGATCACAGATATTATAACTTGCTGACTTTGCCAATACTGTCTATCAAAACAGGGCAACGACTTAAGATTGTTGCAATCAAAAGACAAGAGGTCTCATCACGAGCCGGCTTGTTCAGCAAAAGTGTAAATCAAGTGAATGACTGTGTCATAATTTGGCCACCAAACCAAGACATTGTTCTTTAGAGAATTAAAAAAGGAAAAATGTGTCAAAAAGGATTTTTCTCTAGAATGTTGCGAGTAACCTCAAGCAGGAAAAAGGATCATTGCTGGATAACATGGTAACCCTGTCGAGGCTATGGACGCTTGCGGGCAGCAGAGGCTCTACCTATGACAAATGAGTATACTTTTAAGCCAGTACGCAGAGAAGACCTTATTTTATCTTTAATCAAGACCAAGTCATGTCTGGTGCGAATGCAAGAAAAAGCCTGAGGAAGCAAGCAATTGAGATTAAAAAGGTTGAGACAAAGTATCATTGACAAGGTGAGGAGGTCTACTCTATCTGTTCATAACAAAATTTAGACATATAAGAATTTTGCTGTTTCGGAAGTGAACGGTCAATAGAAATGCAGAGATAACTGGTTCTTCACAGTGAATCGCCATTGTTGTGGTCACCAACAACCCCCCTCTTCGTTTGATATTAGTAATAACATCAAGCAAAGGGGGACCCTTAGCCAAAAATCCAAAAAATATTTTTCTTTAAAAAATTCTTTTGTATCAGCTCCCTAAAATCTATATCGCGTCGCAACGGAAAAAGGAGCGCTTGCCCAAAGCGCATAAATACACTAAAAAAGAGCGACGCGAGAACCCATCGCATCACGCGCATTAAGAGCGTTTGAAAAAGGAGAACCTAAAGAAACGCCGACGGCTGATATGCGACGTCGCACGTCGCAATGCCACACGAGCAGCACAAAATGACAAAGTGAAAACCTTGCGATGTTGCGATCTGCGATCTGCGACCATGAAAAGCTGCGATCTGCGATATTAGCGATCTGCGATATCTATGATCTGCGACCTGCGATATCTGCGATCTGAGACAACACTTAATAACGTCGCAGCCATCGCAAGAATTCTCCGACATACACGGTAGATCCAAAAATGAAAGCGCGCCTTAAGGGAAATTAATGACCGCATGCTCGAATATCCAGAAATGATTGTATCGCATTTATCGAAGAGTCAAGTTATGATGAGTGTCATTAATTTCGCATTCATTAGAATTTAATGCTTTCATGTCAATCTTTTCATCATTTCCCTTCTTCTTTGCATAAACTGCAAGACATGCAACTTATATAAATCTATATGCAGGAAACATATAAGGAGAAGGGAAGAGCGCCAATAGGACAACAGAGAGAAGATGCCTCCGCAATTGGATACCGCATGCAGCAGAACCGCGGATTCCAGAGTATCGCCCAACAGGCACTGATGAAAATAGACTGTCCAAGACTCAGAGTCAAAGGCGCACAAAAGCAGCGTGTTTACAAAAGATCCTGAAGCTCAGACTTGGTAAAGCAGAAAAAGAAGCGCAAGAGAAGAAAGACGCTCCAGAAAAGCCTGGAACAAAGAATGGAAACAGTTCTCGAAACAGGGGATTGTCCATACAGCGCAGCTTCTAACTCACTGAGTCATTCGCACGACCGGAAACCGAAATAGCAACAGCAAAATCAGTTCGAAAAGAAACTGGGTTGTACCAAGTGTGCACACAGCGAATACACCCAGCTAGAGAAAGGTTTTCGAAAATATCTTCTAATCTAACAGAAAGAGGTGCCGGCGCTTGTTGTTTCTAATTTTCAAGCTCGAACAAAAGGAAAGGACAACCAACCGACTCTTTCAGGGCGAACAACGCATTACTTACAGCACTAAGGAGCAGATACAGAAACGGTTAGAAATTAGATTCAATTTTTAGAAATAAATTTGTTTTTAGTAAAAGGGCGGTCATTTGAAGCCGTTCCCTGAATTTGTGTAAAGTAAAATTAGTCGGTTACTAGTATTTAACCCTTCTCGTTGCATTGGAGAAGGGTCCGAAATTTTGTCAAAAAACTTGTCCTCAGAACATGCACTTTTGCACCCTCAGAGGGGGTTTTTGATGAATGGATGAATCAAGATTTATTTATGTTTGCATTTTAATACCTGCTACTGATGTTGCACTTTTGTACTCTTAGTAGGCATTAGAAGCAAGTAGAAATAGATCATTATTGCTTAAGGTCTGTAAGTTTAAAATCAGTCATAAATGGTACTTTTATCTCTTGACTAGTTTCTGCTTGCATTCTTAGAGTAATATACAGCTGATGTTATTTATATGTTAACGTATGAATGAGTGGACTACCATTTGGCACTTTTGTACGGTGGAGTCATTGATTTGTGCTTAATACATGAATAGCTGATTATGCAATATGTTGTTCACAACCGTTTTGCTTAACTTCTTACGCAAGAGGGTTCATCTTACTTTGATTTATATTCTCATAATAGCTGAATAATCTTCATTACCAATTTTTCTGTGAAATCTTTCTAGATTGCATAATGGAAAAATTCTGTCCCGGGTTAGTGTAGATTAGATGTATTGTTTTTGTTAGATTAAAGTAGTATAAAGTCATCTCAGAATTTAGAATTAGATTAGTTAAGGAATAATTACTTATTTTCTACTATCAATTTCCACACACACACACACATCACCATTTTCTACACACACACACACCCCTTAGAACGGGAAGCTGGTCCCGTCATCCCCAGTCAGACCCGCCACACCAAACGGGCATGGAGCCGCCAACCAGGTTCCCGACCGGGTGGGTGTCCCCCTTGTTGTTGACCCGATTTCGGGGCCCTCAACATATCCTAGAGATACAGATCTCACACTTCATGCTTATACAGATGTAGATTGGGCTGGAAGCGTGGAAGACAGGAAGAGCACAAGTGGTGGTGCATTCTTTATGGGTTCCAGATTAGTATCTTGGTTCAGCAAGAAACAGAGTTCGATTGCTTTATCTACAGCTGAAGCGGAATATGTGGTTGCTACATCTTGTTGCACTCAACTCCTTTGGATGATGCAAACCTTGCAGGATTTTTAGATCACTTGTACTCCACCTATCTCCATCTTATGTGATAATACAAGTGCAATCAGCATTTCAAAGAACCTAGTCATGCATTCAAAGACCAAGCACATACCGATTAGGTATCACTTTCTCAGGGAACAAGTGCTTGAACAAAAGGTCAATTTGGAGTATGTTCCTTCTAAGGAACAAGTTGCTGATATACTCACCAAACCATTGCCCAGGGAGACCTTTGAATACCTCAGGCAAAAACTGGGGGTTGTTGATGCATCATCCTGTTGTTGAATCTCATCTGTTTCAGAGATTATTTGATGTACGCGAGGTTCATATGGGGTATACGCGTACATTTGCTGGTTTATGGATTGGTCGAAGATCGCATAGCACTAGTTCAGGGGGAGCACATATAATGCATTGTTGGCATAATGGTAGCACAGAAGGCGAACATGGATGCTGATCTGAATATCGCTGCAATATATCTCTTTCATTCATGGTGTATGGTTGATTATGGTTTGCAGATCTGGTTTACAGTCAGGGGGAGCATGATCAGCAGAACAAAGACTTAAGCATGGTCTCAGGGGGAGCATAACCCTTTGCCCTTGATGTCAAAGGGGGAGAATGACGATGAGGATCTTGAGGTTGCCATCAAGTCCAAAGGGGGAGATTGTTGGCATTATGATTCTGGTTTGGCTCTATGGTACAGGTGTTGTACTTGATGGAAACTCACTCAAGTGGCAAAACTCTATTCAAGCTCTTAAAATAATGGAAAATAAGAGGTTCACAGGTGCATCGTTCAAAAGGTGCGGACCCGCAGGATCGTCATCCACGGAGTGCGGACATACCCGCAGGTTCACCGTTCATAAGGTGCGGTCCCCCAATTCACTCACTCCAATGCAGAGAAGCACGTTCACGTGGGGTATCCTATGTTTGGCCCTTGGTTTTTAGCCCGTCTTTTACGATCCTATGGTTTTGGCCCGTGGTATAGGATCTAATTTATTGAACCCTGGTTTGGATCCCTTGTATTGGTTTTTTATGGTTTTGTCCCATGGTGTGGATAAGGGTTTGACTATAAAAGGGGAAGGAGATCACTTGGCTAGATACTTGTGAAAAATTGAATATCTTAAGATCTGAAATTTTGGGTGTTTGGTTTTACAAAGCTAAGATCTAAATCAAGGAGAATCTTAAGGTGAATCTATTGATAAGTCGTGAACTCTCGGGCGCATGATCAGATCTGTGGATCTGACTGACTGTGGCACATTGGAGGACTATTAATTTGGCCCTAATCATAGGTTCGCGGGCGATCCACGGCGTAGTGCGGGGGTACGCAGTGCAGGAGAAGACGCAGTGCGGGGGTACGCAGCGCATAAGAAGGCGCAGTGCGAGGTACGCAGCGCAGAAGAAAGCAAAGTGCGGAGATACGAAGAGGCACAAAAGGAACAGCGCGGAGGTACACGGTCCGACACACAGTGCAGTGCGTATTTGAGTTGAGGTACGCAGTTCAGCAGAAGAGGAAGTTGCGGTGGTACGAAGAGCAGCAGAAGGATACAGTGCGGATCTGTGCAGTTCAGGCACAGAAAGGCTGCGGATACCCGCAGATTTATATTGGTGAAGTTGCGGACCTGTCTTGAAACATTTATTGGTTGTCTTTTATCTATTGTTGCAGAGTTCTGGGTTTATATTTCTGGTATTATAGCATTCTGAGTAGTTGGGTGATTCATTGGTTGTATAAGGAGATTGGGTGATTTGCATGTACTTGATGATTATTTGATCTTCTTGGATCCAGTCTGAAAATTAATGAAACGTGGTCCTTAAAGAAGTAGAAGAACAAAGGGGGTTGTAGCTCCCTTCCAAGTGAGACTGGAAAACGAGAGAGAGTTGTAGCTCTCTGCAGGTTGTAGCCTGCGTACTGGTAAAGGACTGCACCAGTACAAAATCCTTGTAAAAGAAGTTTCTAAATTGAAAGAAGATAGAGACATATTGCAGCAGGTGGTTTTCACCCACATTGGGTTTCCACCTTATATCTGGTGTTCCTTGGTGTGCTTATCTATTTTTCTGGTTCTTGTTCATTATTATATGGTACTGACATACAAATTAATGATCAATATCTGAAGAATAAATTAAAGTATAAATCTGGAAGGCATATTGAAAAGAATTTGATAACACTGATTCACCCCCCCTCTCAGTATTATTTCCAACATGCTCTGCCTTTGAATTTGTTTAAATTTTCATGTTTTCATCTGTTTAAGGATAATTCTTGAGACTCTCTTGCTCTCCTTAGCTCCTCACCAGTCCGATCTATTCATTCACTCAATTTAAAATCATCAGAATGATTGCCTTCCTTTCCCCAATCAGAACTCTGCAGAAACTGTGCCTCATCCCCGAGCCCAATTTGCCTTTCCCTGTTTCCAACACAAAACCCCCAAAAACTCACAACAAACCCTTGTACTTAATACCTAGCCTAAGATTAGCTTTTATTACAGTCATCTCGAGCCCCATCGATTATCTTTTACCGAGATCGACCTGGAGAGAACCCTCTCCTGTCCTCGTAGGGCTAGCTACGAGGCTGAGCGTGGTTTGATGTGGAGCTAGAACCTTGTCTTTTCAGCCTGAGGCAAATCTAGGCCCTAACAAAATCAACTAGTGAAACCTTGCCTTCCATCTAATGTACCATTCTGAATCATAGTACAAGTTTACAAAATGATCGTGTCTGGAACTATCATAGATGAAGGGGCTTCGGTGAGTATCCTTTCCTCAACTGCTTGGAAAGCACTTGGTTCGCCATCGCTTTTGCCTGAAAAAACAAATTTTTTCGGGCTTCGAAAAAGGAACCAGTTGACCATTAGGGATCCTTCCAAAGTTACCGATAACTTTGAGAAAGAAAATCGTTCATTTGAATGTGATGGTAGTCCAAGGTACACTAGATTACAATCTACTCCTTGGACGTGATTATATATATAGTATGGAAGCTATCGTTTCCACATTCTTTCGAGTGATTTATTTTCCACATGAAGGCAGACTGGTGCAACTTGTCGACCAGCTTTCATTTCCTGGTTCAAACACAGCTATAAATCAACCATCATCCCTAAATGGTCTCTTTGCACCAAAAATGTCTCTTCAATCTTCATCCCATCCACCTAATTACCACGAGTAGTTCGGTGAGTGTGATGAAGATTAGGGGGCATGCACCCTAGTCTGCTTTGGCAAGCGAACCTAGAGGAAAGGAGAGATTTTCTTGAAAGTTCATAATACTTGGACCAAATAACATTCCTGTATAGGTTATGTGATCAGTCTGACACGATTATTTCCTTTGCACGATTGTGAATGGAAGCTCACAGCGTTCACCTTCATACTTTATGTGATTGGAAGCTCACAGCAATCACCTTCGTCTATTTCGATGGACAAAGCAAAGGAAGAGTTTCTTGTCGGCCGACAAATACAATCCTGCCTAGCCACAGGGACTTCCATTTGATAACCTAGAAACTCTTCTTTTACTGAAATACTTGGGCGCATGCAAACCTTTGCATGCAAGTGAAAAATGACCCTTGATTTTATTAGTTTGTAGGTTCTCAACCCTTTAACCTCGTAGCTCGGTCGTTTCTAGCTTGCATAAAAAGGTCATGAGCACATGTTATAGTAGTGTTCAAGCTCATTAAAAAATAAATCTACCAAGAGACATTTTCAAAAGAATGGTAAGAGCAATGTTACCGCAAGGTTCAAGCTCATTTAAAAATAACCCCCGTTTGGTAAATAAACTTAGTGATCACTTTGCTATCTGCCCTTTTTGAACTTTGGTTGTGTTCCTTACGTCACCTCCATTTCATTTGGCTGACCATACGCTTCCACTTGATTGTTTACCCTTTTGAGGAACATCTGCAACGAGTGATTCTGATTGCCACCCTCTTCACACTGCCATGTTTTTAGAAGTTCCAAACTTACCTGGGACTAGCTGCTACCCAGAAATACCACTCGTTCCTAAAAAAAAGAGCCTCTTTTAAACTCTTTTTAGACTTGTTAAATATAAAAAGATTGTCAAGCTATTGGCCTTTCCAGCTTGTTAAAGTAAGGGAACACCATCCCTCTCATATATTTTAATCTTTTTTGACTTAAGGGATTATTAAACAAAAAGATCAAGCACTTGTCTTTGTTGGCTCGTTAAAACTGTTGAAAAGCCATCCGTTTCGTATTATTTTACACTTTTTTCGGACTTAAGGGATTATGCCACGAAAAAGTACCATTGGAGTCTCCTTTTCGTCCATTTTTAGACTCTCTAAACATGAAAAGGACCGAGTTATCTTTGTTGTTAAACTCGTTAAAACAATAGCGACAAACTTGTCCACCTAGACAAGAACGAGTCTCACTGACGCTAGGCTCACTAAACACAAAGCGACAGGTTTGCCCAAAGGGAAAATTATAGACCAAGCATATGTTATCCTCCTCAAGCTTGTCAAAAATAAAGAGGTACTGGTCAGCAATGACGGGGGCAAAAATGGGAAGAAAAATTGAAGAACTCTATTGGTAGCAAGTCGCTCTTGAACATGACACTTTCACTCCATCACCGTGATTGAGTTGGGTTGGGTTTTTCCGTTCACTGTCTCCATGGGTCCGTTGTGCCATCCATGGGGTTAATGATACCATTCCATATCAGTGTCGCCAATATGTTCAACAGAAATCATTCAGAGAACTCACTATCTAGCAAACGTCTCATCCACTGCATTACATCCACTCTTCATTTTTCATGGACGCCATTCCTGAACCTTATATCACCATATCGTTTTCACCTCCACAAAAATCATTTGCTCGATTTCGCATTGTAGATGTGGGATACATCAAGGCCCTCCTACGATAGGTCACTTCTTGTCGACATCAGCTCATTATCCAAGAAGTTGACTTAGAAAGAATCCTTTCAGTACTTTGAAGCTTGCATGCCTCAATGGCAAGTTTCTCACTTCCGGCGACAGGTTTACATCAATGACCTTTGACTGAAAGACTTTGCATGGTGTTCGTCATCAGCTCATATATTCACACCACGTGAATTGTACTATAGTAGCTTGAGGGCCATCATCATTATCCATGACTCCTCTCACGTCTATTAACAGCTTACATCATTGGCTGGTAATCAGGCGATGTCTTTCCATGTTCGACTTCAGAACATCTTTTCACATGGATCGACTTGTACATCGGGCGAAGATTGGACGAGTTTTGAAGACCTCGATCTAGTTTCATCCATCCGGGCTGTGATATTTTTTAGGAAAATAAAGACATCAATTGTACACAAACGCTGCACAGATAGTCATCTAAGCCAAAGAAGATGACTCTTCATGCGAAGAATCACCAGTCTGCAACAACAGACGATTGTCTGTTCTATGTACATGAAAATGAATTTATAAAGCTAAGCATGGGAATGCCCACCTCAGCTAGATCATGAAAATAATATGATGATGATATATTGTATTGTATCTTGTATAGGTCACCTTGCAGTACGAATACCTCGGATCCTCATGAATAAAGAATTTCACCCGACATCAGAAGATTTACGACCTCATGCTTTAGGGGGCAACTGTTATAGACATATTTGGGCACTGCAACCCCAAACTCATATGTCCATAAACTAAGGGCTCCTTAAGCCCCTAAAAGTGTTGTTTCACACCCTAAAGGATCATGGTCAACTGATTACATCATTTCCCTTAAGTTCCACCTAAAAAACTACTTAGAACTGGCCAAAACTGGACCATATAGATTGCTCCATAGTCAAGGTGCGATGCATACTGACTACCTAACTGGCCAGGTGCGATGCATACTGAAATGGCCTTCTATGGGGTGTGATGAGCGAGAATAGACAAATGGCAGAGACAGTTTGCAAGGTGGATGATCATGGAATCTTCCAGAAACTTCTCATGTGACACTTGCCTCCCTAAATTCGCCCAGGGATGAGTAAGAGATCATGAAATCTCCAAGTGGAACCAAGAACTATCAGTGGAATGACACTAATAAAAAACCCAAAGCTGACTCACACCCTTGCAAGACATCTATAAATGGATCCCTCATATGAGAGATCTAGAGGCTGGAATTTTGTATTTTGTAAGGAAGTGTTGTTGGTTTGTTGGTGAGAAGAGGCATTGCATTATTGGGTGATTTTCTTGTTCATGAGGTGAAGAGGGTTTCTACAACAGGGAGGATGATGCTGGATCAGACAGCTGGGTTGTAATCCTCTCTTACATTACTATTAATAAAGTTCTTTGAGTTTTCCTCCATATAATATTGTATTTGTGAATCTTACTGTTTATGAATGCAATTGTATGGTCAATGTGTTTCTGATTCTGCATTGTTTATGATGTTTTAGATAGAGATGATTTGATAGTTTGTTGTTACTTTGACTCTACAGGTACTCTTTGAAGCAGGACAAGTAGGAGAGGAGTGGAAAACTCTATCAAGGGAAAGAGAAATCAAGCTAGGATCAAAGCGGAAGATCCAGGTTAGCCCTCTTTTCTTCTCTTCCATCTATCACAATTAAAGGAACTCTTGAAAATCTTACATTGTTTGTTTCTAAGATAGCTACCCATCTTAGTGGGACTAGTAGTTCGAATCGACACTAGTTTTCCCTGAAATAGATGTGATAAAATTTGATCAAGGAAAGTCGAAGAAAATGAAACCCTCCAAGAAATTGGAATTTGAGGATGATGTTACAGCATTTGTTTTCAAACCCAAAAAACCCTTAACCAGGCAATCTAAGAAGATGCAAGAGTTCAATATTGAGCTAGGGAGAACAGAAGAAGCATCTTTTGTTCAAGAAGAGCTGATAGACTTTCCATCTCCTAGACCTAAAGGTAACAAAAACACAGTTCCTGCCACTAAAACTAAAAAAGCTAGTTACGAGGTTATGGAAGAAAGGTTAAAAGATGCTAACAATGAAATTTCTAGACTGAGAGTGAGAGAAATAGGGCATGCCACTAAAAGGACATATTTCAAAAGAATGAAGGCTCTCTGGGAAGTTGAAAATGTTTCCAAACCAGAAATAGTAAACAGTGAAACTTAGTACTTTACTTGGATTGTTCCTGTAATCAAGGAAGCCAGATTTGTAAGGAGGATTAATGCTCAGTTGAGAGCTACAAATAGGATAATGAAGAGGTAAATTGAAGACCTAGAGATAAAACTAACCAAATATGGAAAAGTGTCTACAATAATAATGAATTAGGGTGATGAAAAAGGGCAGTGAAGGATATATATTAAAACAATTTTGGCACATAAAAAGAGTTTTGGCATATAAAAAAGAAGAACAGCTGTGAACATCTTATAAGGGTAAGTGGTTTTGATTTTTGGTTCATCATATCAATCTTCATGGAATTTTAAAAACTCCCAAACTACAGAATTTTGAAGGCCGTGTTGAAAAAGAGCATACACAGCAGTTTCGTAGTTTGCTACGAAACTGCTGAAGATGATCATTTAGCACTTATGGACGCTTTCTGGAGGTGAGATTTGATTAGTTTCAAATTTTGAAGTTGCTGGTAGACATGGGATCACACATGAAGTTTCAGATGGCAGTGGTGTAGAAAGCAAAGGTCCAAGAAATGTTTCATAAATGATATAAAAGTTGTGCTACGAAAACAAAGTATTTTCGTAGCACAGTCATGTTTTATCCTTTCCTCCATATTTTCAAGTTCCCTTTTCTTTGCACAGGTGGAAAATGAAATGTTAATGGATTATTAATGCATGGAACATGTATACCAGAAAAATTGCTCAAAGATAAGCATTAAGGATTAAGGGCCTTAAAAGGAGGAACTCTGTCTCTTAGTTTTCAGGACAGTTAGGTCATGACTCAGCAAGTTTTATAACAGCACTGTGGACATGATCAAGCTCGAAGATATGGGTTGGCAGTTGATTAAATAATGTATTGAAGTCATAGATAAGGTTTTTGAAAGCATGTTTTATGAGTTTTACTCCTATTTGTATTAGGACTCTTAAAGACAGCTAGTTGTCAAGTTGTAAATAACTAGTTTTGTTTTATGAATAGATAGTGGTCAAAGTCAAGAATTTGAATTCCTCCAAAAATGGATCATAGTATCCAAGGTTTTAAAACTCTATATAAATATTGAGAATCGAATTCCTAAGGGTTGGTAATTTCATTAGCAAAAGAAAGTTGTGTTATTGTAAGAAACTGTGGTTTTTCAAACATAATATAGAGATCAGTTTGACTACTCAAGATTCACAAGGAGTTTATGTGTTTGATGTTCTTATGGCCTTTTTCAATTACTTATTTGTAGTGGTATGAGCTTGTGATACTTAGAATTCATTGGAAATTTCTATAACATCCTTCACATGCTTGTAAACTATGTTGATTTACTATGTTATTGTTCTATTTATGAACCTAAACTCTAAGTTCCTTGACTTCCATGTTTTACTGATCATGTTGTTTTGTTGAAGACTATCTTGACTCCATAGCCCAATAGATGTTTGCTAATCTTCGATTTAACCAGTCAACCAGTTATACATTTATCCATTCTATTCCTAGAGTTAGCCATCTAATCATTAATCAAAAATCTTAAACCTATTGAGAGAGCCCTCTCAGGTTAAGGAGGCTAAGCCTCAACCAAGAGATTGGTTTGAAAGAGTTACTCAAAGTCTACTTGATTAACAGCCTATCAGGGTTAGATTTTGTGATAATAGTTCCAATTGCTCAATATTGATGCGTTGCTTGCTCATCACTTGCAGAGTGCGACTCTCCCAGGCCCTAAGTTCCGCTTGACTCCATCCTACGAGAGGTGGAGCGTCTCTTGAGGGAGCGTGGCCATATTCAATCCCACCCCTTTCAAGCTACTAATCGTGGGCTTCTCGGCCTCATTTTCTGTAGTAAGTGCCCCATCTGGTAGCCGTATCGTGTTGGTCACCCTTGTGCTCAACATCTCCTCGACAGTTGAAGTGCCTATCGTGAGACTGGTGGACACTATGCCAGCATGTGGAGTGCGAACCTGCAACTCCTATAGCTTTGTCCAGAGAGCCCCCAAGACCAATTTCTACTGCTCTTCGAACTGGAGGTCCTCTACGGTGACATCCCTCACCGTTTCTCCAATATCATGCAGATCCCCCTCAGTGAGGGTTATTGGGTCCAAGGATGTCTTTGAAGCCTTGGTTTTGTTCCGCGACATCGCCTTCTCTTGCTGTCGCTGACACTTGAGTTGGGGAGATGTCATCTACGGGTCCATGCCACCTTGTTCTATCAGCTCCTCTATTTCTGCCTCAACCCCAGGCGAAGGTGGCCTCTATCCTTTGTGCTCTTCTCCTCCTATCTTCTGTTGTTCTACCAATTTCACGGTGTCACACGTTGCTTGGGCCTTAGCCTTCGCTTCCTCCTTTCTACACTTCTCAACCAGCTACGCCATTCAGAGCTTTATTTCTTCCTTCTTACGCTGCGCGGCGGACTTATCTTTTTCCATCGCGGATCCTACTGGAGCACCCCACTATGACTGCCAAGACTAGAGGACAGCAAGCAAACATAACATCATCAGTTCCCAGATATGGTAAGTTATTCCATGTCTTTGTGGGGTCCTTCCACACCTTGATAAAGACATGGTGGAAATCCACTTTGAACTCTGCAAAGCTCTGCAAAATAGGATATACTATCGGCGACAACTGTGGCTTGCAATTGATCCCCATTTGGATACTCATCTCCATCAAGATCCAAAAGGTATTGATTTCTTTTATGCATTGCGTGTCCTTGGTCACCCAAAACAAAGCATACTTCGCTGCCTCTAGAAGGTTTGGTGTGACCGAAGGGAATTGGCTATCTTCTGGCAGCTCCCATGCCACCATCACAATTGACAACAAGAGCCACAAATAGTGGAACGTCTTGCCCTGCTCCTACGCCTCACGAAAGTTCACAAGGAACTTGCCGCATAGATAATTCACCCAATTGAACTAGACTCCTTCAATGCATTGGGTTGATAGTGCAATCATAGGCGCGGGCACCTCATCCATGCGGCACTTCCGCATCACCTTCCCTGCTAATATTTGTGTTTCTACCTTAACTGCAAGGTTGTTAATGTTGGAGATGGCATATCCCAACTTCTTCTTCTCCAACTCAAATTTCTTCTTCATAGCTTCTACGAGGGCCAACTCGCCACCTTTTCCTTCTGATATATTGGCTAGATCCTCCCCTGAGTAAGGCAGCCATGTGATCCGATGGATCAAGTGATTTGTGATGGGAATGGGCCCCTCCAGCCACAAACACCCATCATGCACCAAGCAGAGCAGCTACCAGATGACAAAGATTATGACTGGGGCATGGTGGTAATGTGGCACCCAGAGCAAGTTGAGCAACCCGACTTTATCTACACCCTCAAGCCATGTCCACGGCTCCAATTCAATCATTCTAGTAGTCGCGTCAATCTGTCGGCACATTAGCTGCTCAGTTGCTAAATGAGGGAATTTCTTGTGATCTGCAAGGTCCCAATCTTCGAACTTTAATACAGGAACAGGGTTCTCAATTTGTGGTCCTTGAACCTCGTGGTGGCCTTCTATCTCTGGAATGTTAATCTTCTATGGATCCTCATCCTCATCTTCAACAGTTACATTACAACATTCGAGCACGTGACTCAACCGAGTAGCCCATTCAGGCTGAATTAGGTCTAAAGGATCCTGTGGTATCCTAAAGATGGCTACTTTCACCTCTTGTAGCGCTTCATCAATACTGTCAAACCCGTCCTCAAAACTGAATGTCATCATGAATCCTTCGCGCAGGATATCCCATTCACCTGTCACATGGTGAAGCTCTATTTCTATATACCAATTCATTGGGATAACATCCAACACATGACAGAATAGGTGCACCTAGGTTGTGGCTTTTCTCCATAAGCCTACGTCCATTTGGCAAGATGCTCGTGCAGATCATTCTATCCATCATACATGTCTACCATTCGCATCCTAGGATTCCCAAACCATGCTCTCATCATCCTCCTACATTTGTGCCAATCATCGAAGCTTCCCTTGTGCATACCCCACCATCTTGTGGGCGTAGCGTGTAGTGCCCAGTCCAAGGCGTGGAAGTGTTGTTTTTTTGGCACCTCCCTTTCAAATGTATCCAAAAAGAAATATACCTCATTTAGACCATCATAGCTAAGCATATTTATTTCCTCTGATGACACACAGTGCAACAATCGGGTCATCATGTTGCAATTCAGCATAGTTACTTCATGTAACCGATTCTTCCTGCGTTCTATTTCTTCGTCAGAGTCCGAAGTGTAGGAAATCTTACGATCCCACGTAATCCATCCATCCATGGTGGGATTCACCCAATCTTCATTTCGCATTGTTATCTTATAGATGTAGTCTAGATAATCATCACTCTCATAATCATGAACTGGTTCCATATAGCGCGATCCCTCAGCAGGCTTGAGGGGTATTATGTCACACAGTGACTTCATCTCAAAGATGACCTTTTTCTTCTTCAAATTGAACACCCTGTTCATATCAGTAGCCCAGTCGATTCCCAGTCACGTAGGGTAGGGATTGCTATCATCTACTATCTCTATTATTTCAAAATATTCCAGTATGCTCTCTCCCTCAATTTCCACGATCACCCCCTGCAGTCGCCCCATGGGTATGATTTTCTGTTATTTTCCTTTCTTAGTTGAATCGAAGACCATTGCAGTGCAGGTCTCCCCATTTTCTCCCAAGTCTGCTTCGGTAGGAAATTTGCATCTAACCCCAAGTCCAAAATGACCTAATCCATTTCATACTCTCCTATTGTGCGGTCAGTCCAATCTCCCGTCTCGTCCTTGTTTTATGTTTTCCAATCTTTCGTACTACGCGTGACTCACCTAGTGCGGTTCTAGCACATCTATTGATGAGTTCCTATAACCCTTTTACAGCCTTACTGTCACGCAATAACTTCATACAGGTTTCCAAGGAAGTTGTGAGCATAGAGGGGTCCATCTCTGACTCAGACTTATCCTTGCCTCCCGAAGTGGAGGCCTCAGTGAAGCTCTTCTTAGCTTCCATGAAGGCTTCATGAGCACGCTCCAAATCGAACTCAGCCTCTCTCATCGAGGCTTTGCGAACCCATGTACTGTCATTTGGTTGTTTCCCCTTGTCATCTCCTATCGTGATTCCACTCCGAAGTACTATATTTATGTTTAGATCTTCCTCTCGCAGCTCAGACCTCATCATCTGTAGGTTCTATTTCGAGGGAGGTGGTAGCACTCCTTTGTCACATATGCTAGCTATCAATGTAGGACAATCTTCCATTTCATGATAAAATAGTGTGCAATACTTGCACGACAGACGTGTTGGATTAGTGTAATCGCGGGCATAGTGTCCTGGTCCTCCAAAATTGTCGCAAATCAATTGTCCTTGACCTCTTCCAGGCCCTCCTCCACCTCGGCCTCGTCCACGCCCCTGAAATCCTATTCGCGCCATCCCTGCATTCTGGTCAAGGGGCCGTGTTCTAGCCTAAACCCTGTAGGTGAGAGTTTTGTCCATCATCAATTCCTAGCTCTTGCAAGTATGCTCATCATGTCTTACCGACCTACAAAAGTTGCAGAACAACTGTTGTGGTGCTTGCACATAATTCTGTAACAAGTGGCAGTTATCCATGGTATGTTTTCCGGCTACCTAACAGATAGCGCACCGTAAATCAGGCACCATGCTAGGTCTTGCTTGAGCTTTTGGCCTTAAAGGAATCGGTCCTCCTCCTACAAGGTAATTTGTAAAGACCAGGCAATGGTCTTTGTCATGACTCTGACTCTTGCATTTCAAGCACCATACTTCCTCGCGTACCTCTGGCCGAACCGTCCTGTCCTGCTTCAGAATTTGTATCTTAAGGCACAGATTCTTCAGATGCACATGGATCTGTTGAACTCCTAGATTAGGATCTTGCAGCAGAGTCTCATGTAGTCTCATGGCAATCTCCAAGGCCTCTACCTGATTTTTTATCTTTCGCTGGAATAGCGCACTCCTTAAGTGTGGTAGTAGCGAAGCCACAAACCACTCGCAATGTTGTCCATCTGTCAAATTCTTGTTGGCTTCACGGATCGTACATTTCAGCCTCTGATCTAGTTCCCAAGGCATCTCACCTGGTTGCATTGCGATCTCTTTGAATCCCACAATCGACTATGCTTTAGATTTAGGCCTGCTAAATTCCCTATTTAGTGTTTCTTGGATGTCTGCTACTTTAGCATTTGGGTTATCATTAGAGTACTTAATATACCAGGTTAGTGCGTGATCTTACAGGGTGCTAACTAGTGTCACTTTCTTTATATGATCGTCTATAACACCTTGAGCTTCCCATATAGCCCTCACAACGAACCAGAATTATTCCGGGTCCTCATTTACCAAGCCTTTGGACAAAGGCAACTTCACTGTATTTGCCATATTGAATCATGGTGGAGGTGGAGGTGGTGCGGGTGAAGTTGGAGGTGATGGCGGTGAAGTCAGAGGTGGTATTCAAGGGAATTCTTGCCTTATCAACTTAATAGTGCTTCGTGGAGAAACCTTTGCTATTCCTTCTTCATCCCTTTGCGGAGGTGAAATCAAGGGGCTATGCTCCTTTGTTTCTGTAAATTTTTCTGCTTCGCGTAGTCTCGAACATCAAGGTATCTACATAACCCATTTTTCACACAACAGTATTTAGTTCAAGTATTCAGAAATTTTACGTACTTACCTCGCGGTCCTTTGGAAAAGTGTCGCTTCGCCTTGCTATAGCTAACTAAGGTGTTGACCGCGAACTTAGTAACAAATCCTCCTATGCTGCGATTGAGCCAATGATC
The DNA here is from genome assembly GCA_031772625.1 of Pinus tabuliformis. Taxonomy (NCBI): domain Eukaryota; kingdom Viridiplantae; phylum Streptophyta; class Pinopsida; order Pinales; family Pinaceae; genus Pinus; species Pinus tabuliformis. The sequence continues at coordinate 1,604,055,330 of CM062804.1, forward strand.
GACAGCACGGGTGATCTTATCCTCTGATGCTTCCAACCTTTGTACTAGCTCTGGGGTCCATACAATAGGATAATTAAGTTTCCACCTTCTTTGGCTATCTGCTAGCTTCGCAATCCACTCATATAGCTTAGTAGGAAAGGAGGCAAAAAATATTTTGTGGATCTCCGTATACAATTATTTGTCCAACCACTATTCTTTTGACAGTCGCGAGTTTCTGTTTTCTTGTGCTGTGAACTGGTGAATCCTTCTGTCCAACCAGCCTTCGATTTCTTTCTTAGGTGGATTCCAATGATATGACATCACACATCACTTATGCAGATTCCAGTCCCAACAACAAAACCATTTGTTGGATTAAGGGGCCCTGACCCAGGTTCAGCATTAGTTAGCCAAACAAAAACCTACACTACTAGCCCTTTTGACATCAGCCTGCAGAACGCGGACTGAAGTCTCACCCGAAGTAGTATGGGGGGGATGTTGGAACCAAGTTTCTGCACCCTTGATATGGTTGTGATGTCGGTTTATTCGGGCTATACCTACCTTCGTGCAGGTTGCTTAGCCCTTTGTTCCACCCTCTAGTACCTTCGTGGAAGGGTACAATAGGCTTTCGCGCAGCCCTATCCTGCGGCTCAGGGACTTTGTTAGGGTCCCACCCTAACCCCCTTATTTATGTAGTGGGATCGAGTCATAGTAAAGAGTCAATAAAGCCCATATTAATAATTGTAAGTGGTTAACCCGTAATTAATGACGGGACCACAGTTAGTTGCAAATGGGCCATTGTATTAAATAGATGGTATAAATAAAACCCATGGTATTGATCCATGGTATTGCATGTATGAGTCATATATAAAGGATAGAGACTCCCTGCGAGGAGCATCGTGTCTTATTTTTGAATCGATCTCTGCTCTATTGGAGGTTGCCCCCTCGAAGAGGCCAGTGAACATTACTTTCTGAATAATAAAATATTTTTTGTTGTCTCTTAGTATTCTATGTTCTGGGTATCTTTCTTCGCATATTCTATATTTGGGTATCTTTTTGTAGGTTATGAGCATAACAAGTGATATCAGAGAACTTTCCAGGGCCGGCGGGATCTCCATTTCTTAGCAAATTTTTTTTTTTGGCTAGAGATGTGTTTCGGTGTCTTTAAACCACGGGATCTGTCGTTGAGCACATAAACCTGCGGATTTGGGGAGGTATGCATGCAGGAAATACAAGAGGTGGTCATGCTTGTTGGACTCCCTTGTAACCCCTGTGGGTACCCCTTCGAGTAGTAGCACATTAGACAGAACCGTGTACGGACTGTCTTCCAAGTACCTTCTGGGTATATCGGAAGCCCCTTAGCTCCTCTGCAACCTAGCCATAGATAAACTGTCGGTCGTCTTGCTGCTACAGTACACTGAGAACAGCACTCGGAGAGATTACTCGCCCGTACGATAGGGTAGTCGGGTTGTACGGCTAAGGGTATGGTTGATCCTCCTTAGTTAGAGCCCTGAAACATTGGGCCAAGTACTACTATCAGACCCTTATGTATATTGCAATATGTAGCACCTGACACTCCTCAAGACCATAGTTCCCTTTTCTATCTGGGGATCATGCATCATCTCTGCCAGATCTGCTCTCGCAAAGGAGTGCAGCAACAGTAGACATCAGTCCCGCAGTTCCGAGTTAGCAGACTAGCCATTCCGATCTATTAGATCCATCAAATCCGCAGCAGCAATCTGTTCCGCCGCTCAGAGCTATCCGATCCGCCATTCAGATCTCTCAGATCCACCTGATCTAAGTAGTTGTGTGGGGTTCCTATACCGGGGCATGATTTTCGTAGGACTTTTGGCAGCATTGACATTTTGAGGTTTCGGCTCCTGCAGTATTCCTAAGGAAGGAGTAAAACTCTGTTAGGAGTTTTCAGGAAAAAAAAAAAAAAAAAGGGGTGCTTATTGGTGATCTAGCCCATCAGAATCAGGACGACGAGCTGAGCACAGTGGTACCATTCAATTCTTAGTGGAAAAAAAAAATTGGCGGTCCCAAATTTCAAGAACATTAGGTCGGTGCATGGTAGAAACTAGAGCTCAAGCTATGGCCAATGAGAGGATGGAAAAACTTGCACAATCCTTGCAATCCCTCCAAATTCAGCTTGACCGACTAACTAGCATAATCCCGAAGGGAAAGGAGGAAGCCCATGAGGAGGTGTATATTGGCAATGGACATAGTGAGGGTGAGTCTAGCCACTTCTTCACCTATGGGGCCCCCACCAACAATCCCGTCCGCGACCTCCCAAGTTGGATATGCATAAATTTGATGGTTCTCACCCGGCAGCATGGATAGCACAAATGGAGCAGTATTTCAATCTGAATAACATCTTAGATAATGAGACTTAGCTTATGGTGGGGAGCATGTACTTGGACAATGAAAGGTGGCAATGGTGGGAATGGCATCAACGTTGCAATGGAACTTTTGTGACTTGGACCACCTTCAAAAAAGCTCTTACAGAACGCGTTGACCAGGAATCTTCTTTTTTGGGTTGTCTTACGAAGCTCTGACAGACTGGCACAATGGATGAATATATTACTGCCTTTGAAGCCTTAGCCTTCCGCACTAGGGGTCTCTTAGATGTGTTCTACACGGAATGTTTTATCAGCAGTCTTAAAGTAGCCATAAAAGCCCACGTCTTACTGCACCACCCTCCCACATGGACGGAGGCTTGCAAGGTACCTCATAACGTGGAACGTGCGTTAGTAGCCCAATACAGTCGCCCAAATTTCACCACTAAGGGTCGCCCCCCACAGGCTCATAGCACAACTCAAACACTTAAGGTTCAAAAGGTGTCACCTGCAGAAATGGCCGAAAGAAGAAAGCAAGGATTATGTTATTACTGTGATGAAAAATACTCCCCAGGTCATAAATGTAAGGAGCCCAAATTTTTTCAAATTGATGCCACTGATTATAGCTCATCGGAGGAAGATCCACCACTGGAGGAACATGAGGCGGTAGAAGAGGACAACCAAAAGGACAATGTCCCTGACGAACCAGTTATTTCGCTGCATGCTTTGGCAGGGATTTCTTCACCTCAAACTCTCAAAATCAGAGGTTTTATTAAACATCGCCCAGTAGTAGTCTTGATTGATAGTGGAAGTACACATAATTTCATCCATCAAAAAGTCGCGGAAGCAGTGCATTGTTTTGTACGAGCAGTTTCTAACTTCCAAGTCCAAATTGCGGATGGGGGCACAATGAAATGTGAAGGCCGCTGTGAAAATGTCAAACTTCAAATGGGGGATTATCAGTTGAAGACCCACATGTTTTCCATACACATGGGAGGGTGCGACATTGTCCTCGGTGCTGAATGGCTTCGCACTCTTGGGCCAATCACAATGGATTTCCATGAGTTATTTATGAGTTTTAAGCAGAACAACTCCACAAATACCCTCCGTGGACTCTAGGCGGGAGCTCCCTCTATCATCAGCTCGCATATAATGGAAACATTGCTAAAAAAGGGCCAGCATGGAGTTTTAGCTCAATTTAATGCCATCTAGGCAGTCGACACCAAGTCTCTGCCGATTCATCCTGAGATGCAACAGATTTTAAATAACCATTTGCCGGTCTTTGACAAGCCTCATGAGCTTCCACCCTCGAGAGGGGAACATGATCATAGCATCACCTTGGTTCCAGGGGCCCAACCCCCAAATGTGCACCCATACAGATATCCGTTCACCCAAAAGAATGAAATAGAAAAAATAATCAAGGAACTTTTGGAAGCAGGTGTTATTCATCCCAGCATTAGTCCTTATTCATCACCGATGGTCATGGTGCTCAAGAAAGATGGGAAGTGGCGGATGTGTCCAGACTTCAGGGCCTTCAATAAGTTGACAGTCAAAGATAAATTTCCCATCCCGGTGGTTGATGATTTGTTGGATGAACTTAATGGGGCTCAATTCTTCACTAAGCTGGATCTTCACTTAGGCTACCACCAAATTCGCATGAAGGAATTTGACATTCCAAAGACTGCTTTCCAAACTCATGAAGGCCATTATGAGTTCCTGGTCATGCCATTCGGTCTTTGTAATGCCCCATATACTTTTCAGAGCCTTATGAACCACCTTCTCAAACCATATCTCTGGAAATTTGTCCTTGTCTTCTTCGATGACATCCTCATCTATAGTTGCACTTGGGCCGCACATCTTCAGCATGTAGATTTACTCTTGCAACTGCTCTGCAAGCATAAATTATTTGTCAAGATGTCCAAGTGTTCGTTTGGCATGGAAGAAGTTGAGTATTTGGGTGTCAAGGTGGACCCCAAAAAGATCCAGGAAATGCAGGATTGGCCTCAACCTAAGACCTTGAAGAGCCTGAGAGGAGTTTTGGGTCTCACAGGCTATTATCGCAAATTTGTCCGCAATTATGGTCGCATAGAAAAGCCCCTCACTCAACTCCTGAAGAAAAATGCATTCTTCTGGAATGAGGATGCACAACAGGCATTTACAGCTCTCAAAAATGCCATGTGTTCCACTCCAGTCTTAGCACTACCTGACTTCACCAAATCTTTTGTCATTGAATGTGATGCTTCGGGTACGGGTATTGGGGCGGTCTTAATGCAGGAAGGGCGACCTTTGGCCTTCACAAGCCAACAACTAAGTGGGAAGAATCTGGGCCAATCTACTTATGAGAAGGAAATGATGGCCATTTTACATGCAGTAGAGACCTGGCGACCTTACTTATTGGGGCGACGTTTCCAAATCCGCATAGACCATCACAGTCTTAAATATTTTTTGGAGCAACACCTATCCTCCCCACAACAAAATAAATGGATTTCCAAAATGCTGGGATATGATTATGAGATCATTTACAAGAAATGGCAAGAAAATAGCGTAGCAGATGCATTATCTCGCCAATTTGAGGAGGGAAGTACCCTACTAGCAATTTCCCTTCCCATTCCAAAATGGATTGAAGAGGCTCGCATGGAATGGTTTTCACATCCCAGGCTCTCCCAACTCATTTCTCAATTGCAGGCGGATCCAAATTCCACCAAAGGCTACTCGTGGTAGGATGAGATTCTTCGCTACAGGGACAGAGTCGTAATATCACCAACATCCACCCTCAAAAGTCGTATTTTGGCAGAATTGCACTCATCCCCATTGCAGGACATTCAGGCTTTCAGAAGACGTATGCTTGCACCAGAAGATCCTTTTTTTGGACAGGCATGAAAAAGGACATCCTCACTTTTGTAGCAGAATGCGATGTCTGTCAGTGCGACAAAGGGGAGACCGTCAAAGCACCAGGCACATTACAACCGTTGCCCATCCCGGCAGCAATATGGACGGAGGTTTCTATGGATTTCATTACAGGTCTTCCAAAGTCATGAAACAAGTCAGTCATCATGGTGGTTGTGGACAGACTTTCGAAGTATGCTCATTTCTGCGCCCTACCCCACCCGTTTACACCGACTTTGGTCACTCAATCTTTCATGGATCAGATCTTCAAATTGCATGGCATGCCCACTTCTATTGTGTCAGATCGCGACCCGATCTTCACCAGTAATTTTTGGCAGGAACTCTTCAGGCTACAAGGCACCCAACTAAAACTCAGTATTTCTTATCATCCACAAACAGATGGTCAAACAAAAGCCATCAACAAATGTCTGGAAACCTACCTTAGGTGTTTTACTTCAGAAAAGCAACATCTTTGGGTACAGTGGTTACCTCTGGCTGAATGGTGGATAACACCAACTATCATGCCACCACCAAAATGACTCCCTATGAAGCAGTATATGGTCAACTCCCTCCTTCCCCTACTTCTTATATCAAGGGGGGCTCAAAGGTACAAGCAGTGGATCAATTCCTACAATACCGCGCAACCATGCTCGCCCATCTTAGAGAGAATCTTCATCAAGCTCAAAACCGCATGAAACAACAGGTAGACTAGCATCGCTCAAAGTGCCAATTTCAAGAAGGGGATCAGGTATTTTTGAGGCTGCAACCATATAAGCAAACATCACTCAAAGACAAGGGTTGTCAGAAACTATCTCCAAAATTCTACGGACCATATCAAGTACTTCAACGCGTTGGAGAAGTAGCCCACAAGCTGGCTTTTCCGCCTACTGCAAAAATCCATCCAGTTTTCCATGTCTCATGCCTCAAGAAAGTGATTGGGAACAATTGTAGAATTCAAACCAGTCTACCTGAATTGGACGAGGAAGGGTCAATTTGGCTCCAACCTGAACAGGTCCTAGACACACGAGAAAGGCATCTGCGTGGCCGCATGATTAGGGAAGTTCTCGTCAAGTGGAAAGACACCTCTTCGGAAGATGCAACTTGGGAACTAGCCACTATTCTTCAATAGTTTCCACAGCTTCAGCCTTGAGGACAAGGCTATTCTTAAGGGGGGGGGCATGTTATGGTCCCACCCTAACTCCCTTATTTATGTAGTGGGATCGAGTCATAGTAAAGAGTCAATAAAGCCCATATTAATAATTGTAAGTGGTTAACCCGCAATTAATGACGGGACCACAGTTAGTTGCAAATGGGCCATGGTATTAGATAGATGGTATTAATAAAACCCATGGTATTGCATGTATGAGTCATATATAAAGGATAGAGACTCCCTGCGAGGAGCATCGTGTCTTATTTTTGAATCGAGCTCTGCTCTATTGGAGGTTGCCCCCTTGAAGAGGCCAATGAACATTGCTTTCTAAATAATAAAATATTTGCTATTGTCTCTCAGTATTCTATGTTCTGGGTATCTTTCTTCGCATATTCTGTATTTGGGTATCTTTTTGCAGGTTATGAGCATAACAGGCTTTCGCACTGTTAGGGCAGCGAACTGCGATATATCCAAACTATGCTAAGTGTCTTACTTATCTCATTAACCAATCTTAGTTAGCTTCGCGTAAATAAATGATCTTACTTGTGTTCACTTAACCAACACATTTACATACATTCGCGCGTCATATAAGAATTATAAGTGAACTTCATACCCAACATAACAAGATGCATAAACAGGAATTAAAGACGCAGAAATTGTAGAATATTTATTTTTATTGATAATTTAAGACGATTACAGACTTGACTTGCCCTGTGCACTCAGCTGGAGGGGTCCGTGCACTTAGCTACGGACTTCTAAGCCCCTATGCACTTAGCTGCAAAGCCTCTACCTATGCTACAACCCAAACTTAGACTTCTACTTCAAAGCTATCTCTTATACATCATATCTTCATGTGTCTCCTCTAACTACTTAGAGCTTAGCTCTTTTTATACAATCCCATGGTTCGCGGACCATGGGTAGATATTTTATAGTTGACATTAGATTTCCAAAATAAGGGTGGACAACCCTATGAATTTTTAACACCTATGCGCTCCGCGACCACAAAATGTGGAGTCTTTACACTTAGATTACAAAATTTGACCAAAATATGGGCTTTTAGCCCCAAAACTGCCTTGGGGGATCCTGTGCCCAACAACCCATCATATGGAATGAGGCTCGACTATCTAGATACCGCTCACTACCCATCACCAATGTCAGCATGCATGTAATGAGTGTGAAATCCAACTAAAATTGTGAAGCTAGAGCTTCACGTTCCATTCCTCATGAGGGATTCTTGTCAGCCTTCTTGTGCAAACACTTCGTGGCATAGTGTCCCAGCTCATGACAGTGAAAACATTTAATCTTCAAGAAGTACTTCTTTCCTACCTGACCATAATCTATTTTTTATTGGAATTTATTCCCTTTCACTTTCTATGCCTTTCTAGCCAAGGCACAATTCTCCTCGTCATCATGCCTAGATGAGGTTCCATCTCTAGTGTTCTACTTTATCTCTTCTTTCACCAAGTGAGACCACAATCATTCCCAATTTGTAGCTTCTCCCTCCCATTTACTGATTCCTGGTAGTTGTGCTAGCTATTGGGAAGGCCCAGAAGTGCTAGGCCTATCAGATCATATTCAACAATTGTAATACCAACACTCCCAAGTTCATCCCGACATTGGGTGAAATTGATCAAGTATTGTGGTATTGTGTTTCCCTTCTCCATCTTGATCTTCCGATGCTATTCTTTTAGTTTCAACTTCCTTTGCTCACTGTTTTTATGAAACAAGTCTATCAAGGCTTGCCACATTGCATATGGGGTATCCTTCTCATGGAGATTAGAGACAATATGATCTCAAAATCCTTCTAGTATGATCCTCCTCGCCTTTGCCATACATTTCTACCACTCTGCCAGATCTTGAGCATCAATTGTTGGAGGCTAAGGAATATCATTTTCTATGAATTGCTTCAGCCTATTATTTTCCAACACTACCTCCATCCTCTCCTTCCAAGAAATATAATTCGAGTTACCCTTAAGGGCATACTCGAGTCTCAATGCATAGAATGACATCCTGCTGGCTCTGAAGAATGATCTTGCAAATTCAATTTACCTGTAAAGACAAATTCGAATTCTTCTCTTCTATTGTGATTCATGCTCTGATACCATGTAGAAATTCCTTGTAGATTCAAACTTCTTATGTAATTTGGTCAAACAAAATACTTGAATCTACTATGAGAAATCACAAAACATGAGACAAGATTCAATCACATATGCTCAAATATTTATCTAAGGGGAAAGCTTGCTGCTCAAAATCCCTTCCTATCTTTATATCTCATTAGATCAAAAAAAATAGACAACAAAATACAATGCTTGTTCAACCTGAACAATCTGTATACAAGTACAACTATCTGATTGCCTCACAAGTTGACTATGGCAAATACTTAGCCGATTCTGCTACCTTCCAAGCTCCTATTTCCTTGCACTGTTTCTTAAGGAATTACCCCCCTATTAATTAGGAAAATCCCCATCCTAAATTACGCAATCCATATAGGTGTTTCTCTAATTTCATGCACCACCTGTACAACTCAGAAAATTATACAAATGATAGTACATTTCCCTTGAACTGAAATCTCAATTGGGTAACTCAAATTTCATGCATACATGAGTTAATTATGGCTGATTTATTAGTTAACTGGTTGAACACATGAACCTACACCCCACTGCTAGACCTCCTACTAGTTCCTCCAATAGTTGGAACTAGTTTAAATGACATTAACTTAGTTTAACTAAATGAAACTATTACAACTCAAACTAAACTCAACCTAGGCTCCTAAATTTTAGGAAATACTCTACACGACTCAAGTTAGGCCCTCAACTAAAATTAATGGAGCCAACTAAGTAAAATTAACTTAGTTAACTCATTCTTGTTGTCTTGTGATTCAGAATTTACATTTTCTCCTAATTTAATTCAATGGAAAATTAAATCAACATTTTCTTGTTGCCATTTTCAACAGTGAAGGAGGAGGAAAATGTGGCCCTTACATTAAAGGGTCCTATTCAAGGGTAGGAGGAATAGAGAAGGAAGAAGAAGGACCTGCGAAAGGTCAAGTGCTTCAGATGTGGTGAGATCAATCACTACAACACACAGTGTCCTATTAGGAAGAAGGACTAGTTAGAGAAACAAGACCAGCAGGTAGTGTCAGCTGAGATCGACAAGTTGCCCTCCATGTTGGAGGAATAATTCACGATGTTGGCAACCATACCTCTAGGAGTGAGGTAGGGTAGCTTGGGGTTGTAGCCTCGGAGAGCTACATATTTGGGCAGGGTCCTTAAGGATTCTACCTCATGGATCCTTAACTAGCTACAAGGCCCCTGTTAGAAAATTGTATATTATAGAGCAACGGAACACATAAAATATATTGCAAAAACACAAACATAGAAAATGCATAAAACAAGAGAGACATAGATATATGTGGTTGACCCAATTTGAGATATGTCCACGGAGAAACAGCCAGTCCTTCCTTTTATATTATCCAGCAAACTGAAGAGATACAACCTAGAGCAGATCCGTTGTAATTCCCTCTTCTCTCTCATTCAATCTCCTCTCTCTTCTTGCTCAGAATACAGATCTACATAGACGCAACACAATTCCTTCATATATAGTGAGGGGTTGCCTTCTAGGAAAAAACCCTAAATTAAACATAACTTCTACCTTCAGATCTTCGCCTAATGAACGACCTAGATTGACTACAAAATTACAAAATTACAAAATTTTATAAGGCAATTTTACATCTATTTTTAGCTTCGGGGGCACTGCCCCCGATCCCCCCGCCAAGGGGGTCTCCCAAAGGTTGTAGTTGCCGCCCCTGGACCCCCCTATAGTGCAAATATTACTGGTGGTGTTTCCACCCCATTACGAACAGGGGTCCAATGCGGCAATACCTTTGAATATAGAAGATAATCAGGCTCCACACCCAACAATATCCCACATGGAGACTGATTATAGCAACTCCACCGCTGCTTCATTTGCTAGACAATGACTCCACTTTGGACCTAGTTGTTTCTCATCTTCTTTATCATACTTGAATACCAATTGAAACTGAGCAGACTCTTAGTTTCTCCCTGGTTACAATTTTTGTTGACATATCTGCAGGATTCTAGCTAGTGTGTATCTTTTCTATCTTCAACTGTCCATCTTCCAATGTTGACCGTATGAAATGGTACTTGAGTTGTATATGTTTAGTCTTGGAATGAAATGCAGAGTTCTTTGCAAGATGTATGGCACTTTGGCTGTCACTATATAATGTGCCCAACTCCTGCTTCATACCCAATTCATCTAGAAACCTTTGTAACCAAACCATTTCTTTACTAGCCTCTATAGCAGAAACATACTTTGCTTCTGTTGTTGAGAGTGCAACAACACTTTACAGTTTTGAGACCCAAGTGATAGTTGTTCCACCTATAGTAAACACATACCCTGTGGTGATCCTCATGTTATCTCTATCACTCACCATATTTTCATCAACATATCCCTATAGAGCAATGTTTGAACCACCAAAGCATAGTTCTTGATTTGTGGTACCTCTCAAATACTTGAGAATCCACTTTATTGCCATCCAATGTTCTTTTCCTGGATTGTTCATGTACCTGCTTACGACTTCCACTGCATGTGCAATATTAGGTCTTGTGCAAACCATTGCATGCATTAAGCTTCCAACAGATGATGCATATGGAACTTTAGACCTATCAACCATTTATTCCTGAGTCTTGGGACACATTTCCTTACTTAGTTTGAAATGGCTAGTCAAAGGTATACTAACTAGTTTTGTATTCTGCATATTAAACCTTTTCAACACATTTTGTATGTACTCACTCTGAGACAATGCTAATTTGTGATTCTTCATGTCTCTAGTTATTCTCATACCAAGGATTTGTTTTGTGGCACCCAAATCCTTCATTGCAAACGAGTTTGCCAATTTTCTTTTGAGCACATTTATTTCATGCATGTTAGAACCTGCAACAAGCATGTCATCTACATATAATAACAATATAATATAGCTTCCATCATTTTGTCTTTTGAGATAAACACAATGATCAGAGTGACATCTAGTATAACCTTGTTTAGACATAAACCTATCAAATTTTAGATAACACTGCCTTGGAGCCTGTTTTAAGCCATACAAGTTCTTGTTCAACCTGCACACTAGTTTCTCCTTCCCTTTTACCTCATTCCTTGTGGCTGCTGCATATATATCTCTTCCTCCAAATCCCCATGGAGAAAAGATGTCTTTACATCTAACTGCTCAAGATGCAAATCTTCAGCTGCTACTAGATTTAAAATAGTTCTGATTGAAGTCATTTTAACAATAGGAGAAAATATCTCATCAAAGTCTATACCCTTTTTCTATGCAAACCCCTTCACCACAAGTCTAGCTTTATATCTTTGTCTACCTCCATATTCTTCCTTCAACTTGTAAACCCATTTATTCTGCAATGTTGTTTTACCTGCAAGCAACCTGACTAAGTCCCAAGTCTGGTTATGTGTTAAGGGATCCATCTCTTCTTTCATGGCTTGCTCCCACTTCTTCCTAGTTTCTACCTACACTGCTTCTTCATAACATTCTGGTTCACCAGAATCAATCAACAATACATAATATAATGAAGTAGAGTATCATTCAGGGGGTCTACTTATCCTGGCAGATCTTCTAGCACCACTTTCAGGTGTTTGAGGTGCTTGTTACTATTGTGGTTGTTGTTCTGGTTGTTGATCATTATGATTTTCAGGCACCATCACTTTTTCTGTGATCTCTTCAAGTACTGTGTATTCTCTATTTTCTTTTTCATGTTTCTTTTCCTGTAGTTGATCCTTACACAAAACCTTTTCATTGAATATGACATCTTTGCTCCTAATGATTTTGTGTTTTTCATAATCATAAAAGCGATAACCAAAATCATTAACACCATATCCAATAAAGGTACATTTCTTTGGTTTTGCCTCAAGCTTTGTTCTATTTTCTTTATTAAGGTGGACAAAGGCTTCACAACGAAAAGTCTTTAAAAAAGAGTAGTTTACCTTTTTACCTGTCCATGCCTCCTCTGGAATACCACCATCCAAGGAACTTGAAGGCCCTCTCTTTATTAGATAAATAATAGTATCTACAACATTTGCCCAAAATTATAAAGGCAATCCTGCATGCAATCTCATGCACCTTGCATGCTCCATGATTGTCCTGTTCATCCTTTCTGACACACCATTTTGTTGTGGTGTTCCTGGAACTATGTTCTCTCTACGAATTCCATTTTCTGAACAGTACCTATCAAAATCTTTGCTGCAATATTCACCTTCATTGTCTGATCTGAGACACTTCAACCTTTTCCCTGTCTCATTTTCAACCAAAGAATTCCATTTCTTGAAAGTATCGAATACATCAGATTTATTTCGAATACAATAAATCCAGTTTTTTCAGGTTGCATCATCAATAAAAGTAACATAATAATGAGAGATACCAAGAGATGATACCTAAGCAACTCCCCATACATCTGTATGCACAAGCTCTAATTTTTCGCTCTTCTTTTCTTTCCCAACTCTGAGGAATCTAACTCTCTTCTATTTTCCATAAGCACAATTCTCACAGAATTTTAAATCAACATGCTTCAAACTTGGCAACAAATTTCTTGAGTGAAGAATCTGCATCCCCTTCTCACTCATGTGCTTGTTCCTATGATGCCACAATGTCTTATCTTCTCCTGTATAGGTTAAAGAATTAACAAAATTAGAAATACCATTGCATAAATACAATGTACCAACCTTTTCTCCTTTTGTTATTACTAGGGCTCCTTTAGTGACCTTCCAGGTTTTATCTGTGAAAGTAGTTACATAGCCTTCACCTCCCAACTGCCCTATTGAAATTAGATTTTTCTTCAGATCTGGAACATGCTTTACCTCCTTCAATAGCCATTGGTTTCCATTTTGTTGTTTTATGAAAATTGTACCCATTCTAATGATTTTATAGGGTTTATCATCACCCAATCGAACCTGTCCAAAATATCCTTGAACATAATCATGAAAATGTTTCCTATCAGATGTGGCATGGAATGAGGCCCCTAAATCTACCACCAAGGCATCAATAATATTTTCTAATGAAAGAATCAAAGCATCTTGCAACACATCACCTATCACATTTACTTCATGATTGTTTTCTTGTTTCACGTCTCCTTATTTTTGCTTCCGAGACTTGCAGTCTTTCTTCAGGTGTCCTTTCTTCCCACATTTCCAGCACACTATCCCCGATTTGGACTTGTATCTAACTTTCCTTGACTTACTACAATATTCTGGGCTCTTTCCTCTTTCCATTTTTCTTCCCCTAGTCTCTGCAATCAAAGCATTACCTGATGTCTCACCGGAGCTTTTCCGTCGCATTTCCTTGCTAAGGATTGCGTCGGCAACATCATCAAACTTTAAAGTACTAGATCCAGAAATAGAGTTACTAATGGCCATAACTAAACCATTCCAACTTTCTAACAATGAGCACAGAAATAACAGAGCCTTAACTTCATCATCAAAAATTACCCCTACAGAACTTAACTGACTGGTAACTGTATTAAATTCATTTAAATGATCAGCAACAAATCCACCTTCTGACATCTTCATATTGAATAAACGCTTCATAAGAAATACCTTATTTGAGACCGAGGGTTTTTTATATAGTTTTTCCAATGTCGACATTAAACCCTTTATTGTCATTTCCTTTGAAATATTAAAGGCTACTGACGCCGCTAGGCATAGCCTTATTTTTCCAAGTGCCTTTCTGTCTAGAATATCCCATTTTGTGTCTATCATACACGTCGGATTCTTTGCCTTTCTGCTCAATGGTTGGTGGAGATCTCTCTAATATATATAATCTTCCATCTGCATCTTCCACAGCAGGTAGTTTTGGTCGTTAAAATTTTCGACCCTAAACCTACCATCTTCCACCATTACTCCCACTCGAACCAGGAACCCTTCTCTCATGCGAGTTTATCATCAATAAACCTAGCTCTGATACCAATTGTTAGAGAATTATATATTACAGAGCAATGAAACACATAAAATATATTGTAGAAATACAAATATACATGGTTCACCCAATTTGGGCTACGTCCACGGAGAAATAGCCAGTCCTTTCTTTTATATTATCTAGCAAATTGAAGAGATACAACCTACAGTAGATCCGTTGTAATTCCCTCTTCTCTCTCGCCCAATATCCTCTCTCTTCTCGCTCAGAATACAGATCTACATAGACGCAATACAATTCCCGCGTATATAGTGAGGGGTTGCCTTCTAGGGTAAAAACCCTAAATTAAACATAACTTCTACCGTCAGATCTCTGCCTAATGAACGGCCCAGATTGACTATGAAATTACAACATTTTACAAGGTAATTGTGCATCTATTTTTAGCTTCTGGGGTGCTACCCCCGATCCCCCCGCCAGGGGGGGCTCCCAAAGGTCGCAACTACCCCCACCTAGACCACCCCTGCATCACAAATATTACGGGCGGTGTTGCTACCCCATTATGAACTGGAGTCCAATGCGGCGATTCCTTTGAATACAAAAGATAATCAGGCTCCACACCTAACAGGCCCACCATATTCTGTAGTAACATGGATCAGTGGCAGTTGATGTTGTTCATACCAGAGTGGCATTTGCAAACTAGTGGCAGACAGATGCCGAGGAGTGAAGTGAAGTGTTGACAACAAAGCAGGTGGCTCAGTGAAGAATTGGTAGCAGTGCAGATTCTTTAGTGAAAGTGTAGATATTAATAGCAGCCAGGACATAGGAGATAGATGAGAGGGAGTTGCAGTGTTGGCAGTAGTATGGCAGTGTTAGCAATAACACAAATACAACATTAGAGTTGAGCAGTGGTTGGTGGGCAGTATGGCTAGACATCAGCAGCATAACAGGAGGTGATACAAAGACATGGTGTTGTGGTAGGATGTGCAGCACTAGAGAGAACATAGTCCTTGCTAAGAGGGAGTGTTGGTTTCTATAGCATTAGATGTGTTCTAGCCACGAAATTTGGTGGCGAGGCTAGAATACATGAGATCTCCAAAACCCATAAATCGTTTCTAGAAATTCCACCTAGATATCGCTTAGTTAGATTATTAACTGATTTGTAAATATTTCCTAAGTCTAAACTTAGGGAATATGGTTAATTAATCATAATTAATTAAGTCAAGGTGTAAATCATCTAGAAACTCACATGGAATGACTTCAAGATGACCCTAGCCATTGATTAAATTTTAATCTTGGTCGTTGATGCCTCAACATAGGATTATAAGAAGTCGTTGATGGGCACTTGGAGAAGACACACCAACACACCAAAAGTTCTATTTCCTTGGCATATTGATTTCTAGAGAGCAACAACAGTTGCTATAGAACCAAAGATTGAAGCGGAGACAATGAGGGGAAGCGACAATGAATCTAGAGGAAGATTTCTAAATCCAACAAGTGCATTTGTAGAGAGTTAGAAGTAATACAGTGAGGCTAAAGCAAGGTTTGCCATACGCCTCTAGAGGGTAGTTTGATTTATTTGGAGAGAAGTCGAGTTTTAGTTCCAGATCCTAGGAAAGGGTTCCAAAAGGCCAAATAGAAAGTTTCTCAGCTAGTGGTAGGTAGGATGGCAACAGGAGTAACTAATTCAGGCTCAGCATGGCAGATATTGTGCTAGGGTGATGCAGGCCAGCACAAAGGAAGTTTGGATGACTCACTTGGAGCTGCAATTAGAGCCCAAATTCGCTTGTGGGGTTAGGAAACTTAATCACTACAATTTTTTTAGTATTTTCCATATAGGATTACTAGATTCGAAATCCAAATTATTGTACTCAGAATATTTCACTGTTGCATAGTAATAAAACCCTCAGTTCTTGCACTGGTTTTCCCAAGTCAGCTTTTTCTAAGGACAATTGTCCAAAAATAATGGTGTCATTTTTATTGTGTGTGTGTGCTAAACTTTTCTCAGTTTCCAAGGCTATTATTTCCTCATTATTTTATTTTTGAAGGTTGCAATGTGATCTATTTGATATTTTTCATAGCAGATAAATTGTTAAAATAATTAACAATTAGAAAAATAAATACCAGTTGTTGTAATAGGATTTCAGTGGTGAAATTTTCACAATGATACCCTATTTTCCAGAGATCCCTCAACCCCAGGAGACCCCCATCTCAATTCCACACCCCGAGAGCTAAAACAGGGGGGAAGAATTGGCTCAGTGTCCCCGATCAACGATGCTCTCTGTAGATCAGAAATCATATCATTGTGTTCATATTTGGAAACCATCATGTCTCAAATACAAAAGTCTCTTGTTGATACAGGATATCAAATAAAATATTATATTAGAAAAAAACTATATATATCACAAAAAGGATACCATAGTCGTCCTCCCTCTCATGAAGGTCCTAGCCACAAGCCTAAGCTTGTCTCGTACAACAACATTGTCTCAATATACGAAGGTATCTCAGTCCCATTTATATATAGGATTCTCTTCCAATTGGTTCCACTGATTATTATCATAATGTATCCTTTTCATATTCATAAATTTCCAAAACAACTTTCTAAGGAGATTTTTCATCTTACCTCACAGGTGGTCATGCTAGCAACATTGTACTCAACCTCAGTCATTCTTAAAGTTACAGGCTTCTCATCCAAAATATCATGGAAGATCTCATACTAAGGCAACACCCAAATGTGTTTATCTCATCAACAATGATCCCAAACAACATCAGTACATCCATGCAGTCACATATCATAGGAAGAATGTATCAGAACAAAAATAATTCATCTCATGCAGATATCTTGAAGGGTGCTTGGCAGAAACTCATTATATGTGAAGCGGATCAATCATGAATTTACTCAGGATTGATGCATAACTTATATATGGATGGGTGTTCAAATGGAACATTAGTTCTTCAATCAATTGTCAGTTTCCAATTCAAGTTCAACAATATCTCTTCACAACTTCTTTAAATTCAATTAGAGTGTCCAAGGATTTGTATTTCCACTTTCCGATAGGTTTACAATATATATTTTTATTTTCCCACCTTCAAAATGTGATACATCATACCATGATTATTCATTTCAAAATTTAGAGGCCATCTCCCTCTTACTTTGATCATCAGAGGATCATTTCCTGTCAAGAACAGACCATCAGTGTATGAAACCAAAATCAAATCCATGCCTTGAACCACTTTTGAAGTAGAGGTTTGGATGGGAACATCTTCTTGGCTTCATCCGATGACTGGAAATATCAGGCTTGGCGAGCTTGCTTCATACAATTCTTTCTGCAAACATAACACTTTACCAAACCAATAGACCTAGCCTTACACAAATCAACATTCTGAAATCAAATCAAATAAGTCAACTTATCAAGCCTTAGATGTTAGATCAAAATCATCAATATTACTATAACAAATTCTTAGGTGATAGGTAGAGCTCACATGAAGTATCAAGTTGCAAGAAATTTTATTTACCAAGCACTATCAAGCCATACTCATGATCTTAGCATGAACCATTTCTGCTACTAAACATGAAAAGATACATCAAGGACAAATCAGATAAGTTTCATATGTATACCAAGAATGAGTCATACAATTTTCGTCCATTCATAGTGAGATTGTTGCATATTGAATCACAAGTGTTTATACTTCATCCAATGTTCCAATGATAATGAGACCAATGCACAACAATGCCAACATCAATAACAGAATGCTACTATTCCCACATAGTACTTATCATCAAGGAAAACCATCAGTTGTCAAATCAATTCAATAGTCATAAGATCAAAACCAAATTTGTTATCATAGTGATATATATAGCCAAAAACATCTCAACATCAAGTCAAAGTTCTAAATCATTATCAAGCATCATTTCAAAACTCTGAGCACTGCTTATCTATATTAATCAGCCAAATCTAGTCAAACCCTTGCAACTATTATAAAATACAGCCATACACAACCCTCAATGGTTAAATCATGAATACATATTGATATGAATATTCTGGTCCCCTACAAACACAAGTTTAGTAAACAGAATCATATTCTCTATAGTAAGTCAAATATTCAAACTTCCCTACTCATAGAACTTTTTGTTGTCTGCTCCATGTCTGACATAGTACTATCATGCTTCAGATGAACTTTTGATTTCATGCACAAAACTTCACTTTTGTGTTCTATAGGTGTAACCACACCCATAGGATTTATTCTGTATGGTTGAGAGGCTACAATCGCACCCTTAGGATTTCTTCCATGTAGCTAAGACTTAGAGTAAGAAAAACTCATTCTTCTTAGACCAAAAGTTGGCTGTAGACCAACAATATCATATAATTGTCTATTCATGTCCATAAATCTTACTTCAACAAAAGAGTCTTCTATACATATAATGAAAATGATAATAGGTGTAGGGATCTTATGGAGAGTTTATCCATTTTAATGAGCATTCCCTAGCCATAAGTCATCAACCCATCAATAGTATTGTCATGCATCAGTAGAACTGTTATATCATAAATTAGGACTATATCACATATTTATCATGGTTATATTTTGTTACATCGACTACTTCACCATTACATCATGAGAACAACATTTCATTAGGAGTTAGTTTCAAATAGCTAATAGGAGTATACTTCAAGAATCATGATAACAATATTACTTCTTTGTCGCATAACTCAATTCATGAAGTCAGGGAATTCAATTTTACCATATGCCATAATTACTAAGAACATAAAAACATAACCACGGTCAACAAAATATCATGAATATAAATCTCATTATTACACTTCTATCATCATGGCTACCATGATTTTCACAAACATTATCAATAGTATCAGGTTACAATCTATTAGAATCAAGGAGCTATCCTTCTTTATGGGATCAAGATATCCAAAATGATAGATGTTATCCAAACATCAAGTATATAACAATATAGCAAAGATCAATATTAAGTAGCTTCATAGGATCAAGAAGTTCATCATGTCTAAGAGATAAGATACTTATTTACTACCACGTGCATCATTTCATCATAGGTATCATGAATTAAAGTTGCTTTCATATACATGAGACATTTGTGAAGGTGGCATTCCCATCATACCTTAGGGCTTACCTTCCCATTCGATGTTGCAATTGAAACATAACATTGAAACAATACACCATACTTACCTTGTAGTATTCAGATACTTGTGCACCTTCTTATTTTACATAGGTAGCTTGTAGAAATTTGTCACCTTTCCATCAGGCGCCTCTTTACCTTTTCCAATGCTAGTTCTTCTCTTCCTACACTAGCCATGATCCTTAAGAAGGATCCACTTATAAGAACTCGTCAGGGGGTTAGAAGCATCCAAATACTCAAATATACATGTAGGAAGTATAAGTAATAATAAAAATAATAATCATATCCATAATTCTAAACGAAATTAAAGACATAAAGGAGCATCATAAATCAAAAAGTACTTATATTCAATCAGAGGTGGTCATCTCCCACTTGAGCCAGCCTTCAAAAGCCATCATTGTCCATTGTCCACTTGTTGCCTTCAATATATATGCATCAACTTCATTAGAAACCAAGCATAATAGAAATTTGTGGACAAGTGCTTCATCAATTTTTTCATAAGTTCTTGAGCATATTCACATTGATCGGGCTAGGTTTCTAGATTTCATATCTCAAATATTTTCCATAAACCAGGGTTTCTTTCAAACCCTAATCTCATAGTATCCATCAAACTCTAATAATCAAACTACCTAGGATTTCCTTCAAACCCTAGAATTCTTTTAGGTCTCCTCCATCCGCTCTTGCTTCCATAAAATGTGTCTTCATAGGGGTGATATCCAATGACTTTTCTTTAGCCCAACTCTGATACCATGTTAATTTTTCTTAGGGCTATATTGTTCTTTTCTTTGATAATTTCATTTCTTCATTAACACATTAAATTCACGCCACCACATCATAACATTATTCAAGTTTACATCATTACTCAACAACATATGCAAATATGTAGAAAAACAAATATCATCATCATCAATGCAGCAGAACATAAAGGAACAACAGAAGAAAAGCATTCACACATACAGACACCAGGATTGGTTGGAGACCAGGGCAAAACCCCTATGGGGAAAACCCTTTCAAATTATTCTTCTTATTATATTTTCATTGAATGATTCATCAAAAGAGAGTACAATGATCCATATCTTCATTCATACAACTATCCAACAAAATTAACTAAACAACATCCATGAAATGAACCCAACAATGCTCATACTCAAAACCCTGATTCATAAGCCTGTGAACTGTTACTATCTGTGGTCAAATGTTGAACACTAAGGTCAACGAGAAAAAGCTTTGGACAACTAAAATTTCAAATTTTAGGTCCCATTTGCATGGAGGAGGAGTCATGTGTGCGACTGAGATGTTCCAATAACTCCCTTGAGCCTATAATCCAGCAACTACAGTCTAAATCAACCTTTAGAAAGCCTACGACTATGACTCAGAAACCCTAGATGCCAATTGCTTGTAGGACATGTTGTGCAAGTGACTAAAAATCTTTAATCACATGAATGAGCCGGTTAGCGAGTGACTGCAGTCAAAATCTCTATGTGTCGTGCCTCTGACTGAAGCACAAAACCCTAAAACATAAATGTGAGCTTCGAACCCTGCAAATTATCCTTCGTGTAGACCAATTCTCTATGGATGAGCCTTAGACCTGTGTGAGCCAAAACAACAAAGATCATAGAGAAATGTCTCATGATGATGTCCAAATGAGGTTGAGGTCACTTGTACTTATCACCTTCCAAGGGTGTCCAATTTGCTTTAGTGTTGGGTTTGGAGCCTGGTTATCTTCTTTATTCAAAGGTATCACCACTTTGGATCCTAGTTTGTAATGGGGCGGAAACTGTTGCCCATTTTTTCACCGCCAGGGGGGTCCAGGGGGGTAAATTTGCCATGTAAAATATTGTAATTTCATAGTCAATCTGGGTCATTCAATAAGCAGATGATTTGACGGTAGAAATTATGTTTAATTTAGGGTTTTTCCCAGAAGGCAACCACTCATTATATATGAGGGAATTATTTTTCAGCTTTGTATATGTGTATTCTGAGAAAGAAAGAGAGAGGAGAATGTGTGAGAGTGAAGAGGAAATTACGGTGGATCTGCTATAGGTTGTATCTCTTCATTTTACTGGATAATATAAAAGGAAGGATTTATTGTTTCTCCATGGACGTAGCCCAAATTGGGTGAACCACGTATATTTGTGTCTCTCTTGTTTTATGCATTTTATGTGTTTGTGTTTCTGCAATGTTTTATGTGTTCCATTGCTCTGTAATATATAATTTTGTAACAAATGGTATCAGAGTCAAAGGTCTATTTGGCTGAGAAACTCATAGGAGAGAAGGATTCCTAGTTCGAGTGGGAGCAATGGTGGAAGATGGTTGGTTTAGGGTCAAAAAATTTAATAGCCAAAACTACCAGCTATGGAAGATGCGGATGGAAAATTATCTATATCAGAAAGATATGTACCTAGAATTGAGTGGAAAGACAAAGAAGCCGACAAGTATGATAAACATAGAATAGGATATTCTTGACAAAAAGGCATTTGGAACAATACGGCTATACCTAATAGTGTCGATAGCCTTTAATATTTCAAAGGAAATGACAATAGAGGGTTTAATGTTGGCATTGGCCAAATTATATGAAAAGCACTCGACCTCAAATAAGGTATTTCTTACGAAGCGTTTATTTAATATGAAGATGTTAGAAGGTGGATTTGTTATTGATCATTTAAATGAATTTAATACAGTTACCAGTCAGTTAAGTTTTGTAGGGGTAACTTTTGATGATGAAGTTAGAAATTTGTTATTTCTGTGCCCATTTCCAGAAAGTTGGAATTGTTTAGTTATGGCCATTAGTAACTCTATCTCTGGATCTAGTACTTTAATGTTTGATGATGTTGTTGGTGAAATCCTTAGCAACGAAATGCAGTAGAAAAGTTCAGGTGAGACATCAGGTAATGCTTTGATTATAGAGACTATGGGAAGAAAAATGGAAAGAGGAAAGAGCCCATGATATCACAGTAAGTCAAGGAAAGAAAAATCCAAGTCTAGATCGAAGATAGTGTGTTGGAAATGCAGGAAGAAAGGACACCAGAAGAAAGATTGTAAGTCTCAGAAGGGAAAAGAAGGAGATGTGCAGCAAGAAAACAATGATGAATTGAATGTGACATGTGATGTGTTGTGTTGTAACATGCATTGTTCATTGTTTATAACATTCATTTTTCATTCAAGAATCTTTGAAAATACTTTTAAAAAGAGACAAAGCAAAAGGAGTGGTATATTGGAAGTCAATGGTTTTATGGGTGCATGTATATATATATCGCGAAACAATCTGAAATCAAAATACAAAGGAAATGAAGTAAAAGGTTGAATTTCAAAGAAAACAAGTGCTAAAACATTAACACTAGACCCAAATATTATATGCTTCATTAAAAGTTTGGCGGGTCTGCAATATGGATGGTTGGCACCACAGATAAGCGTCGACTGCGATTAGCGATTGGGTTCCAGACCCGAAAATTTACATGCCATATTTTATAACATCAGTCGGTCCGCAATAATATAAAATGCTTATATTATAAACATATGCCCCCACCGATTGCGACTTGTGATAGCTGACCCGACATGCATATAGGCTATGATTTATAAACCATCGAGTCCACGTTATCGCATAAATTCTTAATATATATGCAGGTGGCTATGCCGATTGCAATAGGGGTAAGCTGGACCCAAAAGATATATACACCATGGTTTAAAGTTCCAGCGGGTCCACCATCCCACAGAGCCTTGAACATTAAGAATCGCCGATTGCGACTTGATATAGCGGACCCAAAATATTATATGTCCTGTTGTAAAGTTTTTGCGGGTCCGCTATATTGAAAAGTTTTCATATGCGTTATAATCATGCAATTTTAATATATTTCTATTATAAAGGGATTATAAAAGAAATAAGTGCCAATTGTGATATAAAGGGGAAGTCAACGTAACGCTAAATAGGCGGATGTGATAAGTTAATTAAAACAGGTTAGTCCCTTTTCAGTTCTGCTTCGACTGTTTGCATTGGTTTTGCTATGTAAATAGGAAAATCAGTGTTAAAGCCAGATTTAAATAAGAAGGTAGTTGGTCAAATTTCTTGCTGTTTTCGCCAATCGAAATGCGCCAGATACATGCGTAAGCCAAGGTATGCATAAATTAAACACATTTTTGTTATGATTAAAGTAGGTTAATTACCATTGAGGCACCTTATAATCCAAGTGGATGTTGGTGGCCACCCACCTATCCCATTTGGACCCCCACAACTGTCTCTTTCAGTCTTTTCAGTTTCCTAAATTGTAGCACAGTTTACTATTTTTAGCAGTTTTTCGAGTCCTAAATTTCCGGAGCCGTTTTGAGGCCCTAAACAACGTTTTTTGGTAAATCTACCTGCCAGTGATTTTTCTATCAAAAAATCATCTTTTCAGTCGTAGTCCTTGGAGAGATCTTTCCAATGGGATATCATGCGCGTCAAATGGAGATAATATGACCAATTCGCGACCCCGAGAAGTTGGATGTCCAACTCACCCCAACGGGGCCCACAAACTCTTGGTGTTACATCTCCTCGGGTTAGGATTTTGGTTGTTTAGGGTTTTCTCTTATTTTTCAATAATAAAAAGGCCCTTGAGCCTCATTGTAAGACATTTCAGAGGCATTTAGCCACCACATCTCTTCTCAGAGATAAGCTACCATCGCCCTAGCTGTTTTATTTCCATTACTGTTTGTAAGCATATTTCAGTATTTTACATTAATGAAATGAAGTATTATTTCCACTGCATATTTGTGTTTATGGTTATCTCTGTAATTTGTTGCGTTCCTATTTAAGTTCGGATCAGTGGTATCAGAGCGGTTTGCTTTTTCTTTGTTTTTCTTTGCATGTCCCCAATGAGGTCGGGATATAACGAGTTAGGGCTTGAACTGGTCGAACCTTTGCAAGACTAGCCTTGCAAATCTTGACGGCCTCCCATGGCAGATGAGAAGAAATATGAGGGGGCAGGAGATCCTATCAAAATCTTGCTCGAAGAAGCCCTCGAGTGACAATGGAACGCTATGATGGACAACTTTGCCCAGATCCTTCAGCGGCTACCCAGAGGTGACGCATCGACTTCCATCAGCTACTCTGGAAACGCCACACCGTTTAAGGTACAAGTTAATTTTGAAATGCCCATCTTCGAGGGTCAAATAGACACAGATGCCATAGATAAATGGTTAAATCTGCTAGATGGGTATTTTTCTGTTCATGAATTTTCAAGTCGGGAAAATATTGTTTTCGCTCTTCTCAAAGCAGGTCCCCATGTCAAGGATTGGTGGGAAACCTACTGCGAGTAGAAGGATGAAAGTACATGCTCACTATTTTCAGCCGCACCCACTTGGAATGACTTTCGGGATGCCATCAAGGAGCAATACTACCCTGTCAAAAGCTATGAGGACAAGTACATCAAATGGACCACAATGTGGCAGGGACGAGACCAAGATGTGCCAGAGTTCACAAACATTTTCCATACCCTTCACACACAGTTGGGTATCAAAGATTTTGAGTTGCATCTGGTACTCAAATACCGCGGCTGCCTACATAGATACATCCAGGAAGAGATGGAGTTCTTGAACATCTCCTCACTCGGCACAACATACCGATACACTGTCAAAATCGAGCAAAAGTTCAAACAGAAGAAGCGAGACTTTGGATCTGCAAATCCGAAGCCCAAAGGACAAAGCCAAGGTGGGGTGACCCAAGACAACCTTTCGAAGTCACAAGAAAAGAAAAACACCACGAAGCCAAAGAAGGACATAGGAAAGTGGTGTGAGTTCCACAAGAGTCCCACTCATAACACAAGTGAGTGTCGAACCAAGCAGTCGCTGGTGGCCGAATTGAAGGCTACTGAATCAGATGCATGTTCCGACCCTGAACCAGAACCTAACAAGGGGAATGGCAAAGTGAAGCAGATCATTGATGCAGAGCAGAGCACCACTGTTGCCACCGCCAAGATCCAGAAGAATGTGCTTGAAGACCCAGAGGAGGGGGAGCGCCTTTTCCACTCACAAATGTGGGTGAAGGGTTCACCACTACAATTCATTGTTGACAGTGGGAACCAAAAGAACCTCATTTCAGCAGAGATCGTGAAGCGGTTGGGCCTACTGACTACACCACACCCACAGCCGTACAGTATCGGGTGGCTTCACGAAGGACAAGATCTCAAAGTTCGTCAGCAGTGTCACCTTCCCTATAGCATCAAGCCCTTCATAGACGAGGTATTGTGTGATGTTACACCTCTCGATGTTTGCGATGTACTATTAGGCCAGCCATACTTGTGGAGGTGACATGCTGTGTATGAGTCAAGGCCTCGCGCTATCATTATTTCTTTGGATAATTCATTATACAGGATACCGGAGGTAGCCCCACCTGCCGCCACCTCTTTGATCACTGCCAAGAAAGGCAGCAAGCTCATCTCCCAGACTAGGAAATTCATTTTCTGTCTGGTTCGCTCCAAAGTAAGG
Organism: Pinus tabuliformis; assembly: GCA_031772625.1. Taxonomy (NCBI): domain Eukaryota; kingdom Viridiplantae; phylum Streptophyta; class Pinopsida; order Pinales; family Pinaceae; genus Pinus; species Pinus tabuliformis. Next base: position 1,604,081,219 of record CM062804.1, read on the forward strand.
GGAAGATCGTTGCTACATCCATGACCCCCGCAAAGGGTTCCTCCATGCAGCAGCAGAAGCAAAGGGATACGGTCATGACAGAACACAGGAACAACTTCTACTCACCGACAGGGGTACCACACAAGTTTCAAGTGGGCAACAAATTTTGGTTACATCTACAGAGAGAACGCCTTACCCGAACCCATCAGAAACTCAGGCGACTCCGACATGCTCCTTACACCAGTACCAAGGCTACGGGCAACAATGCTTTGAAGCACAACATTCCTCCATTCCTTGGCTTGCACCGAGTGTTCAATGTGGACCATCGTCGACCATGCTTCCCACCATTTCTGGACACATCAGAGATTGCAGAACAACTCACCAGAGACCCAGCTCAGCAGAAGCTTCCTCATCTCAGGGAGGAACTCAATGCAATGGGGACCATTGCTTCCTAAGGGGGGAGGAATGATCCAGGTGGATGTTGGTGGCCACCCACCTATCCCATTTGGACCCCCACAACTATCTCTTTCAGTCTTTTCAGTTTCCTAAATTGTAGCACAGTTTACTATTTTTAGCAGTTTTTCGGGTCCTAAACTTTCGGAGCCGTTTTGAGGCCCTAAACGATGTTTTTTTGGGAAATCTACTGCTGGCAATTTTCTATCAAAAAATCATGTTTTTGGTAGTAGTCCTCGGAGAGATCTTTCCAATGGGCTATCATGCGCGTCAAACAGAGATAATATGACCAATTCGCGACCCCGGGAAGTTGGCTGTCCAACTGACCCCAACAGGGCCCACAAACTCTTGGTGTTACATCTCCTCGGGTTAGGGTTTTGGTTGTTTAGGGTTTTCTCTTATTGTTCAATAATAAAAATGCCCTTGAGCCTCATTGTAAGATAGTTCAGAGGCATGTAGCCACCACATCTCTTCTCAGAGATAAGCTACCATCGCCCTAGCTGGTTTATTTCCATTACTGTTTGTAAGCATATTTCAGTATTTTACATTAATGAAATGAAGCATTATTTCCGCTACATATCTGTGTTTATGGTTATCTCTGTAATATTTTGCGTTGTTGTTTAAGTTTGGATCACCTTCAGAGAAATTCAACAGAAAATTAAGCAGCGCGAGTCAGCAGTTGCCATCTCCTTCTAAACTCAGTTTTGTTCTTGCTATTCCATGTTCTTTGAGGTGTTTTACCCTCTGTAAATTCTGTAGTAATTTTATTTCATATAGTTAGAAAGTAGTTAGATAGGTTTCAGAAATCAATAACTGTTCCACAATGTATAAAAAGTGGAAACATTTACTAAGAAAGGGTTGGAATTTTGGAGAACCAGGCCACGGTATTTATGATAACATCATTGATTAATGAAACAACCAGAAGTTTTCAGGAGTTGTTACATATAATTTGTAAGTTTCACTATCATGTTTCATGCAATGTTTCCTTCTTTTTAAGTGTAGTAATGAAGTTGCAGGGTAAAATCCCTTAAAGAGTGCTCCTATACTTAAAGTCCTCACTTCCTTTCCAAGTTATAGATAATAGTTTATGTGGAAGACCGGCATATTGTCTATGATTTATTTCTCATGATCATAATTCCTCTGAGTTACAGATAATAGTTCCTGTGAGAGATCAACGTATTGTCTTTAACTTCCCCTTCAAACTTTCCTCATTCATCATTTATATTTAGCAACAAATGGAATTTTAAGATGTTCTAGTCATACATGTATTAAGAGTCTAAGGCCAAGTTTTCCAAGTCCTTTATTTGGGAATATAATAAACAATAAGTGACAGTAAATAATCTTTATTAATGTCTTAAGCACAATTTCCCTACAGCCAGGAAATTGGTTTCTTAAGGAACAATATTAATTGGCGTCGTTGCCGAGGAGAGAAGATAAGAAGATTTTTCCCTAGGTTTCAATATTTTCCTCTGGTTGTTCAGTGAGGAGGAAATATTTGGTTGTTTTGAATCAAAGCAATAATTCTGGCTTCAGGAAAGCCCCATACAAGAGCAGACACTTCACAAAAGAATTTTCAAGCTCTTTCAGATCCTAAAAGGCTATTTTCTAAGAGGGTTGAAAGGTCTAAGATTCCAATTACACCAATTCCTACATTGTCTACATCAGACAACAATTCACTTAAACATTCATCTCGTAAAGAATCATATTTTTCATCATCTTCATTTCAGGAACCTAGCTATCAAGAACAATCCCTTGAGTCTGTTACTTTTCATTTACTTGCTGTAATTATTCAACCTCAACCAATAACCACATTACCTCCTTTGCACATTCCATTGACCTCTCAATCAAGTTCCACATCTGGTGGTAATCAAAGTTCAGCAAACATGGCATCCCCTGTGTTCCTAGTGAATAGGTATGCACCTCTTCAACTACCACAACCTTACAATCAAATGCAAGAGGATTACCTCAAAATTCTTCCTCGTTTATCACGAGAATATGAATATACAGCAGAGAATCATGTAGTAGTATTTTGTAATTTTGCAGAAAGCCTAAATGTTGAACATTTAGATGTTGTTCTAAGACTTTTTGTTCAGTTCCTCGATGGAGAAGCAAGGAAATGGTTCAAAGGACTTCCAAATAATACTATTCCTTCTTGGGAAGAGATGGAATGTGTGTTTATTCTGAGATGGGGAGAAAAAAGAGACCATGGATATTCATTAACATAATTTAATGCCATAAAGAAGAAGTCTGATGAAACTGTGGTTGAATTTGTCAGAAGATTCAACAAATTGTACAATAGTCTCCCAGTAGAGATTAAGCCTCCTCCTACTGGTGCAAAAATAACTTTTGCAGGGGCTTTTGAATCAAATTTTGGATTTATATTAAGGGAAAGGAGAGCTCCAACCCTTGATCAAATCCAAACATATGATCTAGAGATAGAAGAGAATCTAGTGGCTGCAGGAAAATCACCAGAAACACAGCTTTCCCAAGACAAGGGAAAGGCAAAGATAGAGTCCTCTCAAAGTCAATCATTGGAGGATATGTGTAATATAACTAAAACCATGTTACATAAGTTAAATAGGTTAGAGTTAGAAAATAAGAACTCTCAAAGACAAACACAGTTTAATAAGAACTTTAATCCCCAATTCAGAAGACAACCTTTGCAAATTTTGCAAAAGGAAAGAAAAGATCAAAATCAAATTCAAGCACCATTATATATAGAAGCAGATCCTGGTGAAGAGCACCTTGAAGATCAAATTTCCACATTATATGCAGTTGATGAAGATGAAATCAGCATTGAAGGAAAAGAGTATGTGTATGATGAAGCAGATGCTATTCATGATGGAAATGAAATTGATGAATATTGGAAACAACTCTTTGATTTTATGTTGGCTAAACTACACAAGAAATATGACTTGAGATCTAGGAAAAGATCCAGAAATCAGGAAAATGAAAGTGAGTAGCAAGTTTCAACTTCCTCATCAAAGGCAACTCCACAAGAATCTTAGTCTACAAAACAAGTAGATCAAGGAAAACAACAACAAATATAAATAGCAACATACAGATACTTCAAGGTGAGTCTTCTTAGGGTCAAATTGGAAAAATTCATTTGGAGAAGCTTGTTTCAATTCCTCAAATTATTCCAATCATAAAGAAAGGTGAAGATGAGAATGAAAAGACTATTAAACAGAGTCACTTGTTTAGTCTTACCAAGGAGTTGGAAAAGGTAAGAATTCAAGTTTCCCTTATAGAATTGGCAAAAAAACCAACTTATCAAAAGGAGATCGCTGAGTTTGTTAATTTAAAAGAGAGTGAGAGTGATACTGTAAATCTGCAAGAAGATAAACCAGTAGTGGTTTTCTGCCCACATGTAGAGGAAGTAGATTCTTCAATACCTCCTTTTTATATTTCCCTATTAGTTCATGATTTCCTTTTACATAATTGCATGTTTGATTCGGGGGCTTCACATAATCTTATGCCTTTATTAGTGATGAAGCAACTAAATTTACAAGTGACTAAACCTTACAAAGATTTGTATTCTTTTGACTCAAACAAGGTCAAGTGCCTGGGGGTTATTAAGGATCTGGCAGTGTCATTAGCCCAAATACCAACTAGAATCTTGGTCATGGATGTTATAGTAGAAGATATTCCTGCTAGATTTAGAACGCTTCTATCTAGGTCCTGGGGGGGCTAAATTGGGAGGTGTTTTGAAGTTAGATCTTACATGTGCTGTTATACCAGTTTTTCGTGGGGAGGAGAGGAGATTGTACAGAGAAACTAGGTTCGTAAAAACAATTACAAAAAACGGAGCAAGCAATTCACCTGTGTGTAGTCAGGAGAAGGATGATTTTGCTTGTTTCACGCTATATGATAATGTAAAGCTGGCTGAAGATAATTAGAAGCAGCTTGCTTCAGCCAATGTAATTACAAAGCTGCAAATGGAAGAAGTGTGAAAATGTTTCTTTGACGGAGCTTAATCCAAGGAAGGAATAAGTGCTGGTTTTCTTCTAATTGCACCTGGAGGTAATTTGTTTCCCTTTCCTTTCAAATTAGAGTTTGAGGCAACTAACAATGTGGCAGAATACAAGTCCTTGATTATTGCACTCCAAACAGCTAAACAGATGGGAGTAAGGTCAATTTCTTCTTTTGGAGATTTGGAGATAATTATTAAGAAGATAAAGGATCACTGCCAAACAAAGCATCCTAGACTCCAGGTATACAGAAATGAGGTATGGGATTTTATTGAAAATTTCTTTGAAGCTTTTAACATTCAATTCATTCCAAGGGATGAAAATAGATTGGCAGATTCATTGGTTGTGGCTGTGAGCACTTTCAAGCCTCCTATTAATCCAAAATTAAGATATGAGGTAGAAATGAGATACAGACCTTTTGTTCCTAATAATGTTAAGAACTGGCAAGTTTTTTAAGATGACCAGTAGATTAAGGATTTTTTAACTATGGTTGAGTAGTTCCAGGGTATAGAAATTGATCAGGACAAAGAAGATACAACAAAAATTGCAGGAGCCAGTGGTTTTAAAGACTCAATAGCAAATCAGAAGATCTTTCAATTAAAAGAAAATTTTCTGCCAAAGGGGCTTGTTCCTCTTGAAAGGATTTTTAATTACAATGATGTGGCTGTGGACTTAGGGAAAATCTCACAGGATGAGCATATTCAGGATCACAACATTGGAACTCAGGAGAATCCCAGGTTAGTCAAATTATATGTTGGAGTTCCACCTAATTTTCAAGAAAGATATATTAAACTTTTCAAGAAATATGTTGATGTCTTTGCATGGTCCTATGAAGATCTCAAAACTTATAATGTAAATATTATTCAGCATAAAATTCCTTTGAAGGAGGGGGTTAAACCCTATAAATAGAAGCTTAGGTAGATAAATCCTCTGCTTCTACCATCAATTGAAAAGGAGGTTAAGACGTTGCTTGATGTTAAAATCATAGCCCCACTCAGATATTCTGATTAGGTGGCTCATCTGGTACCTATGAAAAAGAAAAATGGAGAAATAAGGTTGTGTGTTGACTTCAGAAATCTAAATAGAACTTCTTTGAAAGATAATTATCCTTTGCCTAAAATGGATCATGTTCTGCAAAAGGTAACAGGATCTTTTAGAATGTTAGTGCTAGATGGGTTTTCTGGTTATAACCAGGTGGCTGTGGATAAGGAGGATCAGAAGAAAACAACGTTCACAACTCCCTAGGGAACATTTATGTATGCCAAAATGCCTTTCGGATTAATGAATGTAGGAGCTACATTTCAAAGGGTTATGGACATCGCTTTTGTTGGAGATAAGTTTGTAGTAATATATTTGGATGATATTACTATTTTTTCTAAGTCTGATGAAGAACATTTAGATCATTTGAAAAGAACTTTTGATAAATGTAGAAGATTTGGACTTTCTTTAAATCCCAAGAAATCCATTTTTGCTCTAGAAGAAGGAAAACTATTGGGTCACATTGTTTTGAGAGAAGGAGTGAAGATATATCTAGCTAGAGTACAAGCTGTGTAGAAAATACCATTGCCCAAGAGTAAAAAGGATATTCAAAAGTTCTGGGAAAGATAAAATTCTTGAGAAGAGTTGTATCCAATTATGCAAAAATCCTGAAAGAAATCACTAATATGCTGAAGAAGGAGAATGAAGTGCACTGGACCAAGGAAGCTAAAGAATCATTTTCCAGAATTAAAAAGGCATTACAGGCAGCTCCAGTCTTAATTAGTCTTGATTATCAGAAGCCTTTCGAAGTTTTTCATTTTCCTCATCAAGTTCAATAGATGTTGTCTTATTGCAAGAGAATGATGAAGGGAGAGAGCAGCCAGTTGCATTCTTCAATAAGATTCTTAGATATTCTGAGTTGAAATATAATATTCTCAAGAAGCAGGTGTATGCCTTGGTAAAAGCCCTAAAAGCTTTTAGAACTTATGTGCCGCAGTCCCAAATCATTGTTTATGTGCCGCAGTCCCAAATCATTGCTTATGTGCAAAATGTTGTAGTGAAAGACGTATTATTACAGGGATATGTAGAAGGCAGGAGAGGAAAGTGAATTACCAATATCCAAGAATATGATTTGGACATAAAACCCACAAAGTTGGTAAAAGGAAAAGGACTGGAAAAAATGTTAACAGAATCAAGCTTTCAGGCGTTGGGAATTAACTTATTGGCACCTATAGATGAAAAGGCCGCTGAAGAAAATGAAGGAGAGCAAGATCTAGGAATGAAGATCAAGTATAAATTCTTATGTTCAGAATGGTATAAACATATAATTCATTATTTGTGATTTCTTGTCCTCAATCCTTAGACAGAACAAAGTATAGGGCACTAAATATTAAGGCACAACCATATGTGATTGTGGAAGGCAGATTGTACTGGAGGATCCTGCTGGAATTCTATTACTATGTTTAACAGAAGATGAATTTATTGAAACGATTAAAGATTATCATGAGGGGTTTTGTGGGGGACATTACAGTTGGAAATTAACTGTACATAAGATCCTTTAGGCTAGATTTTATTGGTCTACCTTATTTGGTGATACCTATAAGTTTGTTAGAAGTTGTCAAAAGTGTCAAATTTTTGCTAGGAAGAAGAGATTAGCTCCTTTACCTTTAATTCTAGTGTTCGTAGAGGAGCTATTTAGACAATGAGGATTGGACTTTGTTGGAGAAATCAATCCACCCTCAAGCAGACAACACAGGTGGGTTCTCACAACAACAGATTACTTCACCAAATGGGTAGAGGCGATTCCTACTAAGAGAGAAAACGATCAGATAATGATGAAATTTCTGGACGAAAATATTTTCGACAGATTTGGATGTCTCGTTAAAATTATAACAGACAATGCTCAAGTCTTCAACTCAAGTAAGTTCATCGTTTTTTGTCAAAAGTATAATGTTATTTTTTCTCATTCAACAGCTTACCATCCTCAAGGAAATGGATTAGCTAAGTCTACTAACAAAACTTTGATCAATATCCTTAAGAAAACCATTGCAGAAAATCAAAGAGATTGGTACTCTAAGTTAAACTTTGCCTTGTGGGCTACAAGAGTAACTACAAGAAGATCTACAGGGAAATCACCTTTTGAATTAGTATATGGAACTCAGGCTTTGTTTCCAAGTCAACTTGTGAAACCAGTGATTGTGATGATTCAGGAGGTGAAGGAAGAGCCAAATGCTTTGGTAAGAAGAATGAACAAAGTGGTAGAGCTTAGTGAAAACAGGGACAAGGTAAGGGACAATTTGATTACATATCAATTCAAAATGAAAAATATTTTTGATAGAAAAGCCAGGGAAATCGACCTTAAAGTTGCAGACTTAGTATTGAGATGGGATACTAGAAGAGAGGATAAGGGTAAGCATGGGGAGTTTGATCCTCTCTGATATGGTCCTTTTAGAATTTCTGAAGTGAGATCCAATAATACCTTCATCCTTGAAAATCTTGATGGTGAGACTCTACAGCTGCCTATTAATGGGCAATATTTAAAACACTACTTCTAGTTCTAAAGAGTAAACATCATTTAATTGTGAATACCGGAGTGAAGTCATTGTACAAATGCCATAGTATTTCAGTTTATGCAGAGCAATATATGACTCCATGCCCGAAGAGAAGGCACTAATCTGCGGTTCTTAGTGCTTCTGTGGCAAAAGCACTATCCCCAGGTGGAGCCAGATATTGTAACATGCATTTTTCATTGTTTATAACATTCACTTTTCATTCGAGAATCTTTGAAAATACTTTAAAAAGGAGACAAAGCAAAAGGAGTGGTATATCAGAAGTCAATGGTTATATGGGTGCAGACCCAAAAATTTATATGCCATATTTTATAACATCGGTAGGTTCGTGATAATATAAAACACTTATATTATAAACATATGCCCCCCACCGATTGGGACTTGTGATAGCGGACCAAAAATGCATATAGCTTATGTTTTATAAACCGGCGGGTCTACGTTATCACATAAATTCTTAATATATATGCAGGTTGCTATGCCAATTGCGATAGGGGTAAGCTGGACCTGAAAGGTATACACCATGGTTTAAAGTTCTGTCAGGTTCGCCATGCCACAGAGCCTTGAACATTAAGAACCGTTGATTGAAACTTGATATAGTGGACCCGAAATATTATATATCCTGTTGTAAAGTTCCGGCGGGTCCGCTATATTGAAAAGTTTTCATATGCGTTATAATCATGCATTTTTAATATATTTCTATTATAAAGGGATTATAAAAGAAATAAGCGCCGATTGTGATTTATAAGGGGAAGTCAATGTAACACTAAATAGGTGGATGCGATAAGTTTATTAAAACAGGTTAATCCCTTTTCAGTTCCGCTTTGACTGTTTTGCATTGGTTTTGTTGTGTAAACAGGAAAATCAGTGTTAAAGCCAGATTTAAAGAAGAAGGCAGTTGGTCGAATTTCTTGTTGTTCTGGCCAATCGAAATGTGCCAGATACATGCGTAAGCCAGGTTATGCATAAATTAAACACAGGTTTGTTATGATTAAAGCAGGTTAATTACCATTGAGGCACCTTCAGAGGAATTCAACAGCGGATTAAGCAGAGCGAGTCAGCAGTTGTCATCTCCTTCTAAATTCAGTTTTTTTCTTGCTATTCCATGTTCTTTGAGGTGTTTTACCCTCTGTAAATTTTGTAGTAATTTTATTTCATATAGTTAGAAAGTATTTAGATAGGTTTCATAAATCAATAATTGTTCCACAATGTATAAAAAGTGGAAACATTTGCTAAGAAAGGGTTGCAATTTTGGAGAACCAAGCCACAGTATTTCTGATACATCATTGATTAATGAAACAACCAAAAGTTTCCAGGAGTTGTTACATATAATTTGTAAGTTTCACTATCATGTTTCATGCAATGTTTTCTTCTTTTTAAGTGTAGTAATGAAGTTGCAGGGTAAAATCCCTTAAAGAGTGCTCCTATAATTAAAGTCCTCACTTCCTTTCCAAGTTATAGATAGTAGTTTCTGTGGAAGACCAGCATATTGTCTATGATTTATTTCTCATGACCATAATTCCTCTGAGTTACAGATAATAGTTCTTGTGAGAGATCAGCATATTGTCTTTAACTTCCCTTTAAAACTTTCCTCATTCATCATTTATATTTAGCAACAAATGGAATTATGAGATGTTCCGGTCATACATGTATTAAGAGTCTAAGGCCAAGTTTTCCAAGTCCTTCATTTGGGAATATAATAAACAATAAGTGACAGTAAATAATATTTATTAATGTCTTAAGCACAATTTCCCTACAGCTAGGAAATTGGTTTCTTAAGGAACAACATGTTGCAAGATTCTTTGATTATTTCTTTAGAAAATATTATCGATGCCTTTGTGGTAGATTCAGGGGCCTCATTCCATGCCACACTTGATAGGAAACATTTTCATGATTATGTTCAAGGAGATATTGGACAGGTTCATTTGGGTGATGATAAACCTTGTAAAATCATTGGAATGTGAAAAAAAATCATAAAACATCGGAATGGAAACCAATGGCTATTGAAGGAGGTAAGGCATGTTCTAGATCTGAAGAAAAATATAATTTCAACAGGGAATTTGGGAGGTGAAGGCTGTGTAACTACTTTTACTAATAAAACTTGGAAGGTCACTAAAGGAGCCCTGGTAATAGCAAAAGGAGAAAAGGTTGGTACATTGTATTTATGCAATGGTATTCCTAATTTTGTTAATGCTTTAACCTATACAGGAGAAGATACGACAATGTGGCATCATAGGATCAGGCACATGAGTGAGAATGGGATGCAGATTCTTCACTCAAGAAATTTGTTGACAGGTTTGAAGCATGTTGATTTGGAATTCTGTGAGAATTGTGTTTATGTAAAACATAAGAGAGTCAGATTCCTCAGAGTTGGGAAAGAAAAGAAGAGAAAAAAATAGAGCTTGTGCAAACAGATGTATGGGGACCTCCTTAGGTATCATCTCTCAGTGGCTTTCACTATTATGCTACTTTTATTGATGATGCAACTAGAAAAAGATGGATTTATTGTATTAAAAAAAAATCTGATCATGTATTTGATACTTTCAAGAAATGGAAAGATTTGGTTAAAAATGAGACAGGAAAAAGGTAGAAGTGTCTCAGATTAAACAATGGACATGAATATTTCAGCAAAGATGTTGATAAGTATTGTTCAGAACATGGAATTTACAGAGCAAAGTCAGTTCCAGGAACACCAGAAGAAAATGGTGTGTTAGAAAGGATGAATAGGACAATCGTGGTGTGCAAGGTGCATGAGATCGCATGTAGGATTGCCTTTACAATTTTGGGCAGATGTTGTAGATATTGTTGGTTATCTAATAAATAGAGGGCCTTCAAGTTCCTTGGATAGAGGTATTCTAAAGGAGGCATGGATAGGTAAAAAGGTAAACTACTCATTTTTAAAGACTTTTGGTTGTTAAACTTTGTCCACATTAATAAAGAAAATAGAACAGAGCTTGAGGAAAAATCAAAGAAATGTACCTTTATTGAATATGTTGTTAATTTTTGGGTTATTGATTATATGAATATAAAAATAAAAAAATCATTAGGAGAAGAGATGTCATATTCAATGAAAAGGTTTTGTATAAGGATCATATGCAGGAAAAGAAACAGGAAAAAGAAAACAGAGAATACACAGTGCTTGATGAGATCACAAAAAAAGTAAAGGTGCCTAAAAGTCAAAATGATCAACAACCAGAACAACAATAGTAACCACAACAACAACAAGCACCTCAAACACCTGAAATGGGTATTAGAAGATCTACCAGGACAAGTAGACCCCATGAACGATAATCTCCTTCATTATATTATGTATCGTTGACTTATTATGGTGAACCAAAATGTTATGAAGAAGCAATGCAGGTAGAAACCAAGAAGAAGTGGGAGTTATCCATGAAATAAGAGATGGATGTCTTGGTACATAACCAAACTTGTGACTTAGTCAGTTTGCCTGCGGGTAAAACAACATTGCAGCATAAATGGGTTTATAGGTTGAAGTAAGAAGATGGAGGCAGAAAAAGGTATAAAGCTAGACTTGTGGTGAAAGGGTTTGCACAGAAAAAAGATATAGATTTTGATGAGATATTTTCTCCTATTGTTAAAATGACATCAATCAGAACTATTTTAAGTCCGGTAGTAACATAAGATTTGCATCTTGAGCAGTTAGATGTAAAGACAACCTTTCTCCATGGGAATTTGGAGGAAGAGATATACATGTAGTAGCCACAAGGATATGAGGTCAAAGGGAAAGAGAAACGAGTGTGCAAATTAAAGAAGAGCTTGTATGGCTTAAAACAAGTGCCAAGGCAGTGGTATCTAAAATTTGATAGGTTTATGTCTGAACAAGGCTATACTAGATGTCACTTTGATCATTGTGTTTATCTCAAAAGGAAATATGATGGATGTTATGTTATATTGTTATTGTATGTAGAAGACATGCTTGTTGCAGGTTCTAACATGCAGGAAATAAATGTGCTCAAAAGAAAATTGGCAAATGCATTTGCAATGAAGGATTTGGGTGCTGCAAAACAAATCCTTGGTATGAGAATAACTAGAGACAACAAAAATTGAAAATTAACATTGTCTCAGAGTGAGTACATAAAAAAAGTGTTGGAAATATTTAATATGCAAAACGCAAAGCCAGTTACTACACCTTTGGCTAGCCATTTCAAACCAAGTAAGGAGATGTGTCCCAAGACTTAGGAAGAGATGGATTATATGTCTAAAGTTCCATATGCATCAGCAGTTGGAAGCTTAATGTATGCAATGGTCTACACAAGACCTGATATTGCACATGTAGTGGGAGTTGTAAGCAGGTACATGAACAATCCAGGAAAAAAACATTGGATGGTAGTGTTGAGATTGCAACAAGATGATGGAGCTTAGTGAAAAGAGTCGCCTTCACTAAGTGGGCCCGCAGGCTATTTTTGGCGCAAGTCTATTTTTATACTATGTCTATTTTTAGACATATGGATCATGTCTATGTTTATGGATGATTGATCAAGTTGGGAAAATAGATGGACTTCTATTTTTTGATGAAAGTGTGAGTGATCACAGTGTGAGTGATCAAGTCTATTTTTAGACTGGCTGTCAAAAAATAGAAAAGTCAAATATTATTATCTCACAATAATATTTGGACTATAAACTTAATCTTATTCTCTTGGAGCACTTCAGTTTGAGCTACGGAAGTGGCACATGCAGCTGTCAGAAGGAAATTCGTTTTTCTTATGAGTCAGTTGAGTTGTTGCATGCATGACTTCAGTTAGAACTCAAGTGAGTTGAGTTTAGTGGACTGGAGGTACAGTTGATGGAGTTGTGTTCAGTTTAACTTAGTTAAACTGGTTGTAGTTAGTCTAACTGCAGATAGACTAATGATGAGTTGTTAAACTAATTATTAACTCATAATACAACTAAAGAATACATCAGTTAACTCAGTTGCATGTCAGTGCATGTTCAGTTCAACAGGGACAGGTGGTAGAGAATCAGATTGCTATCAGTTGTGACTATAGTTGTGCACCAGATCTTGCACAATCAAAGGATTGAGTATGCCAATGAGTTTGCTCACGTATTTGGCCCGCATTTTAGCCTTTGCTCACGTCCACAAAGAGTGAGTGACTATTTTTCAGGTGAAAATCGAGTTTGGGAAGCAATTCTCATCAGTTCTTGAGCAGGTATTGAGCAGTGGAGGCAGGCAAGCAGTGGAAGAGATTTGGAGATCAGATCTGAGCTGTATTGTGTGTAACAGAGGTGGAGATACTTGTGAGAAGTATTATGCTGTGTAATGTTACATGACTCAATCATTAATATACAGATAGTGTGGGGTTTTTAGCGAGATGCTTTCCCCGTGATACATATTGTGTTAATGTGTGAATGCTCTTGATGTTTTATTGTTATTGATGCTGCTATATTCTTGATCAACGTAGAGGAGCTTATGTATTGTGTATGTTTTCCGCATTAGTACATGATCAGGATAATCTCCATTGAATATGTGTTAAATTATTCAAAATTTCTACATGGTATCAGAGCTAGATAATTGTAGAAAAAGTTTCTACATGGTATCGGAGCTAGATAATTGTAGAAAAAGTTTCTACATGGTATCGGAGCAGCTTGATTTGTAGAAGAGATTTTTACAGGATATCAAGCGAGGGTTGATCGGAAGCAGTTGAGTTGGTTGCTGGTGGAATTCGAATTTGCAGCAGTGTTGTTGAAAATGTCTTTCAACGGATTGCAAATGTTATTCCAAAGCAAGAGCGACTTGGCGCTCAAGGATAAACTCAGTAACAATAAAGGTGAGAATGGATCTTCATCAAAGGTAGCTGATGAAGAGAATTGTGCTTTGGCTGCCAAAGCAAAGAAAGGGAAGAGCAAGAAAGCTTCTCAGTCTGGTGCGAAAGGCAAGAAGCAGGATATGTCCAAGGTGAAGTGTTTTCACTGTCACCAGCATGGACACTATGCCACAAATTGTCCGCAGAAGAAGAAGAACAAGCAAGCTGCTGGATCTGCAGGGGGAGAGGCTTTAGCTTCTCAGTTTGAGCTTGATTTTTCATTGATCGCATGCTTGGTTTCAAGTGTGATGGGATCAGTGTGGTTTCTGGACAGTGGTGCGTCTTTTCACATGACGGGAGATAGAGATTTGTTCTCTGATCTGGAGGACAAAGATCTTGGAGTGCACATCGAGATGGGCGATGATGGTAGATACAGTGCGACCGGTATCGGTACCATTTCCTTTGAGAGGGAGTCTGGTAAACCCTTTGTATTGAAGGAAGTCATGCATGTTCCAGGATTGAAGAAGAATCTCATCTCAGTGGCGATGTTAGAAGACAAGGGGTATGATGTTGTTTTCAGCGAGGGAAAGGCCTTCCTACGCAGCAAGACAACTGGTGAGACCCGGAAGATAGGGGTTCGAGTGAGGAACCTTTATCAGTTGCATGTAGATGGATGCGCAGCAATGGCAGGCAAGGCAGAAGGATTGGTGAGCCGGGATGATGGCGAGTTGTGGCACAGGAGATTGGGTCACCTTCACCATGGAGCCTTGAAGATATTGCAGCAGATCACTACAGGGCTTCCTAAAAGCACACTTGCGCAGTCAGATCAATGCAAGGGGTGTACTTTGGGGAAGTTTGTGAAAGCCACCTTTCACGAGAAGGATAGTCGCGCCACGACGATCCTTGAGAGAATTCACACAGACATGTGTGGACCTTTCTCAGTTGCTTCGACAGCAAAACACAGGTATTATGTGATTTTTGTTGATGATTTCTCTCGTAAGTGCTGGATCTTCTTCATGCAGAAGAAGAGCGAGACATATTCAAAGTTCTGTGAATTCAAAGCACTGGTCGAGAAGGAGTCGGGGAAGAAGGTGAAGGCTCTTAGGAGCGATAATGGTGGTGAATACATCTCGGACGAGTTCAAGGATTTCTGCAAGGCAGAAGGGATTCGTAGAGAGCTCATAGCTCCCCATAACCCACAGCAGAACGGGGTAGCTGAGCGGAAGAACAGAACGATTGTGGGTGTTGCACGGGCAATGTTGCATGATCAGGGCCTACCCCTTCACTTGTGGGCGGAAGCATGCAATACAGCAGTTTATGTGCAGAACCGTTGTCCTCATAGGATACTTGGCATGAGTACACCCGAGGAGGCTTATTCTGGTAAGAAGCCTGATCTTTCTCATTTGAGGATTTTTGGTGCTAACGTTTACATGCATGTGACGAAGGATGCCAGAAAGAAGTTGGAGCCGACTGCAGAGGTTGGGATATTTGTGGGGTACACTGATACGCCCCACAACTATCGTGTGTATTTGCCAGACAGTGGTAAAACTGTTGTGCGACGGGATATAAAATTTCAGGAGGAGAAAGCCATGAAGTGTTCGCTTGAGAGGGAGCTACACTTGCATGCAGATGAGGAGCTATTAGTTCCTAAGGATGAGCTTCAGGACGTGGATCAGCCACAGGACGAGGTTCATGGAGTGGAAGAGACCACTCATGCAGCGCCAACCATCAGAGGGCGAAAGCTCTTGACAGAAGCTGAGCGACTGGCTCAAGATGCAGAGAAAGTTGTAGGACCACCTACAGCCCAACGCAGGCAGAGACAGTCACCTGATCGGTACACTGGATACATGGCTCTTATGAGCAAGTGTGTTGTGACTGAGCCATCCTCTTTCGAGGAAGCTGTGGAGGATCCCGCATGGGTAGACGCCATGGTGGAAGAGTATGATTCTATTGTCAGAAACAGTGCATGGGAGATTGTTCCTAGACCGGAAGGGAAATCAGTGGTAGGTTCGAGATGGATCTACAAAGTTAAGCAGGCAGCTGACGAGAGTGTGGAGAAGTACAAGGCAAGATTTGTTGCCCGAGGCTTTTCACAGATTGAGGGGATCGATTATGAGAAGACCTTTGCACCTGTCGCAAGGTATTCTTCCATGCGGACGATTCTTGCTCTCTCAGCGCAGATGGGATGGCACATTCATCAGATGGATGTGAAGACTGCGTTCCTCAACGGAGTCATTGAGGAGGAGGTGTACATTGAGCAACCCGAAGGCTTTGAAGTCTTCAGCAGCGAGTCGCATGTGTGCAGGCTCAAGAGAGCGCTGTATGGGTTGAAGCAAGCACCACGTGCTTGGTACACACGGATAGACAGCTATTTCACAGGACTTGGATTCTCCAAGAGCGAGGCGGATCCAAACCTATACCAGATTGTGGTGGAGGGTAAGTTGCTTATCATTGTACTGTATGTTGATGATTTGATTCTAACAGGTGATGAGCTGTTGATACTGTCATGCAAGAAGGATCTTGCTACAGAGTTTGAGATGAAGGATTTGGGCCTCCTTCACTATTTCCTAGGATTGGAAATATGGCAGCGCAGTGGTGGACTGTTTGTTTCTCAGGGCAAGTATGCTCGGGAGATACTGGAGAAGTTCAACATGCATGGCTGCAAGCCTGTTGATACTCCTCTTCCTGGAGGTTGGAGGAAGGAGGATGCCACTTCGGGAGAAGAAGTGGATGCCACTGTTTATCGACAGTTGGTGGGGTCGCTGATGTATTTGGTCAATACACGACCTGATATATGCTATGCAGTTAACCAGCTTTCACAAGCTATGGTTAAGCCTACCAAGCTCTTCTGGAAGGCGGGCAAGCATGTATTGCGCTACTTGAGAGGCACATCGGGATATGGTTTGTGGTACAGACAGGAGGATGAGGTGAAGCTATGTGGCTTCACGGATGCAGATTGGGCAGGGAGCCCAACAGACAGAAAGAGCACATCAGGAGGGGTCTTCAGTATCGGATCGACAGCAGTTTCTTGGTACAGCAGGAAGCAGAGATCCGTGGCACTCAGTTCAGCGGAGGCCGAGTATATGGCAGCAAGTTTGGCTGCATGCGAGGCTATATGGATGAGGAAGATCCTAGTTGGTTTGTTCGGTTCTCATTTGGATCCTACTGTGATTTACTGTGATAACCAGAGTTGCATTAAACTCTCGGCTAATCCTGTATTTCATGATAGATCTAAACATATTGACATCAGGTACCATCATATCAGAGATTGTGTGCAGCGGAGGATCATGTTACTTTCGTACATTCCAACGGAGGATCAGGATGCTGATATTCTGACGAAGGCTCTCACCAGGAGCAAATTCGAGTACCACCGAGGCAGGATAGGGGTTGCTGATAATCCATATCTTGTCGAGAGGGAGTGTTGAGATTGCAACAAGATGATGGAGCTTAGTGAAAAGAGTCGCCTTCACTAAGTGGGCCCGCAGGCTATTTTTGGCGCAAGTCTATTTTTAGACTATGTCTATTTTTAGACATATGGATCATGTCTATGTTTATGGATGATTGATCAAGTTGGGAAAATAGATGGACTTCTATTTTTTGATGAAAGTGTGAGTGATCACAGTGTGAGTGATCAAGTCTATTTTTAGACTGGCTGTCAAAAAATAGAAAAGTCAAATATTATTATCTCACAATAATATTTGGACTATAAACTTAATCTTATTCTCTTGGAGCACTTCAGTTTGAGCTACGGAAGTGGCACATGCAGCTGTCAGAAGGAAATTCGTTTTTCTTATGAGTCAGTTGAGTTGTTGCATGCATGACTTCAGTTAGAACTCAAGTGAGTTGAGTTTAGTGGACTGGAGGTACAGTTGATGGAGTTGTGTTCATTTTAACTTAGTTAAACTGGTTGTAGTTAGTCTAACTGCAGATAGACTAATGATGAGTTGTTAAAATAATTATTAACTCATAATACAACTAAACAATACATCAGTTAACTCAGTTGCATGTCAGTGCATGTTCAGTTCAACAGGGACAGGTGGTAGAGAATCAGATTGCTATCAGTTGTGACTATAGTTGTGCACCAGATCTTGCACAATCAAAGGATTGAGTATGCCAATGAGTTTGCTCACGTATTTGGCCCACATTTTAGCCTTTGCTCACGTCCACAAAGAGTGAGTGACTATTTTGCAGGTGAAAATCGAGTTTGGGAAGCAATTCTCATCAGTTCTTGAGCAGGTATTGAGCAGTGGAGGCAGGCAAGCAATGGAAGAGATTTGGAGATCAGATCTGAGCTGTATTGTGTGTAACAGAGGTGGAGATACTTGTGAGAAGTATTATGCTGTGTAATGTTACATGACTCAATCATTAATATACAAATAGTGTGGGGTTTTTAGCGAGATGCTTTCCCCGTGATACATACTGTGTTAATGTGTGAATGCTCTTGATGTTTTATTGTTATTGATGCTGCTATATTCTTGATCAACGTAGAGGAGCTTATGTATTGTGTATGTTTTCCGCATTAGTACATGATCAGGATAATCTCCATTAAATATGTGTTAAATTATTCAAAATTTCTACAGGTAGTGAAGTGGATTCTTAGGTATTTGAGAAGTACCACATATCAAGAATTATGCTCTGGTGGTTCAAAAATTGCTCTACATGGATATGTTGATGCATATATGGTACGTGATAGAGTTAATAGTAGGAGAACCACAGGGTATGTGTTTACTGTAGGTGTAACAACTGTTAGTTGGGTTTCAAAATTGCAGAGTTTTGTTTCACTCTCAACGGCGGAAGTAAAGTATGTTGCCACTGTAGAGGCTAGTAAATAAATGATTTGGTTACAAAGGTTTCTGGATGAATTGGGTAAGAAGAAGGAGTTGGGCAGGTTATACAGTGATAGCCAGAGTGCCATTCATCTTGCAAATAACTCAACATTTCATTCCAATATCAAATATATATAGCTCAAGTACCATTTCATACAATCAGTGCTGGAAGATGGATAGTTGAAGTTGGAAAAGATACACACTAGCTAGAATCTTGTAGATATGTGAACAAAAGTTATAACCAAGGAGAAAATGAGATTCTGCTCAGTTCCAATTGGTCTTCAAGTATGATGATGAAGATGAGAAACAACCAATTCCAAAGTGGAGTCATTGTCCAACAAATCAAGCAAAGGTGGAGTTTCTATAATCAGTCTCCAAGTGGGAGATTGTTGGGTGAGGAGAGTGATTATCTTGCATTGGACCCTATTTCATAATGAGGCAACAACATTGCCTGTTTTTTGCCGCTAGGGGGGTCCGTGGGGGTAAACTTTCCTTGTAAAATGTTGTAATTTGGTAGTCAATCTGGGTCATTCAATAGGTGGATGATCTGATAATAGAATTTATGTTTAATTTACAGTTTTTTTTTCCCTAGAAGGAAACCCCTCACTATATATGAGAGAATTGTATTTCGGTTGTGTATATGTGTATTCTGAGCGAGAAATACAGAGTAGAGTGTGTAAGAGAGAAGAGGAAATTGCAACGGACCTGTTCTAGGTTGTATCTCTTCATTTTGCTAGATAATATCAAAGGAAAGACTGGTTTTTTCTCCGTGGACATAGCCCAAATTAGATGAACCACGTATATCTGTGTCTCTCTCTTGTTTTATTCATTTTCTATGTTTGTGTTTCTGCAATATTTTATGTGTTTCATGTCTCTATAATATATAATTTTCTAACATTTAGGGCTTACCTAATCAAATATACACATGTGGGCTTACAATTCAAAAATACACTTTCCTTTGTCTAAATTTGATGATATTTAGCTTGATTTTTGTCCTTTAGAAAAGTGGAATTCAATGAAATTATCATATCCATTAAATGAGTTGTCCAAAGTGGAAATTTTCCCTAGTTTTCAATTTTAAAAAAGCATCTATCGTGAGATGATAGTCCACATCCTAATCACTTGTAACCAATTGTTATAACTTGTGCTTAAGTCCTAATACTTGTCATCCTACTATCCTACATGTAAGATATGATCTTGTAAATATGTCCCATATGAACGCATAATTGCTATGTGATTCACCTGCACTCTTCTGTTAAGAGAATCTGCAACCTTGTTCTCCTTACCCTTAATGTACCTGATCTCAAAGTCAAATTCACTGAGCATGGCCAACCATCTAGCTTTCTTGGCATTCAGATTAGGTTGGTCAAACAAGTATCTCAACCTCCTATTATCACTCATCAAAACAAAGCTCCTGCCAAGAATATAGTGCCTTCACATCTCCAATCCATGAATTATTGCTACCAACTCAATATCATGAGTCACATAGTTCTACTCATGCTCATTCAATTTCCTTCACTCATAATATGCCACCTGTCCCTCCTACATCATGACCCCGCCAAATCCTCTCTTGTAAGAATTTGTACACACAATGAACTCTTTATATGGATATACAATCTTTAGAATTGGAGCATTTGTAATTAAATACTTCAACTACAGAAAACTAGTTGCACATTCCTATGTCCATTCAAACTTATTTCCTTTCCTCTGCAAATATGTAATAGGATAGGAAATCTATGAGAAGTTCTTGATGAACCTCCTGTAATATCTTGCTAACCCCCTGAATGATCTGACCTCGTTCATATTCCTAGGAGCTGCCCATTCCATGATAACTTTGATCTTTATTGGATCTGTTATAACTTGGAAACAACATGTCCCAAGTAATGTACCTATGTCTGAAAGAAACTACATTTACTAAGCTTGGAATACAATTGATGCTCTCTTAATAATATCAATACCACTGCTAAGTGCTTTGCATTCTCTTCCTCATTAATATAATATATTAATATAACATTAATGAATTCTATCACAAACTTTTCTAGATAAGGACACAACACACTATTCATTAAACACATGAAAGTAACTAGAGCAATAGTCAAACCAAAGGGAACCACAACAAACTCATAATTCCCATACTTGGTATGGAATTTTGTTTTGTAGATGTCCTCTTCCTTGATGTGTACCTAATGATATCTTAATCTCAAATGAATCTTTGAAAATGTTGTTGCTCCCTTCAGCTGATCAAATAAGTCATTAATCCTCGACAACAGATACCTATTCTTGATCGTTACCCTACTCAGCTGCCTATAATCATTGCAAAACCTAAGAGTACCATCCTTCTTCTTCACAAGAAACACCGGTGCACCACAAGATGACACACTTGGCCTAATGTATCCCTTGTCAGTCATTTCCTTCAACTGTAACTTCAGTTCCACTAAATTTGGAGTGTTCATCTTGTAAGGTGCCTTTGATGTTGGTGTTGCTCCTGGTACCAACTCAATAGAAATGTCCACTTCCCTATGACGAGGAAACTCTAAAATCTCTGCTAGAAATATATCCCAAAAATACTTGAAAAACAAATACCTCTTCAATACTTCTGCATCCTCAACATCCTTAACTTTTTCACGAGAAAAATGCATTGTGAACAATGCACATCCTTTCCGATAACTGCGTTTTTCTTGCATATCTGTAACCATTCTTACTAATGTAGGCTTCTTCTTACCCTACAATATTATCTTATCTCCATCATCATCCAAGCAATTGATAGCCTTCTCATAAAAATTCACCTTTGTCCTCTAAAGATACAACCAATCCATACCTAGAAGCATATTATATGAACCCAATGGAAGCACATTCAAATGCGCTGATGTAGGCATACCATTAAGCTCAAATGCCAAGCTCTTACCCAATGATGAACTATTTTCTTAGTACCTATAGCCAACTGCATCAACCAAGACTCTGCATGCACTTCTTCTCTCATATCGCACTTATACACCAAGTCAAGGTTAACATAACTATAATTAGATCTAGGGTCAATCAAAAAAGAAACAACTTGATCACAGAGCTTACCCTCCATCTCAGTAATGGCTGTCTGGTGATCTGCCTTCTTGTTAGAAAAATTTTCATAGATCCGAGGAATGATCTATCCAACATCCCCAATTTTTTGTGCCTCTTGAGCACTATAAATCTGAAGTCTACCACCATGCTACAACAGATATTCCTTCCTGCGATGATCCTTGCCACATTCTAGCACTGCAATGGTTCCCTACCACTACCCTTATTTTGTTTTTCTCCAAGTTAAGGTCCATGTCCCTTCTCAAATACATTAAAATTCCCGTAAAGAGAAAAAATTTCCTTCTCACCTGCATCTTGAGGTATTCCACGCTTCGGTGGCTACTTACCTTTAGTCTTGTCATTCCCTTTCCAACCCTACTTAGACTTGGTCTTACACTTCAATTTCTCATAACATTGCTTCAATTTTCCAATGACTTCCTCTAGCGACCAAGGTTAATCATACCCAATATGACCCTTGAATCTTAATGGTAGTCCACTAATGAACCTTTGAACTTTTGTCTTCTCATCCTTGAGGTAAGGAACATACCTAAAAAAATCCAAGAACTTATTCATGTACTCCTCGTTTGTCATAGAACCATCTTTAGCTCATAGAACTCATTGGCCTTTTTGTCATAATACCTCTCCAACAAGTATTTCTTCCTCAAGAGTCCCTTGAATTCATGTCAACTCAACTCCTCTTCCTTAATGTCTCTGACACGCTTCACATATTCCCACCAGATATCTTCTTTCCCCTTGAGACTGAAAATAGCTATCTTGGCCTTCATGTTCTTTGTATAGTCATACAGCTCAAATAACTTCTTCATTCCAATAAACCATGCCTTTACATTTTCTGGCTTCTTCAATTATCCATCGAATTTAGGTGGATTGACTTTATTGTAATCATTCGGAAAGTATCCCCTCTCACTCTTCATATAAGGATGATAATGCTGATGACCATGATATGTATCTGAACCAGAACTAGAATAGAACCCATAACTACTACCTCTCTTATCAGGTGTATCCAAGAACCTGCCATCTTTGACTGTATCATCCCTATCCAACTTGTGCCCTCCATGAGACCTGCTACCATATGTCCCATTAGTCCTATCCTTTTATCCATAACTAATATGTGGTTGTCCATGTCTCTGCAAATATGACAAACTTTAAAGCATTTCTGCATTGACTTATGCTTTCTTTTCTTGTGCCTTAGAAATCCTTTCCTATGACTGAATTATCCTATCATTATCTACGTTACAACTTCTGATTTCTTCCTTTAGACTTCTCAAGGTATCTGCTATTTCAAGAGAATACTCATCTCTTTTTTGCTCATCTGATCTATAAGGAGAGTCTCGTGAATTGTAATCCATCATTTTGCTAGTCATCTCTAATATTCTTCTTCCTACAAACATACCATGTCAAATAAACCAAATATAAACATAATCAATATACCTCAGTGAAGTTTGGGGGAGGCTATATCATCTACAAAATTAGTTCTAATTAGAAGGATACATGTATATACATAATCTTACCAATATGTCGACATCATGCATGATAACACCAATTATAGAAAATAATCTTATGCATGAAAACCATGACCATGATAAGGCATGCATAACTACCAAATAGATAATGACATGCATGCATGACAAACACATTCCGCCCATCAAGTCCAAGTGTTGAACCTAGTATATTTGATACCAATATGTAACCACCCCTCCCACATTTACCCCATTTCATGAGTACATGGGTGTAAACATGAGACGAAGAGTTACTATGTCATGAACTGACCTCCAAGCCTAATTTATGGAAGTGGGGGCTGACAACTGGAACTTCACAAACTGACCCTAGGTGACTAAACCCTCAACTAAACTACTTATTTACTGACTTGTTGCAGCAGCTACAACCACCCTCCAAACTTTTGGCCTGCACCCAATTTCAGAGCCTCCCTTGAGAGTTTCACTTGATGACTGCATAGACTCGGGTTCACTCCGTGAGCTCGTATGAGTCTTAGCATTTACCTTGCTTGTTCATTTCACCAAGTCGTGCATGTTAAGGTCAAGGTCATGCTTGCAACCATTGTTCTAGTTATGCTCAAAGTCTTCGCTTCATGTGTACTTGTTATGTTCGCTATGAAAGCATCTGTCACACTCACACACAGAGTCACATTCATTGTTGCACAAGTGTCATCACAATCGATCAACGATCAATTACGACTGTTGCACTTGTCACTTGCACCGTCGATCAGTCATGTTGAACATGTGTGTTTGGATGGTATGAGTCGTCTCATCATCGAGTCATGTGAGTGTGTGTTTGCATGATCACCTATGCATCTTTCGATCATTCACACACTTAGTCGTTTTGCTGAAGTCTGGCGACCGAACTCCCCCCTAACAACTAGACCATCACCCCACCATCGACTCGATTGACTGTCACCCAGAACAGCACAGAAGCAATAAGCAAGTATTTCCAAGTTGTGTTGATCGTAAGCGATCCATTCAACTTTCATGTTGGACTCCCAGAGAGTCAGACCCAACAACCACCTCAGGATTGACTCCCCTCAAAAATTGCACAAACGATGCTGACCTTGCCTGCTCTACTGACTGTGGAAATTGCGCAGATAGGCCAGATAGACACCAAGTGCCCGTCCTTGTTTCCCTCAAAACATTGCATAGTTTTCCCAGTCAGTCCTCCAGACAGTCGACCGGTGGCTCATCCATGAAATTGCATAGCTTTCATGAGCAGCCCTTCCGCTGCCCAGCAGTCCACTTAGCTCAGTGTAGTTTCCTTCACTAGCAACTAACTGCCTATTCCCCTCGGGAATTGCATAGTTTCTTCTGCCAGTGACCCAACAGCCAAATTCCAGTTCCCTCTGGGAATTATGCAGTTTTGGTTGCTAGTGACCCATAAGACAACTGCCAATTCCCTTTGGGAACTGTGCAGTTTCGGATACCAAGCTCCCAGCCAGTTCCTCCAAAAAATTGAGCAATTCCTACCTAATAATCTTGCATGTAGCTTAGCCTATTCCTCCAGAAAATTGCACAAATTTTTCCTTCCAGCCCCTGCTTCTTGCTCGTTTCGGAAAATGCACAGAGTATGTCTGCCTTTCCTTCTGCAGCATAGGTTGTCTCTCCCAAAATTTGCACAGTTTTTCCTTCCAGCCTGTTATCACAAAATCTGACCCTGATAGGTTGTTGATCAAGTAGACTCTAAGTAACTCTTTTAAACCAATCTTTTGGTTAAGGCTTAGCCTCCTCAACCTGAGAGGGATCTCTCAATAGGTTTAAGATTTTTGATTAATGGTTAGATGGCTAACTCTAAGAACAAAAATGGACAAAATGTATAACTGGTTGACTGGTTGAATCAAAGATCAACAAACATCTATTGGGCTATGGTGTCAAGATAGTATTCAACAAAACATTATAATTAGCAAAACATGGAAGTCAAGGCACTTGGAGTTTAGGTTTATAAATAAAACAGTAACACAGTGAATCAACACAGTTTACAAGCAGGTGAAGGAAGTTAGTGATTTTCCAATGAATTCTAAGTATCACAAGCTCATACCACTGCAAATAAGTAATGGAACATCAAACACATAAACCCCTTTTGAATCTTGAGTAGTCAAACTGATCTCTGTATTAAGTTTGAAAATCCACAGTTTCTTACAATAACACAACTTTCTTTTGCTAATGAAACTACCAACCCTGAGGAATTCAATTTTCATGCTTTATATAGAGTTTTTAAAACCTTGGATTCTATGATCCATCTTTATGAGAATTCGAATTCCTAACATTGACACCTATCTATTCATAAAACAAAACTACTTAATTACAACTTGACAGCTAGTTGTCTTTAAGAATCCTAATACAAATAGGAGTGAAACTCCTAAAACATGCTTTCAACAACCTTATCTATGACTTAAATACATTCTTTAATCAGATGCTAATCCATGTCTTCGAGCTTTATGATGTCTCCAGTATTGTTGCAAACCCTCCTGAGTCATGACCTAACTATCTTGAAAACAAGGAGACAGAGTTCCTCCCTTTAAAGCCCTTGATCCTTTGTGCTTACCTTCAAGTAGTTTTTCTGGTGTATATGTGGTATGTATTAGTAATCTATTAAAACTTCATTTTCCACCTGTGCAAAAAGGAAACTCGAACATATGGAAAAGAGGATGAAACATGATTGTGCTACGAAAATAGTCTGTTTTCATAGCACAACTTTTATATCACTTATGGAAAACTTCTTGGAACCTTTCTTTCTACATCACTACCATATGAAACTTCATCTATGATCCTCATATGTCTACCAACAACATCAAAACTTGGAATTTATCAGACCTTACCTTCGAAATGCATCTATAAAGTGCTAAAAGGTCACCTTTAGCAGTTTTGTAGCGCACTACGAAACTGCTGTGTATGTTCTTTTTTCAACACTGTTTTCAAAAATCTTATAAGATGTTCTTCTTCACAGATGACCTTCTTTTTAATACCAAAACTGTTTTAAGATATATCTTTTACTTCCGCTTTCATTACCTTGTTTCATTATTGGCGTAGCCTTTCTTCAAATTTTGTTAATTGTATTTCTAAGTCTTCAATCTGTCTTTTCAATCTCCTGTTAGTAGCTTTCAACTGAGCATTCATCCTCCTTAAAAATATGGCTTCTTTGATTGTAGGAACAGTCCAAGTGAAGTACTGAGTTTCACTGCTAACTATTTCTGTTTTGGAAACTTTTCAACTTCCCAGAGAGCCTTTATCCTTTGAAATTTGTCTTTTCAGCAGCGTGCCTTCTTGCTTTCATCCTTAGTCTAGCAATTTCATTATTAGTTGCTCTTAACTTTCCTTCCATTTCTTCGTAACTGGCCTTTTCTGTTTGAGTGGAAAAAACTCTTTTTTTGTTACCTTTAGGTATTGGTGATGAAAGATCTATCAACTCTTCCTGAAAAACGGAGACTTCTTCTGTTTTCTCTAACTCAATATTGTACTCCTGTATTTTTTTAGATTGCCTAGCTAAGGGCTTTCTAGGCTTGAACGCAAATGTTGTAACATCATCCTCAAATTCCAGTTTCTTAGAGGATTTCATCTTCTTCGACTTTCCTTTATCAGATTCTATGACATCTTCCTACACCAAAGGGGATTCTGCAATATCAATGGCTTTTAAAATATCATTTAAATTACCCTTCAAGCTTGGAATTTCTCCCGAGATCACTGATTTACCCTTCTCCTTTGCAATTTGACTTCTAGTCAATCTCCTTTGAACTGGTTTGGTAGTTTACTGTTCTTGTGTCCTTTATTTAACTTCAACTATCTTTTCCTTTGTGGATTTAGGAGTCTCAGGAATAACCACTGATGTTTTTCTCACTTGCTCTTTCACCTGCTTTCTAGGTTTCAGCTTAACAAATCTTTCTGACCTAGACATTACAGACTAGCTAGTTTCTGCTGATGGAGTTTCTTTAGCCTTAGGGCTAATGCATGTATCCTGATTTTCCCCTCCAAAACCACATAGAAACAAAAATGAAGATCATTCTTTGTTGATCCTTTTAAGTTCATGTAAAACTATCAGTTTAATTAGACCATGATGAAACAGGGAAGTATCATATCCTTGAGATTTCATTTGCACTTTATCTGCCATCTTAGCTATACTTCGATATAGGAAGTAAGGAAAATCAAAAGAAATCATACCAGTAAAATGCAACAGGAGTTTAAAATGATATGAATAAACCTTATGATATTTTCCGTCATAGGTAAAATAACGTTGAATGTTGAAAAGCAAGTTGGCATAGCTGTCTTTGACATAGTTCCTTGGAATTGCCTTGGTTAAGTCTGTTTCTGCAAACTTTGGCTTTAGGAACACTTTACATGGTTCCATGTCAAATCTGAAGTTTTTGAACCATACATCTTGCCCCCTATGAATATTTGTCACCAAAGCTATGATCTTTGGAGAAATTTGCAAGTTTAGGATTCCAACCTTGGTGCTTGAGCCAATGAAATGTAGTACAAACTCCTTTGTCACCTGGGTATGTCCTCCCAGCAATTTTTTACAAAAATTCCAACATCCTGCTTTCTTAAAGTCTTCTACCACTGATTTATCGCTTAAGACCTCGGTGCTTTCAGGTTCTATTCTTAAACAATGACCAGACCTTTGACTTTTCCTTTCTTCTGTCATCTTTGCCTCTAAATTCCTGTAACAAACCAGCCTTGCTTGAAATTCTGTTTATTAGCCTTGCTTGCTTATGGTGGTCAGCCTCACTTGAATTATGGATGAGAGAAACCTTGGTGAGGAATTACCATAAGCTTTCCATTCGAAAAAATTCTGTTTGAGGGCTTGCATGCAAATTGCGGTAAGAAACTAGTCAGCCCTTCTGAATTTGAAATTACCTATCATGATGACCCCTAAATTCGAAATGATGAGTTTTGGATGGCAACATGCTTAAGAACTGACTCCTAGCTGACACCTAATAATGAAAATTTAACAGAATCTAAATGGATTGATGTTTTGACAATACTGCCTATGAATCTGTGCTTTCGTAGCGCGCAGGGAAAAGCGCTACGAAAAGAGCAGCATTTTCATGGCGCAAAACAGACATTTTACACTGTTTGCACTATGAAAACGTGGTTTCGAGGTTAATTCCAAAAATTTTCAAAATGGTTTAAGATATGAGTTTCTAAACAGAATGTGAGACTTATGAGACATGGAATAAGGTTGTTAGACTTTATTTTGATATGAAAAATGAGACCTTTGAGA
Organism: Pinus tabuliformis; assembly: GCA_031772625.1. Taxonomy (NCBI): domain Eukaryota; kingdom Viridiplantae; phylum Streptophyta; class Pinopsida; order Pinales; family Pinaceae; genus Pinus; species Pinus tabuliformis. Next base: position 1,604,109,550 of record CM062804.1, read on the forward strand.
CTCTTAACCTATCACCTACCCATTAAAACATAGGATGACTTGAAACTTATCTAAGACCATGACTAGGAACAATGTAAACTCTTATTTTGGTGATAACACGACTGAGCCAGACCTCGTGAAGAGACACTATCGACTTGGATTTCCCATCTTCATCACATAGTGACTTTTGCGCAGTTTTCATCAACAGTGCCTGAAGCCATCATCCCACCTCGCAACCTTGCTTCCTCTCCCAGTCACCTGCATCCAAAATGATCATGTGTCATGGTAGACTAGGAGGTTTTTGGATTTGGTTTTGTCTCATCAGGAGTGGTTGTAGATATAGGTACACCAACAAACATGGCACGGTGACGAATGGGATGAACGAAGGGAGAACATGCAAAGAGACAGGTTCACCAATGGACGAATGAACAATGCATGCGAAGAGATCTGCTGGCAAATGGATGATCATGCAAAGATGTGTTTGTGGATGGATGGATGAGAAAACATGCAAGATGTGTTCATGGATGGACGAACAGACGAACATGCATCTTTCTCGAACAAATGAGCCTGTCAAGCCTTCGAAAGTACAATCAACGTGCAATGTGCCAAAGCAACATTAAGTGAACCAATGACCATCGAAGACTCCACACACTTTTCCATGCGGAGGTGAATCCATGATACACCATGAATACATCCATCACCCAATAGTTTTGCAGCTAGACATGTACTTCAGCAGCAACACAAATGTACTAGCACTATCATGTCGAGTCATGTTGTCCACATCTCCACTGTGGGCCATGTTGTCAAATCATTGTAATGTAACGTGGAAGTCCAAGAGACCACTTGTTGTAAAAAGAGTGATGAAAAGTCGAAAAGTCAAGGAAGTCAAACAATCATGAGGGTAGGAAAACAACCACAAGGGTCAATTTACCCCTTGGCTGTAAATACCCCTCATTTGTACATGAAAAGGACTTCTTTTTTTTTCACCTCAGCTCCTCCCACATAGTTAAGAGAGTCTGTAATCTTTCCTTTGAGGAGCAAGGAGTGGCTCCAATGCCCCTCACATGGGGTTAGTGATGTATGGTGTAACGATGTGTCTTGGAACTTTCACTTAATTCAAAAGCCTGCTAACAGGCCAACACGTTTTCACACATGTATTGTAATTGTTGTAAGACTAATATTTAACACTTGTGATGCATGTTGCTTTAACCTGTGTTCTACATTTGAACTATTTCACTTGTTGTAATACATAATCTATTAATGGAAATGTGTTGTATATGTTGTTAACGTTGTCTCGCCCATGTAGACTACTCTCCCAGACATCAGACAGACCTTTCACATAAAACTTGTTGTAAACAATCATTGCACTCGTGTGGACTAATTTGTTGATTGTTATACATGTTACCTTCCCTTGTGTGTTGTGACTACTACATCTGTGTGGACTACTCCGCTGAAAGTTGTGCACGTCCTATTGTGTTGTGTGTTCCTAGCAGCATTAGGACTATTCTCAATTGACTTGGGACTCACTCTCACCCTCTCCCTCGACAATGAAAGAACCATGGACACAAGTGACACTTAAACTCACCAGGCACATGAACCTCACTTCTCGAGGACAAAGTAGATCACTCTCCTGTGTTGACAAGAAAGAGTTGAGGAAAATCCTTAAGATAATGGCAACCGGGCCATCATACCAGATGGGACTCCCACACCAAACGGTGTGAGGTCTAGTTGGGACTTCATACCAGGGTGATCCCCTAAATGTTGGCGGATCCAACACTGTCAACATTTCTGGTACTAGAAGGAGGGTAGCCAGTTGTATATGGATGTACATCCCCTCACACACATTTGTCAACTATCGGGTCAAGGCAGTAACTTGCACTCCCTCTCACCTACACTTGAATCTATAGTTAGTTACTCCTCACCTCCTAGGATTGAACACAAGATTCTATATCATCAACTTCTCTCCATCTGTCCCATCACTTAACAGTTCACGAAAGAAGTCGGACTAATCCCACGCATATAACATCTTCCATATGCATCAAGGAAGACAAAGGCCACTCCCACAGGAGTTTTTGTATCATCGGAGGAAGAAGCAGTCCTTGCCACACTTGAAGGTCTAGAAGAAGCTATTAAAGATGGAGAGGAAGCTCTAGTATTCTGGTAAGGTGAACAAGACACTCTTGTGATCTTGGGATCAAACTCTCATATAGGAGGTGGAGGGTAAGGCAGTGGAGGAGGCGGAGGTAGAGACGAGAAAACAGACTCAGAGCCAGAACCATCAGACTCTAAAAGAGAGGAGGAGGATGAAGAAGAAGAAGAGATGGCTAACCCAAATCTAGAATGGATGACTCAGGGACCATTGGCTCTCCTGGATGTTTTGCACAAGATTTCAAAGCAAACTAAGAGAATGAACATCAAGTTCAACCCTGAAAGCACAGTGAAGGTAGAAGACCATTTGGACAACATCTACCTACAGTTGTAGAACCTTGAGGTACAACACGACAACATAGCTTGTAGATTGTTCATATGTACCTTGGATGGTCATGCAGTTGCATGGTATCATAGCCTTCCACCAAATTACATACAGAACTAGGGTGCATTCAAACACATGTTCCTTGAAAATTTTGCTGATGACAAGACCCCAGCTATGTTACTGAAAGAATTGGGTAGCCAGAAGATGGAGGGTAAAGAAAAGGTAAAAGACTTCAACCAGAGGTTTACACGCATATTGAAAAAATTTGCGGCAGACACCAAACCTCATGACTCCATCACTATTGATTACTACATGTCCACACTACCAACTAGCATTGCGCAATTCATCAAGCAAGTTGTGAAATCAACACTCTTGGAAAGCTTCAAAGAGGCTATTGTTGTCAAAAAATACCTGCATGCGATTGGACTCATCAAGGATGATGAACCAGCTAAGGACTCCAAAGACGCAAGTAGGAAGTCCCAAGCGATGGCGAGCAAGGGTAGAGACAAGGAAGCAAATGATATTGAAACCCTTAATCGCCTCGTCAATAACTTAACAATAGAAGTGTTCGAGCTTAAACAACGGTAAATGGACACATTTTCAAGGAGCTATCCACTTCGACAAAGATAGGGAAGTAACTCATCAGGTAGTAGCTGGTCTGCTCAAGAAACTACGCAGAGCTCTCAATGTCGATCACTATGCAGATCTCGAGTTTTGTTCATTCCATGAAAAACATTACCCCAAGAACTTTTGTTCGGATTGGCAACGAGTCGCAAACTCAATATACAGTCATACGCTCAATGCAAAGAGTAGTATGCAAGAGCATCCAGATGATAGAGATAATGATGAAGGTATTGCACCTGATGAAGCATCAAGTTCTGGGCATCTGGTGAACACATATCAGTGCTCGCAAGCAATGTCGAAGAGAAACACTGAGAAGCAGCCCCCAAGGCAAAACAACCGTTACAATCTCAGGAGTAAAGGTGCTCCCCTTACGCTTGGGGAAGTACAAGAAAAGATGATATTTCGGATGAGGAAGGATGATCCATTGGACATCCCAAACCAGAAAACACAAAACAAGCCTGGGAAGACAGCGGTGGGTAAGAGTACCTCCATGAGAAGCAAATTGCAGAACACTCCGTCGAACAACGTGAACATCAGTCTAGCCCCAGACACCTCGGTGAGTATTCCACCTCTGGACAACAACATTGTATATGACATGAAGAAAATTCGAGTCAATATCAGTTTGTTCAAGTTAGCTAAGATCCAGAGTCAGTGATACATCCTACCGCATGCATTGGGACAGACATCAATAGACAACGTAGTTTCTACTAGTAAGGGAGCAAGCACACCTCCCAGATCACTTTCTATTGTGCTCAACACACTTCAGATGGAAGCAGAAAACTCAGATTGCCCTCCATTCCTGTTATCATTCGAAATTTTTAACTGAAATGTTCACAATTTCTTAGTTGATTCTGGCGCAGCAACCAACATCATGTTTCTCTCCATTGCAAAAAATATCAATGCACAATGGAGCGAGACATTGCGCAGATTATCCACATTGATCGAGCATCGGTACCAGCCATTGGTGAACTACGAGACGTGATAATCCAATTATCTCATGACGGTCAAGTCCACCAATGCATCGACATAGTTGTTGTGGACATATCGGAAGCATACGATCTACTACTCAGCAGAGATTGGTCCAACAAGCTGGACGAATATTTTGCTACAGACTAGTCGCACCTGTGGCTTCTGTACAAGGGAAAATGCAACCAAATTCAGGTAGTGTTCGAGAGGTATATGAAGCACAATGTCACTTCCCTTAACGATGAGAATGAACCATTGGCCTTTGCAGAAATCACGTTTGGAAATTGCCTCCTAGAAACAACATTGGAGTGGTATCCAACACGGATAGCTCCAATCCCACCAGACATGCAGTTGGGACTCCTTCCTTTCCCAATTTATGGCAATGAAACATGTACATTGCATAGTACCAATAGTATCAGTAGTAGCAACAAAAGTAGTAGCAAGAGTACTAGCATGCCAAACGGTCCGTGTATAGATAATTTGTGGGCCATGGATTTTGACGAATCAAAGACACATGACGGCTCAAGGTCCAGGTGTATCTTAGTTTCCAAAAATAACAGAAGATGCATGATTTCAAGTTTCTTGAAGTTCGAGTGCAAAAATAACATTGATAAGTATGAAGCACTCATGTTGAGATTACAAAAGACCATTAGCCTTAGCATGTTCACACTCAAAGTGATACTACACCCCACAGACAGTGTTGATGCTCTGAAGGATGTAACAATTGATGAAGGAAAGCATGAGCAACCCCTGAATACTATAGCAGAGGGCAAGAAAGGCAACCCCACCCCCAAAGGTGTGATACCCCTCAACAAGCTATATGATGTGTAGGACTTCAGTCGAGGGCTAAGAAACAACAGAACCCATAGGCCCGCCACTATGAACGAACGGAGCAACCTGGGAACCAAGCATGATCCGAAGATAGCTAGTCTTGATACAAACTACACACCGCAGCAGCAATAAGTCTTTGACCACTCGATCAAACAGTATTGGGATGTGTCTACATGGGCAGATGATGACCTAAGTACACACTACAAGTGAGCGATCCAACATGGGATTCTAGGTAAAGGAGGCGACAAACTATTACAACAAAGACCAGGTAAAACACATATGTCTTTTGAACTCCTTATACAAAAAAACATTGACTAAGATTTTAGATGACTGGATTAATTTCAACTTTTGTCATCATACTTGGGTTTCTAATTTAAATTCCACACACAAGAAATCCAGGAAAATCTGCTTATGCATTGATTTCAGGAACTTGAACTGCTCCCAAAATAAGAACAACTACCCCGTTCCATCATCCGAGCCTATGTTACATTCAATACCTGAAGTAGTGGTGTCATCTTCACTTAAAGGTATTTTGGAATACCACTAGGTTCTAGTAGTGGAGCCTGGTGGACTTACACTGGTCCACGAGAAGCTTGGCCCAGACATGTATCATTTGCAATCACTTGACGGGAGGATCGACAACCTCCCTGTCAATGACCAAGATCTCAAACATTACTTCCAGGAGGTCAGCCATGCCCGTGCCATGTACATAGTCTGCTTGTTTCTTGTTGTTTGCATCTTGTTTGCTTTGCTTACTATCCTTGTTTTTTTTACTTTGTTTTTTATGCTTACTATTTTTGTTCACATTCATTTTGTTGGTTTCATATATTACTATTTTTGTTTCCGAAAATAAGTTTTGCCAACTACTACATTTTGGCTTTTGAATAGAGTATGTGGTTGAAATTTGAAGAAACTTTTGACACTGCAGCACTTGACTAATCTTGTGTCCGCCTTCTTTGTGCTTGGTTGTAACCTTCGGTTGATGAAGTCTTGACAGAAAATATGAACCGTTTGCAAGGGATATTTTGGTCCAACCATGAACCTATGTCCACATTGGGAATCCCCATACCTTTACTCGGCCTTCTTCTCTGTGTGTTCAAGCTCATCCAACTAGTAGAAATGAACAAGGGGAAAATCTAAATGAGCAAAACTATGTCAGAGGTCTTACATGCTTCTCTAAAGGAACAACCTCTTATTCTCTCAATAAGTTAGTATCCCTCTTCCACCCCAAAAATAAATAAGTGCCTATGCATAGTCCTCTTGAAAAATACAAAGGCAAAGAAGAAAAAGGCTTTCTTCACAGAGAGGTGAAGCATACAACTCCACCAGGGTACTGACCAGGCTCACTAGTAGTGGAGCAATGTGTGTGTTCCTATGGGACTCCACTAGGGTACTGTCTGGATCTACTGGCAGCAGAGCGACACCAGAGATGAAAACTTATACTCTGAAAATATTCAACTCGTGAGCTAAACTACCCTTCCTGGATTCGAAACATTGTGATCAAGATGAAATTTAAATTATGTCTGACTGAGTTGGAGAAAAGTGAACTTGCATGTCCATGGGGTAAGTGGGGAAGCCAAAGTAACCCACACATCGATTCAATACTCCCTGAAAGACCAAGGCCCTATGCTAGAAATGAACCAAAACAAAGAAGCTGGAGTTCTGCTAGTGTGTTGCCAAGCGTTATAGCGGCTACAACCACCCTCCAAAATTTTGTCTTGCACCCAATTTCCAAGCCTCCCTTGAAAGTTTCACTTGATGACTGCACACACTCGGGTTCACTCCGTGAGCTCATGTGAGTCTTAGCATTTGCCTTGCTTTTTAATTTCACCAAATCTTACATGTTGATGTCAAATTCATGCTTTCAACCATTATTCTAGTTGTGCTCAAAGTCTTCGCTTCGTGTGTACTTGTTATGTTTGCTATGAAAGCATTTTTCGCACTCACACATGGAGTCAGATTCACTGTCGCACAAGCATTGTCACAGTTTATCAACGATCAATCACGTGTGTCGCACTTGTCACTTGCACAATTAATCAGTCATGTTGAACATGTGTGTCTGGATGGTATGAGTTGTCTCCTCATTGAGTCATGTGAGTGTGTGTTTGCATAATCACCTATGCATCTTTCGATCATTCACACACTTAATCATTTTGCTGAAGTCTGACAACCAGACTCCCCCCTGATAACATGCCCATCACCCCTCCATCGACTCGAACGATTATCACCCAAAACAGTGCAGAAGCACCAAGCAATTATTTCAAAATTGTGTTGATCGCAAGCGATCCAATCAAATTTCATGCTGTTCACCTGGAGAGTCGGACCTGACAGCCACCCTGGGACTGACTCCCCTAAAAAATTTCGCAGAAGTTGCTAACCTTGCCAACTATGTTGACTGAGAAAATTACGCAGATAGGCCAGACAAACTCCAAGTGCCTGTCCCTGTTTCCCTCAGAAAATTTCACATATTTTCCATTCAATCCTCCCGATAGTCGGTTAGCTACTCATCCATGAAATTGCGTAGTTTTCATGAGCAGTCCTTCTGCTGCCTAGCAGTTGGCTCAACTCAGAAATTGCGTAGAGATGATCAGTAGGCCGGCCTCCCAACCTTAGTGTAGTTTCCTTCACCAGTAATTGAATGCCTGTTCCCATTGGGAATTACGCAATTTCTGCTGCCGGTGACCCAGTATCCAACTTCCAGTTCTCTCTAGGAATTATGCAGTTTTGGCCGCCAGTGACCCAGCAGCCAACTGCCAGTTCCCTCTGGGAATTGTGCAGTTTTGGCTACAAGGGTCCTGGCCAGTTCCTCCAAAAATCTACATAATTTCTGCCTAGTGACCCTCCATGCAGCCTGGCCTATTCCTCCATAAAATTGCACAAAATTTGCCTTCCAACCCCTGTTGCCCGCTAGTTTTGAAAAATGCGTAGAGTCTGTCTGCCTTGCCTTCCTGCAGCCTGGACTTTCCCTCCCAAAATTTGCGCAATTTTTCCTTCCAGCTGAGCCAAGCCTCGCTGACAGTCACTATTGACTCGGATCGTTCATCTTCATCACACAGTGACCCTTGCGTAGTTTTCATCATCAGTGCCCAGAGCCATCATCCCACCATGCAACCTTACTGCCTCTCCTGGTCACCTGCATCTGAAATGATCATGTGTCATGGTAGATTATGTGGCTTTTGGATTTGATGTCGTCTCGTCACGAGTGATTGTAGATACAAGTACACCAACAAACATAGTGCAGCGATGAATGGGATGAATGAAGGGAGCACATGTAGAGAGACAGGTTCACTAACAAGTGAATGAACGATGCATGTGAAGAGATGTGCTCGTGAACTGATGATCATGCAAAGATGTGTTTGTGGATGGACGAACGAGAAAACATACAATATGTGTTCACAAACAAACGAATAGACGAACATGCACCTTTCGCGAACAGATGAGCCTGTCAAGCCTTCCAACATACAAGCAAGGAGCAATGTGCCAAAGAAACATCAAGTGAACCAATGACCATCGAAGACTCCGCACACTTTGCCCTGCGAAGGTGAAGTCATGATACACCATGAATACATCCATCACCCAGCAGTAATGCAACTCAACATGTACTCTAACAGTAGCACGATTGTACCAGCATTGTCATGACAAGTCATGTCATGAGTCATGTTGTCCACATCTCCACTGTGGGCCATGTTGTGAAATCAATGTAATGTAACGTGGAAGTCCAAGAGACCCACTTGTTATACAAAGAGTCATGTGAAGTCTCAAAAAGTCATGGAAGTCAAATAGTCATGAGGATAGTCGAACAGCCACAAGGGTCAGTTTCACCCTTGGCTATAAATACCCCTCATTTTTACATGAAAATGACTTCTTCTTTTTTTCACCTCGGCTCTGTTAGCGCTTGAAATTTCACCTCAGGCTGAGAAAGGTAAACCTCAAGGCCACATCAAACCACTTAGCCTTGTAGCTAGCCCTACGGGGCAGGAGAGGGCTCTCTCCGGTCTATCTCGGTGAGATCTTCAATGGACGAGATAACCAATAGGGTAACACTGATTTTAGGCTAGTAAACTGATCAAAAGGGTTGATTTGGGATTTTTAGGGTTTTTGGTGGCAAATTGGGGAAATGGCAATTTTGGGTGTGGGGATTGGACACAGTTTCTGCAGGGGGTTCTTTGGGGCGAGATAGGAGATAGTATTGATGCCTTTGTGTCAGGCGGAAAGAGTCGATAGGCGGACACAACCAACCTCCCTAGGAGCCTAAGACTCTCTAGTGACAAACAAGACAAACGAGAGCAATCCTTCTCTAAACATGCATTTACTATATAAGAAATCAAGTGTTTAGATCCTACCTGTAGTCCAACGCTGTTGTAGCAGTCCAGCCTCGCTGATCCGGATGAGCTCCTCCTTCACTTCGAAACCTGCATTCACTAATAATCAAACGATTAAATAGCACTTGATAATCTCATAAAATAAAACATATTTAACACATAGACCAAGGAGTACATGAAACAACTCATAAATAACAAGTTATTGAGAAGAATGGACTCATTTGCATTAATAGGAAACAAAAGGAACAATTACAACCTGAGCCTTGGTGTTGTGCAAGTCCCTCCCAGGGTCCATCAAGAGTTCTCCTTTACTTTGACAAAGCTCACCCACTTCCAAATAGAACAAGTAAAGATGGTAATCTCTCCTCACAAGTTTCTAAATGGGAGTCCTAATTCCAGCAGCATCTACCCTTAGAAATGTTTAGCTTCCAACCTCCCCTCCTTCTGGCCCAATGCCTGTATTTATAGTGCTCAAGAGGAAGTTAATCAGGTCCACCATCAATGGGATAATCCCCTCTTTGGATGGGATAGCTCCTCTCTTGATGGGATAAGTTCCTCTTTCATAGGGGTACATGAACCATCTGGAGGCGCTTCATACACGTCAAACATACTTCTAGAAGCCTCTAGAAATGACCACAAGTAACTTTTTTAAAGTGAAACTTGTGCTTTTTGACCTTTACAGGGGTACGCACTTGCCCCTTTACATACAGAGCGTACAAGTACGCAGTTTTTGTGAACATTAGGTGCGTATACGCAGGTAAGGCCGAGAGAATCTGCGTACCCATAGATAAACACATTTACAAAGACTTTCTCTCTTTTTGGAGTTTGACATGGAGAGCAGAGGCATAAGACTTGCCCAGGAGGATAGCATGACTGTTGATAGAGCCATACTAACTGTAAATAGCCATGGTGACATTTTTTAGTGTAACAGATTGCCCCCTAAAGTGTGAAGCCTGTAGTAGATTAGGGTTGTGTATTATCTAGGAAGGGTGAAGTGTTTTATCATTTCAAGGATTATCTCGCGGAGAGCCTAGTCAGAACCTGCAATTTTCAACACAAAATACATGTATAAGATTATATCATCGCTGAGGTAGGCATTCCCATACTCAGATCAAAACTTTAAATAACAGACTAACTACTCTGATACAGGAATGATCTTGTAGTACATCATAATCATAGACTTTTGTAGACACAGTATGGGCGCAACCATCTGTTTATGATTAGTCTACTTAGATAATGAATACAAAACTCCTCGCAGCCTGGATGGTGGAAACTGGATCCAGGGTCTTCATTTCTACTTCCTGAATTGGTACGATTCTAGCCATGCGAATGAATGAGTTGATGTCGAACATGGTAGAAACCACTTGATTACCAGTCAATGATGTAAACTGTTAACAAGTATGAGAGAGACCACCAGTAATGTCAATGGTTCTCAAAGTACCCAGTACAATCCATGAGATGTGAATGAATGAGTTGATGTCGAACATTTCACGGAATCCTTCGATCGAAAGTCAATGATGTAAACTGACGTCAAAGGCGAGAAACCTGCCATTGATGCATGCAGACTTCAAGGTACTGACGATTTCTAAGTCATCTCTCTAGATAATGTGTTGATGTCGATAGAAAGCGACCCGTTGCAGGCAAGCCCACAACACGAAATCATTGTTCAAGTTGAAGAAATGTTGTTGTAAGGACTGACTCAGGGATGGTCAAATGGATGACAAGTATTTTGCAGATGAAAGTTTTGCTTGCAGACCTCTCGAACACATAACGACACAACAGATGGCTTGGTGACGAATGACTAAAAGTTAATCCCCGGAACCCGGCTGAAGGCTTTCAATGTGGTTTGATCAACTGTGAGGTAAATGATTTCCCAACCCAGGTGAATGAAAAGTGTCATGTTCAAGAGTGGTAATAAGGTTTCTTCTGAGACAAAGGATAACAAATAGGCTCATTCTTCTCTCTTTTCCCCCACCATTTCTGGCAAGTACCTCTTTATTTTTAACAAGCTTGAGGAGGATAACATATGCTTGATTATAAGCTCATCCTTCGGACGAGTCCAACCTAGTTTTGATTCGAACCCTAGGAAGGAGTGGTTCGTTCCTGTTTGTAATTGAACAGGTCCTTTACTGTGAAATTTTAACGAGCCCAGTATAGGAGAAACTCGGCGTTTTTCAATTTTAGAGAGTCTAAAAAACTTAAGAAGACTTCCAGGTTGAACTTTTTCGTAAATTTGTGTCCCCCAAGCCCGAAAAAAGTATAAAATAATACCTGGGAGAACCGCTTGATCTTGCGACCAAGGAGTACTTTCATGATTAGTGTCTCTGACCTGAAAAGTAAAAAGCGATCAAGGACACGTCGTTTTATTTCCGTATCGAGTTTGAAACGACAAAAACCCGGCAATCTTTTCCTGATTTTACGGTCAGAAAAGAGCTATAAGGGGACCGTCTTTTAATTCCGTTTTAATGAGTGTAAAAGAAACGCTCGGCAATCTTTTCATGTTTTAGGAGTCAGAAAAGAGCTTAAAAGATGACTCTGACGTGAAAAATGATAATTTACCCTAAAGTCCCTTTGTCCTGCACAGAAACAACACATTACTCATACCTGTTTAAGATGGGCAAAAATACATCGAAAAATGTCCTTTCATGGTGAAAAATAAACAAACTTAGCATTCATTCATCCAAAAAACCTATAAAAAGACTTTTTACCATGTCATTTTTACCATTTTACTGTTGAGGTTGAGAAAAGGGCTTTTGGCATGAAACTTCCCGTGGAGATTGCGGAGAATCTGACCGTCAGAATCGAACGCCATTTCACCAGGTATTCTACAACACCCCTCTCTTGATTTCCATCCGTTTAGAATTCATTTTTAAGCTTTTATTTGATTTTTTGGGGGTCTTGGGGTTTCAAGATGCACACTTCGGGGTACGCAGGTCATGCACTGCTGACCTGCGTACCCCGATATTTTCTCAATGGGAAAATTACGGGGTGTACGCACCCGTCCTTAAGGGCAGCTGCGTCCAGACGCTCTGTTCCTAAAGGCCGGGGTGCGTACCCCGCAAAACGCAAATTGAAACCCTCATACCTCCAAAATAGACCAAAATTTTTTAATTTTATGGATCCTAACTGATGTTTTATGATGTGTAGGGAACACATCATGCTTGATTGGCGCGAAAGAGAGCACGATGACGTTGATTTAGCCGCAATCAATCATCAACCCTCCATTGATGCTTTAAAAGCATGCAGACTATACAAATACTGGGCCATAGCTGGCATGAGGGCACAGGTGCCATTCTTAGAGTGGCTGGTTGAAAGGTGGAACGTCCAGGAACAATGCTTTTACATCGGAGAGCACCAGCTCGAGATAGAGCCCTCTGATATATATTTTCTCACTGGTTTGCCCAACAGGGGCGAGCAACTGACTCTCTTCGGGACTAGGCCGGGTGGCCAATCCCTTGCTAGCCTCTGGTTAGAGTGGTGCAACAATCAGAACCATGAGAAAGGGATAGAAATCAAATATATATCCCTGCCTGAACTTATGGTAATTTCCTTTACAGTTACCAGACTCTACGGCGCAGCCGCCTTGCACATTGCCACCGGGTCCCAAATGCGGATAGCGATAGATTGCTACCAAGGCACCATTTTCAACTGGTGTGAAGCTGTGTTGGCCAACATGAAGGCCCAACTAACTAGGGTAAAGACCGTGAAACTAAAGACCTTTGGGTATGGGCCTTTGGTTGTGAGCTTTGCCCTAGAGAGAGTTCCTATGTTGATCCCTCAGCAGCTTACTGTTCCAGTTGGGGCTCCTCGGGAGCCTAAGTTGACGAGATGGGTTACAGTGATGGCCCGGCATCCTGATGAGGGCACGACAGTGGTTCGATTTCCTGATGGTTACTTTCACTGGCTAGAGGGCCAGGTCTTTGCTATTCAGGATTTTCCTTATGCCGGAATGGATTTTCGGAATGATCCGGACATGGTTCTTCCACAGGGAGAACAATGGGATGACAGAGGTATTTCATTTTTCACAAGTTTTTAAATTATCTATTTTTTTTGTTTTTTATATATATCGTCTCAAACTGACAGTAAAAATGTTCAAAATGCAGATGTAGGCCCACGGCATCCAGCCAATCTCCGGGCTTTTGAGAGGAGACATCCAACTGTACCGGCACCGGCCCCACAAGATGCGGCCGCAGACACACTAGCTGAGTTGGAGCAGGATCTAGAGCGTCTGACGGTAGATATACCGGAGACGACCATAGATGATATTCCTATCAGACTGCAGCGTTACGTAGTCGCAGTCCCGGGGCCTTTTAGGAGATTTCTATGTAGGGTAGCCCGTGCAGTGGTGTCTTACAGGGAGCATCACCAGTGACTGGATGGTCGCCTTTTGTAGTCACATGTGACATTTTGACTTTTTTGTACTTATCATTTTGCCGATCATAAGGTGTTTTAAACCTATGATCGAAGACGATGTATATTTTTTGACACACTCTTATCTATATATATATGTCATTATTACCGGCTCATCTTGTTTAACATATGTGATGAAATGTTTTTAAATTTACTTGCATGATTATCGTAAATGTCTGTCCAACATTCGAGAAGCAATTGCATCTGCTAATGTATTTAAAGACCTTGGAATATGCTGATATTCAATGTAATCAAATTCACGTTCCAAGAGACGCACTCTCAAAAACAACCTTAATAACACAGGATTTCTAATGGCATATACTCTATTAAGCTGTAATACAACGAGTTCAGAATCTAACCTCACTATCAAACGTCGAATTCCAAATGAAATAGATTCAGACAATAATTCAACCACTGCACTGTATTCTGCAATGTTGTTTGTCGTTTGACCGAGGCTCACCCCATGCATAGAAACTAACTCGTCAGAGGGCGAATAGATAACCCAAGCTGCGGAAGAGATATTCTGTGTACTACGACAAGCACCATCGGCAAATCCAATGTACGTTTGGAGAGGCGTCGACATCTGCAATATCAAGAGTAAAACCAAGATAAGCCAGAATAACGACGAAAAACACACTTTCTAAGCTAAGCACACTATCTAAACTAACAAACATACTAGATAGAAAGAAAACCTAACCTAACTAAAAATTCTCCATACCCACCATTTAAGCATAATACCTCTTTAGGTAAAGTCCATTTCTGGGTTTACCCAAAGAGTCCCCATCAAAATCTACCAACTCATAGGCCCCTTTTGCTAGCTTTCGCTTTACAATGTAGGGTCCATGCCACATAGGAACGAATTTCCCAGCACCTAGCTTATCGTTGGCTTGATCATATAATAGCACTGGGTCTCCCTCCGAAAAACTTCGAGGGGTCACATTTCTATCATACTGAGCTTTCATGCGCTTCGCGTGAGTCTCGATTGCCAATGCAGCGTCACGTCGAGTCTCATCTAACTGAGCTAAGTATAATAAACGTTTATCCTCTTCGGAAGTAGCTGGGAGTAATTCGACAGCCATTTGAAGTGATGGGATTTCGCATTGAATGGGTAACACAGCTTCCAAGCCATAAACTAGCTGGAAAGGAGTGAACCCTGTTGAAGTTTTCACTGAGGTTTGGTATGCCCATAGCGCTGAAAATAACATGTTGTGCCAATTCGACCGATGAATACCAATGATTCGTCGAATCATGATAACCAGAACTTTGTTGATAGACTCAACCAAACCGTTGGCTTGCGGATAATAAGAAGTAGAGCTATCGTGGCGCAAACCAAGCTGGCTTGTAAGCTCAGTCATCATGATGTTTCGAAAATGGCTCCCATGGTCAGTGATGATTGCTTGTGGGACACCAAACCTAGTTATAATGTGATTGAATACGAAAACTGCAGCTGTTTTGCCGCTTGCGTCGAATGTAGGCATCGCCTCGGCCCATTTAGTAAAATAATCAACCGCGAGGATGATATACGCATGCCCCCCGGCCGAGTGAGGGTTACAAGTAATAAAATCGATACCCCATTTGGCGAAAGGACCAACGGAAATTATAGGATGGAGAGGAGCAGGTGGTGCGCGCATCTTGCGATCAAACACTTGACAGTTGTGGCATTTTCGGACTGCAATGATACAATCTTTAAACATGGACGGCCAGAAATAGCCATCGCGCAACACCTTCTGAGCTGTGGCATACCCAGACATATGACTGCCACATGCTCCAGAGTGACAATCATTCAAAACCCTCTCAGCCTCTTCGTGACTTAAACAACGTCGAAAAACTAAGTCTGCCCCCCGGCGATAAAGTGTATCTCCAATAATTCTGTATTGCTGGGATTGAAACCGAATTTTCCGACGTTCTGACTTTGAAGCTTTAGGCCGAAAGGTTTGGGTTTGGAGATAGATGATTATATCCCCGTACCACGGATCTAAAGTACTGATAAGAAACAAAGATTCGTCCGCAATGAATTCCTCTGCCACAATTTCTGTGTCAGTACGCGGGAAATCACACATCAATTCCGCAAAAACTAAGGATTTCTTAGACTTGGACTTCTCAAACTCCAAGTCGAACTCTTGCAGGATAATGATCCATTTAGAGTACTTGCCCCCTAGCAGTTGTTTAGTCAAAATATAAATCATAGGGTTGCAATCCGAAATAACTGTAGTTTTACGGAGACGAATGTAGTGACGAAAACGCTGGACAGCTTGAACGGCTGCCAGGGCCAATTTCTCCACATGCGAATATTTTAGCTCAGTGGGGTTTAATGTCCTACTAATATAATATATCACATGTTGCACTCCGAATTCATCTTCTTGAACTAACACCATTCCAATAGTGGAATGCGAAGCTGCGAGGTATAAGAAGTAGTCCTGGTTGTAGTTGGGAGGATGCAACAACGGTGCATGGGTCAACGCGTGCTTAAGTGCATCAAAAGATTGTTGGGCAATCTCGTCCCACAAGAATTGAGCGTTCTATTTCAACAACCGTGTAAAACCTTTAGTGACCTCGGCGTAATTTGGAATGAATCGGCGTAAAAAGTTTGCTTTCCCTTGCAAACTTTGGAGTTGGCGCAAACTCGAAGGAGGAGGCAATTTGATGATAGCTTCGACCTTCGAGGGATCGACGCGAATGCCGACTTTTGAAACAACAAATCCCAGCAATCGACCCGTTTCTATACAGAATACACACTTGTGGGGATTCAACCGAATACGATAATGCCTACACCTCATAAAGATTGCTCGTAAATGGACAAGGTGATCAGCTCGATGTAAAGAATGAGCAAGCAAATCATCGAGGTACGGTTGCACAATGTGCTTGATGTCATGAAATGCGTAAGACATCGCCCGTTGAAAAGTGGCTCCGGCATTCTTAAGCCCAAAAGGTAATTTTCAATAAGCAAATGTCCCCCATGGACAAATGAATGCCGTTTTTGGTTGATCGGCAGGTAGAATATTGATTTGATTATAGCCCGAAAAACCATCCATAAAGGAAAACATTTCACTTTCGGCACAATCATCAATGATTTGATCGATATAAGGCGTAGGATAGTTGTCTTTTGGACAAGCTCGATTTATATCCCTATAGTCGATACAGATTCTTATTGTTCCTTGTTTCTTGTTAACCGGAACAATATTCGATACCCAATCCGTTAACGGGATTGGATAAATGAAACCTGCTTTCAACAGCTTTTCGACTTCTGCTTTAATCACAGCCACTTTCCGAGGGTGAATCTGACGCAACCGTTGCCGGACGGTTTTAGCGTCCGGGTAGGTCTTTATTTCATGAACAACAATGGCAGGGTCGATTCCTGGCATTTCCTCGTAAGACCAGGCAAACACATCGCGGAATTCTTGGAATAGGGCCTTGTAAGTTTGAATTTCATCTTCTGTACACGAGGCACCTATATGAATGTTTTCCTCAATTCCGGGCTTCACTGAAATGTCAATGGGAATAGTGCGAGAAATATTCCCTAAATTTAACTCTGAATCAGAATGTTTCGTTGGATTCTGAGCGTCTTTGACATATTCAGCGGTAAAAATAGATGAAAAATCATTTTCAAAAGCATCATCCTCAGGTAAAAACGAAGATCTATGATGAAGATCTTCCCATGGTAGATCGTCTACACTTAGGATTTCGCGAAGTTGCTCGTCAGATGACACGACTTCGGGAAATGCTATCCGTTCTAAGGTTGACGTGAAAAGTGATTCTTCACTGACCACATTTATTTGGTCGATTTGGGTTGAACACGAGACGATAAAAGACATGACGGCTTCATAAGCAATTTCATATGGACTCAAAGGCATAGCATCACCGAATGAGTCTAGCTCAGATTCAGATGGGACAATCCAAGGATCATCGTAAATAATGGTGTCTGATGTAATCATATGAATTGATGCAAATGAAGGGTCTGCGTTGATCGGAGGGAAAGGAAAAGTTCCCAGTAAACTGGAATCTTTAACTAAACCTATGCCAACGTCCCTATAAGGGATTTTCGTCTTACCGACATGCTGGATACTCTCTGAAGAGGCTGGGTCGGATGAAACGTATGTCAGCTGATCAATTGTCACGATCTTACCGTTATGTGGAAACTTTATTACTCTGAAGACCGATGAAACGACCGTTGTCATAGCATATGACCAACTTCGACCCAAAAGAAGGTTGTAGTCTAGAGGGGCATCAACCACCTCCACATCCAGACTAATGGTTTTCCCTTCTACCTCTATAGGCAATTCCTGTAGAATACCAAACAGACGGAACCCACGGCCATCAAAGGCCTTAAGGATGGTCGGGGATTGGTTCAGTGAAGGAGAACCAAGCAATCTCCAACACTGAATTGACATAATACATGTAGAAGCTCCCTCATCAATCACAGTCCGATGAATAGGCCTGTTTTTTACTATCACTGGAATCTGGAAAGCCATTTGATGGGGTAGATGCGGTGTAATATTTTCTAGATCGAAGATTATCAGATTCGAGTCCTGAACATCAACAGCTCTGATAGCCGACAAAAGTAATTTTCGCTGTGCTGGACATGATTGCAGCACTTCTAAAGCCGACATTGCTGAGGGTGAAACAGCTAAGTCCTCAACAATGTTGTAATTCTAGGCCGCTCTCGCATGTGGATTGAAAGCAGACCTTCGAAGTACACCCTTGGCGGGCGGTTTGATTACTAAGTCCGGGTTAGGTTTTTCGATCTGTAGTGGATCGGAACTAGGAGCTGAGGTTGATGGATTAGTATGAGAAGATTCTGCTTCCTTACCATCAACAGGATTCTTACTACCATAATCTTGCGATCGAGTCGCAATCCTCACATGAGACATCATCAAAATGGGTTCTTCACTGGCAGTCGAGGAAGAACCTATCATCTTACTCTCCTGCTTTGGAAATGGATCTTTTAACACAGCAGGAGTGGGAGAACCTTTGACTATTTTCACAACCTCGGCCCGATGAGGGCAATCTCTTGTAAAATGATCCTCTTCACAAATAAGACAAGGATATCGAGGTTTGCACTTTTCGTCATTGGTTTCCGACTTTTCCGTTTTCTCCTTCAGAGCCTTGTCTGCTTTAGCCTTCTTCTTTCCTTTCTTCTTTCCACCGTTTTTTGATTTGGCCGTAGATGACTCTACAGCGTGAATATCGGCGGAAAGTTCAGGTGAAGACTCTCCTGTCGGGGAATCAGGCAAGGTAATTATAGGAGTAGTAGAATTCTTGGAAGATTTCTTCTTACTCTTTGTCTTCACTGTACCAATCATACCATCAGCGGCATGAGATCCCGAAGGAGCAGCAGCGATTTGATTCGATTTTGGAAGATCTGGGATCTTCTCGTGTAACGTACCTGACTGAGTATAAACTAAGTCAAGGTACTGCGCCTGAGCAATGACTTGCTCCTCAGTAACTACTCCGGCCTTAGCTACATCTTCAGTAATCTTCAGTAATAATGATTTAACAAACCATTCAGCTAAGATTTGGTCTGGAATAAAAACTTTCACTAACCTTCTTCGACGTCTCCACTCATGAATGTGATCAGAAATATACGTGGACGTCGATTGTTTTAGTGAAGTTAATAATTCCGTGCCGTTATCGTATCTGACCGGCAACTGAAAGTGAGTTAAGAACGAGGTAGCTAGCTGGCTAAAATTGTAAAAAGAGGCCCGTGGTAACTCAATGTACCACTTGGCCGCGAGACCAATGAGTGTACGCTGGAAAAGACGTAAGCAGATCGAATCATCCGAGATAGAATTTGAAGCACACCAGAGGTGGTAAGTCATCACATGATTGGACGGATCCTCTCCAGACTTACCTTCGAACTTGGGTATATCACTGGGCAACTTATTTGGCATTGGCGGCCAGAACGGAAGATATTGAATTGGATCATTCGTTAGGCGCGTCAAGTCTGGTAAATCCAAGGTTGCAATAAACGGTAATTGCCGGTTAGTATCTCTAAAACTCTGGGTCACAAGACCAGTCCCAGGAGGAGGATATCCAGGATAACTAGGAACAGGAATCGCATTAGGGATATTATATCCTCCTGGAAAACCAGGATTAACCGGACCGTACTGGGGTTGTTGAGGTTGTTGATAAGTGTACCCAGGATACGGTTGATACTGGTAAACCGGCTGCTGGACAGCTTGCCCATATTGGTGCTGTCCCTGGTATGGTTGTTGAACAAATTGAGGTTGAGTAGTGACAACCGTACTTATACCAGGCTGACCTATAGGCATCTGGACCGTGGTTTGAATCGTAGATCCAGACAACGGTAAAGATGCCTGAGGAGTGGTTGCAGAGACAGTAGAAACCGGAGCTGTCGATACTCCAGAAGTAAGTGTGGCAGATGTTGCGGTAGTTGCAGCAACCGTTTGAGATGGAGTACTAGGTGCAATTGGCGGCTGAGTAACTACCGAAGTTACAGAAGTTTGAACATTTGACTGGACAGGTTGCGGTTGCTGGGGTGGACCAGAAACTACGGGTTGTCCAGCTTGAGGTACCAACTGTATACTTGGCTGCAACACCTGTTGACCCTGTGATGGATCCCACACTATCATTCCGGGGTATTGACCCGTAACAGGTTGAGAATACTGAGATCCATAACCGGATTGAGGATAGGATTGATAACTGAAAGGTACAGTTCCCATACCTGGAACATATGACTGACCTTGAGGTGGTTGATAACCTTGACTCAAGTATTGACCTTGAGGTTGATAACCTTGGGGTAAATACTGATACTGGGGTTGACCTTGACCTTGAGGTTGATACCCTTGAGGTTGATACCCTTGGGGTTGATACCCTTGAGGTAAATATTGATACTGAGGTTGACCCTGGGGTACATATTGAGGCTGAGGTTGACCTTGAGGCATGTATTGCACCATAGGTACATACTGACTTTGAGGCTGCCCCCCAGACACAATTTGTGTACCTTGAGGTTGCCCCCCAGGTGTTAACTGAGGCTGCCCCCCAGGCGGTAATTGGCCACCTTGAGGTTGAGAAACGGGAACTGAACCTGACATCATGTAAATGTCCCCTATACCCAACGGTTTATTACCATTGTTTCCAGCTAATAACCCATGATCGACGGGTTGAGGAGATGCCCCCGCAAAGATACCAGAAAGTGATTGATACCCAGTGGGAACAGAAGGACCGCTGTGTAAGAAAGATTCATGAGTTTGAGTAAACACGGACGACTGACCAGACATATTTACAGGAGTATAAATACCTCCAGGTGGAAAAGGAGTACGAGGTGTAGAAAAACCTATCCCTGAGTTGTCTAAATAATTGGTTAACGAAAGGTACCAAGTAGTACTTCTAGGAGGACTGTAAAAGATAGATTCATGCTCCCTGAGCTCAATAGTAAGTTGATCTTCAAGGTTAGAGACGCCTATTTCTTCCTCTGGAGCAAGTTCTTCAATAGCAATCAAACCAGTTGGAAGATTTTCGATGATAACTCGTTCTACTCTTGGTGAATCTGGAACACTAGAAGTCGGAGTAACAGGTTCAGATATTTCAGGTTCTTCGCCTATATCACTAGTAGACGAAAAACTACCAGCAAGCTCAGAAACTGTAACAGCTTCGGGATTATAACCTGTCTCTAGACTTTGGTAATCTGGATGGACTACCAAGGAAGATTCTCCTTCTTCAGGTGAACCTACTCTACTGCCACTAGGAGGAGTTACAAGGACCTTCAATCCTTCGAACTGACCCGGGACGTCTTCAGGAGATCCACCCCGTGATCTACGGAGTTTCCTCAACAAATCAGTTCCGGTAACAATCTCAGGTGACTTGCCCCGAAGTCTACGGGACTGTCTCGGTAATTCCGCCACAGCTAAAAACTTTTAACTACTACACACGAAAACAAAGTAAAATCTCAAATCAAACCACCTAAAGTCGCTAAAGAACCAAACAAATTTGAATCACACGCCTAAAGAATCTAGGGCGTCAAACCAAGCACAAACAGTAGCCTTCTAGACCGAAAACGCTAGTTGGAGATGAAACCCAACATCGCCGGATTCAGTACAGAAGTGGCGGGTGGAACAGTTACCCCGGCAACCTGCTTAATGAATAGACCGGCACAAGTTCCTCCACTTTAACCGTCTCGAGTGAAGTGAACCCCCCGGAAAATCCAAGTGAGTCTAGCCGACGTCTGCTCCAGGTACAGTGGGATCTTCCCTCCACCGTCACCTCGGTAGAATCCTAAAGATAATGGTCACTAAGGTTACCAACCGCAACAAATGCACCTGGGGGAACAGTCTACACTCCGACAGCACGCAAGGGCAGAGTATCAAGCTCAATCCCCTTGTTGGTTCCTTGACAATAATCCAAGGTTTACCGACAAGTGACCCCTGGCTCCTCGACAATGGTTAATCCGAGGTTTACCGTTTATAATACATGCGTGTCTGGCATCGTTCCCAACGAGGGAGGATTGAACCCCTCACTGGTTCGGACACGAGCTCGTGCTTCTCCTTTAAGAGGAGCTTTCCCAGAGTACAAATGAGACAATTGGATTTATTCTATCACAAGATAATCTACTTGTTTGGTTTTGTTGTCTTGGAGAGTTAATTACTCTCCTACTCCAAGACACTAGCCTGATCTAAATTGGTGTTTCAGAGCCCTAGTTAATAAAAGTTACTAAGTTGATTTTACTTTAAGCGTTAATTTTATGGTTTTTCTTAAAGACAAAAGGTAGCGGAAATGAAACCAATGGTGTGTAGACTCGAATCAAACCACTACAAAGATGCACCTAAGATGATTTACGCTACTTTTCTCTTTCAATGAAACTCCTAACTAAGAGAGTTGGAAAATGCAAATTTTATAGAAAACAACTTTCTTAGTAAAGACAATCAAAGAAACAATTCTCTTTATCTTTCCAAGCATACAAACATGACCACTCCTTACGTACACGAAAAATTCTTTTTCTTTCAAAATACCGCAAAGCTACTTGAAACAAAACTTTTCAAAGGAGATGTTTTTGTATTTTCTCTTATTTAATAAAGCATATAAATCTATTTTAACGAAAATCAATCTCAAAATGTATAAAATCTATGAAAAATTGACTCACAAGCAAATCAAAAAGAAATTTACTTTAAAGCAAACCTAACGAGGCAAAAGCCTACAAAGATGATTCTAGGTTGTTTTACTTGACCACAATCAAGCCAAGGACCAGCTAATGCAGAATCAAAAGACCAATCAAAACAAAACTCAAATCTTTTTGTTCTTTTTGTAAAATGGAATTCAATACTCAATCAACAAGCACTTCGAAATTTGCCAAAGAGACAACTCAAAGGTAAGTTGCTCTCACAGGTAGACTTTATGACAGGTCCGACTCCTAAGAAGGCTGACAAAACCAGAGAGATCTAAGGCTTGACAACTTCTACCGCCAAAGTCACTACAGGACCTACTCAAAAATCAAACCCTACGGCTTAAACTTCTATGAAATCCACTAAAACACTCAATGCTATCGAAACAAGTTCAGGTGAAGATCTTTGACAAGAGACTAATGGATCTGGGTAGTAAAAACTAAGAAAAGGTAAAATCTAAGAGGAAAAATATAAAAAATGGAAATTTCTTAATTTTTAGCAGGGTACGCAGGCAACCTGTTAAGACAAGTGCGGGCCCGCTCTGTGCGCACAGCAACAGTGCGTACAGGTACGCACTGTGCAACACTAAGAGGGTGCGTACTACTGGAAAAACCAAGAAAAACTAAATTCAATCTAACCCTAAGCTAACCCACCCAAATGCAAAGTCACAGAGCCAAAAACCAGAAAATAAATGACTTTTCTCAGATCAAAGTTGCATACAAAGGAAAAGACTTTTTCATCAATGGATTCCCCAGTGGAGTCGCCATTTTGTCAGGCAGAAAGAGTCGATAGTGCGGACACAACCAACCTCCCTAGGAGCCTAAGACTCTCTAGTGACAAACAAGACAAACGAGAGCAATCCTTCTCTAAACATGCATTTACTATATAAGAAATCAAGTGTTTAGATCCTACCTGTAGTCCAACGCTGTTGTAGCAGTCCAGCCTCGCTGATCCGGATGAGCTCCTCCTTCACTTCGAAACCTGCATTCACTAACAATCAAACGATTAAATAGCACTTGATAATCTCATAAAATAAAACATATTTAACACATAGACCAAGGAGTACATGAAACAACTCATAAATAACAAGTTATTGAGAAGAATGGACTCATTTGCATTAATAGGAAACAAAAGGAACAATTACAACCTGAGCCTTGGTGTTGTGCAAGTCCCTCCCAGGGTCCATCAAGAGTTCTCCTTTACTTTGACAAAGCTCACCCACTTCCAAATAGAACAAGTAAAGATGGTAATCTCTCCTCACAAGTTTCTAAATGGGAGTCCTAATTCCAGCAGCATCTACCCTTAGAAATGTTTAGCTTCCAACCTCCCCTCCTTCTGGCCCAATGCCTGTATTTATAGTGCTCAAGAGGAAGTTAATCAGGTCCACCATCAATGGGATAATCCCCTCTTTGGATGGGATAGCTCCTCTCTTGATGGGATAAGTTCCTCTTTCATAGGGGTACATGAACCATCTGGAGGCGCTTCATACACGTCAAACATACTTCTAGAAGCCTCTAGAAATGACCACAAGTAACTTTTTTAAAGTGAAACTTGTGCTTTTTGACCTTTACAGGGGTACGCACTTGCCCCTTTACATACAGAGCGTACAAGTACGCAGTTTTTGTGAAAATTAGGTGCGTATACGCAGGTAAGGCCGAGAGAATCTGCGTACCCATAGATAAACACATTTACAAAGACTTTCTCTCTTTTTGGAGTTTGACATGGAGAGCAGAGGCATAAGACTTGCCCAGGAGGATAGCATGACTGTTGATAGAGCCATACTAACTGTAAATAGCCATGGTGACATTTTTTAGTGTAACACTTTGATTGAGGTGGATGGTCAGGAATGACGGATGAGGAGCTAAGGAGAGCAAACGATAACTTTGAATTCTCCTTAAACAGTAGAAAACATTGAAATTAAACAAACTTAAAAGCAGAGCATGACAGTCATGAATTCTTACTTTAACACTTCGTTTGCTTAATGTGCAGAAGGAAAAGAAAGGAAATGATTCACATAACACACTTACAAGTACACAGAGGAACACACCATCAATACATGTAACCACAAGAATCCCAAAGAGGACTGCAAAACCTGGTCTTCCTTAGCCAAAAATTGCAGAGATACAGTGAATAATACAATGATAGCTTATCCCTCAAGAGTCCAACCATGAAAATGAGCAAGAAAGTACATAATATAGATCATCTAACCTCTTTCCCTGCCTCCATGGGTCGAGCTCACTATCCTAGGAGCTGTTTCAACCACTTCTAAACTAAGCACTGAAAACTAGGCAGTCAAAACAACTTGCCTCTATAAGCTAGGAAACCAATTCATTCATTTAATTTTCACCTTTTTCATGAATGAATATTCTAGAAGAGGTACATAAGTGTAAAAGTGTCATAAAAGTACATTAATTACATCAAAGAAGATAATAATCCACCCCAAAAAGTCAAACAGGGTCAAACTGCGTTTTTCTGAGCTGTACACTGAAATTTGGAGAAGTTTGCCTGACGGGTCGCGCGCCTCTGCCTGACAGGTCGCGCGCCTTTGGGACCACATTTGGGGCACTTCCAGGTGTCCAAATTGAGCAAGAGTAGGCTTGTTGGAAAGTTCTGTGAGTCTACTTTCCAACCCAACTGGAATTTCTGAATTTGGTGGTCATTTGCCCCTCCAAAATTGCAATCTCCCAAGCCTGCTTTCTGCAACTCAAAAATGTGGCAGAAAGTCAATTTTTGGTTGTTTTTTGACTTTCTGGAGGCCCAAAACTTCATAAAATCTCAAGTCCATTGATGAGCATATGTAACTTCTCATGAAAAGTCTGGAAATGCTGAGTTTTTGCAAAATGGAGTTGCCATGATGTAGGGTCGCGCAGGGGGTGAGACCCGTTAATGAGCAAAAACTTGTAAATTGCCTGAAAAATAAAAATTGACCCAAAATTTTCAAAATTTCTTGGGATTTGTGCTGAGGCTGGGCTATTTAGTGCCTTGGTCCTTCAGTGAAGCTTCGGCCAAGATATGGAGGGGATCGGGCCTCTTTCTCCTTTTTTGTGCCTTGGCCAACCGCCTTTGGAACATTTTCATCTTTGCCTTGCACACATGCATTCTTGCCCAATAATGGTTCTTCATGTTCCTCAGCAATTTCTTCTCTTGGTTGGCCTTAGCCAACAGCCTCTCCAAGTGTGCATTTACCCGGATGAGCATGGACTCTCGGTCAGCGGGCAATGGATCACCGGGTCTTCTCCGGTTCAAATTGCGGTCACTACGAATCCTCCACAACTCATCAAGAGCTTGTTCATCCTCCAACTGTTTGTTGCGCTGCTCCAGGTATGTGATGGTCCATTGTGCCCCCTCTAATCTCCTCTGCAAGGCATCATTTTCAGCTCTGAGGTGCTGAATGATCTCCTTTGCCTCTTGGCTAGGAGAACTGACATCAAGATCAATAAGCTCTATATCCGGAACACCTGATGGTCCCTCATCAATCTTGGGTTGTTTGCCCCTCCCTGGTACCTGTGCTGCTGAAGAAAGCGAGGCCCCTGCCACTTGATGTGGAGATAACACTCGCTGAGCCGATGAAGAAGGCGAGACCCCTTCCACCTGGTGTGGAGATAATACTCGCTTGGCTGCTGCAAATAAGGCCCTCTGGCCTCTCTGATAAGTAACCACGGGTGAAGAGCTGACATGTCTAGTGAAGGGGATGTCATGCTGCTGTGATGGTCCTCCCTCCTCATGAATAACCTCAGGATGTGGCGGTGATGGTGCTGTGAAAAACTCACGAGAGATGAACTCCTCCCATGAGATGCCCTGCTGAGCCAACTGATGTAATACCACTAGCTGAATCAAACCATAATGGTAAAGGCTCCTATACTGCTGTGCCGGGCTCTTCCTCTGCATCATGGACACCATCTTCTCAATGTTCTGATAGAAGAAAACAGGGATGTTCATCATCCGTACCCGGGTGAAGTGCATCAAGAGGCGAATATGGTATGAATATACCTGTGAAAATCTGCCCTCACAGGTAAAATAGAGCATGATGAGCCTCATCATGGGAGCATACTCACTCCTGAGAAATCTGAAGGGAAACACTCCTGTCAAGTGTCTCATGAGTGCTGGTCTAACGAAAGGCTCAAAATGAACACTGTCCAACACCTTGCGCTTATTCCATACCTCTCTAACATTAGGTATCCCTGTGGCCTGTGCAATCACCTCAGGTGTCAATGTGAAGTCCATCCCAGCAAGGTTGACATGTCCATCATGCAAGTGTAAAACAAACAAGCGAGCCAACTCTCTGTGGTGCTGAATCCGAGAGATCCTCTCACAAAACTCATAGCAAGACATGTACTGGAAACATGAGACTGCCATAGGACAAGCTTGTAAATCTGTCAAAGAGGTGGGCTCCTCTCGCCTATGATGACCACCCTTACCACCCTTATGAGGCCTCCTCTGTATCTCAATCTCTGAAGCTGATGCCTGGTCATCACTCTGCTCATAGGTTTCGGTTTCTAACATTGTTTAAGGAGCAGAGTGGCCAAAATGTACTGCTGTTTCTACTTTGTAAAATGCTGATTTGTATGTTGTTTCAAGGGGGACAAGGAGCATGAAGGGAATGTTAGGGGAGGGACACTTTTAAAGGGAAAATGGGAATAAACATATAAAACAGGGATTTAAGGGAAAAAACATTGCAAAAATCATTGTATATGCATCATTATATACATTGTTTACATGGGTAATGAGAGATAGGGTTAGGGCTTAATTTTTCATTTTTTAGGGAAGAGGGGGAGGGTTTGGATTTTTCTTTACAAATTTAAAAGGCAAATTTATATAGAAGGATAAGGAAAATGACATGGGAAATGGGGAAAATGATTACAATGGGAAAAACCTTTCAAACAGCGTAAAACCCTAGGCAAATTTTACAAATTTAAAATGCAGCAACATGGAGCTTTTATCTTGCACATGGAGATCCTTTAAAAATTCCATTAAGATTCCCATTGACCATAACAAACAACCATTCTTAAGTTTGGAGAGCCTACCTTGGCAATTTGGCGATTTCGGAGGGTCCTTGGATAAATTTGCAGTCGGTTTTGAAAGGAGGACGCTGACGGGTCGCGCGCCTCACCCAACGGGTCGCGCGCCTCTGACGGGTCGCGCCCGTTGTAATTTTACACTGCTGGAATGGCGCTGACGAGTCGCGCGCCTCTGATGGGTCGCGCACCTGGTCTGACGGGTCGCGCGCCTGTCCAGCTCCCAAATTCGCTCAAACTTTCACTCAATCGCTCTTGCAAACAACTTGGATGCACAATGAGGGTCGATGGAGGGAGATTGGGCCTTTATAGCTTTGATTTGAAATAATTTCATGCTCATACCCACTTTATAATGTTTCTCTTTGACACTTTATAAAATTGACCATTTTGGTTTCCTTTATCCTGAAATTGACTCATTTAATGCTTTTGCTTGATATTTTTTGCAGGGACATCATCTGAGGGATCTTGGCAAGGGAGACAGGGTTTCATAGTGTCCTTGGAAGCTTTTTGAAATTTCATCACTTTTTACAAAAATGTGAAAAATGACCTTGGCTTTAAAAACAGAGTTTTTAAATCCAAGGTGAACATTAACTGTACAAGATTGAAATTTGCGAAGAAACATCTTTAAAATCATCCCTTTGGCTTGCTGAGCACTTATTGACCTTCAGAGACATGACCTTGTAAACCATTTTGACCAAAACCCTAGACCTAGGAATTTGACCTCAAGACAAGACAAGACAAGCTTGAAAGTGACTAAGGACTGAAATGACCTGATCCAGCAATGCCAAGAGGGGGACAAAGACACCAACTCCTCCATCAGGGTTATGGCATGCCTAATGGGATGAAAAAATTGACACTAATGAGACACCTACTTATGCAAATGCAAAGAGCTTTGATCGTTGATGGAGGGCAACAAGACCGACTCTAACAGGCTCCTCCCACATAGCCAAGAGATTTTGTAATATTTCCTTTGAGGAGTAAGTAGTGGCTCCAACGCCCCTCACACGGGATTAGTGATGTATGGTTTAACGATGTTTCTTGTAACTTTCGCTTAATTCAGAAGCCTGCTAATAGGCCAACACATTTTCACACATGTATTGTAATTGTTGTAAGACTAATTTTTAACACATGTGATGCATGTTGCTTTAACGTGTGTTCTACATTTGAACTATTTCACTTGTTGTAATAAATAATCTATTAATGGAAATGTGTTGTATATGATGTTAATGTTGTCTCACCTGTGTAGACTATTCTCCTAGACATCAGACATACCTTTCACATAAAGCTTGTTGTAAGCAACCATTTCACTCGTGTGGACTAATCTGCTAAGTGTTATATGTGTTATCTTCCCTTGTGTGTTGTGACTTCCACATCTTTGTGGACTACTTCAATGGAATATACGCACGTCTTGTTGTGTTATGTGTTCCTAGCAGCATTGGGACTACTCCCAATTGACTTGGGACTCATTCTCACCCTCTCCCTGGGTAGTGAAAGAACCATTGACACAAGTGAAACTTACACTAACCAGACACGTGAACCTCACTTCTCGAAGAAAAATTCGATCACTCTCTTGTGCTGACAAGCAAGAGTTGAAATAAATCCTTAAGATAATGGAAACTGGGCCATCGTATCGGATGGGACTCTCACACCAAACAATGTGAGGTCTAGTTGGGACTTCATAGCGGGGTGATCCCCTGAATGTTGGTGGATCCAGCATCGTCAACATGACCTAACCCCCCAACCACATAAACAAACTTGCATGAGTGTGGTTGTGACGCTCCAACTGCACACACAAGCTTACCTGAGTGAAATTGTGACCTAAACTACTTAATTCAGTGCATGTGGTCCCCAAATCTAAGCCACAATTCTAGGCCAGCCTACAGACCACTACCTATAACTTCCTAAAACTTTCTAGAATGATAAAATACTTGAGTGCAATGTAAATCATACCAAACTTGATCAAAGACTTGACCTAACCAGGCCTAACCATGACAGTCATTTCGTCAAACGTATGATGAACATGTAATCTACAGGTCACAAATGCATATTTGAACATAGGATTCTAAAACTTAGATGAGAATCACCAAGAGGGTCTAATTCCCTCTCATAATAGCTGTAATAACACTTTTTAGCCCATGCATTCATTAACCATCAAATACTTATCAAATCTTGAACAAGGCATAGCTAGAGCACATTACAAATCTAGGCTTATTACCAACACTTAACTAGATTATTAACCATGACATAACAACCATAAAATCACCATAATAACATGTACATATGCTCATAGAACCTAATAAGGAAATAACTCTTATTAACTAATGAAAAATCCAACTAAGTCAGGGACTTCCATGTACCACCGACCATATGTTGGGCTGAACCAAACCTTTATTTCAGCCAATCACCCCCGTGCCATATTCCAAGCATGAATGCAGGAACTCGAGACATAAACAACCAGGGATTCTCGGAGATTCAACCGCCTCCACCCTCATGCTCCCACGATCTTGCTAAAACTGGTCAAGAGATCACATAAGAAAATCAAGACATAAACAACCAGGGCTTCCTAGAGATTAAACTACCACCACCCTCAGGTTATTGCAATCCTGCCAAAACCAGTCAAGAGATCAGTAAGCCCAAAAATAAGACTGGATGCTTCAGAATTTCTTCACATTACCTTGAGGAATTTTCTTGTCTCCATGCACCTGTTGAGGGCTTCTCATAGATTAAACCACCTCCACCCCAACCCTTCGGAATTTTCCTAAGACCACCTCACTTGGTTCCAAAACATTCGATAATCCAAAGCTCAACCAAACAAAAGAATCCGATCATACCATGGCTATCTGAAAATGGAAATGCAAGGTTGAAGCCACAGTCACACCCAATAGAACCCATGCCAGTGACAACAAAAAAGCCAAATAAACAAATGCATGTACCATGATTCACAAACAGGCTAGGAAATCACACATGCAACTTGTTACCTGCAAGTCTTCCTACTGAAGCTACTTGATCCAACCTTCCTTACTTGTCATTTTCTTTCCTTGTGTTGTATTGCCTTCCTTTCTCCATTACTAGAGTGCTCCAATAATGCTCTAAGTGTGCAATAGTATGAGAGAATAGAGAGAACTCCAAAACTGAACTAATAAAAGGTTAACTAGCAAAAGTTGTGAACTAATCTTCAAAATCATTTTTATTATTGAGGCCTCTATTTTCTTTTTTTTCCTCAATTTTCCTTCAATTTTTTTCCTCATGCAAATATGTGACCCTTGCCTCTTTGCCTTTATAAATTTCCTTAGCCATAAATAAATAGAAAGTGCCACACACTAGGATGCTTTTCCCAACATTCAGCTTGGAATATGTGTCCCATGACCTTGGCCTTATTTTTCTTTTATTAACCTTTATTGCATGAACTTTAACCTGGAGTTGTTACACTTTCCTAATAAACCCTAAAGTGGATGATTATTGTATTGTAATTTTGTACCATGATTTAGTTATGTGCCATACTTTTAGTGTTAATAAACCCTGAGATGGTATTTGTTGTAATGGAATTCCATGCATGATTACATGTATATCTAGTTACAAACCCTAGCTAAGGTCTGGTTACAAGTGTGTGCTAGTGTATGTCTGTAAAATAAATGTTATGGTTAATCGCTGATGAAGAACAACTATCCCTGCTGCGTTGTTTAATTAATTATATTTTATATATGACGAGAAACACATTCAGGGCATGAGATATTACATTCATATTACCAGAGCTAGCGAGGTACAATAGCATTCCTGGCTAGATTCAAATATTAACGCTTATGCAATTAATTACAAAGGTTTTTTATAGTTTTGTTGAGTGGTGTTTCCCAACCAGGGGTGGGGACATTACAATATGGTATCAGAGCCAAGTTTCAACAGTGCGTTTGAATTGGGCCAATTGGAACAGACTAGAAAATTTACAAAGATTACTTATCGACCATTTAAAAAATGCTAGTGATAAAGGAAAAAATTCACCCCAAAAACAAAATACAAGAGCCCAGAAAAAGCTTCAGGAAGATTAATTTGATTTAATTACAAAACAAAATTGGAGGAAGTCTATTAAAATTTTAGCCTAGAAAGGCCAAAATTCATACACATAGCATCCTCAAAATAAGTTTTAATGGGTGATATATATATATATATATAGTGGAATATGTTATTTTTGAGCTAGCATTAACGTCCATATAAATGTATATATAACAATACCTAATATTTAGGTCATTGACATGTCCTTCTATAAATACATGTGTCGTACAACAAGTAAAATGCACATTTACAAAATAGTGTTATTCCTTCCGCATGACACACATGCTCATATTTGAGCGAGATATATCTATATATAAAAGGGGGAATATGTTATTTTTGAGGTAGCCTTAACATCCATGTAAATGTTTATATATGGCTTTTTAATGAATTTTAGCTTTGTTTTATATATGCATTTGGTAAATATGATCTGCAAAGGATTATAATATGTGGTATCGAGATGGATCATAAAATGTCATAGGATCTCTCGTTTAAGATCTCGGTGGGAATATAATGAGTGCGCAGTTATTAATTTATTCAAGGTTAGTATTGGTATACATTAAAGGTTGTGTTTTCACACATATATCAGGATGCATATGGTATCCAGTTATGGTTTTCTTGGGCTTGGGCTTATGAGATACTGATGTAATTTTCTCTTTGTTATATTGCCTCAATTTAATATTATTATACTTTTTCGTTTATGAAAAAATAATTCTAGAAATCATGCTTGAAATATTTTTATATATATATATATATATATATATATTCATCCATAATGATTCTAATTCCCATGTGAGACATGGGAATAATAATATTTTGTTATTGATCATTATTAATGATCAATAACGTCAGGTCCTATGAAATATGTGTCCTACCACATAGGGCGAAGGAAATTCATCATAAAGGCAGTGGCTAATTAACTTTTGAGAAGTTTTTGTTGTTGTAAAGAATAAAGATATAGTAATCGGAAAAAGACTAAATTGCAAAAAGCCAAAAATAAGAATTAATGGTCTTATAGACTATTTTTAGTCTCATAGACTTTAAAATATTATTTCATTTTTTTCATTTCATTAATTGGATTCAATAGGTATTGGAAAGAGAATGATAATACTTCATGTAATTGGAGAAGAATTAAGTATCTTACTAAGAAAATTGGACAAGAATTAAGTATGAACAAAAAAATCATGAAAGGGATCAGGAAGATTTTTGTGGAACCAAGGTGAGAACAAAAACAATCCGTAAAAGGGGTCATGAAGATTTTCGTGGAACCAAGCCAAAGAGGCCGAAACTCCAAAAAATTTCGGGTGGTGAAGAGCCCGTTAAAGGGCCTGCGTGTTGATACTTGAATTCGATATCAACCATCAGAGGCGAGTGATTTGAACTATCAGATCTTTTGGTGGCAACTTGGAAATAACATTTTTGCAAGTTGGCGACCTGAAAATACCTTTTTCTTCCAATCTATCAATTCCCTCCATTGATTGATGGTGTGTGATTGGGTGGGGTTTTGTGGGGCCATCATTTAATTTGCATGCATGCTCCACGGTTCACCGTGTCGTTTCTGTGTCTTTTAAGTTTGGAGTTGTCTTTAGTGCAATTTTTTGGAGATTCCGGTGACGGAATTCGGCGGAAACAATTGAGGTTAAATCTTGATTTGTATTATTTAAAATGGTTTTTTAACTGCATATTTGGATTCAGCACCCTAAAAAACGCCTAGGACGCTTTGATTGTGCAGAAATTACCTATCAAACTTGCGATTTCAATAAATTGCTGTCGGATTTAGAGAAATTTGACTGGAAAAGCCCACTGGAAAAGTTTCCAAAAAGTCGCACTAAAGACAACTCCTTTATGTTTTATATATTCTACGTCTTGTGTAGTACATTATTTTCTTATATTTGTTTGGATAATTATTCATTTAAATTTGATATGATGTGGGGTAATATGAAAATTGTAATATGTATCCGTGTTGATTAGTACCTGTTTTTTTATGTACAAAGTAATTAATAGGAGTGCAAAAAAAATGAGTTAATAACCCAAAAAAAAATAATTTTAAGGCATATTTTAAGTTATTTAAAAGTTTTATATTCATTGAAACTTTTTTTTTTCAATTATTAAAGTATAATAAAAACAAATATATAAGTTAAATTATAAAAATAATGATATAATAAATTATAAAATTTTAAACTTATAAAATAATTTATTAAAATGAACCTAAATTAATAATTTAATAATTGAAATCATGAATTAAAATAATGTCAAAAAAAAATCATGCATTAAAATAATGTCGAAAATAAAACTTTAAGCAGCGAATTTGGGTAAAAAATTAATCCTTTCTATTGATTTTTGTACCATTTGATCTCTGCAATGGTTCGTATTATCGATCTTCGCAGTGCATTTGATCTATGTGGTGGTTCACACATCACACCTCTCTACGGTCATATCACACTTGTATGCGGCAACATATCATACTTATTGGTTTCATTCTCATATGAGGTCTCAAAGTATCATATATTGATTGGTGTGATTATCTCTATGATGGAAGTGTTGTGATTATCTCTACGATGTGAATCATATATTGATCTTTGTGGTGGGAAAATCATATATTGATCTATGTGGTGCAAATACATCCTTTTCTGTGTGGTTTGCATACATCCTCTGAGGTGCGATCTCTGTGGCGTGTGTGGAAGCCTGTTTTTATACACTCACTCTTTGCACCATATACACTCATTCACCCATATATTAAACTCCTATACCCACATAAACTTTCTCTCTGCATTCGCTCTCTACTGCTCATATACTCGGCCATATAATCTCTAAGGTGGCCGATCTGAGGCGACACATATACTCGACCATTTATCTTTGCAGTAGGTGAAATTCAATATACTTCGGCCATATATATATGGCGATCTCAAAGTATTAGCACACAAAAGATTCTCTGTGGTGGTTTATTTTTTGATGTTTCGAAGCATTATCGTCAGCACTCGATACAACTCTGACAGGGGCATACATTCCCTCTTTCCCTCTTCTTGTTAAGTTTTGTTTGTTTAAATTATGACTACTTCCCCTCATATTTCTAAGCCCCCCTCCAGCAAAGGGAGACTAAATAAAATTACCCTAGAGAGTCTTTATGAATACATTGAATCTCTAGAAAGACGAAGAGAAGAAAGAGAAAACCAATTTAAACTAGAATTATCTACAATGCTTGACAACAATCACAAATCATTAGAAAATAAAATAATAGCGCTTGATCCTGAACTCCAAGGAATGAAAGATAGGATTCAACAAATAGACATAGTGAACAATCAATGGTTGAAAGAAATGACACGTCAAGAAACAAGATTAAAAATCTAAAAGAACAACTAAATAATAACTCAACCCTAAATAGCACAGAGAATAAATTAGGTATTAAACCCGTAAAAGAGGAAATTAACAAACTAATTGAACTTGACCATGAGTGCTATAAAAGAGCGTTAAACCTTATAATTGTTGGTATAGAAAATAAAAACAATGAGGACACATTATAAATAGCAAAAGGCGTGTTGATGGAAAAACTGGAGAGGCGGGGAGCTGGTTCGAAGCTTAGGGTTTCAGTTTTCAGAGCTTACTGAACCAGGGGCGGAACTGGAGGCGCACAGGATCAGAATAGCAGAACTTCATAGGAGGGGACAGGGATTGACCCAACAGATGGTAAACGAGGGGTCCATAGGGACCCCAACTTTCAGACAAATAGCCATGCAGAAACAAGAAGCGCAGGAAGGTGTGAAGATAATAGGGTATGGAAAGCAACAGAAAGAAGATGGCACAAGCAAGGAGAGGAAACAAAAGGAGAACAAGGAGGAAACCAACAACTCAAAAATGAAAGGAAAAGAGAGCACCGAAAAGGCGAACAGCAGGAAGGAAGGAAAAGCAGGGCAGGATTATACTATCCATGATACTAAACAAATAGAGAAGGAGAAGAAGGGAGAGGAGGAAAACCAGACAAAAGAAGGAGAGGAGGAAAGGAATGAGCCAAACACCAGCAATGATAAAACAGTGCGGGGAACATGCAAACCCAAAAAAGCAGAGGCCCTGAGGGTGGTGATTACAGATCCGGAAATTCAAGCCTACAGAGAACATATGGCTGAACACGCAGTGATTTGCAAGTTCATGGGACTCTGGCCAACAGAAAGAGCACTATGTCAATGGATCAAGCAGCAATGGAAACCCAAAGGTGATGTTAGATTACACCTAGGAGCTAAAGGT
Source organism: Pinus tabuliformis (assembly GCA_031772625.1). Lineage (NCBI taxonomy): Eukaryota > Viridiplantae > Streptophyta > Pinopsida > Pinales > Pinaceae > Pinus > Pinus tabuliformis. Next base: position 1,604,145,569 of record CM062804.1, read on the forward strand.
TTTTTTACTGTTATTTTTTCGAATCTAGAAGATAAGGATAGAATATTTGATGGGGGACCTTTCTTCTTTACTTCGGCAGGTCTCTATATGAGACCTTGGAAACCCAACTTTGTGCCAGAAAGAGAAACCTTCACTCAGGTCCCAGTCTGGATACGCCTCTTCTCCCTACCAATAGACTATTGGGGCTATGCAGCTCTAAATCAGATAGGAACTTTCATAAAAGCTTCGAAAGCCACGCTGTAGAGAAGGTACACTTCCTGTGCTAGAATATGTGTGGAGATGGATGTTTCAGGAGCTTTTCATGAGGGACTGTGGTTGGAATACAGAGATGGGGACTATTTCCAAGCTATTGACTATGAGCAGATCCCTTTTCGTTATAGAAAATGTCATGAACATGGACATTTAATAAGACAATGTCCATTAAACAAGAAAGAGGAAGAACCTAGAGGAGAGCAGGTAGGAAAGAACAGGGATACCTTCATAAGACCCAAAGCAAGACAGAGAGCAAACAGAAAAAGACCAAACAGAAGAGGAACAACACAAGGCAACACCTATAATGCCTTTGAAATATTAGATACGGAAACAAAATCAGAAGAGCAAAATAAGGAACCAAGCACTGATGAAGGAAATAAAGAAACAATAGATCATACAACCAAAAGAGTGGAGGAGCATCTTAACCACGCAGAAGTTCATATGAAAGGAATAACAGAAGGGCCAGATGAAGATGCATAAATGATGATTAGTGATGTTGGAAGTGAGGAAATGGAACTGAATGAGGTTTTGGAATAGGAAGGTGTTAACCTACTAGTAATGGCAGAAAACTGGAAAACGCAAGGAATGGAAAACGTCCCAGAAGAAGAGATTAGAAAAATCAATAATATATTTATTGCAAGGCAGAAGGCAGAGCTGGATAGGCAGAATAAGAAATTAGGTATAGCGAAAGGATTGGGAATCCACACAAAAAGCCCACTTTATTCATCAACCAGCTCGAAACAAAGGAAAAGGAGAGGTCGCAGAACAAACAGTGAGACACTGCAAGACCTGGGAATATTAATGATAAACTATGGTAAGATGAAAGCTCTAGAAGCTTTCCCTCATTACCAATAATATTTTTAGTTTTAAATGAAGGTCATCTCATGGAACGCTAGAGGGCTCAATAGCCAAGTGAAACAAAGGCTCTTGAAAAGGAAGATCCAAAAAGAGAAACCGGATATCATGCTTGTACAAGAAACCAAATGTGCAAGCAACACCATGGAGACTATCAGCAAAAGGCTTGGTAAACATATAAAATATATGGAAACAGCCAGTCATGGTTGGGAGGGAGGTCTAGTTACCCTATGGGACACCCAGGTGATCAACATTCTCTCAGCAGAAGCAACCAGATCCTTTATAGCTATAGAAACTCAACTGATTGGCAGTCCTGAGAAATTTCTATGCACCAACGTTTATGGACCTCAAAAACTAGAATAAAAATTCATATTCCTACATTCTCTTATAAATTTAAAGCTCAGATATCCCAGTACGAAGATAATCATGGGTGGAGATTTCAATATGATAACTTCACTTTTGGAAAAGAAAGGAGGGATGTTGATGGGAAAAGTGTCTACTCAGAACGCCCCTATCCCACTAAGGTGTGACAGTGCCTTAGCAAAAAACAAGGAAAACTACTTTTGTATTCTTCTTTATGAACTGTAAACGAAGAGGAATAGGATGAACCAACCTGTGTCTTGCGCTAGTCCTTTGATCCAATCTCTCTCCTCTTTGACAGCTTCCAGCTACCTGCTCCCTTACTTGCCCAGCTTCACCAAGTTCCTGCAAGATCACAGAAGAGGAAAACTACACAAAGACATGGATTTACATTCATAAACATCTTAGGATCAGATTTAAGTTAAACATGCAAATATAACAAAACATCATTGATACACAAGCATGTAGGAGAAACTCAAATAGTTTTATTAATATAACAAGAAGGTCCAGGAGGAGTTACAACCGATGATTCCTGATCCAGCATCAACCCCCCAGCAAAGGAATCCCCTCTTCACGTCCAACAAAGCATAAATCACCCAATGCACTGATCTCTATCTCAAAACCAACAGCAATTCTCTACAAAGTACAAAATTCCAGCCTCTGGATCTCTGGGATGAGGGATCCATATATAGATGTATGCAAAGAGGATGAGTCAGCTTATGATTTGACTAGTGGCCTCTCTCTGTCAGTTCTTGCTTCCACTTGGAGACTGAGAGCCTCTTACTCATCCTTGGTCGAACTCAGTGAGGCAAGTGTCATTGGGGAAGATTCTGGAAGCTTCCATTGTCTGTCCACCTCGCAGAATGACACTGCCATTTGTCATTTCCCGCTCAGCGCACCCTGGAACTTCTGGGAGAAGCTGTAGTTTGTTGACCTTGTTCCTTTAGGGGCAGGAACAACACTTTTAGGGACTTAGGATCCCTTGGTTTATGGACATTTCATGCTTAGAGCTGTAAGGAACAAAAATGTCTATAACAAGGGATTAGAAAACTCTACAAGGACTCGGAAGTTTTCACTGATTTCAGTGGTTCTGCCAAACTTGTGGACATCCTACCAAAAAGTGGAGCCTTCACATGGAATAATAGGAGAGGAGGTGAGAAACAGATAGCCTCTTGGCTTGACAGGTTTCTTGTTTCTGAAAGCATACTGTTGGAGGGAGTAACAGTGGAATCAGACATTCTTACAATTGGGGGTTCAGATCATTGGCCCATCTCTCTTGTGGCTGTTATCCAGGGGACTCCTAGAAACAAGCCATTTAGATTCGAGAAATTTTGGCTTAATCACCCGAATTTCATTCAACTTGTGGAGAAGTGGTGGCAGGAACCGACGGACTTAAGAGGAACCAAAATGTACAAACTACAAAGCAGATTAAGATACATCAAAAACAGAATCAGGGAGTGGAATGTTACAGTTTTTGGGAACATATTCAAGGAGAAAGCCATAATTGAGGAGAAATTAGAACAAATTCACAAAGGTTGGACGAATGGGGACAGTGACCAAGACTCAGCAGACCAAGAAAAAATCCTAATGCAACAATCGAAACTCTGCTGTCAACAGGAAGAAACACTATGGAAACAAAAGTCCCGGATACAATGGCTCAAGGAAGGGGAACATAACACCAAGTTCTTTCATAGGTCCACTCTGGATTATAGAGGGGCCAACAAAATCCTCAGTCTCAACAACGAAAGAGGAGATACTCTTCAGAATCATCAAGAAGTGGCTACCCTGCTCACAAATCATTTCAATAATATAGCTCAGGAGCCTGAAGTAGACAGAACAAAAGCAATTGATGAGCTTACCAAGTCCATTCCTAAAATAATCACCAATGAGCAAAACCTGGCTCTAACTAGGGAAATCTCGTTAGAGTAAGTGAAAGAAGTTGTTAAGAGCATGCCGAATGACAAGGCACATGGGCCTGATGGCTTCACCATCAACTTTTATAAAGCATGCTGGGAAGTTGTTAAAACGGATGTCTGGAAAGTGGTGGAAGGCTCTCGGCGTTCTAGCTCGATTCTCAAATCGCTAAATTCTACCTTCCTCGCCCTGATTCCCAAAGAAGCAGAAGCCAACACCCCAGCGAAATTTAGGCCTATCGCTCTATGTAATGTAATTTATAAAATCATTTCTAAAGTTATTGCCAACAGATTGAAACCCATTCTTCCTGGCCTAATCTCTAAAGAGCAATCTCGGTATGTTGAGGGAAGACAGATTATGGACAATATATTACTGGCCCAGGAGATGATTCATACTCTTCACACTAGGAAAAAAGCAGGGATGATGATGCAATTGGACTTATCTAAGGCTTATGACAAGGTCAACTGGAACTACCTTGAAGCCATCTTGAAAGCTTTTGGTTTTGATAATCAATGGATTAAATGGATCTTGGCACTGATTAAATCCACTAAATTTTCTATCCTTGTCAATGGCTCCCCTGCCAATCCCTTCTCCCCCTCCCGAGGCATCAGACAAGGAGATCCACTGTCTCCTTTCCTCTTTGTCATCCAGATGGAAGGTTTGAGCAGACTCATTTGCAGAGCTAAGGAAGAAGGAAAGATCAAAGGATTACAGCCCTTACCATCAATTCCAGCGACTACTCACCAGCAGTTTGTTGATGATACAATGCTGCACAGGTCGCCTACTATTAAAGAAGCCCTGGGTTTTAAGAAGATTCTCAATCTGTTCAGTGAAGCCTCAAGTATGGAAATTAATCTTTCTAAATCTACCATATTTTTCTTCAATACGCATTTATCTGTTCAAAAAAATATGTCTAGAATTTTAGGCTTCCGTAGGGGAAATCTCCCCTCGAAGTACCTAGGTGCTCCACTTACAGATAAACCCTGGCAAAAAAAGTATTGGGAGAAGATTCTAGCTAATATGGAGAAGAGATGTCAACACTGGACCCACAGAGCTCTCAATTTTGCAGGGAGGCTTGTCCTAACAAAAGAAATTTTGCAAGCCATTCCCCATTACCTGCTCTCCATTCTCCCTGCTCCAAAAGGAGTATTACAGTAGATGAGAGTAATTCAAAGATCCTTTGTATGGTCTGGCAATGCAGAGAATAAAAAATGGGCACTAGTGGCTTGGGATAAGTTGTGCAAATCTAAGAACTTGGGAGGTTTAAATTTGTTAGACCCGTCTACGATCAACAGAGCTTGTGGTGCCAAGCTTTGGTGGAGATGGCTGAAGGAACCCAATATTTTGTGGGCAAAACACTGGAAGGAAAAGTATGCTCCAAGGTACAGCAATCAAGATTTAATCAGAATGCAGGAAAGTCTAGATGGTTCTCCAATTTGGAACCTTGCCAGAAGAAATCGAGGAATTGTTCAGGAACAAAGCTTCTGGGAAATTTGCAATGGGGAGACAACTTTATTCTGGGAGGATGCCTGGCAACAATTCCCGAAACTGGGAGGACCTGAATTTGCAAACCTTCAAAGACAATGTTAAGAGATGGGGAAACCACAGTAAATCAGTACTGGAACCACAGTAGCAGGGACCAGGATTGGAGAGAATGGATGATTAACGAAACAGAAAACACAAGTGAGGTGAACAAAAATGTCAGGGACCTGCTTAACCTTCTAAACAAAAGGAAAATCAGGAAAGCTGAGGATAAAGACCAACTAATATGGGGCAAGAAAGGAAGTGGCAACTTCACGCTCAAAGAAGCCAGAGATAATCTCGAAAACTCAGAGCAAATTGAGGAGGTTCAATGGAGTAGCAAAGTATGGGATTCTTTGTTTTGGCCTAAGATTAAAACTTTCCTCTGGCTCCTGGTGCGTAGAAAAACACTCACCTGGGAAAATCTCCGTAAGAAAGGGTTTCACGGCCCATCTAGGTGCCCCATGTGAAACTTGGCTAAAGAATCGATGAATCATCTCTTCAACACATGTGCTTGGGCTTGTCACCTATGGAACTGGGCGGAAAACATAATGTAACAGACAGACAGAACCGAAGACTCTATCCAGGACTCCATTATGAATTGGCGAAGCATTTATTCCAGCCATTCGAGAATCAATAGTATATGGAGAACACTGCCAGGATTTATTACCTGGACAATTTGGAAGGAACGAAATAGAAGAATTTTTCTAAGAGAATACAGAGACATAAATCATTCACTAGAAACAATAACCCAAAATGTGAGACAATTAATTCTGGTCATATGCAAAGCAGAAAAAGATAACCAAGTTTCGATTAGAGACTTATGCATTTTAAAAGCTTTCAAACTGGATGATGGAAGAAGCATGGTCACAACGAATTGTCAATAGGAGCCGAACACCACGTCAACTTTCTGGAAACGACCTCCTGCAGGCTTTCTCAAGCTAAACTTCGATGGAGCGTCAAGAGGCAATCTAGGTCCGGCAGGTATCGGGGGCATCATTAGGAACAGTGCAGGTGAGATTCAACATATCTACAGCAGAACCTTGGGAGAAGGAACAAACAACGAGATGGAGTTCGCTGCCATGGAGCAAGGTCTTAGAATTCTCAGAAAGATTCAGGGTGACGCAGCGGTGGTTGAGGAAGATTCTCAGCTGGCGATAACAGCGGCAAGAAAGTTATATGCGGGAACAAAAGTAAGCAAGGTAACAAAACACTAGAGACTTGCCAAGGTGAATGAAAACATAGCAGAACATCTGAGGGAGCTGAAAGGCTTGATTTTTTAGGTTGTGCGACGTAAAGCCAATATGGTTGCGGACCATCTGGCGAATTATGGAATTGAACACCCAACTAGCATGTGGGACAACTGTTGGCAGGACGTCGCATGCCCCGAATTAAAAGAGAAGTGTACATTGCTCTCAAGGCAGGATTTGGCCAATGAAATATGAGGCTGTTGGGTCGGTAATCTAAAATCTTGTCATTCCATGAAAAGATTTGTGCGAACCGCAGGCACTATTAAGGAAGGACAAGCAGCTCAGGAGCATTCAATGCTCAAGCAGGAGGAAGGGAGGCTCATCCCGGATATGATTACCAAGGATTTGCGCCACCGACGCCCCGTCAAGCAATGGGACACTTGGCATGATCCGGAGGAGGAGAGAGGAGGTGATAGCAAGGGAACGAATTCGAGACATAACCAAAATAGACTGTCACCACACAGAAGTAATGATGACAAGACGTGCAAGCTAAAGGGGAAGGAATGGTCTTCTGCTGGTAACTCCTCCTTCGACATCTATATAGTCACAGCAACAGGCACGGGCAAAAGTATTGTTTTATCGTGTTGTAAGCTTGAACCCGTCTCTTTTGCCGATAGAACTCAGAGCAATCTTGTGTGTGTTAGTGAGATCATGGCAGGGGAAGGAAGCTGGGATTCCTCTGCCAATAGGGACCTAAAGAAAGCCAGGGAAGCATATGAGTCCTGCACTTCGCGGAAGGACAAGCAAAAGATTGAAGACCTGGAGGCTAAGGTCATTGAAGAGGAAAGGAAACTGAAAGAGCAAGAACTGGAGAAGGAGGTGGACTGGATCCAGGATCCAGGCTCTGTAACCACACACGCCACCCAATTTGTAAGAACGCATGCTGAAAGTTGGAGGATGAAAACTCTGTTAGCCAAAGCCCTAAATATGCAGGGGAGCTATGAGGACCAACTGCGTCAAATCCAGCATAAGAGGCGATGTCTAAGGAACACATGGCTATTCTAGAAAGCCTGGATTTCAAGATAAGTGCCCTAGAAGAAGAGGTTGAAACCATCATGAAGAAGCTCACGGTTCTAATTAAGCTCTTAAGGCAAACCATTGAGCAGGATACTAGGCTGGCTGAGAACAGAAGGGACGATCACGTGGGAAACTTTCAGAGCAATCATCCCACGCCTGCGTAGGCAGGCAATTCGATGACTGAATCAGCTCTGGAAGCTTCCAAGAAACATACTGTGCTCAAGAAGTAATTGGCTTGGCTTCTGCCTTGGTTGGTTTTTTTGTAATTTGGATGGTCATTGGTGCTCTCTACCTAGTTTAGTTGGTATGTCGATAGTGATCTCTATCTGCTGCTTCAGTTAGGTGTTTGTTTGTTTGTTTAAATGGTCTGAGTCAAGCCCCTTTTTGCTCTGCCACCCTGCGTGGTGTGCTCAGGGTCGTATGGTGGACTCTTTTGGTAACATTGTGGGGTCTTGCAATGCAGTTTGGCAGCCCGGTGTCTGCACGAGCAGACTTTTGGTAATCTATGTACATTTCTAATATAACAAGATGATTTACACAAAAAATAAATAGCAAAAGAATAATTAAAAACAAAATCTCGAATTCAAACAACTTATCTCACAAAAGAAAAAAGGGTGGGTAAGATACTTGAGCATAAACATTGGCTAATCTATGTTAAGGTAAGTTACAATGACCATAATTAGATATGCTTAGGAATTCCCCATTGTTAAGAATATAATTCATAATTTATAATAAATGTAAATATAAATATAATAATAATAAATGATAATTATTTAACTAATGATTAGTTAGTTAGTAATGAAGAGGCATGTCTTAGAGACATGGTCATTCATGAAAGGGCACCTGCCTAGGGTATATAAGTGTGCCCTCATTCTCATTTGTACTCATCCTACACCAAATATTTTATACAATATACAATTACAATTACTATACTACGATGGATGTCTTTGTCTACAAAGTATTTTAAATATTTTCACTGTGTATACGATTTTTGGTCATTACATTCGTATTATGTTATGAATATAATTCATAATAAAATAATAAATGTAAATATAAATCTAATAATAATAAACAATAATTAATTAACTAATGATTAGTTAGTTAGTAATGAAGAGGCATATCTTAGAGACATGGCCCTTTGTGAAAGGGCACTTACCTAGGGTATATAAGTGGGCCCTCTTATATACAAAGTGTTGATATATATATATATATATATATATATATATATATATATATATATATATATATAAAATAAAAGTTGTTGATTAAAAAAAAGGTGGGGGTGGGGTGTGCATTAAAAAAACAAACAAACAAAAAACCACATTACAAAAAAAAACTAAAAAAATGAAATTGAAAATAAAATCATATATATAAAAAAAAAATCAAAAGCTATAATTGAAAATAAAAATATTAAATATTAAAATATAAAAAACAATTTACCTGGTCGTAGCCACAGCGACTGGGTTTTTCACTGCTCGACCGACATATCGCTCATTGCATCCACCCGTTTTCAGCAACAAAACCCTGTCATTTTCCTTGGTTGTTCCTTGCTTGCATTCGCCTACACATCAACTGTGAATTTCGTTTGCTTCGCTCGCACCACACATTGCTCCCATTTATCCCTTTCTTCCCATGCTACTCCAGCTCTTTCCTTTCTCCCCATGTTGTTGTCGCTACTCCTCTATTCCATGACTAGCCACCAACACCACAACCACATTAATTCCCCGCGACATCACTGCAAAATAATTCGTTGCATTTTCATACATTACCACCATTACCCACCTCTACATGCCCATTGTTACCCTGTCGTTCCAAGTCCATACACCGTGTCCACACTCTTGTTGTCTATTTGTGCCATTTTCCATACTTCTACTATCAAAAAGTGTGCCCTCCGATCGAAAGGTCAACGGGAAGGGTGACTCTGGTTCATAAAAAACAACTACAATTTGACAAAAAACGTTATGCTTGGTAGCACTATTCATATATGTTGACTCCTTTTATGCTCATTGTTACATTTAGGATAACTTAGTATAATTTAATTAAATAAAAATATTATTTAATTAAAAAAAACCTATATTATATAATTTTTAATATAATTACATGTTGACTCCTCCTCATCCTCTACCTCCACCTCTTCCACCTCCTCTATTTCTTCCTCTTCCACCTCCAATCCTAGGTTGTTCACCATTCACATCATGTACTTCTCCTTCCCCTTCTCATGTTATTGTAGATTCCTCAGAACTAATGTAATGTTCCAAAATTGGATTTTCTAGTTCCTCTTCTAGCTCCTCTGGTTCTTCTATCAATGGAATATTAAAATAGGTTTCTTCTTCTTCCTCTTCACTATGGATTTCTAGTTCTTGTCCTAAAAGTTGTTCTCTAGTTTAAGATAGAAAAATTACTCCTTCTGTTGGGGATGTAGGATCCTCTTCTTCTATTATGGCTTCAGTTGATGAAGTTGGTGAATCTCTAGGTTGGATTTCAGATCCAATTACCTCAGTAAGTTTGAGTCTGCTTGAAATGGATGGAATATGAGTTTTGGTGGATGGTGTGGCACTACAAGGTCGTGGTGGGGTGAGTGATGATGTTGGAATCAAACTTCTACTTCTACCTACAAATATACCTCTAGAATCTCTTTCCCTATGCATATCGTTATTATTATTATTTTTTAATGAAAAGAAAAATAAAAAGACTCCTATATACACTTCACCAACAATGACGCCAAAATGTTCAGCAATTTAATTGATGTTAAATTATTTTCATGAATTATCAACCAAGGCTAGTAAACTGATGAAATATATGTGCACTGTATGTGTTAGGAGTCTTTGTCACTCATTCAATTCCTAAGTTAATTTGAGTTATCGAAATGCACATGTTTCTCTATAGCTATGTAAGTAAATAAATCACTCATAGAAAATGAAATCAATTCCACTTTCCTTGCTTAAATAATGATCACAATCTATTTGAAAGAAACTTCACACTTGCCTCATAAGATTGCACTCACACTTTTCTTGAAATAAGATCATTCACATACTTGCTTTAAAATAAAATCATTCTCGCTCTTAAAATCACACTTAAATGAAAAATCACTCTTGAAAAGCACACTTGCTTAAATGGAAATCACACTTGTACTTGAATGAAAATCACTCTTGAAAACCACACTTGCTTAAATGGAAATCACAATTGTACTCGAATCAAATCATTCTCTGCAATAAAATCACACTTACAAAAATTAATATGTTTTAATTTATAGAAGGATTAGTTTTGTAATTGAAAATCACTACAATGTAAAGCTTATACTTCTACTGCTATGTTAGATTATGCTCTATCCATGTGCATCTGAAATCTCTCTTCACCTAAACAATAAAATGATTAGAAAAAGCAATCTCAAACTTCTATCTAAGAATCAAAACTCAAATACTCAAATGAATTAACAAAAATCTAGAGGAAGCATGAACTGAAATACTAACTGTTAATCGTTGATCGGATTACTGATGACCAGAAGGAATAATCCTTCTCTGTTTCTTCTGCTTTTAGTCGACAACTCTTTTTTTTCAGATGTTTATATGGTAGTTCTTAGTTTGTTAAGTACTTTTAATTGCTTAGTGCATATAGCCTGGATGGAAATATTGGTGAAATTTTGTTTTTGGACTACTTATAGCAAACTTAGGTGGCCAACAAACTTGGTTTCCCTTCGAGGCAGGTTGAGACCACCAAAAGCTATATTTGGTTTCATTGGATATTATAAATAGAAAAGGAAGGTACTACCTATGCTTACAAAAAAAAAAAAAATTACTAACTATTAGTAAATGAAGACCTTACTATATCGAGGGGGGCCTCCTACGAGAAGGAGGTAGCAATATGAGATAAGATATCATAGTCTTGCTCATGATTTTCTATCAACGCAGCAAATCATGAGGTGGAAAATATGCATCTCACTCACTTGATTCACCTTCCACATCATTGACTTATCCTTTGACCGAACTGATAGAGTGCCTTCTTCATCGATCCAGCTTCTGCAAATAGGAACAAATCGTTGTCCCAACTAATTTTCAACTACCCATGTGCCTTGTTTCTTGGCTAAGGCTCCGCAACCTATCGAACCTTGGACTTAACTACAGAATCACTGTAAGTCAATAGCTCAGGCAGATATTAAGTTAAATAATAAAGACAAAGGGAATTTATGAAATATAAAATGATTATGTACCTGCTATGATTTCAACCGTGTAAATTGATACCCAAATTGTAGTTATGAAGGTCAAAAAGGAAGGATTAGAGTGAAAAGGGTTTTCAAAAAGAAGAAATTCTTGGTTTCAACACATGGTAGCGTCTAGTTATTAGCATGTCATTACTTTCAACTCTAGCACAAGGACCAGACAAATGAACTCATTTTCCTCTCTTAGACAAACCTGTGATAAAATAGATGTTTGCAATTTCTATGTCAAGCTCTTACTCCCCTATTATGAACATCTGGTGGTCTACATCCCACCATCCTACCAAGTGTTGCAATAACTCTGCCTAAGTTCTTATCCAAGGATATGGAAGAATTTGAGCAATGCACATGCTCAGAGAGCCCTTATGCAACTGGGATCCTGTGATTCTTTATGGTCTTCCACTTCATCACCTCTTTCATTCCACTCAATGGCCATTTTCTCCAACAAATAACCTGTGAAACATTAATGAACAAAGTTTTAATTGGGTCCTACAGAGGAAAATTTTCAAAACAATCAGCAATTTTGGAGATCCATTGAAAAATTTACTTAACTGCACTAATGTGACTGTCTCTATTTTTTCTCGCACTTCCAGTGCGATTTCACCATTAAGCCTAGGGAGGGAAGTGCAGTCTCGATGGGTAAAACTTGCACTGATCACCCTCAACTCACAAAATTTTCAAGACCTCCTAATTACCTATTTTATGGGTGAAATTACTTGACATTAGTATTAAAATGCAAAGGAAGGACATATATCTTACCTATAACAGACAGTTCGTTAAATGATGCCCTAAATCGATCACACTCCTCACCTGAAGATCAGGGGGATTTAGGGAAAAATGTGCTCTCCAAATTACAAAATGACAAATGGTAATTTTATTTTTACTTTTTTTTTGTGTTTATATAAAAAAAAATTAATTATTTTTACCATTTAAGGCATATTTTTACCTATATTTATATATTTTTATCGAACCGAGTAATGTTTGTTCACATGTGTAGCAATAGGTTATGGCGTATTAGTGATAGTAATTGATTTTGGATAAAATATCAAGTTTTATTTTATCTCTTTTTAAGACTCATAAAAAATAAACTAAAAAGGAACCCCCCTGGAGTCATCTTTCAACTCTATTCTGACTCTCGAAATATGGAAATATTATCGCGTACTTGTCTTTTCAAACTCATAAAAGTAAATGAAAATACATCTACTAAGTATAAGTTTAACCCTATTCAGACTTGGATAGTGTAATGTATGAAAAAAGAATGCCTTGGTCACACGTGGCTAAGAGGTTCTCTTGAATATTGTTTTCTAACTTTTCAAATTCGAGGGAATCTCTATGAAAAGGGACCTCTGTAGTTTTCTTTTGCCTCTTTTTCAAACTCTCTAAACATGAAAAATATGTCAAGTTACCCCACAGTCAAACTCGTAAAACTAAAACGACGAAGGACTTATCACCATGATGATATCAAGCTACTCCTTCCCAGGACTCGTTAAAAATACTAGGAAGGATTCATCCGAAGGATGAACTTATACGATAAGCAGATGGCATCCTCTTCAAGCTTGAGATTAAAAATAATGAGGTACTTGCTTGAAATATCGAGGAAAAATCGAAGTAAACCTATATCATGTATTTTGTATAGAGGCAGCATGTCGTTCTTGAACATGACACTTGTCTGTATCTCGTGTCAAGTTTAGGTTATCCTCACTTCGTCACTTAACTTTATGGGTTTTTGGAATCCATTTTCCTCTCATATTATTATATCCTATTATCATCATGACCTCTGATCCTATGTTGATTCAAATGCTTCTGAATTTGGGATTCGTGCCATCGATATATTCAAGAGAAGTCCCATCTACAATTCAAACCACTTATACCCTGTTTGACTTTTCTACAATGATCCTAAATCACTCTTGCCCTCTGCAAAATCTTATGTTTCATGTCGATGATGTGGGAAACATTATGGACCTCCTTTGATGGATCACTTCCTGTCGACTCCAACTCATTAACCAAGAATATGATCTAGAAAATCCCTTTCAATACCTTGGAGCTTACATGCCTCAATGGCAGGTTCTTCACATTCGATGATAGGTTCACCTTAGTGGCATTTGATCTAATACTTCTGTGAGTATTGGACTTCAACTTCATTATTCACACTCATGGATTGCGTTGTTGTACCTTGTCATTATTGGTGGTTTCTCTTGTGCATGTTAATGGTTCACATCATTGATTGGTAATCAAGTGATTTCTACCATGTTCGACTCCAATACATCTATTCACATCGTGGGATTCATAATTTGGTTGGATCGAGATAGAGATGGAGACCCTGGGTTTTTTGTGATAAATCTAGGATTCATGGAGTTATTAGATATTCATGATTGTACACATGATCCCTTCTATTTAGATGACTGCATCAATGTCATGGATCCATACACATGATCATTTCTATTTGGATGGTTGCGTCCATGTCGTGGATTCATGTATTGTTATATGTATTACTAGTCTTACTTGCATCAGAGATGTCAAATATCTTGTATTGTTTTTTATTTGCAGGTCTCCTGATGGTGTTTCTCCAGGTCCTTGCCTTGACTTGTAAAGCATTTCAACCATCACTTCCCATTCTCCCTCCGTGCTTTAGGGGGCATCTATTATACAATATTTTGTCACACTCCACATCTCATATCCTAAAGTGTCAAAATGACAAAAGATGTCAGTGTATTCACCATGAAACATGTTCAAAAGCATCCCTAAACAAAGAAGAAAACTTGCCTTGAAAGAATTATGAAGAAACTTGTCAAAAAAACTTGTTTTCAGGATAAGTTCTTTTTGCATCACTACTGACCGTGCTGGTACCTTGTTGCACTATACTTTCCTAGCGTTGTTAGCACGGATTTTATCAGGAAAACCCACACTAAACCTCTTCAGGATTTTTTCCTAAAGTGGAGGAGAAGCTTCTCCTACTATAAGTCTCTAGAAAAACGAGTTGGTTACCGATGAATAAGGATTGGAATGAGATCTCACATTCTTGGTCCTTGATCCCACTTTCATAGATATTCCCCTTAATATGTGGAACCTCTCCCTCCTTTTATGGATCCTTAACTCCCTCTCCTTCCCTATAAATGAGATCTCTATTGTCCACAACTAGTTGGCTATTGATTGGTTTCCTTCCTAGTGCTAAATTATGTCGAAATGCTGCCCATTTTTCAAAGGAGAAAGAAGTGATTGAAGGTTAAGGCTAGGAATTGGAAACTCACCTACAGGAGGCTTCCAACATCAAGCCTTAAGTGGTTGTAATGATCCATTTACCATCTATTAATAATACATTATGTGTTTTCTTTCCATAAATGTGTTAATCATTACTCATTTAGTATAATACTCCTTGATCTATTATATGGTTTATATTAGAATGGTTTTTGTTATGTATGTGTTTTTTGTCTCCACATGATATTCCTTGCAGGTATTCATCCATAACGGCGAAGAGGAGATTGAGCTTGGAAGTGAAAGAATCATGGATGACACCAACGGATGTTAGCATCAGAGTGAGGTAGGTCACTTATCCTCCTTTGTGTTTTCTGGTATAAGCTAGGAAATTTTTCACATATTTGTCTTTATTTTTTTCTAGATAGTCCAATAGGACTAGAGGGATTGTTTCTGTCCATGGAAAGGATTTCCTACACAACACTCCAAGGTAAGGAAACTCCATTTTCAATGTTGAAGGCCTTGATAAACTTGTTTCAAAATAGCAGTGACCACAAGAAATTGGTACTAAATGACAAGCTCAAAAAAATCAAGATCGAGAAGGGAGACACAATACTGAAGTACTTGAAATGTTGGTGCTATAGTTTATGAAGGTGATCTGGTGAGCCTATCACTTATAGGCCTTCCCAAGAGTTGGCACAACTACCAGGACTTAGTTAATGGGAGGGAGAAGTTACCAAAGTGGGAGCGATTGTGGTCCAACTTGGTACAAGAAGAGATTCAGTGGAACACCAGAGATGGATCCTCATCCAAGCATGATGATGAGGAGAGTTATACCTTAGCTGGAAAGGTGAAGAAAGGGAAGGGGAATTCATCCCATTCTAAATCAGATTTCAGTTAGGGTGGCAAGAAGAAGGACATGTCGAAGATTAAATGTTTTCGTTGTCACGAGCTGGGACATTATGCCACAAAGTGTTATCATAAGAATGCTGGGAAGAAGCCCTCAGGAGGTGTGGCAGGTGAAGCTCTTGTTTCACAATTCAAGCTAGATTTCACCCTTGTCACTTGCATGGTGGCATTGTTGATGGGTAGTGTGTGGTACCTGAATAGTGGAGCTTCATTCAATATGATCGGCAACAAAGATTTCTTCAGTGACTTGGAGGAGAAGGACCTCCAAATGCACATCGAGATGGGAGATGATGGGATGTATAGTGCAACTGGCATCGATATTGTTACCTTTCAAGGGGAGTCTAGTTATTCTCTCACATTAAAATATGTCATGTATGTTCTGGGTTTGAAGAAGAATTTGATTTCGGTTGCCATGTTGGAGGACCATGGCTACGATGTGATATTTAGCAAGGGAAAGGCTTTCCTTCGTCACATAACCTCAGGACAAGTGAAGCTAATCAGGATTTGGGTGAAGAGACTCTACAAATTGGATGTAGAATATTGTGTTACTTTGAGCACAAAAGCAAAGAAGGTGCAGAGATGAGACATCTAGAAGTTGTGGCATAGGGTCACTTGAATCACAAAGATTTGAAGATCATGCAGGAAATTTCTATAGGACTTCCCAAGGGTACACTAGAGCAGAGAGACATATTCAAAGGGTGCACATTGGGGAAGTACACCAAATATTACTTTCATGATAAAGATAGTCGAGTGCAAGCAATCTTTGATCGAGTTCAATCAGATGTGTGTGGACCATTCTCGATAACCTCCACAACTAAGCACAGGTATTATGTAATATTTTTTGATGATTTTTCTTGTACTTGTTGTATTTTCTTCATGCAAAAGAAAGATTAGAAGTTCGCTAAATTTTGTGGATTTAAAGAACTTGTCGATAAATATACTAGCAGGAAAGTTAAAGATCTCAGAAGCAATAACGGTGGAGAATATGTGTCAAATGAATTCAAGAAGTTCTATGCATCAAAATGCATTCAACAAGAGTTAATAGCACCTCATAACCCACAACAGAATGGGGTGGTTGAAAGGAAGAACAAAAGTATTGTGGGAGCTACATAGGCAATGTTACATGATCAGGGCCTACCGTTGCACTTGTGGGCTGAAGCATGCAACACAATTGTTTATTTGTATAACAAAATCCCTCATCGAATTCTCAGGATTAGTATAATAGAAGAATATTTTTCAAGTAAGAAACTAGATGTGGCAAACTTCAGGGTCTTTGGTTCATCAGTCTATTGTAATGTTACCAAGGATGCATGGAAAAATCTAGAGCCAATAGCCGAGTTGGGCATATTTGTGGGGTACACTAATACACCTCACAACTATCGGGTGTACCTTCCATCCAACAGGATGACAATGGTTCATAGAGATGTGAAGTTCGATGAAGAGAAGGCCATGAGATGTTCCCTTGAGAGGGAGCTTTAGTTACATGCAGATGAGGATATTTTAGCTCCAAAGGAGGAACCTCAGGATGATGTGGAGCAGCCACATGTAGAGGAGCAGAGAGTGGAAGAACCCACTCATGCAGAGACTTCCAGAGATGGAAGGAAGTGTAGGCAAAGGATTCCACCAGATTGGTACACTAGCTACATGGCTATGATGGAAAGAGTGTAGAGGTTGAGCCATCCTCATTCAAGGAAGAAGTACAACAATCAGTATAGGTTGATGCCATGGTTGAGGAGTATGACTCCATTATCAAAAAAAGTGTTTGGGAAGTGGTCCCAAGACCAATAGACAAGTCAGTGGTGAGTTCCAGATGGCTTTACAAGGTAAAGCAAGAAACATATGGGAGTGTGGAGAAACACAAGGCCAGGTTTGTGGCCAGAGGATTCTCTCAAATGGAGGGAATTGATTACGATGAGACATTTGCTCCAATATCAAGGTACTCATCAATTAGTTGTATTCTAGCACTGGCAGCGTAGATGGGATGGAAGATACATCAGATGGATGTGAAGACAATGTTCCTCAACTGTATGATTGAGGAAGATGTGTATATTGAGTAGCCGAAAGGATTTGAGACCTTCAACAGAGAGTCACATGTGTGCAGACTCAAGTGAGTGATGTATGGACTAAAACAAGTACCCCAAGCTTGGTATGCTAGGATTGACAACTATTTCACCGAGTTGGGCTTCACCAAAAGAGAATAAGATGCAAACCTTTACCATATTTTGGTTGAAGGTAAATTATTGATTATAGTTTTATATGTTGATGATTTGATTCTAACAGGTGATGAGAAGCTAATAAGATCTTGCAAAGAGGATCTTACAAAAGAATACGAGATGAAGGACCTACGGCTCATGCATTACTTTCTTTGTATGGAAGTATGGAAAGGAGACGAGGAACTCTTTGTCTCTCAGGGAAAGTATGCCAACGAGATACTGAAGAAGTTACACATGGAGAGAAGTAAACCCATGGAGACTCCTCTAATAGGTAATTTGAGGAAGGAAGATTCTACTTCAGGTGAAGTAGTGGAGGCTACTAATTATAGACACCTTGTGGATTCAATTATGTATTTGGCGAATGCACAACCAGGCATGTGTTTTGCAGTTAACCAGCTTAGTCAAGCCATGGTTAATCCAACCAAACTTTATTGCAAGGAAACTAAACTTGTGTTGATATAACTTAGGGGGCACCACTCAGTTTGGTATTTGGTACAAACATATAAAGGGAGTGAAGCTTTAAGGCTTCACAGATGCATATTGGGCAAGGAGTTTATCTGATAGGAAGAGCACATCAGGGAGGATATTCAGTATTAGGTCAGCAGAAGTTTCTTGGTACAGCAAGAAGCAAAGATTAGTTGCACTTAGTTTGGTAGAAGTAGAGTGCATGGCTTCTAGTCAAGAAGCTTGTGAAGCTATCTAGATGAGGAAGATCCTTGTTGGGTTATTTGGTCAGTAGATGGATCCTATAATGCTTTACTTTGACAATCAGAGTTGTATCAAACTCTCTGAGAATTCATTTTTCATGATCGGTCCAATTATATCGAACTCCAGTATCACCATCTATGAGATTTGTGCAAAGGGGAATCATGTTGCTAGAGTACATTCCTACAGAGGATTAGGATGCAGATATTTTGACAAAGGTATTGTCAAGATGAAAATTCGAGTTTCACAAAGGTAGGATCGGGGTAGTAGATAATCCCTTTCTTGTTGAGAGGGAGTGTTGAAAATGCAACAAGAAAAGCCTAATTTAATTTTGTCCTTGAATTAAATTAGGAATTAAATTGTAATTCCAAATCTCATGACAACTTGTAATAGTTAACTAAGTTAATTTGATTTAGTTGGCTTAGTTAATTCAAGTTGAGGGTATAGCTAGGATCATGTAGAGTGTCTCTTACTTTTTAGGATCCCTACTTGAGTTTATTTTGAGTTGTAATTATTTAACTCAGTTTAACTGAGTTAAATTTAGTTAAACTAGTTTCAATTGATGGAGGAATTAGTGGGAGATTTAGTAGTGGGGTGTAACTTGTTGTAGTGGGGTGTAACCTGTTGTAGTGGAGTGTAACTAGCAGTGATCAACCAGAAAACTAAAGATTCACTCATAATTAACTCAAGCATGTCAAATCAGAGAAATACCCAATTGAGATTGGAGTTCAGGGATAGTGTAATATTAGTTGTATAATCATCTAAATTGTATAGGTGGTGCATGCAATCAAAGGAAGGCCTATGAGGATTGCGCAATTCATAATTCTATAATTTCCTAATTAAATATGTGCTAATTCCCAAGGAAATTATGCAAGGAAATAGTATCTTGGTAGGGAGCAGAATTGGCTTAGCATTGGCATGAGATTGTCTGGGAAGTAGTGAGATATATAGAGATAGTGCAAAGGTTGCTCGAGCTTGAGCAAAGCATTGTAATCTTCTCATATTTTTTTATTAAAAAAAATACATGATAGCAGGGGTTTTTAGTCATGGCTTTCCCCAGAAAATTATTGTGTTATATGTGATTGAATTCTTTCTCTTTTATGCTTCATGATTTCATCGATCATTTATTGTTTATGCTGATGAATAGAGTATATTCAAGTCCATTGTTTTAGTATATTACAATCTGTAGTTTGAATCTATAAGAAATTTCTACATGTTGCCCGACTGAGGGGACTAGGCACATTACACTCTGACACGAGTAAAATTTTGTATGAATAATGATAAATACTATGTTTATGGCCATGGAGAATATTGCCTATGATAAGGAAATACATATTTTCTAAAAAAATAAACACCTTGTTAAATGATAGAGATAAAGACGCCACATGATTACTAAGAGACTAGGTTTGGGAGGATGTCAATGGGATTTAGAGTTGGCTTGGTCAACACTACAAAAATGATGATGCATTGGTCAACGCCACAATATTGATGATGCATTAGTCAATGCTACAACATTGATGATGCATTGTTGTAGATGGTAGCTTGTTTTATTAGAATATTGTGAGGGGAACACATATTGGTAAACTTTTTCCATAGGGTTGTTATATCATAATTTGATTTTGTCATGGAATATTGTATGGGATATATATTTGGTTGTGTCAAAATATATGGAGATTGAGTTGACTTGTGTTTGCTTATTTAAGGAGTGATCTTGGTCAAGATTAGAAGTTGAGAGAGACAGAGATGGAGAAGGTAAATGGATGAAGAAGAAAGGATAGATAAGTAGAGGATGTCACCAAGGATTATAATACCATCAGATGTTGTTACTATGGTAAGGTGGGCCATATGAATAATCACTACAAAAAAAGGTTTCCTAAGTATAAAACCAACCAAGGAGGGCCTCATCAATAGGATCATGTCATGGAACATATAGAGGAGAAGGAGTTAGGTTTCTATGCCTTTATTATCATAACATAAACATATTATCCTATATCATCTACTTCGTTTAGTGATTCAAGTGTGTGGTGCCATTTCACAAAAACCAAGATTGGTTAATACAATACATGCCCTATTCTTCCAAGGATTATGTGATCTTCATTAGTGAAGTGTATACAATCATTGGTAAAGGAAATGTACATATTTTCTTTGGAGAAAAAATTAGAATCCTCCTTAATGTATACTATGCACTAGGTATGGAGCTTAATATACTTTTTAAATAGTGAAATTATGTGGCATAACCCTGTTGTAGCAGCTACAACCACCCTCCAAAGTTTTGACTCGCATGCAAATTTTGGAGCCTACCTTGGATCCTGTGATCGATCATCCTTGGTCACTTGTTGGTAAGATGATGATTTCAAGCTCCCCTCCTTGATCTTAATATTTTTCCATGTTCTCATCTTTATGCAACATGTGTCATCTTTGGGCATGGGGGTTGTTGTTTGTCATGCAAGGGTTGTTTTGCTTCAAGGGAATTGTGTACATATGAGTGGTTGTCATCACATATACATGTTTCAAACTCACTTCATGCACTCTTGTTACGAAGGTTGTTGCATCAAGCAAGGTATGTCTTATGCATTCTGGATGGTCTATGTTGTGTCACTAAGTATCTGCGTGCGATTACAGTCGAGTCCTATCAATGTCTACATCTGTATCACTGATCTCACACTTAGCCATTTCTCAAGCAACCTAGCCTCATCCATCTTCCTGAAACATTCCACTTTGCTTCTGCAACCATCAAGCTTCCTCCCTTGCCTGTTGAAACCCCGTAGTGCACAGAGACCCCAACATCCCTTGGCATCCAAAAATATGTAGTGGTTTCATTCAGTTTACTTGCCTAGCTGGAACCCACTGTCAACAGAAATTGTGCAGTATTTCCTCTCAGCTTCCCGGGCTACACTACACTCAGAAATTGTGTAGAGGTGTCTTCCTAGGACCCCCATCCTGTAGTAGTGTCTTGTGCCTCAAAAATGTGTAGTTTTGTCCAAGCTTCCATGTTTGTCTTGCATTCAAAAACTATGCAAATGGGCCTCTTATGGCCTCATCCTGACAATAGTCACTTCCCACTGAAACCGCGTTGATCCATCGCTTAGTGACTACATGAAAAGGTGACATGCTGAGATCACTCCCAAGGAGTTGAGGAGAAGAACCAAGAGACGAAGTAATGGAAAGAGATCAAGACTGCATCCAAACTTTGTTGAATGCATGATCATCTCAAGGGTAATTATGGTAAGTAAAGAACACCTTTCAAAGTACACCTCTTAGTTGAGTTCACAAGATTTCTTTTCATATCATCTTATCCTCAGTAACATGCATGTGCGCAAACACAAAAAGTCATTTCACATGTTTCCTCTACATGTCTTGCCTCCTTTTCACTTGTTTGACCAATTTTCATCTTCGGCATGTTGATTGTTATGTCATGCTTGTGACCTTGTTCTAGAGATGTTGAAGGTTTGTGTTTGAGTTGTGTTCGCCATGTAAACATCTATCACACTCACACATGTTGTTGTAAGCACTATTGCATAAGTGTCATCATAGTCGTCCAAAGTTCTATCCAGTATTTCCCTTGTCGCTTTCATGATTAGGCAGTCCTGCTGTC